>OX940865.1:20133351-20783817 GCA_954871525.1 Parietaria judaica | reverse complement strand
CTATTATATTATAATATGATGAGAATTTTAACACTTGAAGCTTCCTTTCTTGTCTCTTGTGTCCTTGCTAGTCATCTTCTGTTGATATCGTGGAGCATATTCTTGATTGAGACTTATCTTGCCACGTCATCAGTTAGGACTTAAGGGACGTTTAGAGTTAAACGACAATATTTGTGAAATACTGTCATTTATCGAGCGTCGTATAATGACTTGTCACTTCCCATTCATTCATTGGCACGTGTGAGGCCTGCTTAAGCAAGCGTGTGAATCTTCAACTAATCACAGAAGGCAATTGGAAATCTGGGCAGTTGTCGCCTCTTCCAAAGGGAAACAGTGAATTATGTCGTCGCCGGGAGAGTAATGCCTCTTCCTTTCTTAATAAAATCAGCGAATTATGTTTGAATCGAATGATTTTTTAGATGCTTAGCTTGAATTGATTCCAGCAATACGGATTCAAGGGTTCATTGACTAATAATTTGATGATTTGGATGGATGAATCTAATCTGTGTTGTGGTGTGCAGGTTCTACAAGTCACTTCCACCGATCAGCAAGGCTTACGGCACTCTGTGCCTGATCGCAACTCTGGGCTATCAACTCGGCCTTTACGATAAACCCGACCTCGCCTTGTATTACCCTTATATTCTCTTCCGCTTCCAGGTATATCTATCCTTCATTCAAACTCCCCTCAATTTATCAGTCTTTCTTCTCATATCCTCTGTATTGTATTGTATGTAGCTCTGGAGGCTCTTCACCACTTTGTTTTTCTTGGGTGGCTTTTCCGTTAACTTCGGCATCCGTCTTTTAATGATGTGAGTTTAGTCTTCTCCGAAATCTATATCTCCCTCCGAAAAAAAAGAGATAGACTCACTAATCATTCATATTGCAGAGCTCGCTACGGAGTTCAACTGGAGAAGGGACCCTTTCAACGCCGGACCGCGGATTTCTTGTGGATGCTCATCTTCGGAGCTTTGACATTACTGGTTTCTTCATTATATTGATGTCATATACATACGGTCGTTTAATTAACCGTTTTCAGCTAATTTAGACCTGTCTTTCTATGTTTTGTTTTCCAGACATTGTCCGTCATACCCTTCTTATGGACGCCTTTCTTGGCGGTATCGCTCGTGTTCATGCTGCTCTACGTGTGGAGTAGAGAATTCCCGACAGCAAACATCAACTTGTACGGGCTTGTGACGCTTAAGGTTATCTTCTTATACAATTCTCCATATTTAGATAGATGTGTGGAATATGGAAGGTTAGGTTATAAGTGTAGAATTTTCCGTGATTGTGATTGCAGGCGTTTTATCTGCCGTGGGCGATGCTGGGTTTGGATGTCATTTTCGGTGCTCCACTCTTGCCTGATCTGATGGGGATCGTCGCCGGGCATTTGTATTACTTCTTGACGGTGCTATATCCATTGGCCGGCGGAAGAAACTTCCTCAAGACTCCGAAATGGGTGTATCCTTTTACAGATTTGGTTTCGAAATGTTATAATCAGAATGTTTGTGTATGTTGCTTCTTCTCTGTGAATTTCCTTGACTTTGACTCTGCAGACACAGAGTGGTGGCGAGATGGAGGATCGGAGCTCCGCCAGCTGTGCGATCATCCCAGGCTCAACCGGAGACGGCTACGGGGAGCGCTTTCCGGGGAAGGGCGTATCGTCTTAGCGACTAGGTTCTTGTTGTCCATTTTTGGTGAAGAGTTGAGATGATTATGTTGTGGATTAATGGGCTAACCGATGGAGCTGAAGTGACTAGCATTGTAAAACAATCCGAAGAGATACTTAGGCAAATGGTTCTTGTTTTACTATTTGATAACCCATTCGGTTCCTATCAATTGGTTGCTTATGATGAAATTATGATTTTTTTTGTTTTTATTGGTGAAGAATGAAGATTAACATGCAACGTTATATTTAGTAAATAAAATAAAAGCTCTTCATTCATATTTATTTGTAATATAATTGAAGCAACGTCTGTCTGTCTTATTTGAAGATACAGGAGTTGGACAAGGACAAAAGCGTAAATACAAAAACATAGTGGGGAACAGAAGCAAAATTATATGGCGGAACCGAGGACACTCATTTAACTGGATTCCATTTAAGTCCACTCTCACGTCCGCTGACACAACCCTGCCTTTTTCCAATAACATTATTATATTTGCCTCTAGATTTTATTTTATTTTATTTTATTTTGAACTCATATCAATACATATTTCGGATTTAGACAAAGATCTTTATTCCAAAAACATCGATTACGCAATGTTTTTTTTGAGACCTTAACATAATAATAAGAATAATAATAATAATAATTTTGAGTGTTCCCAGTAAGTGCAACTGTTAACTAGTCTTGTCTCTGTCTCTGTCTCAGTCTCTGAGAATAGAGACGTTGAATAAGAGCGTTACAGATAGCCTGAAGGAAGAAGAAGAAGACGATGGAGCTCAAGCTCAAGCTCAAGCTTGTGTATGTGGCATCTTTCTTCTTCACCATTACACTGCTACTGGGTTCGTTCTCTTTCTCTTTCTCAGTCTGTTGAACACAAAAAACCTAGTTCCTTAGACAATGTCGGTGCTATTTATAAGAGTAGGCAGTGATAGGGACCAGGATTGTATCATCGTATTGATTGATGAGCTTGCTTGCAGCTCACTGCAGCAGAGGAAGCATTGTCGGGGTTTGCTACGGCCGAAACGCCGACGACCTCCCCGTCCCCGACAAAGTCGCCGACCTCGTCAAGCTCCACAACATCAAGTACCTCAGGATTTACGACTCCAACATCCAAGTCCTCAAGGCCTTCGCCAACTCCGGCGTCGACCTCATGCTCGGCGTCTCCAACCTCGACCTGCTCGCCTTCTCCCAGTTCCAGTCCAACGCCGACACCTGGCTCAAGAACACCATCCTCCCTTACTACCCCGCCGCCAAAATTACCTACATCACCGTCGGGGCCGAGGTCACCGAGACCTCGAGTAATTTCTCCGCTCTCGTGGTTCCGGCCATGAGAAATGTCCACACTGCCCTCAGGAAAGTTGGCCTGCATAAGCATATTAAAGTCTCCAGCACACATTCTCTCGGCGTTCTGTCCCGCTCGTTCCCACCCTCCGCCGGGGCATTCGATAGCAAGCACGCCTCGTTTCTCAAACCGATGCTCGAGTTTCTTGCCGAGAACAACTCTCCCTTCATGATCGACATTTACCCTTACTATGCTTACAGTGATTCTTCCGCGAACGTGTCGTTGGACTACGCGCTGTTCGAGTCGTCCACGGAAGTGATTGATCCGAACACGGGCTTGCTCTACACGAACATGTTCGATGCTCAGATTGACGCGCTCTACTTCGCGCTCACGGCCTTGAACTTCAAAACCATTCGAGTCATGGTAACGGAGACAGGCTGGCCTTCGAAGGGGGCAGCGAAGGAGACCGCTGCAACTCCGGCCAACGCCCAGACGTACAACACGAACCTGATCCGCCACGTCATCAACAACACTGGCACTCCGGCGAAGCCCGGAGAGGCGCTTGACGTGTACCTGTTCTCTCTGTTCAACGAGAACCGGAAGCCTGGAATCGAGTCTGAGAGAAACTGGGGGCTGTTTTATCCGGACCAGACTAGCGTGTACGACCTGGATTTCACGGGGCGGGGCTCGGTGGATGTGGCCACGGGGGATAACTCCACCATCTTGAACGGAACGTCGTGGTGCATAGCGTCGAATGGGTCCTCGGAAAGCGACTTGCAGAACGCGCTGGACTGGGCTTGTGGGTCGGGGAACGTGGACTGCACCGCAATCCAGCCGAGCCAGCCGTGCTTCGAGCCGGATACCGCAGCGTCACACGCGTCGTACGCGTTCAACAGTTACTACCAGCAGAATGGGGCCACCGAGGTTGCGTGCAGTTTTGGAGGGGACGGGATTCGAGTCGACAGAGATCCCAGTACGTTTTTCTTGTCTTCTCTTGGGTTTTGACTAGCGGAATAACGAGTAGTGACGGAATTTGTGTGTGAAACGCAGGTTATGACAGTTGCTTGTACATGACAGCAGGGTAAGTTTGATGATGATGATACTCTCTACTCCAAATTCTGGGTTATGAAATTGACCGAGTTTTTTCATGTGTTGTGCAGTAGTAACAAAACGATTGCGAGCAATACAACGGCAATGACGGCAAAGTCTTCATGCGCTGGCAACGGTGTCCCGCTCTTCCTCACGGCGGTGCTCCTTATTGTGGCGAGTTCCGTTTTCGATTGAGGATGTTGTTGGGCTTGAAACTAGAAAAATTGTAGTTGAGTGGTTTTTGTGTTGTGGTGATTGCATTAAGAGTTGCAATCTTCGTTCAACTCTCTCACATTCAAATTGCATATTATTTACGGTAAAAAAAAATTGCATATTATTTTCCCGCAAAATAAATAAATAAATTTAGTAACGAAATGTAACAAAACCGGATTAATCAGTTTATTAATGTGAGAGCCGAGAGGTCTCATCTCATTTGAATTCACAACATACGAATTTGCACAAAAGAAGAGTGTCGTTTCAGACCATGAAAGAAACGACATGTGAATCAGAAGCGACAAAAGAGGATGACGTAATAATAATGATGAGTTTGAAAATAAATAAATAAATAAATTAGCGCGGTCATAGCGGTTTGAAATGAAAGCAAAGCAAAGCAATTAAACAAGTCAGTGGATACACCACAATCTGAAACCCTAAATCCACGCCACGCTACGCTATGAAGATGAAGATGAAGACGAAGACGCCATTAAAGCTCTGTGTTCCCGCTCAAGAAGCCGCAATCTCTTCCTTCTTGTGAGTTCTCCATTTGTTTTTTCAACTTCCTCCATTTCATTGCTTGATTTGAGCTTTTCTTGATTGGATTCTTCCTTGACTCTGCTTTGTTCATCGTGATTCTCGACATTAGTTCAATCTTTTCTTCTGGGTTAACTTTAGGGTTTCATTTTTCAGCTTACAAGTAGATGGATGATACTAAATCTCTTCTTTCTCTTAGAATATTTGGAAAGAGAAATTGAAAATTTATGTTTTGTTATGTACTGATAAATAATAATAATAATTGTTGCAATGGGCAGGACTTCGAGCGGCACGTTTCATGATGGCGATCTGCTCCTGAATCGTAGTGGTTTGCGCCTCATCTCCGAAGACGTTGAACCCCGAGTAATTATCCCTTTTTATTATGTACTTGCTTCTCTCGTCTGCTTTTACATAGTTACATTTGGGCTAAAAAGATTTGCTGGGTTGACAATTGAGCAGTCTTCTTCTAGTACTAAGGATCTAGATTTCGAGTTCTCGTTGGAAGATCTCGAGACAATCAAAGTCATTGGCAAGGGAAGTGGCGGTGTCGTACAACTTGTTCGTCATAAATGGCTTGGAAAGTTGTTTGCCTTGAAGGTCAGTAAACTTTGAACTAATCTTAAATTTTAAACTAAAATATGTGATGCATTCACTTGTAGATTGTTTCGTTGCTTTTTTAAGTAGCCAATTGTATCCTTGGAACTATTATTTTGAAATATAATATATATTTCTTTCAACAGGTTATTCAGATGACGATCCAAGAAGAAATCCGGAAACAGATTGTACAGGAACTGAGAATAAACCAGGCAGCGGAATGTCCGAATGTGGTAGTTTGTCACCACTCTTTCTATCACAACGGTGCTATTCATCTTGTACTCGAATACATGGATCGTGGATCACTCGTAGATGTGATCAAACAAGTTAAAACAATTCTTGAGCCGTATCTTGCCGTGCTCTGTAAACAGGTTTGAGAGCTTCTGCTTTCGAAATTTCTACGTGTTTGCTCCACTTTTTTATTTGCTTACCAGTTACCAATCGTTTGTGTAACGTTTCAGGTTTTGCAAGGTCTTGATTACTTGCACAATACGAGGCATGTAATTCATAGAGACATAAAACCTTCCAATCTACTCGTAAACCACAAAGGGGAAGTAAAGATTACCGATTTTGGTGTGAGCGCGACTCTTGCCAGCACTATCGGTCAGAGGGACACATTCGTTGGCACCTATAACTACATGTCGGTATGTGACAATGCAGTGGTTGGTTTTCTATTTTTAATTTATAGAAACGCAAGCTAATCAATTGCTTGTTAATAGCCAGAGAGAATTAGCGGGGGAGCTTATGACTATAGCAGTGATATATGGAGTTTGGGCATGGTTATACTGGAGTGTGCGATTGGACGTTTTCCATTTTTGAAAAGTGAAGATCAGCAAAGCTGGCCAGGCTTTTACGAGCTTTTGGCTGCAATCGTGGAAAGTCCACCGCCTTCTGCTCCCTCAGACCAGTTCTCCCCGGAGTTCTGTTCGTTTGTTTCTGCTTGGTAATCTTCCTTACATTGAATTTAAACTTCCCTTTTTAAGCATGTAAATAACGTATAACTTAAGGTGTTCCATTGCATCTTTCTGTGTGTATGCAGCATCCAGAAGGACCCGACGAAAAGGGCATCGTCTTTGGATCTTTTGGTTAGTAATATAATCTCTACTTTTCCACCAAAACTTAGAGAAATAAATATATGTATTTTCTTCTGAATTGAAATGATGATTACTTTTCTGAATCCAGAGTCACCCATTCATCAAGAAGTTTGAAGACAAAGACATTGACCTGGGAATTCTGGTTGGTACCTTAGAGCCTCCTGTAAATTTTCCTAGATAGTTTATGCTTAGTGTATTAACTATCTGTTAAAAATAGTTCCTTTTATGTATCAAAGTTCAGTATTGATGAATTATATGAATACTGGTGGTTCAATGAATGAGTGTGAAGCTGTATGCCTTTGTTCTTATCCAATTAGAGAGGCATATATTTATAAGAATTTGATTAAAAGCAGTAAGTTGATTGATTGATAATACTTATCGTATGAAAGAAAATTGTGGTAGCTCTAGAGGGAACAATCATTCTTATCTTCTTTTGGATCAACACACAAGAGGAGCTGATTCAAAAAGCTCATAGTTAGATAAAGATTGAAATACTTGGCTATGCAAGTCCCATGCCAAAAGAGCTCATTAATTTTGGGGGTTTTATTACTTTCTTTGAGTATGAGTATCAGAGAATATTCTTCATTACTTGATTTGAATGGCTGTGGCCTGTGGTGCCCACTTTGCCAAACTTTATGAAGAAAACATCAAATCCCAAAGGACAAAACATCGGTTAAGTTAAGGCTTAGGAAGATTCAATGACTGCACTTTTTCCCTTTTTTAACAAAAAAAATAAAGAATAATCAATAACAAAAATTATAAGTGATGTCAGTAAGGTCTACCCAAATGGTTGGTTATTTGAATTTGTGTATTGAAAACAAAACTTGAAAAAATAAATAAAGCATATAGTTTTTTTTTGGTTGAATGATATGAAGGAAAAAGAGCAGTTGATGGGGCCAAAAGAAATATGGAGATCTGTGGGCAGAGTACTAGAAAACCATTGATGGGCATGACATGGTCATGATAGATTCAATTGGCAAGGAAGGATAGGAATTAATAATCAACATGGAAAAGGGCTCTTTGTTGAATTCAAAAGCATGTGGTGGCAATTTTATTGCCAATCAAAACACCAACACAATCATGACAAGTCAACCTCCTTATCCTATTCATATTTTCATGATAAAATGGAATCAATTGAGTATCAAAATTTGTGAGTGCAGAGATAATCACAAACTGATTTTGTGTCCATGTTTAATATTTCAACGAGTAAGTACCTAAACTCAGTCATTAATATGTTGTTGAGCCTGAGAGATGTCACATTTGTTTGCACTTTCATATTTATCTAGAAAGTCACCAATTTTAAATGAAGTTTGGGAGTTTACTATTTTAAGGACGAGAATGAGGTGATATATGGAAGTAAATCCAGAGAATAAATAAACCAACTAGTTTTACTATGGAATTGGATGTGTTCCCAACACTTTTCCAACCCCTACAAACGCCTTGAAACATTAAAAAGATTAAAAATTCTGTCATGGCTTTAAGAGGCAAAAGTGTTAAAAAGATAGCGACATTATATTATAATAAAATTTTAAATAGAAGACGGTGACTCAGATATGGATAGATGTCTTCAAACTCGGACCTTATCCTATTTTCTCGTAGATTGTCAAATAAAGCTATCCAACGACAAAGTTTTCTTATATCTTCAATATCCCTGATTTGCTCTCAAAACACTGTCATGTCATATAATAAGAGCTTGAGATCGCTGTGCTTGAATCATAGTACGATGATGGGAAGCAAAGGAAGAGGCTTTTTTCAGCAAGAGAAAGCTCCTAGTCGCAAAGCCAACTGGGTCATCATGGAAAGTTGTTATGATGATGCGAGTGACTCGTCGTTGCTATCAGTTGATGATGTAGAGGAGGATAATTCAATAAGCTCTCCGTGTTCTTCGAAATCATCATCAACGTCATCCATGTCAACACTCTCCGATGGGCCTCTCTATGAGCTCTCAGAGCTTATGCTGCAACTTCCTATAAGGTAATAGTAACATATATGATATTTTGTAAGAGCTTTGTGTTGAATATATATGAATTTGCAGGAGAGGGCTGTCGAAATACTATCAAGGGAAGTCGGAGTCTTTCGGGTCTCTGGCGAGTGTGAAAAGCTCAGAAGATCTTCGAAAGAAGCTTGGTTGTTTGGAGAGGAAGAAGCTGCACTCTCCCAAGGCTATTATATCCAAGAAATCCACAATAAGACCCTCTTCGTTTTCACCGTTTCCAAACTTCAGGCCTTCTTTGTCAATACAAAAGAATTTTTGATGAGTTTGCATATTTTTTAGTTTTTTTTTTTTCTTCTAAGACAGAAGATAGTTGTTGACTTATTATTGTTGTGGTTCTGTTTCAATGTGTTAGTCACTACCTGGCTTAATCTAAAAATAGCTCAAGATTATTCAATTTTAATATATAGTTTGAGTGGACTTGGTTTATTAAATTGCTTCAGTTAATATACAATTAGATGTGGTAAATTTGGATGCATCGTTCATACAAGGTATGTCCATGTGTTTTCTTAAAAGGAAAATTACGCTAAATATGAGTGATACACGTGCGTTAATTACTGTTGGGAATCACGTTTTTTGTCCTCGTCGTACTTGGACATCCTACAACAACCGCTTATCAACACGGTGAAAGTAATTGAATCGGGTTCGACTTTCTCCTTCCTCATTGACTTGTACAAACTTCTAAATTCATACAGCCCGCGACAGTGTTTCTCGGTTTCCCCTGTATTCATACAGCTCGCGATAGCTGGATTATGAGCGACATTATTCAATTTGATGTTCCGAAGTTCGGCTGCTTGAGAACCGCATCGATGTTGACTTTTCTCTCACATCACTCATAGGCAGACAGAAGAGTGCTTATCGACACTATATTTTAGTTGACTCCATTTCACGCAAAACTTCAGCGGCTTCTGCTAACAAACCACTCGATCCGTATGCATCGATCAATGCGTTGCAGGTCACAAGATTCGGTTTCCTCTTTCCTCTCTTCATCATATCAAATATTTTGGTGGCCTTCCGGGGTCGCTTTGATCGCCCGTCCACATCTAGGTGAAGACCGTTCTTCTTTATCTCCTTGAAAACCGAGTACGCTTCTTCATACCATGTGGACCGTAGGCTCCTAATACTGCATTATATGATATAAGATTTGGCTTTAAACCATCTGCAAGTATTGTATCAAACACGGCTTACACTTCTCGAACTGCCCACAAACTGCATACATATGAATTATGCTCGTAAACGTCACAAGGTCGAAATTGCACTCTCAGTCTTATATCTCATCGAATTGAAAATTTCAACGGCTTTGTCGTATTGTCGAAGCTTTACCGTGCAATGAATCACGATATTAAGCGTTGTACTGTCTGGGCGTATATGTGTTCGCTTCATAAGCTCGAAATACGATAATGCTTTTGAATTTTGAGCCCAACTTTGTAGGCGGAAAAAAATAATATTGTGGGTCACGAGATCATGACCAACTCCGTTATTGGTCATTTTCTTACAAACTCCCACGGCTTCTCTCCAATTTCCACTGGATCCACAACTGGTTTATCGACTGATAAACCGGCTATCGATTGGTTTATATATAGACGGATAAAAGTATAAATTTTTTTTAAGAACATATATACTTAGAGCTTAGTTATATTATATATATTATATATATATATATATGATTTAGATCACGCGCGATGAAGAACGAGAACTTTATGGTTTTTGCAAACATATATTCAATTTCTTTGATAAACATTCAAATATAGAGTCATGATTAAATAGCAAAATATTCGAAAATGAAATCTAAAAATTGTGTCGCTAGATTTCGGAATCTTGGTTGTTTATAGAGTCATGAGACGGATACGCCTCGATGATGGACAGCAAAGCCGGAATCTTGATGATGTTGTAGCGAGGAAAGCCAGCTTGGTTGAATAGATGTTCCCATTGGCTTCGCGTTCTCTCTTTACCGCCGGAGGTATTGGCCGCCACGACAAGGTCGTACACCAAACCGGCGTCATCAAACAGCCCGTTTCCTTCTTTTTCCTCTAACACCACATCCACTATGATCACTTTCCCACTCTCTTCGGGAATGGCTTTGCGACAATTCTGCAGGATCTTCACGCAATCTTCATCGCACCAGTCATGCATTATCCACTATATATAATATTCAAAAGAAGAAGAAATAAATATTTGTAAGATCCAATCCAATGATCTGTTGTTAGAATACCAACACCAGAGCGGTAAAGAAAACGAACACGGGAGTTTTTACGTGGAAACTTAAGTTGGCAAGAAAACCACGTACGAAACCCTGTGTGTGAGCAGGGGCGGACCCAAAATTTTGATTTAGGGGTGAGAAGTCATTGATAGAATAAGTTATATATCGTAGTATTTTTTTTTTCTATGTTGGAAATGGATAGAATAGTTTATTAAGGCTTCAAATCCGATAATAATTTTCAATTAACTACGGAACATAGAAACTACTATCTACTTATCATTTTTAAATTTGGTTTTCGACTAATGCTACTTTTATAATAATTTTTATAGAAATTGTAAGAAATGCCCATTATGTGTCAAAGGTTTAAGAAAAATGCCCATGCGTGAGGGTAAAAAATACACACAATGGGCATTTTTCTTAAACCTTTGACACAAAATGGGCATTTTTTAAAATAACCCTAATTTTTATTAAAATATGTATAAAAATTTAATAACCGTTAAATTACAAAATACTAAATAAAACAAAACAAAACAAAAAGATAATATTTGTTAAACATATAATTCTCCAATATATTGTTTCACACTACACATATTAGATAGTCACGTGTAAGCGGGGTCGTGCCTGAGATTTTTGGGACCCTAGGCGATGAGAAATTTCGGTCCTCAACCTTTAAAAGTGTTGGCAAAAATACACAACGTTCGTTGAATGTAAAATCAGTTAGTCCTTCCGTTAAGGGGACGTTAAATGCTGCTTATGTGGCATCTGGCTCGCCATGTGGCCATCCACGTGGGACAGGAGTTGCCACATGTAATCCATTAATTATTTGCGGCATAAGTACTATATTTTCTCTTTACATACATACACGTAAATAATATCATTATGATTAAACTACCAATTTTTTTTAAAGTTATTAGCGGCAAAAGTATTACATAGTATTAAAGTTATTTGGCAAATGGAATTGGTACTTTTTGACAAAAGTATTAAAGTTCTGCAACACATTTTTATTGAACCGATATTCCTAGTTCTATGAACCGATATTAATTTAGTGTAATTAGTGGCTTCATTCATCATTATTACCATTGATCTTTCTTTGCGGGGTCAATCTTTTGAAAATTTATACCACACTCCAATAAAGTGCCATCTCTCTATATATATATGCGTGAAAAGATTATATAAATTTGGAATATTTGTCGAAAGATATTTTGAAACTTACGGTAGATTATTTTTTAGATTTTTAAACATCAACCACAACAAAAATTAATATTGAAACAAATGGAATTGATACTTTTCATTGAGATGATTCAAAAAATAGTACTTTTACCACTGAGAAGAATTAGTGTCATTCTAAAAAATGGTACTTTTATCGTTAAAAAATTAGTACTTTAGTGTTTAAAAAATTGGTACTTTAGCCAAAATGCCACATAAGCAACATTTAACTCCCTTAACGGAAGGACTAACTGATTTTACAGTCAACAAACGTTGTGCATTTTTGTCCACACTTTAAAAGGTTAAGGACCTATAACCCATGTTGACCAAAATTGTGCATTATTGCCGCAATTAACCCTTATTTTAAATACTCAACCATCTACATTAATTTTATTGACTAACAAAACTTACTTTCATGAAAACGGCATCAGCGCTGGGAATGCTCTCAAACAGGTCACCGGTCACATGCCTCACTCCGGCCCAAGCCGGTGCCGTGGCAATCACGTGTGGCAGATCGAAATTAATGACCTCAATGTGCGGTTGAGATTTCACGATCTCCGCTGCGGACAGCCCGGTCCCACCCCCGACGTCGACCAACGTCCTCAACGAGCCGAACACATCAACGCTATCCTTCGCTGGAATCGCCTTCATGACAATCCTCGTCACAGATTCCATAGCGGTGTTGAACAGCTCGTTGAATGCGCTGTTCTCCGCGGTCAAGTCCCACAGCACCTTCCGGTGAGCCCACTGGAATGCAGTGCCCCCCCGTCTCACGCACGAGCTCAAACAGTGCCACGGATCTATAGACCACGTGGTGTTGGCCAACAGAACGACCGGAGCGAGGGTAAGACCGTCATTATCCGGCGACGTCTCCTGCATCAGCCACCGCGAGGAGTGCGTGAGGCCGTAGAGAGCCTCCTCACCGGAGCCTTGGCTGGAGAATATTTTCCGGCGGACGAGGAACCTCATGACGCGTGCGAGAAAGGGAATGTCCGGAGAAGGAGCGTCGGAAATGCTGGCGGCAATCTGTCGCAGGGTGATGGGGCCGCCGTGGGAGTGGATGATGTCAGCTATTCGGAGCTCAACGGCGCATTTCAACGCCATGGAATCGGCGAAGCTGAAGAGGATCTTCCATATCTGTGCTTGGCCTTTCAAGCTAGCCTCGTGATCAGCTTCCATGTTTGATCTAATGATTTTCTTGCGGAATATAACTACGTACTACTCTCTATATATAGATATATATTTGATCAAGGTTGAAATCATGTATGTCCAAAATGTGCGATAATAAAAAAACAATCCATATTCTAAGTTTATAGCTTAGCTTAGTCAACTGGCCGTAAATTTTAATGCCGATAACTGAGTTTAGTGATCAAATTGAACGGCTTAACTGATAATTGACGGGCATTGTAAATATTAAGATATTTTCATAAAATATTTAGTTTCGGAAGTTTTATTGATTAGGCACGAGTGATCTTACTCTCAACTTACTATTAGAAACATGTTCGAAATTCCTATTATAGCAAAATTTGATCGTACAAATTCTCATTGAATTGAAGTCCCCAACAAACTCAGACTCAGGACCGGCCATTAATTTTGAGGGGTCGAAAGTCCATATTGAGAAAAGTCATCAAACATTCAACACTCTCGTAATGCTTATCCACCACATAAACCAAATAATGAGATATTGAGATGATACAAAAAGATAAGGGTCGTTGTGCAATGTCTCATCATTTCAATAATGAGTCAATCTTTTTTTTTTTTTTTTGCATTTAAGTCCTTAAATATTCAGAGTCCTTTAGACTTAAATCCAGCCCGGAAAAACACTGAACAATAGAATTATCCAACAAGGGCGGGCAAATAGCGGTTCTTAAGACCGAAATGTCAATATTGAATACAAATACGGTAAAAATTGAATACAGAAAAAGAACAGAATACTCAAAACATTTGGTAGTGATATTCGGTAATATTATAAAAGTAAATGAAAAGGTCGAATCTACAGATAACGTGATGACCTATACTTAACAATTACTTTTAGATTATTTTTTAGATGTTATATTGATTATATTATAATTCGACAATTTACCTGCTTCTTACTTAAACTTATCAAATTAACGCTTAAGTGTGGTGAAACTTTATCACATACATTTATTAATGCTTATGAACTTTTAATCAATTTTAATTGTATTCTTTGAAGCGGTAATTTTAGTTAAAAACCCGATTTTTACCTCTTCCAGATTATCTAAATTAAGTAGATTTCTTCATGGCTCGTTCTCTTTTCATATTGAGTCCGCGTTTGCGTATGAAGATGAAGATCAGGCTACAATATTTGCGGTGGAAAAGGCTATTGAATTTCATTGGATAACTTGTGGCTTGAGTGCGACTCGACATACGTCGTCCAACTTTTTCGGAAGAAAATGAGTTTGGTTCCATGGAAGTTGCGAGCTCGCTGGTCCAAATGCATGCGCTATGCGAAAATCATTAATTTCAAAGTATCTCATATCTTTCGAGAAGGAAATAGAGTAGCTGATGTATTAGCTAGTTTTTGTGCTCAAAATTTTGGTTATCATCGGTGGCCTTTACACCCGAATTTTACTTCGTCTTTTGTAAACGATGACATTTGTTCGAGAGAGAACTTTAGGTTTAGATAGTTCTCTTCGATTTTGTTTGTAATCTTTGATATATTTTCATTTATATTATTCCGAGCCCCGATTCTTACTTTGCGTTTCTTGGGTGCCGACTTAGTTGGGATTCGAGTTTGCTTAGCGAGATTTTGGGCCTTCATCTTTGACTTTTTTTTTTTTAAAGTAACTAATTTTCCTTTACGGAAATAAAATGCAATATTCAACCTTTGATTATTAAAAATACCATACCATCTTGAAACACTCAAAACGACATCTAACAAGCAAACCCAACAACAAACGACAACCGAATATTGAAAGCTTGAAAATATTTCTTAAGCTGTGTATTTTATCAGCTATACCAATGAAAAATAATTGGCCACTGCCATTCGACAAAGCAATCTCTTGGTCAAAATAACTTTATTTTCCCTATTTCCTCCCAAAGTCTTTTCTTTTACCAAATTTGGAAGCAGTGGTCGGTTTTCTAGTAGAATCGTCTTCCGCGCCAAAGTTCATTTTCCCCTTTTCGTAATTCGCTCTGCTCGGGTTTTTTGTATCTGATTGGCCCTGGGTGAATTCTTCTTTCCAACTTTCCCCGCCCGAAATATCTCCTTTCATTATGGCATTAGAAGAGATGTTTGATTTCTTTCAGCCAAAGCTATTCTTGTATTAGGTATATATATATATTAGAAGAGATGTTTGATTTCGGTAACCATAATCTATAGCTTTAGTGATTTTTCATAGATTAATCGGTAAGCAAACGATAAATCCGTCGAAAACAACAACCGATTTATCGCGGCAGAATCGCAGTATGAACCTTGGTTATTGTATCTCTCATCATTTCGTTTTCTGTGGTTGAATGAACCGGCTTTATAGGATTCTATGTCCGATGCCGTGCATTTCCCCTTCTCCAGGCTGAAGAAAAAAAAAAACCATGAGAGGGTATGGACGCTTATAAATTTGGCTAACATGGCAATCTTCGTAGCAATCAACGGCTAAATGGGGACGAACTGGGGCAGAGCCAGAGCTCTGACTAAGAGGGGGCGAAATTAATTAGTTATAAATTTCATAATAAAACGAGATATTGAAACTATTATTAAACATTGCATTATAACTATTTTTTATGAACTTTCGGTTTCTGAAAATAGTTCATTAGGATCTTTATATGATTAGAATCTACATGTTACGTTCTCAAAATATCAATATAATTTTTTGTTTCAATATTTAAAACTTTGCACGTCATAAATTGATTGGTGGATTTTATTCTCCAATTTTGTAAGTTGTAATCGTTTCAATATACCTATAATTAAGTAAAGTACAAAAATACCAAGAAGTTATAATCATAAAAAGTGTTGCTAACAAACATTAAAAAATATGGTGGGTTTGAGAATTAAACCAAGGGCTATAACTTGGGGGAGAACATTAAAAGTAATAAAACTCCACTAGGCTATAGTGATATTTTGTCTACAAATGCTATGTTTATTATTTATATATAAACTTTTAAAGATACAAATAAATAAAAATAAAAATAACGTGTTCGGACCAAGTGAGGACAGCCGCCCCCGCGGACCTTGGCTCCGCCCCTGAATATGATGTCAATTTAAGTACACCAATCCGAATAACATGTGAATAACTTAAAGTTATCTGCCAATCAACGTGTAAATAACTATGAGTTGATATTGTAATCCATAATTAAACAAGTGAATATATCAAGTTTTATAAATTACATTCAATTGACTCAACAAATACACTCTATACAACAAACACAATTTCTAGGAATAATTCACCAAGTGATGAATTTCAACTTTCTCTTAATTACTATAAATTACAACACTGAGGAAATCACAATTCCTTCTTTTAAAACAAAAACAAAACAAAACAAAAAATGTTGACTATCGAACCTTATATTTCGATATATTTGTACGAAGTACAAACCTTGACAATTACCAAAAGTACCCTCTAAGAGTTGGAAATTAAAAATCATGAGATGGGATATGCTTGGATGATGGAGGGTAAAGCTGGAATCTTGATGATATTGAAGCGAGGAAAGCCAGATTGGTTGAATAGATGTTCCCATTGGCTTTGCGTTCTCTCTTTACCACCTGAAGAATTCGCCGACATTACGAGGTCGAACACCAAAGCAGTGTCATCAAACACCCCATTATTGTCATTGCCTTCTTCTTCCTCCAACACCACATCCACTATGATCACTTTCCCACCTTCTTTGGGAATGGCTTTGCGACAATTCTTCAGGATCCTCACACAATCTTCGTCGCACCAGTCATGCAATATCGACTACATATAATTTAAAAGAAAAAAGAATCCTTGGTTTTAGAATACAAACACCGAAACAGCAACGAAAATAATAAAGAAACCGACACGGGAGTTTTTACGTGGAAACTTAGTCTGGGAAGAAAATCACGGCACGAGTGATTAAAGATATGAAGGGTGTGTGTTTGCGAGAGAGACGGATATTGTAATAGTAAATTATATTAAAATCCCCGGGATGACTTTTTTGACAATTCTTTCGGGATTTTCAGGCAATCTAAAATGATTGCGGAAAATGGATGGGTTACTTCTCTAAATTGCCATGCATACATTGTAGCTAAGTACAAAGGAGAATCGCACAACGGATAAAAATCGTCGTGCAAATTTTCATGACATACTTAACCATTTAATATATACCTAGTCGTAGAATTAGCCTGTTAAAAAAAAGACGTTATTGGACGGTTTTTCTGTTTACTCTTAGATATGTTGAAAGTTACCGTTATCATGCATAAATTAACTCAAATACTCAACCAACTAAATTATAGTGACCGAGAAAACTTACTTTCATGAAAACAGCGTCAGCGCTGGGAATGCTCTCAAACATGTCACCGCTCATATGCCTCACCCCGGCCCTCACCGGTGCGGCAGCTATCACGTGTGCAAGATCGAAATTAACGACCCCAATGTGCGGATGACATCTCACGATCTCGGCTGCGGACTGCCCGGTCCCACCCCCGACATCAACCAACGTCATCAACGGGCCGAACACATCGACACTATCCTCTGCCAGAACCGACCTCATGACAATCTTCGTCATAGACTCCATACCGGCGTTGAACAGCTCGTTGAACGCAGCGTTCTCCGAGGCAAAGTCCCATGTCTCCTTCCCGTGGGCCCGCTGGAAAGCGATGCCTCCCCGTTTCACGCACGTGCTCAAACAGTGCCACGGATCCATAAGCCACGTGCTGTTGGCCAACAGCACGAGCGGAGCAAGGGTAAGATTGTCATTGTCCGGCGACGTCTCGTGCATCAGCCACCGCGAAGAGGGCGTGAGGCCGTAGAGAAACTCCTCACCGGAGCCTTTCCTGGAGAATATTTTCCGACGGACGAGGAGCCTCATGATGCGTGCGAGGCAGGGAATGTCCAGCGAAGGAGCGTCGGAAATGCCGGCGGCGATTTGTCGCAGGGTGATCGGGCCGCCGAGGGAGTGGATGATGTCAGCTATTCGGAGTTGTACGGCGCATTTCAACGCCATGGAGTCTGCATAGCTAAAGAGGATCTTCCATATCTGTGCTTGGCCTTTCAAGCTAGCCTCGTGATTGTGATCAGTTTCCATGTTTGAGCTTTTTTTTGGGAAAATAACTCTATAAAGTTGGATTTGGTGCTTTTAAAATATAACTCATATATATGATGATTGGAAAAATATGATTGTATGATCTCCTATTTATAGACATGTGAATATTAGGGTTGTATCGAAAAACCGAATAGGCGGATTGAAGAACTTGGTATCGAAGACCTTAAAGACCAGATATTAGAGTCTTGGTCTATAAAACATGTCTTCAGTCCAATAGGACCACATAGGGTGTTCGGTATTTGGTTTTAACTTTGAGAACCGATACCGAAGACTTATATAGATCGAATTTTTAATATATATATATAGTAATTTTAATTTATATCACATATTACATATTAACCAAATAAATAATTAATGTTTAACATAACGTTTAGCTTGATAAGTTTATCAATTCGTGACGATAAATGCCTTTTCATATAATTATGTCTTTTCATATGTATCATTAAATCAAGAAATGAGAGTGCCTATTAATAAAGAAAAAAGTTTCATAGGATTTTCTTTAGCACAAATTCAGAGTCCAAAGCCAAATCTAAAGCGAATTTCGGTAGTAAGTAAATATGTTCGGTACAATCAATTCTAGGCCTAAAAAGAAAATCTTTGATTTTTTCAATTTTCAATTTAAAAAAAATAATAATAATAAGATTTGATCTTTATAAGAGTAAAATTGAGACAGAAGATTTGATCTTTAATAGACCAAGATTAGTAGTAAGTAGTAGGGGTGTGCAAAAAAAACCAAACCCAACAATTTAACCCAACCCAATTGAACCCAACCCCAATCAAACCCAACCCAATTAACCCAATAGTTATCGGGTTGGGTTGGGTTCAACCCGAATAAATAGTCGGGTTGGGGTTGGGCTAAATGCATTGGGTTGGGCCGGCCCAATTGACCCAATCAAGATTTTTTTTCAAATAATTAATTAATTTTTTAAAATATATTTTTGTAGTTTAAACGTTAAATAAGTAAAAGCAAACAACAAATAAATAAAAAAAATGTATTTCTAGAGTCTCATTTTTATTTTTAGTCATTATTTAATGTCTATGACCATGTTTCTAGTATACGATTACGATCACATTTCTAGTTTAGTTTACGATATGTTCCGTACTTGTGTTATTTAATGTTTAAGACTATAATAACGTTAAATTTTTGAATTTGGTGTTTACAGACAATAATATTAAATTTCTATTTATTGATCGACGGTTTAAATTTAAGTGTTATTCGGTAAAATATTTATATATATTTTTAAAAGTTTAGTTCAGGCCAATGACCCAACCCAACCCAACCCAACCCAGAGTTTTTCGGGTTGGGTTGGATTGGGTCTTCAAAAATTTTGGGTCGGATTGGGTTATTTTTTCCAAACCCAATATGATCGGGTCGGGTTCATGTTTTACCTCGGGTCGACCCAATCCAACCCATGCACACCCCTAGTAAGTAGTAACACTAACTAGTAAAGTAAGGCCTCTTACAATTATACGTAAGTTTATTATTACTAGTAGACCGACACCGCGCGTTGCGCGGTGGTGTTGAAAACATTGTAAAACTAAATAACTTTATTGATTATTATTATTATTTAAAAAAAACATATTCATATCAAATTAATTGTGATATGTACTATTATATATATTTAATATAAATGTTGTTTCTAAATATCTATCTAAGAATAATTAATATATATAAATTCAATAAAGAAAAACGTGTAAGAAACTATATTCATAATACCAAATGGAAGTTTGATTAAATAATATTTCTGTTGTCGTAAATTGATAATATAGCATTTAAGATTACACGTTTTAAAAAATAGCACTTTCGTACTTTTTTTATGCAAAAATTACTGTAAATTTACCTCTCTCGCTTATATCATCCTAATTTTTTGGCTATCTCGGACAAAGATATATAACTTTTTTTTTTGTGTGGCTATTTTGGGCCGGAATGTATATTGAAGGTGTAATTTTTTTCTCAAAAAAATATGGCGGTATTACTATTTGAAATACGAAGTTTTGTGACGTCAAAATAGTTTTCACTGTCATTTTTTTATTTACTTCATATACTTCCCACAATTATAATTAACGTTAATGATACTTACATTCTTCTTTATATATTAATCGTGTTAAAACTACTTTCTTAAATATTTTCAAACAACACCCTCACCGAATAATTCATTAACATGTAAATTTAGTACTTTTTATATATACGAACAATGGAAAATGAATGTTTTTTTTAAGATGTATGTAAAATGAAAAAACAATGGCGCCTATTGTTATTTTGCAGTTTTTTACTATTCAAGTTTATATATGTCAAATATGCAAACCAATGTTGTAAAATTTCATGCCATGATTGTCATAATATTAATGTGATTGAATATTTTAAAGAAATACACTCATAAATAAATGACAGATGATTTGGTTCTTACTTTCTACCTAACTAAATACACAAGCAATCAATAAAACAATGTAATATCCTTGTTCTTACTAATTGTAAACGGCCAGACAAATGTTGCTTGCATTGATTATCGTCAGAATGCAGTCGGCACGAATCTTATATAAAACCGATGTCGTGCGGAACATTATCCAGACTTATTGCAGACCATCATTGTAGTTCGTTGTGTCCAAGATAGTAACCAATGATATATCACGGAAATCTAAAGGAAAAAAGTCAAACTTACCTTCTTTTTAAGAGCGAATCTAACTCCGATGATTAAGAAAACATCCAAAACATGGCTAACATCAAAATCACAATTAAAAAAAATCCAAATATCCAATGACATATACTCGATATAACCAAATATCCGATGAACCTTTGCCGTTGATGTTTGAAACAATATTTCTACGCCTTCTTGAGATGACATGTCACACACCAACAAAACAGGTCATTAGCGTATAATTATACTGATTTCTCATTTAATTAAAAATAAAAGACAGAAATGAAGAAAAAAAATAGAGCAATAAGCTTTAAACATCTATATAGGATACTTTCCTTCAATAGAAAAATAAAAAAGCAAATGCTAATAAAACATTGAAGAAAATGTATGATTCTTCAGTGTATAAGTGAAATTATTAAAAAAGTTTCTTATTGTATCAAACATGATGGACAACAATAGGTATAAGTTGAGTGCGATGAAACATAGAAAATTATTCTTAACTAAAATCTCAAAGTAAATCCTATCTATGAACATAAATTCATAGAAGAGACCCAAAGACTCATTGAAAAACTAAAGTTCTTCGACGTCAAGAATCCCCGCAATTCAAGTACTCGTTGAACGAAATTTGACCCCATTATCACGACGAACACAATCGTATTTATTTTGTAGACCAGTAGTCGGATGCTCCACAATCACATCATGTTCAAAATTTTGCTCGTTGAAATCACCAACTATTGATCCAGCAACTTCATCGGCGGTGGGCATATTATTATTGGCGACCATCTATGATTCGTTTATTAATAAGTCGCAGGCTAAAAGATGTCTTTGGATTAGCTTCGTATCTATACCTTGCCGTACGAAATGATGTCACCAAAACATTGTTCTCTTCCAACATCTTTGAAAGATCCAACATAACTTGGGGATCAATTCCAGATCTTTCAAATTTCCGGTTCATCGTGTTTAAACGGTTGGAAATTTCATTTTGGGTATCGTAAATATATAGTTGAGAAAATTGGGGTTTTTTCCCGAATTTAGGGAGTAGAGAACCTATCCGATGATACTTTTGGCAACTAATTTTGTACACGTACGATCCACTTCCACGGTTTTTTTTAGTCAATATGTCCCCCTATTGATGTGAATGCAAATATTGAATTATATGTCCTTATTTCGTTCCTAAACAAAACACCTTTTGTTTCATAATATGATCCAAGAAGAAATGCCAATGTTTGTGGTGGTTGTTTGATTAGCGGCAACTCCACATGCCCTACAGAGCAGCATAACATGAATTTCGGAGTAGAGGACTTTTTTTCCTTTTTTGGTCGTTCTTCACGCCAAAAAAATAGCCCCACAATACGGACATTTGTCAGTTGGTTTCCCAATATTCCAAATATGCCATTTCTCACCTGTGATTATTGTTTGGTTTTTTATACATATAAATAATAAATTTTCCATTAGTAGTCTATTTTTTTTTTAATGTAGTCTAATGATAAATATATAATTTTATAAAAATGGATGTGTGCTACAACTTCCTTTAACTATTACATTTGATTTAATGTTTTTCAATATATATGAGAGTTTGAAAACTCAATGCATCTGTAATATAATAAGATGAAAAAAAAAACAATTTCTTTTAACTATTTCATTGGAGTGATTATTTCTCAATATATTAGTGTTTGATGATTGACCGATTTGAAAGCGGTGAATATTTATTTTGTCTACAGCTGTATGATATGATGATGAAATTAATAGTATTCATGTTACAATAATAATAGTAGTGTAAACTACCTTTGTGGGGATATTTGTTATTTTCCTCATTGGTTTGATCGTGTAATTGCATTGGTGCATTTCCAAAAAATCATTTTTTTAACAAAAAATGTATGTCACAATTAAACAAACTACTGTTGCAACAAAGTCTAGTATAATAAATCAATGTACGTAAATGTAAAAAAAAATGTATTGTCATATTTTGATAACTTACATTTTATAAAATAGATGAACGTACATGATGACAATATAAATTTACCTTGTAGATTATAAATTGTGGTGACATGCGTTGAGGCCAACTTTATGAATTGAAGCTTTGCATTCATTATGTTCGAGTATGACTTGTTGGGCCTCTTGTATAATTTAAATTTTCCTTACAAATCTAGCACGTTTGGATATTTTACTTGATAGAAAAATCCTTATTTGAGTATCATTGCTAAAATATTTAGTTCGACAGTTTCTTTTTAGCTTTAACTTTGCAAATCATGCGTGTCTTGCTATGTGTGAGAACTGAGATATAAATCCACAATCTTCTTCAATAAAGTCGGACATTTTTAGGCTGTTAGGAAATATAAAGCACATTCATTTAGTTCAAAAGATATAATTATAATTTTAAAGTATATAAACAAACGTTTTGCAAAAATTAAAAACTATTTAAAATCCATAATCTATATTGAACCATTGTAAATTCATTTAATACACAGGCAAAAAAGAGGTTTGGAAACTTTAAAACAAAGCAAAGTTGAAGACATTAAAAATAATAGATTTGGACATCCATCATTAAGTTGTAGAAATACTATTTATTTAGTACTTATTTATAACACTATATATATATATATAAATTTAATCAGATATCAAATTATACAATACATTCAAACGTTAAAATCAATCCAATAATATAATATTTTTTATTTAAAAGCAATACTCTAAATTTGTAATAGAAAGAATTAAATAGTAATATGGTAAACTAAACTATAATCAATGAAATTTTCTAGAAAATAAAACATAATAGTGTTGCGTTTCAACGACATTAGATTTCATGCATATTTTATGCTTTCTGCGAGCTTATCGAAAATAACTAAATAGAGAAAAAATGTATCATAAAAAGTCAGAGTTTGAAAAAAATCTGAATAGGGTGATTAATTTGTTGACGTCTAATCACTGCACCAATGGTTGAACGATATTTGCATTCATTGTCTGAGAAAAGACACTTGTATATACTATCACAACAGAAAAAACACATACTATATCTCTTTTATGTACAGAAACATAATCAATATAAGATGGCAGATGATATGTGCAAAAAAAAAAAAAAGTTCTCATAACTATAGAGCCTCGGGAATTTTTTTGCGTTTTTTCTCAGTCTAGTGTCCGTACACCTTTTTATCGTTCCACACCTGTGAAGATATTTAGCATTTATATAGATTAAGAAACCAGAAATTTAAGTTGATCACTGTAAAATAATAAAAATTAAATCTCAAAACACAAATATATATATATATATATATATATGTAAAGTTATGATCATATAAATTGGCTAACTCAGTTTAATACATATGCTATATTTATGATGCAGTTCATTGCAGTATAGACTTGTTAGTAAGATATCATCACTTTATTTCTTAATATAAATGTGGAAGTTGGGTTCTTTTAATTTTGCTAGCAGTTTATTATGAAGTTTAAAATTCCTGGTTTGGGTCATTGTGGCAGCTCCCTACCCTAAGGGAGTGGATGTTCAAGCCAGCTCTGTCAACCATAATTACCGAAAGTTCAAAGTATGATTTACAGTTTTACTCGCACTAATGTGGTAAAACCGTTTTGGGTTAACTGTTTAGATTCTTCTCTTTGTTCTGAAAATTTATGACCGCCAAATTGATTTCAGGGTTGCAATTGTATCACCATCAGATCCAGTTTATGTTGCAGCAAAAAAGATGCGAGATCTTAGGGTCAATTCGGTTGTTATGGTGAATGGAAACAAAATTCAGGGGATACTTACGTAATTTTCCGCTCTCCGGTTGTTATGGTGAACGGAAACAAAATTCAAGGGATACTTACGTAATTTTCCGCTCTTAGTTAATAAGCTTAAATTCTTATGAAGTGAGATATATTTTATTTTTCACATATCTTGTGATATCTAAAGTCTAATGCAGTTCAGAAGATATCATTGTGCTAATTGTGGCTTAGAATCTCTCACCGGAGTTCACCCGGTGAATTCATTTTCTCTAGAACCGGATATATAATCAAGATACGAATATGCACTAAACACCAGAGGAGATGTGATATTTTATATACAATAATGAGTTTTACAAGGATGATTATGCAACTAATCGTAAAGACATCAAACAAAAATCCTTTTAAATATCGAAGCATTTACTTAAGAAGCAATTTTTGTAACTAATGATTAGCGATCAAGATGAACTTATTTGTAGATAACCATTTCTCACGTGAGAGTTTACTTGACATAATTAATAGTAAAACTTTTATTAAATAATACCCTATATATTAATACCTATATATTAATAGTCGCGATTAAATAATATGGAATGTGGAACCGTAAACAACAAAATCACAAAACAGAACCGTAAATCACTAAGAAATAAATAAATTTAAACACCAGAGAGATGGAAAGGGGTGCGTAAGTAAAAGGGCAAGGTCGTGAAATAGGATGTCTCAAACTCGCGCCACCAGAGAGAATCAGCAAGAGTCACGTGCGTCGCCGGACACCATAGAAGCTACCGAGTCACATGGCCGGGGAGAGAGATCGTGGGCAATCGACCCAGGCTACACGAACGATAATTATTCGAGCGGGAGACTGGATGCCTGCTTGAAAAGGCGAAAAGATGCAAACAGATTAAACAGATAGTAGTATCTTATAAGCGATAGTAATATCTGTACTAACAAGTTCCAGAAACAGATTAAACACGGAATCTAATGAAAACATAAATAGTATTTATCTGTTCTTAAAAAGTTCTGCAAACTGATCAAATCCGGAATCTAATCAAGACATAAATACTAATATATGTAGAACAAAATGTTCTGAAAAACCATCAAACCCAGAATCTTTTCAAAACATAAGTAGTAATATCTGTTCTAAACAAATTCCAAAAACCGATCAAACCCGGAATATGATCATAACATAAGTAATAATATTGTCAATGTGTTAAACTTGGAAAATAATGAAACCTATTGCAGATTTTTGTGACACTGTAACTATAGATTAAGAAATAATATTTCGATTCAACAGTTTTGCGAATATTATCGCAGCTAATATTATATTAAAGAATCAGTTTAATTGCTTGCTCTTTTAATCTCTTTGGTCCCATTACTGTATTGAATTATCAAAAAAATTTAAGCGACAAACCTGGAAAAACATTCGCTTCTGGGAGAATCCCAATCAATCAGCGGCTTGAAGAATGTGTAGCGAGAGTGAGTTCTGAGAAAGCGAAATTTCACAACCCAGAATCAATAAAATAAAAAAAAAATCCAAAGAAAAACCAATCTTACCCATCGGAATCAATCGAAAAAAGTGACTCGACACGGACATACCTATAAAAGTTTCGAATCTGGGAGAATCCCGATCAAAGCTTCGGCTTGAAGAAGGCGTAGCAAGATAGGCATCTAATAGAGAGAAATATGAAGCATGAGTGTTCTGAAAAATTTAAATTTCACAACACACAATCTATAGAAAAAAGTCGATTCTGGGAGAATCCAAGGGTGCGAAAGTTGTGAGGGAGGTTAAAGGTTAGCATCTCTCCCCAAAGACACGACAACCACTAAGACATTAATAATCGTTCATATGCTTCGAAGAATCGCGTTGGAAGAATGAGGTGACACAACCTCTCGTTGAAACTAATCAATTAAGGAAAACTTTATGACAAAATTTGAGACCGAAATCCGGAACTAATAATTTGACACGAGAAACTTCGAAAGGCTAACATATTGAGGATATCCTAGAGAGATACCAACAGTATAAACAATCCCTGCTCATAATCAAGTCTCATTTTTTTATGAAGGTGGATATGTACATAAATATATTAATACAACAATTACTTGTAGAATTTAAAAATATTTCCGTAGAATTTCGATCATGATCAGGTTTCGCATAAGCATTTCTTCAAACACATAGTACTCAGATCAATAAGACTTTTACATAGCATTATATAAAGATAAATTAGAAATGAATTCATTGATTTTTTTCTTTGAAAATCAAACAAAGAGCTAAACGTACAAAAATCAACCAAAGAGGAGTCTGATTGATATTGATGGACATTGAAGATATGCATAGCAAGGAGTTTCTTTGAAAAAGAATACATGATCGACATTCAACATTGAATAGCGAGGAGTATCTTAGAAAAAAAATGCAGGAGCGACTAACCATTGAATAGGCGGTGGAGATGAGTCTACAGCGATGGAAACGGAGTTTGATCGTGTTTGGGAAAAGGTTTCTGTTGCGCTGGAGTCCGATCGTGTTCGGAAGAGTAGTCTGCGTGTGATGAATCGAACAAAGGCTTAAAAAGAAGCAGTTATTCCTTTACATCTCTTGGTGAGGAGTTGCTTCTCTTTGGGTTTTGTGTTTCTTCGTCTGCTCTGTGAGATGCTTCACTTGGAGTCGAGGCTTCTCTTGAAAGCGGGGCGACAAATGCCTTCGAACCCTTCGAAAGAAGACGACGAGCGAGTTGTATTTTTTAATTTAAAAATAAATCTAAAAAAAGGAGAAAATAGAGTGAGGTAGAAAAACGGTGTTTTTTATGTTTGACGTTATTTTGCTTTTATATATATATAGATTATTATTATTATCATTATCATTATTATTATTATTATTATTATTCATTTATATGTTTACTATAAAGTTTCTTTTTTCACGTAAATATGATTGATTTTTTTTTCTTTCTCTCAATTACCATGGAGTACAACTTTACTATCAGTGGTAGAAGTTGACATGCAGGCAAAACGTTTGATGACTTGGTATCGCTATGGATCGCACGGTTTTTGGTCAAGGATCACCCGTCCGATAATTATTAACTCGCTAACGTTTTACAGTTTAGTCGATGGGTAAATTGTAGATTTTTAAAAGCCGATAACCGATTGTTATGTGGTGTGATTATATTTTCCGAGTTAATAGATAACCAACGAGCATTATATAAAATTTATAAATATCAATTATTTAGTAATTTCCGTCATCGAAATCGGTGCCACGGATGCCAGAAAAGACCTGGCAACTGCTAATGGCAGCACTAACCTTTAGTTTTATGTTGTTTTTACGATCGTTGGTATAACGATACTGGTAATCTAATTTTGATGAACCCCTTACTAATTAAACCTATAGCGACGATACATTATCGTTACGCGGGAATCATCCATTACAAGGTCAGTTTGAATTAGATGTTCGTTCATAGCAACAAAAATAAGCATTTTTTTTCTTGATCATGTCTCTTTTTCAAGTTTTTCCACTTATGCTCTATTTCACTGGAGTCGGTCCTTGCTATAGAGTCAAGTAAGGCCGGCGCCACGGCCACAAGTTCGAGAAGCTCCCTTTTTTATTAATACTTCATATTATATATTTAACATAAAAATTGAAATCTAAAAATATATAGTTTTTAAATATATATGCTTCATTGTAGACTACATGCAAATCACTGTAGACTCTGAAAGGTCGAAAGTCTAATAAAACAGATTGTAAGGCTGAAATTTGATGAAAATGAAAAACGTGGAGATAACTTTAATCTTTCTTTTTCTTCATCTTCTTCACTGCAATGGATTATCCACCACAATCAGATGATACAAAGAGATAAGGCTCGTTGTGCAATGTAGCTATCATCATGTTATCTTTGTGAAACTTTTCTAAAACGTGTCTCCTTCGTTTCTAGTAATTAATCTTTTTTTTTTCTTCATTTAATTCCTTTTAATAAATCTCCAGAGTCGTTTTAATCCGGCCCCGAAAACACTGGACATTAGAATCCAACAAGGGTGAGGAACACGTCGATATTGAATACAAATTTAAACGGTAAAAACTGATTTTACGTAATAAAAACAGAATACTCTCACATCATTTTATAAATGTCAAACATCATGTGACTGACCTAAATTTAACATTTATTTTTAGGTTGTGTATTGAATTTGACGTATATAATAATTCAACAATTTACCCGCTTCTAACTTATAATACGTATCAATTTCTTGCTTAATATGCTTGTAAAGTTTTAATTTGTTTTGGTTGTATTCTGTCTGTGAAGCGGTGAACTCCATTAAAAATTTGATTTTACCTCTTCCTGATCCTCTAAGATTAATTTGAAGCGGTGAACGTGGTAAAAATTGATTTTACCTATTCTAGATCTTCTAAAATTAAGTAGTTTTGCTTTACGAAAATAAAATGCATTATATTTAATCTAATATTATTAAAATACCATATACCATCTTGAACACACAAAACGACATCCAACAATAAACGACAGTCGTATATTGAAAGCTTGAGAATATTTTTGAGCTGTGTATTATCAATAAACAAATTAATTATAACCACCAAAATTTTTTGGCCACTGCCATTCAACAGAACTAGCCGTAGCCAGTAGCCACAATTTTACATAATAGCGAGTCAAACATTTGTCTTACCCCGCAAGCAATCTCTAAGTCGAAAATGCATCTTTCTTTTCTATTTCCTCTCGCGGTCCTTCCTATTACCAAATTTGGAAGCGTTGGCCGGTTTTCTATTAAAATCATCTTTTGCGTTAAAGTTCATCTTCCTCTTTGGTCCACTCCGGGGTCCTTTATCGAAATTCGCCCTGCCCGGTTTTCTTGTATCTGATTGGCCGTTGGTGAATTTCTTCTTTCCGAATTGTCCCGCTCCGAAATCTTTCCTTTCATTACTGGCATTAGAAGAGATGTTTGAGTCCTTTGAGCCAAAGCTGTTCTTGTATCTCTCATCCATTCTTTTTCTGTGTTTGAATGAACCGGGCTTATGAGATTCTATGTCTGATGCCTTGCGTTTCCCGTTCTCCGGTCTGAAAAAGAAAGAAAAAAACGAGTGGGTATCTATGGATACAAAGAAAAGAGGCACGATATAAATAACGTTTACGAGTAATTAGCAGTAATACTCCCTGATATTTCGAGGGAGAGCAGTTTGTATAATTTTATTTTCGGTAATATATTCTATTATAAGAGGTATTACCGTCACAAATAAAAATCAGGGTACGAAGTAAACATTTATAAGACATAATTGCAAACTACTTCGACATTTATATTCATTTATAAAACAAAATCATACCTAGCCGTAGCTTTTTCCTTGTTCGTTGTCTGCTTGTCACCATCATTACCTTCCTTTGACTTAGAATGGCTTTGGCGGCTCTGCAATAAAATGGAATAGTTTAACATAATTTATTTTAGAAAAATTAAAAAACAATACATTATCGAGCAGATAACAAATTAAGAGAGTGGAATTATACCTCGATGACAGACTTGACAAAACCTTTGTATTTATCGGGAGTTAGTGACTCAACTGCCGGAATACCACATTTCCGAATCAAGACTTCCATTATGATTGTGACCTAAACGAAAAATATTATAAAAAAATTAATAAATAAGTTGAACCCTTCATAAATGAAGTAAAATTCGCAACATGCCTTTGATCGGAAATGGTTTCGTGAAACAGAAGACCAAGGTAGGACTTTAGCAACGATGCTCGAAAGAAGATTCTGCAAATCCTGAGCTTGCAAGGCACACACTAGCACTTTCACAAACCCTAAAGCAGCCTGTTAAATACACAGCATACAATCTCTTAGTACCCAAGTAAAAGAGAGATAATTTTCCTGTTATACATGTGTTATGGTCCCAATCTGGAGCCGGTGAATGTATGGAATAAAAAGTAATATCCTCATATTACATGGTAGCGGTATTCGGTAGAGGTATACGGCATATCCGTAGCGTCTAATATTTATTTTCAATGGTTATAATACTTCCCTATTTCATTTCATTGCTTAAGCTCTCTTAAATAAGACCTAGCATTACACCTTATTAGAGGGCTGGGCCCAAAACCAAACATACGTATTATTAACCTAAATGAATATAGACAAATAATATAAAGTAACGTATGTAACAAAAGAGTACTAACTTTTATAACTTCAAGAGACCGGCCTTGCAGTAGAGACAGAAGCGTGGGGATCAGGTCGGGCACCGAAAGAGAAATATTCGCATCCGTGTATATTAATACCGAAAGCACGGAAATTGCTCCACTCTTTATGTGAGGTGATGCACCAGTAAGATAACCCATTATCTGAATTTAATTAATACATGAGTTAGTATGCGGTGATTGTAAAGGAGCCAGTGACATAATGATCGGATTGACATAAACGATTTGAGAGGTGGAGCGTTCTCTCCCAGTGAGTAGTCTCTAAACTCTTAATCAATTTCTGCATTAAACAAAACACTACTGTATGTAACAGCACTGTTCACCCTAAGAAAATTACAAAAAAATCCCTTGATTAACCTAAATTCCTTTTTTGCTAATTTTTCTTCACTCCTATGCACAAGCGTTTGTATACGCGATTGACACATAGCAGTAATTAAATTTGTACGAGAATATTGAATAGTTGATTTAATTGGATCACGGAAACGTCTAATACAACTATGTTACCAAGAATTAATTAATCACAAACCATGGTAATTAGTTTCTGATAAGGCGCTTCAAGGGAATCGGAATCGGAACATGGCATATCTCGCAAACTGGAACTTGTCTTTATGAGTACATCATAAGCTTCCTTCCTTGTATCCTCATCCTTGGCCTAAATCGTCGATGTAAACAATAAAAAAAAAAAAAAGGTTTAACTAATAAAATAGTGTAAAGGAAAGTAAATATTTGATAAGTTTAAATAAAGAATTATCAGAGCCGAGCAAGTAGAGTAGGTTTAAATAAGAAAGAATTAACACTAAACCACGCGTAACCCAACAAAATTTGGCTCTAGTTCTTACATCCTTCAATGTGAGTATAATCTCATTGACGATGAGAAACACCTTCGTATTTCCTTCTTCCGAGTCTACCTACACGTGCAATCAACAAAGTTAAACCTATCCAAAATATAGCAAATATATGTATGACGAATCGTGATCACCAGAGTATCGAGACAACAGAGTCAAAGAGGTTCATTCCTTCATATAGTTAATTATGCAGGTATTTAATCTACAAAGTGGTTATTAAAAATGTTCACTAAGATCCCAAGAAAAGATAATTGAACAATGGATAGGCTCAACGTTCGATTATAAGGTTTTGTTTATTCATAATATATGGCCATAAGCTATATAATTTCTAAATTCTACAGGTATGATCATGAAGGTACTTCTTTATTTCTCTTTTAGTTTTAGTCTAATAACTTATTATATTAAGTCAAAATTGTTAGGATCAGCTTGATTTTTCTTCTAATTTAAGTTTTATTTTTTTATTTTTAGACATTCCAGATTTATTAATATTTTTTTCTTTTTTAAAGTTAACTTGACAGTGGTTTTAAAGAATATTTATTCATTTAAATAAATAAAAATATTGGATTTTATTCTACTTGTGAAAAACAAATCAATCATGGTCAAGAAGACTAGGCCTCACCTTCAATATGTGAACCATTAAAGAGTGGAAACATGCGAAGCGGCTCCTTAGTGTATCAGTGTCGGAAGGAGCTTTAAAGCTAAGAATGAGATCAACAAGCTCAATGGATCGGGAAGAACAAAACGAAGCATGATCCTGCACATTTATTTCCGAAAAAGATGTACAAGAAATTCAATTCACTTGTTAATATCGCATTATGATTTAGTGATAGCGATTTAATGATAACAAATACCAACCTCCAGAATTTTGCTTAGAGTATGGTATGCTTGTTGGTGACCAATCCCATCGGTAGCCTAGGTACCGATAAAATATTAATCATCACGGTATTTAATATAAATGAAGGTATTCGATTTCAATCTCATACCTGAAAACTATATCTTATAAAGTTATAGACGAGATCAATAAGGTCATATTTGGCTCCTTCAACAAGAGAAAACGCAAGCTCCATGATAATGCATCTGTAAAAATGAAACAGCAAGATTTCATTTTTTATTTTTTTTCTTTATTTGCTGAAAACATAAGTAACTAATGAAATAGTAAGTAACTTTAAAAAGCAGCAATATTTCAATTTCGAGAATACCTAGTGGTGTCTTTCTTTATCTTATTCAAGGTCCGCTGAACTTCATCAACCAATTCTTCTTGATTCTCGTGATCTCCAAACTCACCACTATCGTTAATAAACTTATAACGCTCAAACAATGACATGAGAATCTCTTTCGTCTTAGTTGAATCTGTAATAGAAGCCAAGCATCCAATGGCGTCCTGTAAACGAGAAGGATTCTTAAAAACACTATACATATATTCCGTGAAAACTGATTTGATATAGAAACAGATTCAATTTAAGTTTTATAAACCCAAAAAACCGGAAACAACTATGGATTACACCCTACTTGAAATGAAAGAAGGAAATGAGAGGAAAACCTTTAAATGTAAACGCTTTGCGGGTTTAGAATCAATAAATAACTCTGTCAGAGCCTCAAGTAATGCAGTGGAATGTGACGCTAACGCCTTCATATTTTTCGATGCAATTTTCTTTGAATAAGTGGGTAGACTGTCGCACTCTATCAACGATCCTCTTACTTCGAAGGGCTTCAATTCAGTGCCTTTGCATTGATTGACAAGAACCTTTTGAAAAAGGAGAGAGACATGGAGTTTAAAATTAATCAGCACAATCTTATAACTTGGAACTTGAAGAGTACAAAGGGAAAACTTTCTATTATGATTACCTGCAAGGAAATGGCAACATTTTCATGCATCGAAGAGGAGTCTTTCTTCTTAAGAAACTTGAGTAGAACTTTAGTGAGAGGTCCGATATTTTGATACAGATCGGTCGGATACCGGCAGAACGCAGGGAGTAACCCCCAGAGGCTATTAGCATGCTCCTGAAGATCTCGACCAATCGGTGTCCTTTTAACTGGAAAAGATCAAGGGGTAAATTTGAGGAGAGAAACAAATTAAATTATTATTTTCTACCAATAATAAAATATATATATATGTGTATAAAACAAAGTATTAAATTGGAAGGAAAAACACCAAAAAACTACCTAAAAGCCTATATTAATTATAAATAAAACAATTGATTATATATTAAATATAATTATTACAATTTTTAAAAAATAAAGTTAATAACATAGACCAAAATAAAAAAATATCCAAATAAAAGATCATGTGGAAGAACAACGTACAAACGGGAGAACCGTTACCATACCGTTTAAATGGTAACGTTATTATTGGAATTGTTTACCTTTTGCCGCAATAAAGCGGTGAACCATGAAGGATAAGAACATTCGGGATAAGATTAAGGAAGTACCTTGGCGACTGGCTTCTCGAAATGACTTTGCAAGTCGCAAGATGTGTTTCATGTAATAGTCTAATGATGCTCCAATAACATAGTTCTTTAATATGGGCACCAACCATACATTTGAGAAAGTTAATCCCTCAGCACTAAGACTTATAGGCAAGTCGATGAGTATTTTTTCCGGTCCCAGAGCAATAACAGCAGATCCAATACAGTTTTCGACCTGAATACAAAACAACAAAAAAACATTAAACCTAACAAGAGGCGCAAACAAGTTTATATTATCTATTTGCATTCTGAATTCTTGTTCTTCCACACAAGAATAACACGTAAAACAAAAAAAATTACTCATCTAAATTACCGTAGGTAAAAAACAATTAATTTTTTTTTGTAGAGACTTACATGACACGTGTTATATTTACTATCAGCAGCCGCAAGTTTCATGATGTCAGCAAGTTTTGGCAGAATATCTTTCATATAGTAGTACGAGTTCCCACCTTCATCAAACAATAAATGGCATCAGTTAATCATTAATCATTTAATAAAGTACTGTAAAGTACTTTAATAGTGCACCTTTTAATTTATCTTGCCCTATAACCCGGGTTAGAAATCTAAGAGAAACGAGAACACTTTATCGATAAACATAATCACAGTCACCAATTCGAGAGACCCGGATAATTAAAATAATCAAAACATGAAACACTTTATCAACCTTAGACCTACCTAATAATACCCCTATGAAAGAAAATACAATAATATGGGTCCGGTCAACGTTTAACGGAATGCAACTTCTATTTTATGGAATAATACTGACCTGGATCGGGATAATTCAAAAGAATGTTGAATGAAAATGTTTATTTACTTACCAAGTTTGAGGAACAAGGATGATATAACACCCAAAATATACTCATTTGGCTTTCCATCACTTTTCACGAGAAAACTCTCCAACACGGCGCAAGTTGACTTTAGTGCCCGTGACTCGGTGCTTTCTTTTCCTTCAACTTCAGACTGCTGATTATCATCCATCAAAGGACTTCCATTATCAACTAGATTATTCATTAGCTCTTTTGAAACGGTAGCGGCATGTGATGCAATTGCAGCCTCGGAAGTTAGAAGACCTGGATCGGCGTTAAGATCATAAATATGCATATTGATGGGTCAAAAAATGATAACAGGAAAAATTAAGGGCCTCCAGAAATGTCATGAAAGGTATAAGTTTTTTTATCAACGAGACAAAGCATGAGATTACCTGCTATTGATTCACAAACCAAAGGAGCATTTGTAGCGTATGAGCTTGATCCTCCGACACGAAGTATGTCAAGCGCACGCTTTAACAAGGTTGCCGCAGAGACGATGGAATCCGAGGGAATGTCATCTCCCGACGAGATAAATGACAAAAGAGACACCACAACATTCTCTGTCTCGGGTGAGATGACATCAGCTGCCGAAGATTCAAAACACGTCTCAATAGTTTTGAGAGCGTGCCTCGTGAGAGCGGAGAAGTGACTTTTCATAAGCTTGTTCACCTCTGAAAGAACTCGTGACCTAGTTTTCGTGTGGAGAGAAGGAACAATAAGGTTCAACAAATTTAGCATGTGGAGGACCTCCACGTATTTTGGTTCCAACGTCGGCTCTTTTTCTGATTTAGCAGCGGCTTTGATACTACTAAGCTCAAGTGCCAAAGGCGTATAGCTTTTCAGCATTGACGTTACCAATTTGCTTGCCTCCTTTACAACAGCGGAGGAATTGACCGACTTAAACGCCTTCTCGAGGCATTCTTGAGAGCACCTCCGAACCTAAGACGATAAACGAGCGTTCGTTCGAGTAAACACTAAATAACTAATAAGAAACTAAATAAAGTTTCTCACAGCTTTTATTTATTTCAATTTTAACCCTTAATTTTTTTCTTAATGTTACCCTTAACTATGCTTAATTAACCCCGGAATTCGTATCGTCAACCCGCCACTGATAAAGCCCAAAATACCGGAAAGTGAACCCTCTCGCTTCTCCTCCAAATCCAAATATTTCTTAAGTCTCAAGAAATCCATATAGCGTAACTAACTAACCAGTGTTCAATCATTTCTTATAGTTAAGCTTTCACGAGCATATGAAACCTATAGCTCCAAATCCAAACGTACCTTAGGTCCCAAGAAATCCATATAGAATGAATAACCATACAATAATCAGCATTGAGCTTTACCTTTGGACGCTTGTCAACAGAGAACTTCATCAAAGTTTCAAACCCTAATTTCACGGAATCCCAATCCTCCAGATCGCAGAACCCGACCAAGAGCCCCAAGCACTTCACGCCGGCCCGGACGCTGGCCGCCCCGAGCCCCGCCCCGTCCATCTCCCTCCCCAAGAGCTGCACCAACACCGACACGGCCTCGGCCGCCTCGACGCCGCTCCCCGGCGGCACGAGCGGGAGCACCATGGCGAGAAAGGCGAGCAGCGCGGCGGAGGCGGTGACGTCGGGCTTGGCGGAGAGGGAGTCGGCCGCGGCGGAGAGGGAGGCGGCGAAGTAAGCAGGTAGCGAGAGCGGGAGGCCCTCGGCAGCGAGGAGGGAGCGCATGGCAGCTGCGGTGGCGACGAGGTGGCGGTGCTGGGGCGCGGTGGACTTGGCGTAGCGGTCCATCAGCTGCTGGCAGATGTCGGAGGCGTCGCTGAGCGCGGGTTCATTCTCGTGCTCGGGCTTGTCGTCTTCCATGGACGCGTTCGGTGAGGTTCAGAGAAACAAGGGGTTTTGGAGGTTCTGAGGAAGGAGAAGACTAAAGAGAGAGGAGAGTGATGGGTTTTTCGTCAAAAAAAAAAAGAGTGATGGGTTTTGGCGGGCTGATGAATTAAGGCTTGAATTGGGCTCAGATTGGGCCCGATTAGATTTCAACTAATACTATTTAGAGTCTTAACTTGCCTCTTAATTAAAAGGAATATTGACTAATTAGTTTGCCAAAATACAGTAGAGCATTTTTAAATTAATACTTTATAATTTAATAATTTCAAAAAAAAAATTATATGATCTCGATTCTAACTAACATGATTAAATTTTACCTCGATAATATAATAAAATCATCTGGTCTCAACAGTATAAATTTATAAAGGTTTTATCGTAGTAATAAAGAGTGCACCATTTTTAAGACAAATATGATTGAAAGTCGTATATTTTGTAACTTGGGGAGAAGGGGTGCCTCTTCACAGACAGAAGGGGTCGATCTCGGGCGACTATTCATAAAAAATGCAAGTAAAGGAAAACTATCCTATCATTTTTACTTATATGTCCCATGCATACAAAACTTGTCACTAACTTGTGTTTCTTATTAAAGTAGCGTTTTATATTTTGCTATCTTTCCATAAAATTATCCTTACACCGAACAATGTCGTTCTTTTTGTTCCACCTAACATATTAGTTTGTCTACTATGTCGTTCTTTGTTACTTTAATGTCGTTTTCTAGAAAATCATGTCGTTTGATGAAAGCATGTCAAATTTTACCATAAAGGAAATGCCTCTTTCACTTAGATGAGCTTGATTGGAAGGAAAGCAAAACACAATCACCTTTCTTCAATTTACCTTTCAAACCAAAGTTTAAAATGTCATTTTTTTGTCGTTTTTTAGGATTATTGACGGATTTTTGAGAATTATCGATGGAAAACTGCTAAAACTCTAGCTTACTACACTTATCGAAGATTATTTAAGGATTATAGAAACTTATCAAGGATTATTGATGGAAAATTTCTAGATTATTTTTTAAAATATATTTACTAAGTTTATATATAGTGTTGATATTACTTTAAAATACTAAAAATAAAATTATGTCATACTCAAACATATGTAAATAAAATATAGTCTCACAAACATAAACGTATAAGTCTAAGTCTCAAAAACAAACATCTAAGTCATAACATAGTCTCAAATAGTAAGAACAACGAAAAGATTAGCTAAAATTTATATTACAATAAATATTTTATTAAAACAAATAATAATAAAATGAAAAGATTAGCTAAAATTTATATTACAATAAATATTAAATTAAAACAAATAATAATACAATGAAAAGATTAGCTCAAAAATCCCAAAAGATAATTTTTTAGTACTTTTGCCACAATAAATTAAACTGCATATTATATAATTTGATAATACACATAATTGGTTATTTGTCTTAGTAGAGAAGTCTCACATGGAACAAATAGAATTGAATGAAAATTGATAACACGCATTTGTTGGATTTGGAAAGTCTCACATGGAACAAATACAAAGAAAGTAATAACATTGCTATTATATAAATAACAATCATCATTTTCGAACCTAAGCAATTCAACCAACATACATATCTTCCAGCGCGGCCGGTGGCTGTGCCGGGGTGAAATGCTTGGGGCTTCTAGTTGGGCTTCGCGATCTCGAGCGTTGGGATTTTATGAAATTAGGGTTCAAAAATTTGATAAAGTTCTTTGTAAATAAGCCTTGATTGTAAACCTTAATTAGGCTAGGATTATGTACCCTAATTAGGCTAAGATGAAGTATGTAACTATCTTAATATTTGGTCACTGGCCACATGAAGTTAAATTATTCTTGAAAAGTACTTCTTTTTTCATTTTTTATTTTTTCTTGCATTGTCCTCTGCAAAAATATTTGAAGTTGCATTCGCTGAAAATCTTCAAAAAATGCTAAAACGACAACGATTAGTGTGGAAACTTGCCGATGACCACATGCAAGTGAAAAATTGAACGATTTTCGACGATAATCGACGAAAATTTGAACCTTGTTAGAAACATAACAACTAGAAGTTAAACCACTCTTAGAGCTTATACTTTAGTATCCAAAGAAAATTAATTTTTTGATATAGCAAATGGTATAAGTAGGAGTGTAAGTTTTGGTTACAAAACTTGGCTTGGCTTGGCTTTGGCCCAGTCCGGCTCCATGTCTCTTTAAGTCAGAAAATCGAACCATTTTTAGTATAAAAAAAAGTTTAAAATAGGAAGATGTCAAAGCTTTAAAAACCCTTCTGGACCGGTTGTTGGTCCAAATTATGTTTTTTTTTTTTTAACTATTATTATAGTTTAGTTCGAAGGGTTCTATTTTACGCTCAAATCACGTATTGTTTATTTTAAGCCGTGTTTATAATGTAAATTGTACTTTTTACTTATAAATAACTTACTTAAAAAATTATATAAAAAAAATCAAATGTGGGTTTGGCCTAGTTAAAAACCAGGTTACTCCAAAACCGAGACAAGATGTAATTTTAGATGGTTAAAAAATATTAGGCCCAAAAGATAATGTAATTTTATGAATTCACAAGCATGACATTAAATTAGTGAAAGTTCAATTAAAATTAAAATGAAGAAAGCCTAATTGTTTTGCTCAATGTGCTTATATAAAAAAAATGAATATTAAACTCTTATACTTTATGAATTTTTTAGAAGTGATAATTTAAGGGATGAGAATCAAATTCTAATTATTATGAGTCAAGTATAATATGCAATCACTCACTCATTTTTCTTTCCAAACAATTATTCAGTGAATGTAATCACACTCGTATAATTCATTAAAGTATCTCGTCATATTACAAGACAATTAAACAAACAAAATTACAATTAAGAGGTTCATTATTATATGTGGGTGATATGTCATAAGAAGATTTGAAATGCATAAAGAGATTTGTATTGTCGTGATAAGCATATATTGAAATAATTATGATAGAAAAGACAAGACAAGGAGATTGAACAATTAGAAATTTAAAACAAGTTTTAGTTCTGCTAATTGTGACCAGTGAGAACCAATCATGTATCAATTTTTGGAATTTCTCTCTCTTTATCATTTTTTTTTAAATTATTAGTATAAGCATAATTAGAGTAATTAGCACGAAGTTGCCCGTAAAAGCTTTGTCAACAAGACAAGATTGAATGGAAGAAGGAGGCGGGTTTGTTGCAGCCTATGCCAGTCCCTGAGAAGCCGTGGGTGTCGGATTCGATCCAGCCATTTTCCCTCGTTATTAAGGAACTTTGGTTGTTGGTGTACTTTGCATTTTGAACACATTTTTCCCGAGGTGTTAAAAGTAGCGTAAGTTGTCAAATTCTCGTTTATAACACTTGAATAAATTTATTATTGTTCAATAATTTTGCATGATTTTCAATGAACCGTTATTGAATGAATAGATTGAAACACTTTTCTATGCTTTTCGCACCAGTTAAATATTTTCAATCATTTTACGTTGAGGGCATTGGTGTCAAAAAGCTACGATTCGTAACACTTAATTAATATTTTGTTCTTCTATTTTGAAATAGAGAAGAACTAATTCATTCCACTATGATCTTTGTTGTTATTTTATGGGTTTCTCATTCCCATATATTATTTTTCTTCATCTAATGGATCCCTAAAGAACCAAAATCAAAAGGCGTTTAAGAAAAAGAGACTCAAAATTTTAGACCATATTTATCTGCGCCAAATAGTCAATGCCCATAATGGCTATTTGCCTAAATCCTTGCACAATAATGGTATTGCAATTTCTTAATAATATATAACACAACCCACTAAATATTTTATAATTTATTATAAATCAGAATTTTACAGTATATAGGGATGTTCTTAATTGTAAAAAATTAAACATCCAGGAGATTCCTGTGGGGGATCTTAAATTGACCCATCTCTATTCAGTGAAATACATCTTGGAAGTGATATGCACTCCCATACATATAAATAAATAATAAGTAAAATAATGGCAAAAGTATTAAAGGTATAGTCAGTTGCACCGGCGGTATTTGTGTTCTTTTATTGTAAGCTAATTCAATTTAATTTGTTTAAAAAAGTTAATAGAAGTTGGAACCAAAATAATAAAAATAAATAATAATAAAAAATATTAAAAATTGAGAAAATTATGTTGTTGCTAGACATGTCCCTTTATTACTGTTTTTATTTAAACAAAAATTGAACGGTTCATTGAGTATTTTAACAGAAATTGAATGGAGTTATTGTTTTACTCTTTTTTTGTCCCTCTATATCATGAATAGAGTATGTTTTACAACTTTAATACTTTAGCCGCTATTGTCACTAAATAATGTATAAAATATACACTTTTGAATAACTTGGTAAAGTGAGATTAGAGGCTAAATATAGCTGGCAATGAGCAATCATTAAAGTAAGGTGGAAAATCCTTTGAGTTGTCAATTTAAAGTAAGCTAATTAAATGAGAACATGGTCTCTCATATTAATTAACATATCCATAGAGAAAAGGGAAATGTGGCCTTACTAATTATGTAATTAATTACAGTGATTACCTCGTAATCTGCCAAAACCATTGAGATTAGAGAATATAACCCATAACCAATGTAATCTTCTCAATTTGATCTTTTGATTATTATATGCCATAATGTCAACAAAGCTTGTGCTCATTGGACAGTTGGAGAATTTACTAACATGAGTTCATCATAATTTATTTATTTAATTGACATGTATTTTTTATTATTGATCTCGTCTTTTCTGATACAGGTGTCATGATCTTTACATTTTAGTACTGATAGTTAGTAAGTTAGTACTAACGATAAAAACACATAACTTGTATTTAACTTCGTTAATATGTATTGAAATTTGTTTATAGTAAACAATTTATAAATAAAATACTTTTGATTTTTGTTATTATTATTTTTGTTATTATTTTTTTTGCAAATAAGCCGTCTATGCTAAAAACGTTAAAGGAGGAATATTTATCACTTCCATACAAACTTATTTTAATTTTTATCTTAATGTAATTATTTATTTTAATCATTTAGGTTTATTATTAACGTTTTTTAATTGAAGCAGCTATACCGATCTTAAACGGAATTAGACGCAAGTTTGAATACTTTTTTTTTACTATAAAAAGACTTTTTTGTATCTATAGGTAATTTTGTAAATATGGGCAAATAATTAGATTTCAGGTCTTAAATTTTCATCTTGAAAAAAAATCAGCAACGGAATTTTCTCGATTCCGAAAAATCCACGTTCATAACCAAAGTTCTGGTTTTGATTTTGTTTTTTTGTTTTTTTAAATTGTTTTTGGTCATGATCTAAAAATAAAATTTTATTATATTATAATATAATAAATCTAAAATCCGAAGAAGAAAAAAAACGGAATCAAAAGTTCTAGATTTTTACACACAAAAAAAAAATGTTTCTGGTTGACCGGATGCTATATTTAGTATTTACCCTATTTTATCTATGGGCACAAGTGACTGTAATACTTTGGGTATATTATCCCTTTTTTTCTTTTTCCAAATAATTCAGACCGAAAATATTGTACCGGGCACGTGACTCAGATATATATACGTACACATGGCTGATATGCCACATAAACATTATTATATACTCACTAAATGTCATCATATACATTATTATATGTAGATGATAATAATAATTAATAATAGAAATGTGCTACTTTAAGGAACAAGAAGATATGGGACATTTACTTGAGGCAGTAAATTCAGCTCAGCAATATTTCATCACGCTCGTATATGCACATTTATAGCATAGCTTCAGATCTTGTCTTGCAATATATTTGTGATCATATTTTTTTTTATATAAATAATACTCGTATTGTCTCTTCAATGAATTATTGAACCAGTAGTAATGTATGTCATAGTAAATGAACTAATAGGATTAAATCCTAATCTCCGAATCTGAAAAAATAAAAATAAAATAATAACATGAAAAATTATAGTGGTTCGTTACTTTTTTTTTTTTGTAAGCTTTTTGAAAGCCGTAGTTCGTTACTAATGTAAGAGTAAATCCACTTATCGTTTGTAATCATCATTTTTATAATCAATAATAGTTTTTCGTGATTACAACCTTCTTTCTCGTACTTTCTCGTACTTTCTCTTTGTACAATGAACACTACAAAAACTGGCTCAAGTATAGAAGCTATAAAATTAACGCTACACCAAAATACATGTGAAATACCTAAAATGATCTATGTCGGGTTCTTACAACGACTTGCATAATTAGGCATCGTACCTCTATAACTTCATGTTCAATGATAGTTTATCTCACATTATAAAAAAAAATGTTGAAGTTGGACGATTTAAGAATCATCCATGTAGTATTTCTGATTGCTATTTTTTATATATTTTAATTATTACCTTATGTGCTTAATAAAAAGACACTTAATTGTACTAGTATATAACAATTTCAATACTCAAGTTTTTTTAAAATATAATAACTAAGATTATTTTAATATTTAGATAAATTGTTATGAAGAATACCAAAACCTTATAATTATAGTACTCCGGCGTCGAAAAGACAATTTTATTTTTTTTAAAAATATTAGCTCTAGGATGGTCATCCGAAGATGCAGAACCATAATTTTTAATTATTATTTTTACTCGAATAAAGAAAAAGTTTGAGAAATAGAATTCCCGTGTTTCTTTTTTGGTTTTTTGTTTTTCTTTTTTCTGGGTAAGTCAATAGCAATGGTGCAAATCTAGAGGCTGTTGATGAAGATTGAAACAGTGTATTTAAGGAGTAGTAATTAGGTGTCTTATTGATAAGGTGAGCTTTAATTCTCAACTGTTCAAGGTCGTTGGATCATCCCCAATGGCCTTATATCTGCACTCTGCAATATGCAAGTAGTTAGGTTTAAGAGGCCATGAGAGCCTTTAAAGCCATGTCTTTCCTCTTTTCATTGAGTGATATTCTAACAATGGAATTATAGCTTTGCAAAATGACCTATAACGAACCCTAGAGTCCCTTTCTTTTTTAATAAGTTTTAGACTATTTTTATTTTGTAAATGTGAAGATAATGCAGTTGGTATTTGGTTGTATAGAAAAAAAGTTTTGATTGATAAAGAATAAATTTAATTTTTTTAGTATTGTATGGTAAATAACAAGAGAATTACCAACTAAATGAAGGTGAAAAACTACTTTTATCATTATGAGAATTGAGTAAATAGATGAAAACAACTTGTTTATAAGAACAATAATATCAATTATTAAACATGTAATTACTTTTTACAATCTCTTTTATAAGCTATGTGTTCAAAAGTAATATTAAACATGTATTCAAAAGTAATTATATGTAAACATATTCACAAACTCTTTTTTTTTTTAAACGGCAATAGTTTTAAAAGCTAGAAATAGTGTGGAGATCCAATTCAATCCATGCCCCGTTGACAGTGGCAGAGCTAGCTTTGTATTTCAGGGGATGCACTTAATAACAAATTAAGATTTTTACACTTCGTAGAAAGTACATTTTAATACTTGTTTTTATCCAATGTTTTAGTTTCGGTATAACTTTGAGCTATGTCACTAAACCAAAGTTAATGATAAGCTTATGCGACATATTCGGTGGTGTCGGTGACGTACTCGATAATCTTGGCAGTGTCGGCGACGCACTCGGTCATGAGTATACATCATCGACGCACTTGAGAATGCCAAGTGGGTCGCCAACACCGTGAGTACGTAAAAAAAAGTCGAATTCATCGCTTCTATCGTCGAGTACGTCACTGACACCGTCAAAAATAACGAGTGTGTTGCTGACATTGCCGAATATTTCGCCGAGTGTATTTTAATAATAGATAATTAATTATGATACAAAACACAATATAAAATAACAATATGTGTAACACCAACTATAAATCACAACAACCATAAATTAAACTTAGTATTTAGTGGCAATTTTTTTTATAAATTAACCAGCATATGCAAGTGCGTATGCTAGTGCTATACTAGCTACGCCTATGCCCGTTGATGTCTATTACGTCTACGATCCAACTCTAAGAAAATAATTATTCAACATTTTTATTCAATTAGAATTGTATGCATGTATTTAGCTTAAATAATGTTAAATCGGCGTAAACGGAATTAGATCTCAATACTGATTTGTGACCTCTAAGTACTACCGATACATTTTGTACAAGATTAACCTTTTATGCACAAAAATTTCCCACAAAAAAGAGCTTTCCATTATGTCAATAATTCCATATAAGTAAATACCAGAGAGTTAAGTCAAACCATGGATAATTTTTACACGTCCAAAATAGAAAACTTATCGCCGAATGCATGTCATTAGAAAGTACATGAATAATGCAGCAATTATGAGGACACTATATATATATAGCTAGATCCTAGAAGGGGATTGTTTTGAACTGTCGGTAGGTACCAAACCCTAATATAAACCTAGACGAAAATATAAACAATTCTCGTATACATATAGTCATATAGAGTAAATCAAACTTATGCGTTTCTTATTAAGTTAGTGTTTTTTTCATTCTTTTTTTCTAATTTTGATATTATTGTAGTTTTTTTAGTCAGTGGCGGAACGAGGGGGGTGGGCAGGGGTGTTCAAACCACCCCCCCAACTTCTTCTTTTTTGTACTGTTTTATCTTAATTTTATTTATTTATTATTATTTTACTCTTAAATTTCACTAAAATTTAATTTTAGCCACCCCCGAGTATAATTTCTGGTTCCGCCACTGTTTTTAGTATTAATATTAAATGTTATTTTCTTTCGGCATTAATATTCTAAAAATATTATGGTCTTTTAAATAGTTAATATGATAAATTTATAATTTAAAATAAAAATAGAGATAAATATAAGGGTAAACTGTGGCTAAAATACCCAATGTCATTTTTTTAATTATGTACCCAAAGTTTTTTTTCCTGGTGGCTATTATACACAAAGTTTATTCCGTTAACGCTAAACCTGTAAATATAGAACAGAACCCGGATCCGGGTTCTGTTTTTCACGTTTCCGGAAAAATCCGGAACCGGATTTTCTGGTTCCGGATTTTTTCCGGAAAGAAAAATCCGGTTCCGGATTTGTTCTGTTTTTTTTTTAATATAAAATTATAAAGTATAAACCGGTTTGATATATAAATTATAAAGTATATGTTTTCTTTTTCTTTTTTTCTTTTTAAAAATAAAAAAACGGATTCCGGAAAATATAGAAAATCCGGAACCGGATTTTCTGGTTCCGGAAAAATCCAGAACCGGATTTTATGGTTCCGGATTTTTTAAAAAAAATTCTGGAAATCCGGTTTTCCGATTACTGTATTTACAGGTTTAGTTAACGCCAAACGAACCCACCGTTAAATCTCCATTAATCCTCCCTACGTGGCACACATGTCGCTGCCACGTCATTCTATCCTGCCACATCATCCTTGCGGCTAAAGTACCCAATGTTTCAAACATTTGCGTCTAAAGTACCCAATGTTTAAAAAAAAAATTAAACTGCTCGAGTGACTTATTTAGATCGATTTTTGGGTTGACTTTTTTACACCGGACTCGGGTTGGCTTTTCGGGCCGAGCTCTGTATATAAAATATATATAAATTGTATATATATACTATATATTAATTTATATATTTAGTATAGTATATTAAGTTTATATATAATATAAAGTATAAATATAAAGTATATTTCAAGGGTATAAATTAGTATAATATAATATAAAGTATCAATATAATAAAGTATAATACAGTTTCTATGTAATATAAAGTATCAATATAAAGTATAAATATATACGGTTTCTACATAATATAAAGTATCAATATAAACAGCATTTATATATATTGTTTATATATAATCTAAATTATAAATATATATAATATAAAGTATAAATATATACAGTTTTTTTATATTTATTTATATATTTATATTTTATACATACTAATTTATATTGAAATATACTTTATATTTGTACTTTATATTATACTAATTTATACCCTTGAAATATACTTTATATTATATTATACCCTTGAAATATAGTTTATATTATATTATACTAATTTATACCCTTGAAATATACTTTATATTTATACTTTATATTATATATAAACTTAGTATACTATACTAAATATATAAATTAATATATAGTATATATATATACAGTTTATATATATTGCATATACAGACCTCGGCCCGAAAAGCCAACCCGAGTCCGGTGTAAAAAAATTAACCCAAAAATTGATCTAAATAAGTCACTCGAGAAGTTCAATTTTTTTAAACATTGGGTACTTTAGCCGCAAATGTTTGCAACATTGGGTACTTTAGCTGCAAGGATGACGTGGCAGCGACATGTGTGCCACGTAGGGAGGATTAACGGAGATTTAACGGTGGGTACGTTTGGCGTTAACAGAATAAATTTTGGGTATAATAGCCACCAAAAAAAACTTTGGGTACATAATTAAAAAAAAAACTGAAATATTAAGTATTTTAGCCACAGTTTACCCTATATATAATAATTTTATAAATCAATACAAATATATAAATTACATATTTTAAAAGGACCAAAAAATAAAAATAAAATGGGGTAGTTAAAGGTGGCACTGTAGCAAAACTATCATAGAAAAGATAAGACAAAGAAAATGAAGTGTTTCGACCTTTCTATTTATGTATATAATAGGGCAAGTTAACGGCGTTACGAGAATAAAGTGGTTAACTCTTCAAATACGACTTTAGGTATTTTTGTTATTGTTTTTAAATTTTGAGTACAAGAATAATTCGTTGATTAAACTTTTTGATATTTTTACTATCATTAACTCTATATAATATAAGTAAAAAAGCAGTCTACTTCTGCAACGAAAACTCAAAAATACCTAATGAAATTATATCGCGCTATAGAATTAAATTCGGGTCAGAGTCTCTATATAATGTATATAAGTTTATAACTATAAATGGATATATATATATATATATATATATAATATTCCTGCTATGACAACTTCTTTTTGTTAGTTATTTTAATTCTTTGCAACATAAACATGATGCTCAGATTCAGCTGCCTCTTCAATTCAGTCAAGAGAAAAATAATGCAATTACCAATGCATATCACAAGTGTATCTTCACACCTTATATGTATATAGCACCATCCATTAATAATTATATACATATATATATTTATGTGTGTATATTTAGATCACACGTGTAAATAGTTTCATGGAACCTTCCTCAATAGATCTGCCGTCAAAACAGTGACATGTTGAGAGTCGCAATATAATTAAAAATAATAATTAATTTGTTTGCATAATTCAAGAATCATTGAGGACTTTGTGAGCCCTCTTCATTTATTTTCATGATCTCACACTCTCCCCACCATTCCCTCAGATTTTTATTTCTCTCCTGTATTTGTCTGTCAACTAATCACACAATCCCAAAAATAATTAATGTTTCCTATAAAAAAATATAAAAAAAATAATAATGGTAATACATCTTGATTTCATTAATTAGTTGGAATTTGACACAATTTATGTCACACATACAACGTATTAACTTAAAAAAGGGCATTCAATCACTAATACTGTACTTTCTTTCTTCTTTTGAATATTCCAAAAAGTAAATATACTATTTATATTTCTAAATTAGATTTTATAATATAATAAATTAAGGTTATTTATTTATTATTTAAAAAAATAGGCTTAAAATCTCTCCAAACGAGCCTAAATTCCAATGTGATTCGCTCCCTAGTCACAAAATAAGAAACTCGATAAAAATTAGGTAAATAAATAATATGGTAATATATATACTAAATCGGAAGATTGAGTAGAACTAGTCAAATCTAAAATTGTCTCTAACGCAAATGTATTTTCGTCAAATTTCTATCTCCTTCGATTGTTCTTCAATTTTTTTGCATTTTTGTTTATTTTATTCGTTTCTAATTATTTGACTTTGAATTTAGTTGTTTCTCCTTTTATACTTTCTATCTTTTTTGGATATCTAAGGTGTTACATAGAACTTATAATGTATCATTTCCATTTTAGTTCTTCAAATCTTTGTGTTATATTATAGTGTTTTTTCTCTTTCCCATAGTCTTCATCAGAGAACTTATTTTAAACAATAATAGAATATCAAGTTGTTATTTGGCAAGAAAAATAAAATCTTAATGTCCAATTAATTTGGTTTAATAGCCAGTAAATCGCTCTAGTAAGATGCATAATTCCTTTTATAGCGAGAACAACAATGTGTAGCGGTGTTGATGAACTGGAATAGCCGTAGCACAACAAAGTTACGTTATATCCACAATCCGCATATATCATCGATAATCACTTTTAGTTCATCATTTTTTAATTTATTGATGATATCGACAATCACAAACATGTCAGATTCCATCGTGAGTTAAGAAATATCGTGTTCTTCTGCGAGAATGAAGCAACATCGAATATCAAGAGCTTTACCAAAGCCGTTGAAGCACAACCCTCCGACTATATCCAAACACCTCATCAAATTTTGCGTGGCATCCCTAAAAATTCCACTGAACCCGGATAAAAAAATATACGGTAAAATGAGGTGTCAACTTTAAAATTTGTTAAGAGATGGGAGCGTCCATAAAATGGTGTTTAGCTCTAGTTAATATAATAGTTCTTTTGTACTATAAAATTATATATTCTATGAGTACATCTCTTATTAGTTATTACTACTAAATGGTTATATTGAAACATGAATCTTATGTTTCGTGATTCTATAATTAATGTCCAATAATATGTACGTATATATATGTGTGTATTCATGATTAGTACAAAATATGATCATCAAAAGAGTAATTAATTAATTGGGAAATGACAGTTTCTTGAAAGATGCATTGAGTAAAAATAAAAATGAACATACAAATTAAAAAACAAGAAATAAAGAAATTTCAGTTCTTTCGTGTTTAATGTTTGAATGATAATTTAATTCTGATAAAATCCTATATTAATATATTATCAACTATTAAATTCATGAATCATGACAATTGTTTCGAATTGTACATTAATATTGAAATCATTGATAAAATACAACAATCAATTCGACATAATTATATATTGCATTAATATATTTGCTTGAGTAAAAAACTCTCATTATGGTAAGTGTTCATGAATAAGATTCTGTTTTTATTCTAATTAATTTATATTAATATTTTAATAATTCATTAATTTGGGATTGGTAGCTTTAGACTCAATCTATGCAATAGTGAAATTTTGACCCGTAAAGTTGGTAATTTTTCACATTTCACACCAATTGAGCTTTTATTTGCGAAAAGTAGTATAAAATTGACTTCCTTTGTGAAATTAACTCGTTAATCGTTATATGGTCTTTGCCCTTTGGCCTTACAAATTATATATATTCGTGTAAGTTAAATCCGATTTCTACAATTCACATCTTTTAGGAAAAACAATAAGAAAAAGAAAAAACAAAATTTAATTAGTCGTATTTTTTTTTTCAGATTCAGATTTTTTTTTTCAGATTTAAGATATAAATGATTTTGACTCACCGTATCCAAATAAAATAGTCTAAATTAATTTTTTAAGTAAAATAATTATGTTTAAAATCTCACTAGTGAATCCAAATCCCAAAAAGCATAGCATATAAAGAAAGGTATGTAAGAAATGAAGTTAAAAGTTAAAACACTCAAGATTCAAGATCAAATTAAATTACTATAAATTAATACACCATAATTATATATATTATAAAAAGTTTTTGTTTTTAATATACAAATTATAAGATTATATTGTATTATATGGATTCTACCCTCAAGATTATATTATTGTTTTCTTTATAAAGAAAAACTGCTTATTTTGAAGCAAAATTACGAATTATTTCCCATTTAACAGTCCAATAAATACGCTCCCATTTTTTTTTTTCTTTCTATTTAATTAAAACATTTCCTGTTATTTTCTCTCCACGTGACAATAATGCCAATAACTATAACCGCCTCTTTCCAAATCCACCCCTGCACAGCGAGACTCTTAAATCAAAGGGTTCGATATCAGAAAGGGGTATTTTCGTCATATAGAGAAGATTATCGAATTAATTAAAGTTAATTAACCCGCTAATCCGTCTTATAAATAACCAGAATAGAAAGAGAGAGAAGAAGGAGAACAAGACAGTCCATGCACAGCGAGCTTCGGAGAGCAAGAAAACCTCCATTGATGGGGCTCTGCGCAAAATCGCCCAAGAACTGCAAAGGAAGCTGGGGAATGGGCCTCCTCCTCGTCTTCTTCCCCGAAGACACCACCCACGGCGGCGACGCCGCGAGCAGCCCCGCCTCGGCGACCGCCATTAACGGCCACAACAAGCTCTTCGCCATTCGGAGGAGCAATTCGAGCCGGATCCTCTCCAGAGCGCAGTCCACGATCTCCATCTGCGCGCTGCTCGTCTTCATCACGCTCCTCCTCTTCACCCTCTCCACCTTCGAGCCCAACGCCCGGGCCAATTCCCCAATCAAGGTCGGTTCGCGGCGGTTCCTCTCCGAATCGCGGAGCCGGAACCCTAATTTCGTCTCCTCGCGGCGGTTCTTGTCGGAAATGTGGAGGGCTCCGAGCTCCAAACCCGGCGACGCCTCGCCGGAGAGAGCTCTCCAGGGATTGGGGATTCTCCACCGGCGAGGCACGAAGGCCATGGCCGATCTCCTCGTTGGCCACGTCAGCGACGGCGCGACGGAGGACGAGCTCCGGCTCTTCCTCAGAGCTCTCCACCGGTCGGGGCTCACCGCGCGGAGCGACGTCGTTTTGCTCTTCGCCTCGTCGTCGCCGAGTTTCGACTCAGTGATTCGCGAGGAGAACGAGTCGTTCCTCAGACTCGTCGAAACGCACCGGAGTCTCAACAAAACGACGCCGTCCGGCAAGAAGAGCGGCTTCTTCTTCGACGTGAACCAGTTCAGAGAGAGCAAGAAGGACGTTGCAGAGCCGTTGTGGGGAAGAAAGGGAGTGACTCGGTCGCTCGGCAACGACTCGGGCGAGTCGACTCGGCTGAGCTTCGGGTCGGTCGTCGGGTTCGAAGCCTCGGATCTCGACCCGGAAAACTCGCTGGGCGGTTTCCTCAGCGACCACGTTCCCATGAGCCTGAGAAGGTGGGCTTGTTACCCGATGCTTCTGGGTCGGGTCAGGCGAAACTACAAGCACGTCTCCTTACTCGACGCGAAAAACGCCGTCGTTTTCGGCGACCACCTCGGCCAGTTCAAGAACCGGAGCCCCGAGTCGGTCCTCCTCCACGCTGCCGGGTCGACCCAGCGGCACGGGAAGCGGAACCCCTCGGGGGTCAACCCGTCTGTCGTAGCGGGCGGGGCGCGCGGCGTCCGCCGGCTGGCCGCGGCGATGCTGACCGAGATCGTCCGGAGCGCCACGTCGGCGTCCGCGGGAAAGAAAAAGAAAGGCGGCGGGGCCGTGACGGAGTCGGGGGTGCTGAGTCAGCTCGTGGCGAACGAGTTCTTGCTAAAGAACGTGAAGGTGGTGAAATCGGGGGAGACGGTGCCGGACGCGGGCGAGCTCGGGCACAACCCGGCGTCGTTTTGGAGGCACGCCGTGGTGCAGCGCGGTAACGGTAACGGGCAGGAGTTAGTTAAGTCCGTTATAATGAAGCAGATATGCTCGTCTGAGGTTGATTCTTCTGTCTATAGGGATTGTTAGATTAAGTCAGAAAAGAAAAGAAAAGATAGAATTTTTAATATTAATTTTTTTAGTTCTTTTGCTCTCTCTTTTTTTTACATTTTTTTTCCTCAACCGTGAAAGTTTTGTTCTTGAATGTACATAATATTCCCACGGAATATAATTTGTATCTCAGTTGATGCTAAATGTTTCCCAATTCAATTGCTACGAAACTTTTGGTGAGTCCAATTATTTACAAAAGGTTCTCATAACCATTTGATATTTTATTTTCTTCAACATATTTTTGATGTGTCTTAGATCTTAAAATCATCGAAATAAAAGAAATTCGTGAAAATTGCATTTGATTTTTTTCAAATGATGAGAATTTTACACTTATAATAAAATAAGTTATGTCATTTAAACCTCTTATTTAATTATTTATTACCCGTGATTGTGAAATTATATTAGCCCTTTATTTAATGATTATTACCCATCTTAGTAAAATTTGAATAAATGTCGTTTTCCTATTTAAATATTGAGGTTAATTTTCTTGGGTAATGATTGGTGATAGTAAACTATTATTGACTTTTGTTTTGTTTGGTACTTGTATTGGAAGTTGGAACTTTAACAAGTAAGAGGCTCGCATTTTTGGTGTATGCTTTGGCATGCACTTAAAGATTCTTGCTTTCGGACCAGCCAATATGGCAAACAAAGATTTATGCCGTATTTTATATTCAACTCTTAAGAACTAAGCACCATATTTATGTAATAAAATAAAAGTATTAATTAAAATAAGTAGTCTTGTAAAACTATGAGATTTGAGAATCCCCTAAAATTTGAATCTAAAAAATTTAATTTTTAAAAAATATACATATTAAAATTATATTAAGAAAATGCTAGTTGATTAAGTTTTTTTGTTTCTAATTATGAGTATTTCATATTTTTCAATTTTTTTTCCTCTAAAATGTATTTTTATTCTTGATTATGTTTAATTTACCTCTCCTCAGAATGTGTACCGGACTTCGATTTTGTTTTTCTTTCAAAATAAAATATAGGATTGGAAAACTTTATTTTTCTTTTTCTTTCAAAATAAGTAACTATCCTCAACTTGAAAAATTGTAATGTAAAACGGGAACGAAAAACTTCGATTCCGTTTTACTTTCAAAATAAATAAAATGTGGGATTCGGAAATCCATAGATTAAGTCACAACTCAAGTCACGAGCTCGAAGAAGTGTTGGAGATTCAAAAAGGTTTAAGCTTTGAAAGAAGAGCAATATGTGTCACTGTTTGTGGGAAAGAGAGAGAAATTGAGAGGAGAGAGAGAGAGATCATGGGGAGAATATGAGGCAACTACACGTAGAGAGAGAGAAAGCATTGATGAAAGGCATGTGCTTCTCTCTCAACGCGTTAAGTTTTTAATCTTAAAAGCATAAATACATTATATTAATAATAAAAGGTGGGGAATACGTGTTAATTACGCTCATTTTTTGTGCTTTCACTTTGTCACCAAAGTACCAAACTCTTTACTTTCTACTCTTCCTAAATAAAATAAAATTAATCCTATAAATATGGTAAATTCCCCGTTTTGAACTTTACTTTAACATTTTTATTGCATTCTGCAAATGTTACATAAATTTTACAGACATGTGTTCATGATGATAGAAATCAGGAATTGAGTATTCCGTAGTTTGGAATTTAAATCAAACAAGCACTTAATTATTTATTTGCTAATTCACCTTATTGACTTTAGTTTAAGTAAACAAGTCATGTCGTTTTATCTATTACTATTAAGTAGAGTTGACAATGTGTATTATTATTTTTAGACTTTACGTATTGCGTTTTGTTAAATATTTTTACCAGTTTATATATAGTATATATATACACATTGTATAAATAATATAACTAGTAAATATTCTTGAGGAACGTGGTATTAGAAGATTCTAAATCATAAATTTCTAAATTAAACCCCCTTGAGATTCAAATATGTAGGGTTTAACCATGGTGATTTTTTATTTCTTAGTATAAAAATAAATATAGTTTTTAGTTTATTATGCATGTTATCTATTTTAATCTTAAATACATGCAAATGATTACGTGACAAACAAGTTAACTGCATGTATTTCACTATTCCCAATGCTGATCTGTTGATCACTTGAACTTATATAGTCATAGTTGACTTTTCAAACCAGGCTGTTTTTAATTATGTATGTCGTCCTAAATAAACGTATAATACTATAATTGATATTTATCATCTTTTCAGTCAAAACCCAAAATAATAATAATAATAATAATAATAATAATAATAATAATAGTGTATTTATGTATTCTAAAATTAGTAAAATCATGAGTATATATGCATTATTTGTAGTCATTAAATAACGATAGTACATCGAGTACAAAGTTTTTACCCTAAACTTTAAGATCTCTTCTCACTTTGTTCCATTGTCTTTCCTCTTGGAGATGTGTGGGTCATGGCTTATGTATTGTTTGTTGTTGACATTTAATTGCATGCTTGGAAATCTTGCAACTAAAAATAGAACTTTGGCCGACCATAAATATTTGTGCATATTATAATTGTAAAATGATGATAGAAAAAGAAGAAACAAAATGTGTGGCAACCAACGTAATATGTTGCAATAGTAGAAAATGACGATATATGAGTTGTATTCTTTATGATATGAAAATTGTAGTACTTGTTTTTGGAGTTGATCAATTTCATCCTAAATGAATAGTCCTTGCTGTTTGGAGCGTTTCGAGAGTCACTCCCACAAGATCTAACTTTGATGGATTGTTAAAATTGGGCGTACGATGCATTGAATAAAAAATCTTACCTGATCGCTTATAATTTCAAGGGCTTAAAATATTTCACACATATTAATTTTGTATGCATTTTATTAAGCTTCCCTCTCGCTAGTTTTAAAGCATACTTGATTAAATTAGGAATACTTTTTAAAAAAAATTATGCTTTTGAGCGAGCTCAAATTTAATGTTACGATCTAGTATTTTTTTTTTCTTTTTATCAATTTACATTCGTGCGTGAAACAACTATATTGAGATGAGCTATGTTTATCAGAGCTTCCCCTCTGTCCCGAGGCTCATCACTTTTTTTTTTCATTTGTAGTTTTATTCAGATATTAACTTTATAATTAAAAAAATGACCTATTGATGTTAGTTAATTAAAACATTAGATGGCAAAATAATATAGAAATATGGAGTAAATAACTACGTAAAATCCTAATAAGAAGAAAGTTGAGACAATATCCTCGAAATAGTGGCTAGGTATGTTATATGTATGCATGAGAAATAGCCCGAGTTTAAAGTAATTCTCTTTATTATTAACTCTCCATTAATTACATTACATCTCTTATAGTCATACTCTTGCAATTAGGTACTTAAAAGTGGTGCTTTAAATGCCCAAAACGACAAGAGTAAATTGATCAACACCAACAACAATTGACACCAAATTCAAAGGGGTATGAACATTAGCAACCAATAACCAATCAATAAATGATGGGAACATTCACAATAATGACAACGCATTTATAAATATAGCTAAACTATGAATATTGAGAAATTTAAACAAAATAAACACATGCTTTTTTTTTTTATCTTTGGAAATTTGACAAAAATACAAAGATCAATTAGAGTTGGTACAAATGTTCACCATAATTGCTTTGGATACTCGCATCACATTCTTCTAGTCTTTGATCATATCCACATACTATGGAATATGGGCACACAAAGGGCAAGCCACCGACACCCTATGATGCTGCCACGTGTCACTATCAACTCACTAAAAGACAATAACTACCCTTTTCTCATTTTTGTGAACTATGTTCTATTCGTCCTAGTTGAGGTAAGTTCCAATTTTTTTATTAATTTTTTTTTTCATATGAGTTTTTTGTTTTATTTGTCGTTTGGGTTTGATAATTTGCAATGAAATTGATAAAGCTACGTGCCCCACTATTTTTTGTGCATGGAAGGTTTAAGAGCCTTGTGAAATGGAATATTTGATAGAGGGGATATCTTTCTCCTTCAAGTACTTACTATTTGCCTCCACAAAGTACTTTTTTAAGCAGTATGTTTCAATTATTATTTTATCAGATTTTTTTTTCAAAAAAAATTAAAATAGATTTGCAGTAAAAACTTGGAACCAAAGTCAGGGTTATTTCTTAGTTTATTTTTTGAATTTTTTGCAATGATAAAAATTATAATTTAAAATTTATGACATGATTATTTTTATGGGTGAAACTGGGTCGGGTACCCGGTACCCGCATCCGAAAACCGGGTATCTAAAAATTGATACCCGGTACCTGAAAATCCGGGTATCTAATTTTTGATACCCGGATCCGGTACCCGGTTTTGAAAATGGATACGGGTTTTCAACCGGATCCGGGTTTATACCTGGATCCGTTTGTTTTTTAAATTACTTTTTTAAATATATTATTTCAAAATAAACATTGTCTCATAAATAAAAACATATATCCATTGTCTTAAAATTAAAATGCAAAAAAAAAACATAGTCTTGCGGTTTTTTCTTCGTTTTTGCCATCATTTTTTCGTTCCGCACATCAAGCATCATTAACATCAATTGTAAACATATGATATGACAATAATAATAAAAATATACATTAGATAAAAATAATTAAATAAAATTAAAGGAAAATAAAATAATTTAAAAAAATTTGGGTATCAAACCGTGTACCCGGTTTTTATGATTTTAATACCCCGTACCCGAACCCGGTTTAAAAACCGGGTCCGGGTATGCGGATCCGGAATCAGATTCGGATTTTTACCCGGTTTTCGGGTTTTATTTTTACCCCTAAGTATTTTAGAACGTTGTCATGACAAAATAAAATTTGAAATGTGTTGCGTACGCAAGATACTTTGTAATACTTTTGCCGAATATATCCCTTTTCTAAAAGAGTTTAGTCATATTTTTTCACTTACTGATTTGCGTTAGGTAATATAAATAAAAATCAAGACACAATTAATTACTTTTTTTCTAAGACTTTAGTTTATTATCGACATGATAATACCTCATCACTTCATTTTTTATTTTATTTTATTTTAAGACGAGAACGATACAAGCTGTTTGAATTCATCAGAACTTGCATAGTCTGAAGGTCACGAGTCACGATTTCTTGAAACGATAACTATTATCCTTTAAACTTTCCAAATTTGACGGTAATGTTACAAGCTTGAATTCACCTATTTCGTCATATATAACTCTCTCACATATTTTCCAAAACGTATTTTTGCTTGCGATCGGAACTTTGTCTTGAGTATGTCCGGCCGAGGACTTATCTTCTGAGTATTATTGTGTGTCGACTTACGGGCATTTTGAATGCTCGAAATGCAAATATGCATTATAATTAAATCATAATAGCGAAAGTTATTCATTATAATTAAATCATTGTCGTCATTAATCTCAAAATTTACAATATTCAATGACAAAAAAAAAGTGCGAAGAAGATGTACTACTCTTTTTTTTATATGATTTATAAAGGGTCATTTCAAAGAATATGTGAAAATAATTGACAATTAAATCAGTCAGAGAACATAAGTTATGTAATAAATATGTATCATATGAAGTAAGCTTCCACAATTAGTAGTTGACCGTTAAAAATGCATTATAATAAGAGCTTAAAAGGCTTTATCTCATGGACCATGCTTCTCTAAAGTAAATCTTTCATTATTATAATCTACGCATGCACTATTAATATATTGCTTTAATTTAGGAGACATTACTTTATATACATTTACAGCAATACAAACATACATGTATTTATTATTATATAAAGATAAAATTAATTATGTTACATATTAATTGTGATGTTGTAGTGCAACATTACGGTGTGAAGTTAATTAGATGCTCTAGGGAAGCTCGTAACAATTGCTTGGAGTACAAGCAAACATTTTTTTTATTTTTTTATATTCATAATCTTTTGAGTGTTAAGCAAAATTTAGCAAAACGGCTAGACTTTAATTAAAGAAATTCAGGATTTATCAGTTTCTTATTATTATATTATTTGAGTGTACAATTCAATTATGTTGACGGTGATATAAATTATATATGTCATTGTTACAAATTATTTGCAATGTTAACTTGAAATTGATGATTCACGATTTCACGCTCGTATGAATAATGAAGCAGATGAGAGCGATCCTGTTTTATTTTATTTTTATTCAATCGAAAGTCTAACTAATTACTTTAGTAATTTATATAATCAAACACATTTTGATACTAGAGAATAGAAAATTCAAAGCTATTTATGTAGATAATTTCTATACTATAGACCATATACTCATTGCTATCAATTTGCAAATTTACGATCCAACAAAATCCTTAGTTATAAAAGTTGTGATCAGTTTATACCGTGCAATTAATCAAAATCTTGAAAGAAATCAAGTGCTATAATATATCATTCATACACTTCTCTCTTAATAAAATGAGTATTGAAAGAAATCAAGTGTTGAACAAAATTGAACAAATAAACTTTAAGAGTTTAGACACCACTACTTATGTACCGAAAGACAAGTAATCTGACAAATCAATTTTTTTATTATTATTAATTTTGACAACCAATCAATTAACTTTAAACATGTAGACGTAGTGATCCAATCTATCGAATGCCAAATGTAACGTGTAAATAGAGCATACTAGAAACTCGATGAACATATTTATTTGCTATTTTAGGTTTGCAAAAAAGAAAGCCTTTTAATGCTTCAAAATAAGAATCTTTATAATATTAACTTTTAGGACATTAAGGAGCCGATGAATTTATAATTTTAATTAACAAATGTTCGGAAATTAAAAATGAATATTATGGAAGCATAGGCGGGGGAGGTACATACACACGATGATCATCTTCACGTGCTTACACTCATATATCAAAATATAATTAATGAAGCTATATTGTATTTGTGTTGTTTAAATCGACAAATTTTATAGTGAAGCGCATTTTTCAAGATATGTCTATAATTTTTATGCATGACATGAGATATTGAAATTTATCTCCTTATGTTTTTGCTTTATCACATCTATTCCTACTATTTATATATTATCTTTTATTTTCTTATTCTTATAGAGCTATTATACAAAGCTTAGTTAGGATTTTGTTGCTCTGTTATTTTTCTTAATATACTGCAGAATAGGATTCATAGCATTTAAATTATTCAATGAGATAAGAAAATTGATATCGCATCTGCTCAATAAAATTATGGGTTTTGAACTACTTAAAAAAATATAAACAAATCAATAAAATATAGAAAGTTAGATGTCATTTAAATTAACTCGATAAAAATTAAAATAAATACATAATGTTTCAGGTGTACCAAAAAGCTGGCTCCACGACTGTATAAAAAGAATAAAAAAAGAAGATAGTTAACCTTCACCTCTTGTGGAGTTGTCTTGTTTTCACATTAAGTTACCAATATTTTATTTAACCTTAGGTTAAATTAATTCGATCAGATTGTCAATGGACCTTCATTTATTAAAAAAAAAAAAAGAGGGTGAATTATAAGATAGTTAAATTGACAAGTAGCGTTACAAAAAAATTGCAAATCGGCGACTAAAAATTTAGTGACTGAATTTTCAGTCGCAAAATACGATTAGACGATTAGTGACTGATTATTCAAAATGCTAAGTAAACTAATCTTAACTTTCGTGCCGATTAGTGCCTTATGATTGATCCTTTAAACTTTGTGAATGATTTTTTCTTCACAAACTAGTTTTATTAGAACATTTTTTTTCCTAGGCACAAAGATATGATTTTTTTTTATTTTTTATTTTTTGCAGCGAGCCGTTAAAGATATATATATATATATATATAATATTATTGGTTTGTTTTGATTTTTATCTACACGACCAAACTGGTCATATTGAGATTCTAGAAACTGAAGAGAGAAAAGTAAGTAAAATTTGGCGCACTAGATATCTTAGTGAGGCACTTTAGGTGGATCACGAGCATATTATATTGGAGGGTCATATTCCAAAGATATGCTTCAAATTTCAAATAAAGGAAAACCCTAAGCTTAAAGCCATACATTCTCACGAACGCCTCATGAATTTTAGGTTGTGATTTTCTTTAGCATGTGACAAATTTATTTGTGGAGCTTATGTCATTCAATATCAAACCAACCGACTTTATATTTATTTATAAAAAATAAAATAAAATTGTGGTGTGTTGTTTGCTACATATTTGTCAATTCACTTGGAAAACAAGTGCTCGAGTATATTCACTTTATACTTTTTTCATATTTAAATTACGCATGCATGATAATATGCGATACATTAAGACGAATACGTACATGGGCTGATGAATCACCTATATTATATATATATATAAATATTATATATTTATGTAGTGATGATATGTTTTGTTAAGAACATATAATGAAAGCTACCAAAACAAAATAAACAATTGAGAAATAATTTCCATTGCAACATTGGTGATAACACACGTACACCAAATCTACTATTTTAATATTTAATATGGATTAAAAACACTAAATAAAATTAGAATATGAAATTTCGTAAAGAAGAATAAACTAAGCAACAAATGGAAAAAAGAGAGAGTGTTCAAATTGTATGATTCAAATTGTATGATTGATGGCAATCTACTTCATTTGTGGTGCAAATTCAATAATATAATGATAGATTGACTCCAAAGAAGAGGGTATTCAAAAGGTAAATAAAACATACATTGATATATAATTATATATATATATTTATTATAGTTCTTAAGCAATTCTTTTAGGGGTTTAAACTTTAAAGTTAAACCCATGACCTTGACCTCTTGCTTTATATGCTAGTAGAATTAAGTGACTTGTGGTTCTTCAAGTCATTAAAAAATCATAATGGCTAGATCACAATATATATACAACTAGATTGCCAATCTTTTTGAACATTTTCATTGTCTAATTACTTACTCCACTAAAGGAAGGTCCACTTTGTTGATTTATATATCATTTTTTTTCCTATTATATAGCCAAAAGATTAGTAAACTTATAATAATGTAGTGTAGCCCCTGGGATTTTTTTCCAATGAATTGAACCAATCAATAAAGAGTTAAATCCTGTGGGGTCTTAATAAACAGCATATAAAGTTGGGATAAAAAACCTCAATTAACAAAAAGTTGGGTATTGTTAAGGTCAGATTTTGTCAAATCTTTCCCTAACACTACCCTTTGTCGTTTATGAAGTAAACGACGTAAAAACAAGGGAACGACTGCCTAAGTAGTTCAGGCCCATCAAGGAGCAGAAGAAATAAGGCCCAACAAGCGAAGCCCATGGAAAGTCATCATCCGACCAAGCCAACCCAACACCTCATCGCGAGAAAGGAAGCTCATCGGAGAAAGCTCTTCGAGAAAGCCTACTCGTATTAAAAGATATTCATTCGAGATCGCGAGAAAGAGGGGAAGACTGGGTTATTCGGTTGAAGATTTCGTGGGATATCCAACGCAAAATAAGGAAGTCAACCACGATCATAGCGAAACAGAAGGAAACCCTAGCAAGATTTGAGGAGTATTCTAGAAGACTTTCAAGCCTATATATACGAATGTAAACTTAGCGTAATGGATTCATTCAATATCCAGTGTTCAGTATCCAATATTATCGTGAGTTTTGAGAGAATAAATCCTTGAGTCTTCGAGTCTGATTATTCATATTATTCTCGATTTCCCAAGGGTTAGAGAGTGTAATCTTCGATTGTCCAAGCTATCAAACGGAAGAAACCGGGTCCTCTCGAAATTATAATAAATCAGAGATATTCGTATTATTTATAATTATCTATTATTTTCGATTATCTTTGTGACTGCACGGTGAGTAAAATCGCCCTCTACAGTTTGGCGCCCACCGAGGGGCTTTGTTTCTTTCTATCGCACAGCCAGGAAATCGAAGGGAGGAAGGAGGATGTCAACCGAGGAAGCCAACTCCGCCCAGGAGCAAACCATGCAGCGAATGCAACAGCAACTGGCCGAGGCCATCGCAAAGATGACGGAGGTCACAAGCAAAGCCGAGGAATCCGCCCGAAAAATAGAGGAGCAGGCCGCGGAGAACAGACGCCTCGCAAGCCTCCTAGAGCGTGCGGAAAGACCGCGCCCGACGAACCAGATAGCAGAATCGGCCGCACGAGCTGCTGGGGGAAGCGCCAGCAGAGACACGGTGACGACGGACACACCGGTGGGCATGTCAACCCCCTCGCTCATCAGGAACCTCTTCGACACGGACGCAGCCCAGCCAACCACGGCGAATCGAGCGGAAGACACGCCGGGGAACACACAGGGCAATGCAACGACGGACGTGGCGGCGAGAGTGGCCGAAGAAGTGGCCAAGGCGATGGCCTTAATGTCAGCAAAGATGGAAGCCAAGCTCGGACAGGTCGCTTCACAGGTGCATCAAGCGACGAGCTCGGCGCCAGAAATCGACAGGATGGTGCGAGAAGCCAGAATCACCCCGTTCACGACGAGGATTCGGGGAATAGAGCTGGAGGAATTACCAAAGATCAGACTCACGCCGTACAAAGGGGATACAGACCCCCATACACACGTGAAGTCATTCCGAATCGCGACGGACCACATCGGGGGCGAAGAGGTCCGGAAGGAAGCCGTCCTGTGCAGACTTTTCATCGCAAGTTTGCAAGGCCGCGCCAGCGACTGGTTCGCGAGACTGACGCCGGGTTCTATCAACACCTCCGACGAGTTGGTCGCACTCTTCTTAAAGCACTTCTCCATCTACGTACAGACGGAGTTAACGGTGTCCAACCTCTTCGATGTCAAGCAAGGGAAGAACGAACCTCTTCGGCAGTATATAGAGAAATTCAAGAACGTCATGTTCCGAATCCCGAAGATCGAAGACGTCGTCTCGGTCCAAGCTCTAAAGCATGGTCTATACTACCAGTCCCCGTTCAACGACGAATTGTGCGTCTCGTTGCCAAAGTCGATAGAAGATGCGCTCCACAAAGCAACAATCTACATGGACATGGAAGAGAATAAGGCGATCAAGAAAAGGCTAGAAGAGGAAGCTGAGGGCCGAACGAGGCCAGACAGGAAGGAAACTAGAGACGGACGAGAGGGATCGTCGTCCAGAACAAGGAGAGAGGGAGAGCGACGAGATCGGAGAAGCAGAGACGGGGCCGACGAGCGAAGGATCAGGGAGAACCCTGGACACGGAGTCTATCAGTTGGACGGAAAGAAAGAGGCGCTCGGCAATCACGAGGGCCATCGGCAGGAGGCAGTCCCACAAGGAAACTCACAACCAGGGTACTTCCCGAGCAACCAGGGAAGCTTTCCGGAAAATCGAGGAGGTTACTCTAGCAACCGAGGAGGCTATTCTGGAAGCCGAGGAGGATTTTCGGGTGGCCGAGGAGGTCATTCCGGCGGTCGAGGCAGCTACGAAAGGAAGCCCTGGCCGAGGGACATGAGCAAGTACTGCTCTTTCCACGAATATCACGGTCATGCAACCGACGAGTGCGCCACTCTGAAGAAGGTGATCCAAAGAAGGATCGAACAAGGGGAATTCCAAGACGTCTCCCAAAAAACTACTCAGCCGTGGAACAACGAAAACCGGTCATGGCCGAACAAGCGGGGGGCACCAGCTCAGCGCGCGGGAGGAAACCAGGAGGCCCCCAAAAGAAGCCTCGCGATCGAGGAAGCATCGGGGGAACGCCCGACCGATGGGAGGCCAGTCGCAAGACCAAGGATCGACTTGATCATGGGAGGATCTCGCCTCTGCGAAGATTCCATCAACAGCATCAAGGCCTACCAACGCAGAGGGAAGGAGTCCGCTCAGGAAGATGCGCGGATGACCGGTCCGAAGACGACGATAGAGTTCGTCGACGAAGAAGTGTGCGCAGACGAGCATGACGATGCCCTGGTATTGGAGCTCAACATAGGAGGATGCGACGTTGCTCGCGTCCTTGTCGACAATGGAAGCTCGGTCGACGTCATCACTTACAACTGTCTGACGCGAATGGAGATCGAAGATTTGGTCATCGGAGGCCGTCCGCGCAAGGTGTCTGGTTTCAACGGAGATGTGGCTCTCTCGCTGGGAACGGTGAATCTCCCCGTCTACGCCGGAACCGTCCATCGGATGACCGAATTTATGGTGTTGAACGTGCGATCGCATTTCAACGTAATCCTCGGGAGACCATGGATTCACTCGATGAAGGCCGTCCCGTCCACCTATCATCGATGCATCAAGTTCCCCGGACGGATAGAAGGAACCATCGATGAAATCCGAGGAAGCAGCGAAGCCTATCGCATTTGTTACATGATGCACTACCGAGCGATGAGCGCGTCCAAGGACGTCGAGAAGGCCGAAGGCAGCGGCAGCAAGCCAGCCGCTCAATAGCAATTAGCCGCGTCTGCTCCGCCTCCACCATCGACGATCAGGAGGAAGCGACGCAGGAAAAGGGGAAAAGGAGGACCCCCGGGCATCCCCAAGATCCTCAGCGCAGAAGACATGGAAGACCAAACTACCGAAGAAAGGCTAGGAGGCCCGCAGCTCGAAGAGGTGGAACAAGTCTGCATCGACGATTCCGACCCAACCCGAACCGTCGGTATAGGCGCGGGACTCGAACCAGAAATCAAAGCTCAGCTGGTCGAATTCCTGAAGAAGAACCGAAGAAGCTTCGCATGGTCTCACGAAGACATGCCCGGGATCGATCCGACGATGGTCACCCACCGGCTCAACACGGACCCTGGGCACAAGCCCGTCATCCAGAAACGAAGGAAGATGGCCTCAGACCGAAACAAGATCATCAACGACGAAGTGGACAAGTTGCTCGCTATGGGAACCATCAGGGAGGTGAAATACCCCCAGTGGTTGGCCAACACCGTCGTGGTAAAAAAGAAGAACGGCAGATGGAGAGTATGCGTCGACTTCACGGATCTCAACAAGGCATGCCCGAAGGACAGCTTCCCAATGCCGAACATCGATCGCCTCGTCGAAGCCACTTACGGGTACGAGCTCCTAAGCTTCATGGACGCCTACTCGGGCTACCACCAGATCCGAATGCATCCAGACGACGAAGAGAAGACAGCCTTCGTCAGCGAAAGAGGAACCTACTGCTATAAGGTTATGCCTTTCGGTCTGAAAAACGCTGGGGCGACATACCAGAGGCTGATGACAAAGATGTTCCACGAACAGATCGGGAAGAGCATGGAGGTGTATATCGACGACATGGTCGTCAAGTCTCTAAAAGCGGCAATGCACGTGGAGCATCTGAAAGAATGTTTCGGCGTCCTTAACAAACACCAGATGAAGCTAAACCCCACGAAGTGCACTTTCGGCGTCTCATCCGGGAAATTCTTAGGACAGATGGTCACCCGACGAGGAATCGAAGCCAACCCCGAGCAAGTCGAAGCCATTCAGAGCATGCCATCGCCAAGAAATCGGCGAGAGGTACAGAAGCTGACAGGAAGGATCAACGCGCTGAGGCGGTTCATCTCGCGACAAGCAGACCGAACTCTTCTATTCTACGAGCTGCTGAGGAAAAACAAGAAGTTCGAATGGACCGACAAATGCGAAGAAGCTTTTCAAGCGCTGAAGGTCTATCTGTCATCACCACCAGTTATGACAAAGCCGGAGCCCGGAGAGCCGCTCTACCTATACATCGCCGTGTCCGATCAGGCGATAAGTCAGGTGCTAGTTCGAGAAGAAAAGGGGGAGCAAAAGCCAGTCTCGTACATCAGCAGAAAGCTCCTCGACGCCGAGACGAGGTACCCCACCATCGAGAAACTAGCATTGGCCGTATACGACGCATCGGAGAGACTACGTTTCCACTTCCAAGCCCATACGATCATCGTTATGACGGACAGACCGATTCGCTCCATCATTCAAAGCCCGAACCAATCCGGCAGAATCACGAAGTGGAACATAAAGCTAGGGGCGTACGACATCGAATATCAGCTGCGGACGAGTCTGAAGTCGCAAGTGCTAGCCGATTTCCTCATCGAGCTACCCAGAGAGCCCGTGGAGTTGAGCGATGAAGCCGGCACTTGGAAACTCTGCGTCGACGGATCGGCGACTTCGATGGGATCAGGAATCGGGATCCGGCTCATCTCTCCAATGGGAGAAGTGATCGAGAAAGCCTGTCGTCTTGCCTATCGCTCCACCAATAACGAAGCGGAGTACGAGGCACTCATCATCGGGATGCAATCAGCCATGGCCATCGGGGTAAAAAACTTGAATGCCTTCTCGGATTCCCAACTAGTCGTCAAGCAAGTCAGTGGAGAGTACGAGACGAACGATGAAAGGATGGAGGCCTACGCTGGGATAGTCAGGTCCCTCGAGAAGAAGTTCGATTTCTTCACATTGACACAGGTGTCCAGAGGAGACAACAACCACGCAGATGCCCTGGCGAGCCTGGGGTCAACTACCCAAGTGGGAGAGCTCCGATCGATCACAGTGGAGACACTACAGACGCCTAGCATCAAGAGAAGCGAAGAGCCCGATAAGAAGAAGCTAAAAGTAAGCGAGGAGGAACAAACCAACGAAGAGGACAGCACTCATAGCAGTGACGGAATCCCGGAGGGAAACAATGAAGAAATTCAGCTCGTAGAAGAAAAAGAGAGCGAGGGCGAAGAACCCGGAGTAGTAGAAGAGACAGAAGATGAGGATTGGCGAACCCCCATCCGAGCATACCTGGTCGAAGGAAAGTTACCCGAAGATCGACAGGAGGCGCGGAAAGTAAAGTCAAAAAGCTCTCGATACACGATCATAGACCGAAGGCTTTACTTCAAAAGCCTTGTCGGCCCCTACCTACGCTGTCTAGGCAAAGACGAGGCGGACTACGTCATGGAAGAGATCCACAGCGGAGAATGCGGAAATCACTCAGGCGGACGCAACTTATTAAGGAAAGCCAAGTTACAAGGGTTTTTCTGGGAAACAATGCGAGCGGATTGCACCAACCACGCCAGGAAGTGCGAGAAATGCCAGCGACACGCCCCAGCAATCAACTGCCCAGCCGAAGAGCTATCGGTGGTGTCGGTGCCCTACCCATTCATGAAGTGGTCAATGGACATCGTCGGTCCAATGCCAATCGGAGCAAGGCAGAAAAGGTTCATGCTGGTGGTCACAGACTTCTTCACCAAATGGACCGAAGCCGAAGCCTACGCCAACATCAAGGACTCCGATGTCGAGAGCTACGTTTGGAAGAACATAGTCACTCGCTTTGGACTCCCCAGGGAGATAATCGCAGACAACGGGTCCCAATTCATCTCGAAGAAGTTCAAAGATTTCTGCGCACGATGGAAGATAAAGCTAAACACTTCGACGCCAAGATATCCTCAGGGAAACGGGAGCGCCGAAGCAGTCAACCGGACGATCACCGACAGCCTCAAGAAGCGGCTCGACAAGAAGAAGGGTCTATGGGCAGACGAACTCCCTGGAGTACTTTGGGCTCATCGAACAACGCCACACTCAGCCACCGGAGAAACTCCTTTTGCCCTAGCATTCGGGGTGGAAGCGGTAATCCCGGCGGAAGTAGGAGTTCCCAGTCTCCGGCGATCCTGGGCACCGAACCACGAGGAGGACAACAACCAAGACCTGCTTCATCAGCTGGACCACATCGATGAAAGACGGGAGCGAGCCAGAATTCATATAGCGAATTACCAGAACACCATCGCACGCTTCTACAACAAAAGGGTGCGATCGAGAAGGTTCCGGGTCGGAGAACTAGTCCTCAGAAGGGTGTTCCAAAACACAGCCGAGCTTAACGCGGGAAAGCTAGGAGAAAGCTGGGAAGGCCCTTACACGGTGACCCACATCGTCAAGCCAGGGGTGTACGAGCTCAAAAACGCCGATGGAGTCAAGGCCATAAGAAGGTGGAATGTCAAGCACTTGAAGAAATTATACCAGTAAAGAGCGTCATCGACGCCTTACGTTTTCGGTTTTTAGTTAAGTTTTCTTTTCTATTTTTCTTAAGTTTTTACATTCCATTTTAAAGTTTATTTAACAGGGGACTCCCGACCCTACTTGTTCGGGATCCGCGCGATTGGCTCCGGCCTTATTCAATGCAACATGGAGTACTCTTCCCTCGCGAGCCGCACCCATTGGGGGACTCGAAGGGTTTAATGAGGCTCATCTTTGAAGACAATATTCTATCGCTGACTCAAATAAACACGTATCAAAAAAAAAAAAAAAAAAAAAAAAAAAAAAAGATCAGTGCCAAGCACTTCATCGCGACAGAGCCCGGTGCATACCGACAAGCTCATCGCCGACAAATCAAAGAAAATACAAAGCCGCTCCGGCGCAAATTTCGATCGATACATCGCGACAGAGCCCGGTGCATACCGACAAGCTCATCGCCAGCAAATCAGTGCCCAGCACTTCATCGCGACAGAGCCCGGTGCATACCGACAAGCTCATCGCCGACAAATCAAAGAAAATACAAAGCCGCTCCGGCGCAAATTTCGATCGATACATCGCGACAGAGCCCGGTGCATACCGACAAGCTCATCGCCAGCAAATCAGTGCCCAGCACTTCATCGTGACAGAGCCCGGTGCATACCGACAAGCTCATCGCCGACAAATCAAAGAAAATACAAAGCCGCTCCGGCGCAAATTTCGATCGATACATCGCGACAGAGCCCGGTGCATACCGACAAGCTCATCGCCAGCAAATCAGTGCCCAGCACTTCATCGCGACAGAGCCCGGTGCATACCGACAAGCTCATCGCCGACAAATCAAAGAAAATACAAAGCCGCTCCGGCGCAAATTTCGATCGATACATCGCGACAGAGCCCGGTGCATACCGACAAGCTCATCGCCAGCAAATCAGTGCCCAGCACTTCATCGCGACAGAGCCCGGTGCATACCGACAAGCTCATCGCCGGCAAATCAGTGCCAAGTACTTCATCGCGACAGAGCCCGGTGCATACCGACAAGCTCATCGACGAACATTACAAAAGAACTACTATGGCAAATGGGCCAAGCAAAATATCACTACGGCAAAAGAGCCAAGAATAGAAAGCATAGCAAAATCAGTGCCAAGCACTTCATCGCGACAGAGCCCGGTGCACACCGACAAGCTCATCGCCGGCAAAGCAGTGCCAAGCACTTCATCGCGACAGAGCCCGGTGCACACCGACAAGCTCATCGCCAAAAAAAAAAAAAAAAAAAAAAAAAAAAAAAAAAAACGGAGTACACATACTCCCATACATCATCGATAGTATGCAAAAGTCAATAGATTCCATTGATGAAAATTTCATTACAAGCACAATACATTATACAATTTATTCAAGATACAGCAGGGGAAGGCGAATCCTCCCGAACTACCCTATCGGCAATCTGTTCTATGACGAACTCCCCATTCTCGGAGAGGACGTCCCGAAGAAGATCTTCTACGGCGGCATAATTTACAGGCCTCAACATCATAAATTCGATCACATAGGCCGAAGAAGGACTAAGGGGAGTCTCGTCGAACGCAACTCCGGAAAGAGAGGCAGCCGCACGCCTTATCATATCTTGGACAAACTCCTCGAGGATGGCGGGATGTTCATCGTCGACCGCGAGGAAAGAAGCTAGCACATCTTCATAGTAAAACAGCGGCTCCGAAGTATAGAAGAATTCGTCACCCTGAGAAAAGGAGTTTAGCCAGGAAATAATGACAGGAACACAAGAGAAGCAACAAGTACGGAAACAACAAATTGAAGCCAAAGAGAGTTCTTTTCATTAATAAAATCCGTCGAAGAAATTACAAAGACAATGTGAATAATGTACATAGGAAAGCTACAAGAAAAGGCCTAAGAGCCTTCCTTCCCCCCTACCGCTTCGTTGGTAACCCCCTCGACGGTAGAAGTGACCGCTTCGGTACCAACCGCTCCATCGGTAGAGGTGACGACCCCATCGTTGGTCCCGTACTCATCGAGGCCATCGGAGTCCGAAGAGGCAGCCCCAACTACGAAGCAAGCCGCCCAATCGATACCAGCGGAAGAAGGAGCACCGGGGGTGAGCGGAGGAGAATCGGGGTCAGCTAGAGACTTGTCGTCCAGCTCGCGGGCTTTGGCCTCACTCTCTTCAGAGATAGTCTTGTATTTCGGAAGACGAGGCAGAAGACTCCCAATGGTCGCCGTGGGAGGAACCTTCTCAAGAAGGCTAGCGTTGGCCCCATATGCGGCGGAGCGACGATGGAAATTGATGGACTCCTCCAGGGCCTTATACCTCGCCAAGGCACGTTGCGCTTTGTCTTGAGCCCTCTCGAAGAGGTGTAGGCGTGCCTCGCGCTCAGATTTCGCCTCCGTCTGTGATACCTCGAGCTCTTTGCCGAGGCGTTTCAAGCACGAGGCCACTCGCGAGGCAAGCCGACTCTCCTGCTCGACAGGCACGCCCACCGCTTCGCTGATCTTAGCCAGCCGCCACTTCTTCGCTTCGAGATGCTTCTCGTAGCTCTCCACTATCATGGAGTGACGCCTGTGCTCCCCATCTAACTCGGCCTTCAGCGCCGCAACCTCTGCCTCGGCCCTAGCCTTGCACTCGGCGAGCTCTTTTTCTTGAGCTTGGCGAAGCGAAGCCTCCTTCGCCAATTTGGCCCTCGCAACCTCCAGCTCATCGGAAGTTCGCTCGGCCGCTTCCCGATATTTGCGCTCTCCGAGAACGGAAACCCCGAGGAGCGATTCTGTGTCGGCAAGTTTAGCCCGGAGGTCGTTTAACTCCTGAGCGCTCTCGCCTCTGCCGCCATTCTCGTTAAGAATAATGGTGTTGAAGCGGGCAAGAGCCTGGAAAAGCGTAGAGGCAGCCCGGCCATAGCCCCTGATCTGGCTCAGAGACAAGCCGGTGTTCCCCGAAGGCTCGGGCCAAAACAGGTCCCGAAGGACCCGGAGCGAGTATGCTTTCCACTCTTCCGGCGGAGACTCCAAAGTAGGAGCTGCTGGAAATCGCTCCGGGAGAGAAAAGCCTCCCGGCCCGGAGTTGGGAAGAAACTTCGGAAGCGGAGAGAATGAAATCCCGGCATCGTCGGGAGAGGAGGCACTAGCCCCAGAGGCGCCGGCAGCATCGGTCGGCTCCAAAGCGCCCTCCGGACGAGGCACTTCGGGATGAGTAGATACGCCGGGATGAACGACGTCCGCAACGAGGCCATCCCCTCCCTCGGGATGGCCCCCGACCAAAACCTCTTCGGAAGGAAGAGAAACCCCCTCCGAAGCGCCGGGCCGCCCGACGGGCTCCAGGACGAGGGGCGCGTCGGCGGCATCAAGTGCCCCTTCGAGCAACAAGCCCTCCTCGTCAGCCGTAGGAACGGCGACTGAGTCTTTCCGCGGCAGGTACGGGAGGTACTGAAGAAGGAACCTCCGAGCAAGGAGGCGCGTCGGCGCGAGCCGGAATCTGAAATTACGAGAAAAGTATATACCAAAATATGCATTAGATACCCGAAATGTGCAAGCATCATGAAAAATAAAGAGGGAAAAGGAAGTAAAAGCTACCTCGGAGGCCGAGAGATCCATCGACGACACTAAATCGATGAAGTCATCATCAAAGCGGAACCGCTCCCGAGAAGTGGGAGAAGGACGAAGGTTCCCATGAGCCCCATCGATGCTTCCACCGGTCTCGGGCGGAGGAGTCGAAGCAAGAGCGGTCGACGCGATCGCCTCGGCGGGAACAGTCCCCTCGCGAGAAGCGACGGTGACAGTCTCCGGAGCCGAAGGAGTTGCATCTATCTCCTTAGACGACTCGGAAGTCTTATTCCTCTTCGGAGAAGGAGCGTCGCGTACCCCTTCAGCGGTTTTCCTTTTCAGGATAACTTTCTCGCGAGAAGTTTCCCGCGAGGAAGTCTGGGACTCGGATTCGCGACGGCTCTCCGAAGGACGAGATGAATCCCGAGGGCGAGTCGCCCCCGAGGAAGTCGATACCCCCGAAGAGCGAGAAGCACCAGCGTCGTGCTTATGCTTTGTCCGCCTCTCCGAACTGTTCTTCGGAGGAAGAGCTTTATCACTTGAAACAAACCGGTCAGCACCGGTCCGAGGGCCGATGCCCATGAAGCCAGCCTTCGACAGATCCCGACGAGAATCGGAGGACCCACCTCCTTGTCCTGGATCTTGGCCTTGTCCTGGATCTTGGCCTTGACATTGCCGTGGCTCCGATGATCCACGGGTCGACTTTTGAGTTCTCTTCTTCGGCTTAGGAGATTGCCGAACAGCGGGGGACGAGGGGTCCGCGTCTTTGACCTCTTCGAGGCGGAATCCGACAGGCCACAAAGATGCCGGTGGTCTCCCCACGATGTGGCAGAGCTGGTAGAGCCCGGACTCTTGAACGCGGGTCCCGTAGAAGTCCGTCGTCCAATTCCGACGAGGATTTTCTAGCAGAGCCCGAACGACCCCAGCGAAGCGCTCGTCGTCCTCTTTATTCGCGATGGGCCTGAATCTCGGCACATCTTTCTCGTCAACCCACTTGGTGGGAAGCGCTTCCCAATGCGGCCCGAGAGTGCGACGATCGAGATGCGCGAAGAAATACCTATTCTCCCACCCGGACTCATTGTTCGGCGTGTGGGTGATGACGTGGACACCCGCGGCGGAAGAGAGGAAAAAACGGCCCAGATTCTTTGAATTCTTCGACCACTTGAAGAGCCGCATCAAATCCTCCAGGGTCAGAGCCACTTTCTGCTCGAGAGCGATGGCCATGGTGCAGACAAGAAGGCGAAGGGAGTTAGGGCTAACCTGACTGATCGGCATATTGTATGCGTGGAGGAAGCACACGATGAGATGAGGCAGTGGAAGATGCAATTCCACCGACCGGAAGAAGTGCTCATAAAGTGTGATGTACCCTTCCGGAGGCTCGTCGCCAAGTTCGCCGGATTTGGGGAGACGCAGGTAGCAAGGATTGGAGTCCACATAGTGCTTCTTCAAATCCTCGAGATGCTTCTCCGTCATTATAGACTTCGGCGAACGAGTCTTGAAGATCTTTCCCGGATTCGACATTTTCTTGATCGGAAAAGAAGAATTTGGACGGAAAGAGAATTTGAAGATTTTCTGGAGAAGAAGGAAGTCGGGAAAGAAAGTTGCAGAGAGGATTTGGAGAGAAGTTTTGAAACGAAGTGTTTGAGTCAAAGGCGAGGTTTTAAATTTATAGAAAGAGGCAGGCGGAAGTTGGAAAGGCACATCCAGATCCGACGGCCCGGGTTCGAAGCGGGAAAATTCATCCAACGGTGAAGATCAAAAGAATCGGTGCGAAGCTCGAAGGCACTCGAGTGCGAAAAAACCCCGCATTTAATGCGAAATGATTGACGGCGATTTCCGAGATCTGACAGCCTGGAGAATCGCGCCCAATCAGCGCTACGTTGCAACTCGAGGACATCCGTGAGCGTGCAAGAAGTGGAAGAGTCCCCGAAGGACACAACCTCTTCGAGGAAAAACGTCATCGAGTAAAAAAAAAAAAAAAAACTTCATCGGACAAAACCTTATCGGAGATAAGTCCTGCTTTATTTTATCAATTGCTTCACACTCGATAAAATAGGGGACTAACTGTTAAGGTCAGATTTTGTCAAATCTTTCCCTAACACTACCCTTTGTCGTTTATGAAGTAAACGACGTAAAAACAAGGGAACGACTGCCTAAGTAGTTCAGGCCCATCAAGGAGCAGAAGAAATAAGGCCCAACAAGCGAAGCCCATGGAAAGTCATCATCCGACCAAGCCAGCCCAACACCTCATCGCGAGAAAGGAAGCTCATCGGAGAAAGCTCTTCGAGAAAGCCTACTCGTATTAAAAGATATTCATTCGAGATCGCGAGAAAGAGGGGAAGACTGGGTTATTCGGTTGAAGATTTCGTGGGATATCCAACGCAAAATAAGGAAGTCAACCACGATCATAGCGAAACAGAAGGAAACCCTAGCAAGATTTGAGGAGTATTCTAGAAGACTTTCAAGCCTATATATACGAATGTAAACTTAGCGTAATGGATTCATTCAATATCTAGTGTTCAGTATCCAATATTATCGTGAGTTTTGAGAGAATAAATCCTTGAGTCTTCGAGTCTGATTATTCATATTATTCTCGATTTCCCAAGGGTTAGAGAGTGTAATCTTCGATTGTCCAAGCTATCAAACGGAAGAAACCGGGTCCTCTCGAAATTATAATAAATCAGAGATATTCGTATTATTTATAATTATCTATTATTTTCGATTATCTTTGTGACTGCACGGTGAGTAAAATCGCCCTCTACAGGTATGATTTTGGCAAGTGTATAAAGACAAGGGCAAGAAATGATCATATTAAGTGGTAGGTGCTTTTGGATAAGCAAGTATTTAAATATGTGGTTGTAGATGATCTTTAATGTGGGTCTCTAAATACTTGGAGAACAACAAGATTTTTATTGGGGAATATTTAATCTAATATTAATGTGGAGGGGCCTAATTTGTAAAGAAAACTTTATTGAGATGATGGGGTTTGTCCCAAATAAAAGGATTATCAAAGAAAAACAACACAAAGAAACCAGTACTTGAAAAGAAAGTTGAAAAGAGAAAAGGGTTAACAATATTAATCATGATAATATTTGTGGTTGTGCTAAAGGTTTTAATATATCATAATGTGGTTAGGCAAAATCTTAAACCTAGATTTTGTTTACTTGTGTCATAGTCTTCTAAATAAATTGAAGAGTAATTAAAAGAAACCCCTTCTTGATTTTACTAAAAATTATTACATACGATTTTATCATTTAAAAATTAGCTAGTATACACGACAAGTCACTTTTACCATTTAGGCCACGCCTAAAGTTTAATGTGCCCGGCCTGATACCGGGCTCAACAACCAATTATGGCACGGTATCATATAAAATATATCGTGTTCATACCAAAAAGAGAGGAGTTAAATTATATTAATTAATGATTTCTATTAACGATAGACAATTCAAAAGAAAATGTTAATGAAGACCAAATCGTAACTGCCTTTAGGCAAGCATTACATGATACATCCATGTATTGGACGGAAAATTTAAAAGATGCGATAAGAAAATTCATATACCCGGGAATGACTACACCGGACAAGTCATATGCTTAAGCCTACAAATAGAAGATCGTCATCCGAAGAAAAAGAGAAATATTTGTCTTTTAGAACGATAACATGCTATTATAGTATTTTTATTGTAATTGCTCATCTTTATACTGATCTGTTTTTTAAAATTTTATGATTATTAGTTTTAATCATTATACAATTTCTATCAATTTTACAACCCCAAACGAGAACTTAGCAACTACACAAAAGATTTAAAAAAAAACACAAATAGCTGAAAATCAAGAGTGTTCTAGTGAGTCGAATAAAAATATGTTATAAGGCACGATGTCTAATTATTAGTCTCTATTCTCTAAGGCCAGTTATGAATGTGAATTGCATGGAGGAGTGTTGTCCTTTTGAGCAAAGAGTGCCGAAGATTTAGGTGTAATATATCATTAATATATTTATTAATAATTAACTAAAAAGGACCTTCTTTTTTTTATTAGTATTTAGTACATAGCTTTTAGGAAATCCCATACTCGGTGAAGTAAAGTTCTTCACACCCAACTCCCAAGTGGGGTCATCAATCTTCCAGCTGGATAAGTTTAAGAACAAGTTTAAGGTAATCGGTGGTTATATCCTATAAAATAGTTTTTAGGAATATCAGTGTTAACAATATTTATAAAATAAAAGAACTAGTGGGACAAAATTTAAAGAGAGAAAGAGGTGGGACCGTGGGTCTCAAGACAAAAAAAAAAAAAAAAAAACCGTCTAACAAATAATATTTCAAAGGAAATTCTAAATTGAACTGGTAATGTCCCGGTATAGTGGAGTTTGGAGTGTTTTTTTTTTTAAGAGAGTATGGTTTATGACTTTATGTCCAACTAAATTTGAAAAAACTGGTATTATTGCCGCTAATATCTCTTTTTTTCTTCTTAAAAAAGTATGATAAAAAAGTAGGGGTGTAAATAAAACCCGGAAATACGGGTTTTAAACTGCATCCGGACCGTAACCGCATTATAAAAAGACCGGAACCGCATTAATCCGGGTTAAACCGGAACCGGTTTACTAAAAAAACCGCATCCGGATTAAAAACCCCGGAACCCGGATAGTAGGTTACTAAACCCGCTTATTAAATATATATATATATATATATATATATATATAGAATTTTTTAACCCAAAAAGTACCTCGTTATTTCTCTAATTCGATTAGTCATGTTTTAGTACAAAATGATGTTGTTTTACTTTGCACAAAATGATGTCGTTAAATGTTTTTGTACTATGTATAGCAATCCGTAGCAATCCCGGATATTTTTTTGTGCTATGTGTAGCAATCCTAGCAAGATAATTAACTATATTTAGCAAACCGGATGATATTATGTTTATTAATACGTAGCAATATGGATGTTTAAGATATAGTATGATATATATACTTTGTTTATAATTATTTCAAGTTTCTTTTTTAATATAAATTCAAGTTCAATCCCGGTTATTATGCAAAATTTAGTTTAAAACTGAAATTGCATGAAATCCGGATCCGGTTAAAAACCGATTTTTCAATGCAAAAACCGGTTTTTAACCCGGATCCGGATTCTAGGGTTTTTTAAAAAAAAAATATCAGGATCCGGGTTACAATATTAGGAAACCCGGAATCCGAATCCGGGTAACGGATATGGCAAAAAAAACCGGGTACCCGGTCCGCTTTCACACCTATAAAAAAGCTTTCAACTACATAAATGTAGACTCACATTTTTATCTAGTAGTCCACTCCACTTCTCTTTGCATAATTAAAGGCAATTGTGGTTGCCACAAATTAGCGAATAATCCATAACTAGAACTCTTAAGTTAATTATAGGATTAAATTCAAAATTTATTTTTGATTAATGATTATGTGCCCGAATTAAATTAGTTAGAACGAAATGGAAAGAGTTAAATTATTAATTTTTTCTATTAAGACATAGTATAATATAATATAAAGATTCGTTAAGATATTATATATATGTGTAATAATATATTGCTAAATATATATAAAGATAGAAATGGATGTTTATGTTGAATTTATGAAATTCCAAAATTGTATTTTTTGCATTAGTTCAAATTCATACTCATGAAATCCTAGTTCATTCAGGAAATCTATATTTCATTTAATTTCTTTACATTTATCAATAAATTCTAGGCAAGAAATGTACTTTCTATTCTAAATTCCATCCTTCGAATGACGAAACCGAGTGACTCAATCGCAAACTTATTATTATAATACATAAAAGTCACAATATTACTAAAGAAAATTAGGCACAATTAGCCCATAATTATAATGTCATCGACGCATCTAAACTGTAAACGAAGTAACAGCCATAACTTCTTTATTCCATGTTAAAACTTGTAAATATTGCATAATTTTTTTTAGGCAAAGTAGTGCGCGACATCAAACCGTATCGAGTCCATAACGGATATTTGCGACAAAAATACATAAAAGTGACTGCCATTTTTTTTTCACAGCATATAAAAAAGTGAAAAAAAAAAGTAAAAACGCAAAAGCACCAAACAGTTGCACTTTCTCATTCCCAATAATCGAAACAAGTACAGATTTGATACATATACAAATACACCCACTTCTTTAAAAAAAAAATAGTTATTACTGTGAGTAAATTTCAAAATAACCTCAAACAAACTGACCAAAGGAAAGAATTTTTTTACCCGCTCACTGCCTTCAAAAACTACCATCGAAACTCATTACAAGAGGCAGAAGCAGTAAATAGTAAAAAAAAAAAAAGAATAGAAAGCTAAAATCACTCTTCAAGGCATTGCGTAGCACTAAAAACCACAATTACCCAACAAATGACACCTTGAATTAAGTTGCAAAAAATGGAAATAAAAGGATCTCACTCATTATATTCTGACTTAAAAGAGGTCGAATTTCTTCTTCTGCATGTCTTGCTTCCACTTCGGCAGCTTGTAGAAGCCTTCTTTCCCGACCCCGAAGATGCTCTGAAACTCCTCTTCGGCCAGATACGCCTGCGGAGGAGAGAAGCACAAGTTTTAAGCAAATGAACACATATTCATCTTAACCTATGTTCACTAATGGTTTTCGGCTAAAGGGAATCAGACGGGACGGGCAAGAACAACCCAAATTTTCTTGGGTGCGGTCAACCCGTGCTCCTCCTTTCAATGGATGCGGCAACCCGCACTAAAAAAAAAAAAACTAAGCATTTGAAAAACCTTATTTTTCTATAAACAAAAATTTAATATTAATTTATAGCTTTATAAATGTAATTTAAAAACGGGTGGGCATTAGCGCATTCCCGCCCAGTTGCACATGATTGGTCTCGGCCCGCCAAATGTAACATTTGGCTATTTGAAGTGCCCAAGCAATGAGAAAAAGAAGTGAGTTACTGTTCAGTAGAGTAGTTGAGTTTTAGGATAGTCTTAGTTCTTATTAAGAGAAGTTTAATGTGACTGACCTCTCTTCGCTTGAAATCGATTCCAGTAACGGGATTGTCAGATTTAGCCTTCAGTTGATCGTAAGTGAAAGTGCTTTGACTAGATTCAATATAATTCTCGTCCTGCACCGTCACTTGCTCCAGTCCAGATGTCACTTCCTCAGCCTCCTTGACTTCGCCAATGTCAACGGACCCCTCGGCTTCTGAATAGGCGCTTTCACTCTTCGTTTCCTCTGAAATCAAACCCACGGGTCAACCAATTGGGTTCTATAATCATGTTTTACTCGATTCATTGATTCAGAATAGGAAACTAGCTTCCCCGGTGAGACTTGTAGGAAATAAGTTGACAAATAAATGAAAAACACTAAGAACTTGTAGGAAATAAGTTGACAAATAAATGAAGAACACTAAGAGCTTGTAGGAAAAGGGAAAGTCAAAGAGTTTCTCACCGGGGAAGCTAGTTTCGGATGGTGGACTTCTGGTTGGAGAGCCCTCGGTTGACTTTTTCTTCTCGGCAGTCAGAACTTGTGAAAGAGCAGCTACAGCCGCGGCTCTTTGACCGCCCCCGGAAGGCCTGGGAGCAGTTGACTTGCTTCCGGATGATGAACTGAAAGCGGAATTCAATGCAGCTAAAGCCTCGGCCCTTTGTCTTGGGCCTTGACCAGACCCATTGGATTTATCCTGGCCCTGTTACAAGCATTAGGTTGTGTTAGAATATTATTTGCTGATTTGATCTGCTGAAAAAAATAGAAGAGTGAAACCAGGACCAAGAACCAGTCATTTGAGATTTATCTTGTCCTCGTCACTGTTTTCAGTATTTCTAAAACGTGTCTCAGTCCCGGTTTAGTAAAAACTTGCCTTTCGGGGTATGACCGAGCCGGTAATTTTTTTTTTCCAGTAACCGAGGACCATAAAAAAGGTTTTTTTTTACTGGTTTAAATTAAATATAAAACTTTGACCCCCACATTTGATTATTTTTCTCCAATCATGTAAAACTTTCATCTCAACATTTCTCTAATTTTAGACTCATTGATTGCCTCAGAATAGTCTCGATATTAAGTATATCGATCTCGTTCTTGTAACTAATTAACAAAAATCCAGTCAAGTAAGTAATGTGGTTTAAAAATTTAACATATTTCGTCATATTTAACGTGTAGGAGGAATATTCTACTTTTTGAATGGGGCATTCCTGCCACACAAAAAAAAAAAAGTTCAGCGGATGTGAGCAAATCTGTTACCGGTGGTGATTTTCCAGATGGATTGAATGCAGAAGATAAAGCAGCTAGAGCTGAAGCTCTTTGTGTGGGACCTCCTCCTTGATTATTCCCATTCGATTTTTCCTAAATTGCCAGTAAAATTTGATATCAATTATTGCTATACCAAAGTATTAAGGTCATCGGTTTTATCTAACTTCATTGTGAAGGTCTAAATTATTTAGTATTGTTAAATAACAACTAAAATACAGAATTATGAAATAAATTCTTACGTCCACAGCACTCCCTAGGCCAAAGAACAAGGAGGCCTTCTTTTGGAACGAGTTTCCCTGAATCTGCATTTCAAGGAGAAATCAAAGATGATGAAACACCACAATCATGTCAATGAAAGGAGTTGACTACTAATACGAAAACCAAAACACATCACTCCAGTGGGGTTCTATTAGAATTTCATGTATCGTACCGGAACCAGTTTTTAAGCACTTCGACTAGCGGAACAAGTTTTTCGTTTGTTAATATTTAAAAAACTGTACCTTCTGTTTTATCAGATATCGGTATCGATTTTTATATAGAAGAAAAAAAATCCCATATCAAGTCTACATTTACAATGTAACATAGCTAAAAGCAATAAAAAATAAATAAATAAGATATATCAAATTAACACAGTATCATAACGTTATATATAATTATTTAACTTTTTTTAAGAAATATATGTCAATTGAAACCATTAATGGTTTCTTAGCCGCAAAAATCATTTTTTCCAGTGATCCGATTTAGGTAAAAATAATTATGATGAGCCAAAAAGGACAAAAACAAGATTTGTCATGGGGAACGTACTGCGGATTTAGCATTATCCCATGAGAAGTATGTTGTGAAGAAGCAAGGTTCATTTGCTTCGGTGACTTTGTACAGTGGTACAGTAGGAGACAATCCCTCTAAAGATACAGCCATCTCAATGTATTTCTGCCAACAACAAAAAAAAAAAGTAAACGATATATGACAAGTACATAAATGTGGAAACAAAAGCATTCTGATGGGTTGACCGTTGATTAATACCTCGCCGATTTCGAAAGCAGTTTGCTTCTCTTTAGCATCGACGCATTGACCAATCCAGACAAATACTTCACCATGAGTGTCAAGAATCAAGACATCCTCTGTCAACAAATCATCTTGAGAGAAGTTGTGAACTTCCTCTACCTGGAAAATATTGCATAGTATATAGCTATAAGTCACTATGCCCAATTTAAATTAGAAAGATTTATTGGCATCAATCCCCTCTAACTACAATCATTGCTACACTTTTCCGGTTTTCACACTTATTTTGTAGCATTATGTCTTCTAAACTTTCATTTTAAAGCAGAATGCCACCTCTACATCATAAAGTTGATGAAAATTGTTATCTGCCTGCTTTTATTTCATACGAGAAAAATTGGTAAAGAAATTTAAGAGAAAACCAAAAACCGGTACCAGTGTGAGCCAAAAAAAAAAGGGGGGGACCGGGAACAAATCAATTACATGATTTTGAAAATTGAAAACGAGCTTTTCTCCATTTATTGGTATAAAATTTCTCACCCCTAAAATGAAAATTTATGAGCTATATAGAACACTAAAAACAAGTTAATGGAGAAAGTGCACCAACGATCAAGGTTCATTCGCTAACGTAACCAATTACCCAAAAAGAAATCATTGGAGTTTTAGCAGTGATTAAGGACCAGTACTAACCTGAAACTTTCCTGGCATATCCAAATAGCAAAACAAACCGGAAATGTAAGTTAGTTAGCATATGAAATCCGCTCAATCAATAACTTAAATAAGAGTATAAAAGATGCTACCTTTGTTGAAGGAGAATGTGAACAAGTGCGGGTCTCTGACTACTTCAGCAGGAGTCTTTTTGGTGGTGTAATTTTGTTTCCCGCCCAAAGCAAACCAGAAAGATGAGCTCTCAGTTCCTTCTTTCGCATGTTTAAGACTTACTCCTGGCTGAATTAGCATTAATCCAAAAGTCAATCTCCAAGTTCACCACAATAATAATATAGATAAACCATAGAGTTGTGTTAAGTGGGGGTAATATGTAAGAGCTTATTTCAATCCATTCAACAAAATCCAGCTGAACAACTAACACTATTAGGGTTTAGTTGATTTATTTAAGTTTCAATTAGCTTCCCATTCCTGTGCTATAATAAAGTCGAATCAGATTTTCTGTTTTGTGAAGGGCGCTCTGGTAAAGTTGATCTCAGATAAACCATCTACCTTCAAAAATTCTGCAACCTTAGCGGCCCACTGTTGCTGTTCAAACGTGCATTGGTTTCCATGCCAAGTGAAAACTGAAGAGCCAGATTGTAGAAGGAAACACTCAGATGAGCTCAAAGATGTTGCCGCCTATATAAAGAACGGACAAGTTAGCTGGTGATATAAATAGCATCTAAATGGACACATTTGAGTAAGCACGAGATTAACCACTCTACAACTTCTAAAAATTAGTGTTATATGGTTTTATTACGTAATATTAGCAAAACAAAACACAAAACCATGTTTTCATAAATCAATTTTATATTCAAGTTTTTGTTCTGTAAATTAAATCAAGAATTCGCACGGCAGTCGGTTCCTAACGGAGTTATTATTTTTATTTCTTCGGAATATAGAACGGATAAGATCTTGCATGAACGTGTCCATACCGCTTCAACTTGATTTGCTTTATTGTTGTGAACTGAAACTCCAGAGATCTTAATTAACGCCACACCATCAGGGACGTAAGTTTCATCGGACAAGCCTTTGTCTGCAACATATTTTTTATATCCAGAACTCAAGCCACCCTGAAGTTGATGAAATAAATATTAATGAACAAATATGAGATTTAAAAAAATAAAAACGTGTTTTTCTTATAATTTCACTCTAACCAAGTATAAATAAAGAGGGATTACACAACCTTAAGCACAACCATAGGCTGAAAAAGTGCGATAAACTGAGGTGGCTCCTTATCTTGAAATATGCGACCCTGCAAAAAACGCTGTTAGACACCACTCCGAAATTCTCATTTCTTAAATTTTAATTAGGATATATACCTGAACTGGTCTACCCTTCAGTGAATTAAACATGGTATTAGCCAAACGAGAAGCCATCTTTTGGTCATCCTGCATTGATTGATATAAAGATATTACTACATTCAGCAATACACTTTACCCTTATGCCGAGTGACAATTGAAATGTGTGTTAATTAAAATAGAATAGGAAAATCTAATTAACTATTAGTGGTAGAAAGAACAGAAGTTACTTAGTATACGTACTCATGAAGGTATATTAGCCTTCTGGTATTCAATCCACCGCAATTTGATTGAAGATATAATTAGCTTTTACTTTACGTATATAGACCATTTTAATAATTTTTAGCCCTAAATCGCTAATTACTTAAAGGTCCTAATCCAAAGCTCCATCCAATATCAACCCTAAAACGCCAATTAATTAATCATATCGGCCCAATCCCTCCGCTTACACCACATAACCCCTCAAACTATCCAATAAAAAACTATGTAGCAAAGAAAGCTACGGATCTGGCCGAGCCAAGAACATACGGATCACAACTAACAAACATAGCAAAGTAAAATAAAATAAAAGTTAAAAATTAAAGTAGATTACCTCAGCGCTCTCCTTGCCAAACCAACAGCACAAAAAGTAATCTTCTTTCCGGTCACCCGAGTGGTAGGTGTAAAGAATGATGTAGCAATCTCCACTGTAAAACTTCCCAATATCTTCTTTAGGCAATGGAGTTTTAGCACTACCGTTGATACGCCATACCTGTACAATTGGTAAATTTATAGAAGATATTGACATAAAACCTTGTATCAAAAACCGAGGAAGGGTACCTCCATCTTTCCACCTCCTTCAAGCAAAGGTGGGACTTCCTCATTTGAAGGAGCACTTTTTGCAACGCCCTTGACACCAACACCTTGTTGTTTAAGCAAAGCTAAAGAAAACAAACCAGCATTACCAACACTAGCTAGAAACGATTTATTTCTGAAGGACTTGATATTATTTAATTTAGTTTCTTTTTTAGCTACACGGCAACACCAATTTTTTCGCTTAAATAATAAAAAAAAATGATATAGACTGGATCATTGATCTGATTTCAACGGTCCAAACCAAAAGTAAAAAAAAAATGTAGGTTACTGATAATGATTTTGCGGTAAACAATAGTGAGAATGCCGAGCGCTAGTCCTACATATTCTAGAATTTTTTACTGATTCTAGTTATGTACTTAATTCTCATTAATTCTGGATATAATACTCTCAAATTTCTCCATTGTAATTTCTATATTTAGTCTTTAGACTTATGTACAGACTGAATACACATGAAAACTACCTGCGACTTTCCCTCTTCCTTCTTCAGCACCGGGAGCTGCAGAGCCTGATGGCCAAGTATCAAAGTGGGACTTGAATGAATGTGTTTCATAACCTTGAATAAGTCGGGTTATGCGTGTCGATTTGGGTCGGTTTTGACCAGAAATATATTCCTGGAAACAAGAGCAGCTGTTAAGAAACCAAAACCTTCTTTAACGCCCAGAAAAGAGAGAATATATCCATATGATAAGATCCAAACATGTACGCCAAGACAAAATTGGGCCAACGGGAATTCACAAAGATGATGAATCCTCTTTTCATAAAGAAAAACACGTAAATGAATGTCATGCCCTTCCTCCTACTATAGGTGATAGCATACCTCAGCAGTTTGGGTGGCAGTTTTTCTCTCCTCAAGTTGAGTAACACGACCAACCCAGAGAAATATCTCCGAACCACAATCCAATAAATAGCATTTGTTGTTTTCCAAAAGTGATTTTGATAGTTCACCCTCAACAGCCTTCACTTCACCATCAGTTATGCTGCAAAAATCAATAAGAAAATAATCAGGACAGCACATATGTATGGATTAGCATTCCCTTCGATTTCATTAGATTTTCAAGAGCACGTGTTTCAAGGAAAAACTATAAGTGAAACCAGAACTGGTATCCGGGTTTTTGGGCATATTTTACTACTGGTATCTACCTTTTTTTTTATTGAAAATGAGTACTGGTAAAAAAAAAAACAGATTTTTCCAAATCAACAAACTGACATGGATAAAAATAAAATATTTCAAATCAACAAAATAAAAGTCCACATCAAGAATAAGAGAGGCCAAATCAAAATAACATAATAAGGTAAGGTATATATTTTAAAAGGGATTATTAACAAAATACTCATTTTGTACAAACCTTATTAAAAACTGCCCATAATAAGGTAAGGTATATTTTTAAAAGGGATTATTAACGAAATACTCATCTCGTTAATAAACCCTTTTAAAAAAGGATTTTTTTTTTAAATATAAATATATATATATATATATATTGGTACATTATAAACACTGGGGACTCGCACCTGTAGCGGTCCGAAAACCGGTAGCACGTTTCTATTGGTAAAAAAAAATCTCGTAACGAATTATCAATAAGAAAAAGTTTCACGGCTCGGAAAAAAAAAAAAAACGAAGAAGCAAATACCTGCATAGCTTAGCAGGAGTAGCCTCTGCAATGACATCATCTTCTGAAACAACCTTCTTGCCAATCGGAGCAAAGCCCCCAAAGAGGACCCAGAATTCACCAGAGTCTGACTCTGTATCTAGCTTCCCATCATCTAGCATATTGAACACAGGTAACACAGAATAAGCAGGATTGTAAGAATCCTAAGCACTTAGATTCTTGGACAAAAAAACGTGACTTCAAAACTTTAAAAAGAAGTGTTCAATTAACATATAGGCACTCATCTTAGGTATATTTGTAAAATAATAAGGATTAGTTTGCTGAATTAGTGTACAGAGTACTTTTATGTTGATTAATTTTTTTTATTTATTAAATTTAATTTAAGGACTTACTCGAGTCTAAATGAGAATTTTATTTTACCAGGTTTTTAGTGTGTGTTTTGAATGTTTCAATTGGTTCATGGGTTTAAATGGGTCCTTAAGTAACAATACCCATTACGACACGATTAATAAGTTATGGTCACATACTAATGAATTGGTTGTGTCGTCTGGGTCTGTCAAAAATTACAAAAGGATCAATAAGATATGGCATACCCGACAAGCAACAAGAATTGCCACATCTACTCACCTACAATGGCGACGTCACAAGTCCCATCGTGATACTTTTCTTTCAAAAACTGAATCACTTCCAAAGCCTTGGCCCTCTCCTGGATATTAGAATTTGCACCGTTGAACTGATAAATTTTGTTTTCCGTGTCCAAGATGAACACGTCATCATGGTTCAGTGAAGAACGTGCAAAGGGGACCTGTATAGTAATCAAAATGAAGTTTATATTCGGCAAAGTACAGAGAGATATGTTGAAAGAAAATTAGTCAAAGGAATTGACCTGCTTCATTCTCACTACTCGCTTTCCTTTGCAGATATACAGTTTTGTTTCAAACTCCTCTTCCTCGACCTTTTTAAATCCAGTGGCAATGCCTCCCTCCAAAGGTATAATACAAGGTTTGAAGTAGGATAAAAATTTGTCGGTTTCGTGGCCTTGAATTTCTCTGTATTGCACGGCGCGTCCACCGAGAGCAGAATCAAGTTCAACAGTTTTGATAGCTGCAGTTCCAGCTTCATCCTACAATGGCAATTGCATAATCGTGTAAGAAAATTTGTTTTAATTCCAAAAGAAAATACCCCATCGTTTTGCTAATATAGACATAGAACACACCTGACTTGTATCCTTTCCAATCCAGAAGTGAATGTCATATAAATAAGCACCTCCTTTGCCTTGTGTTGTCTGATAAACAAAGTATATCAGCAAAGATACATATACCCTCAGACGGTATCTATGTTGTCGTAGCTGTACAAATAATTTAAGCCAACCTCAAGACACTCAAGTTACCTGTAATATGATGTAAGAATCGCCATTGTAGAATTTTCCATAATCGGATTTTGGTAGAGGCACTGGCTGGAAATTCTCAATCCTCCATATTTCAGTCCCTCTAAAACGATGTTAAGTAAAACGTACGAAAGCATTTGGAAAAAATATATGACGCAGTCGATTAACGTAAGATAAGCGGTGACTAATTCCACAAATTCAGAATAAAGTATAAGTAAGAACTTAACATATAGTAGTTTCTTTTTTCATTCTGAAAGTTAAAGAAAATAGATTTCACTGGTTTATTTATTAAACCACTTAAATACTAGAGGATACACTCTCTGGCCCACTCCTTGAAATGCTGGATCCAAAGCTTTTGTAGAGCTAGACATCTCTTCAAATCCTTACAAATATTCTGGTAAAGCCAAAATTAAGACCCTTTTAGTTGCTTGTTCACAGTCTTGTGGAAATTCTGCAATGTATCACTGCCAGAAAGAATGAAGGACATTACAACTGTGTCAAAGATAATAAGTACAAAAATAATATATGAATATCGAGAAGAAAAACGAGTAAATATACAAAGTTATAATCAGAAAATGCAGAGATTCTGTGAAGTTTGTAATTTTCGTTGATATCTCATTTAACTAGACACTTATTATGACATTTGTATGTTTTCATCTTGGACCTTGCAACTTGATAAAAATTCCAGTCCTCTTCTTGAATGTATCTTGAATGTGATCCGAATGATTCTTCCTATCTCTTTTTGGCTCTAGATTTTCCTGCTTCGTCGGCCATCTTTAGCAGCTTGCTACCCAATTGAAGCTGAAGCTGGTTCTATTTTCCTTCAGATAAAAGGCATAAACTCAGTGCCCGGAACCAAGCTAATCGTTTAATCGCCAATTCACCATATCCCCTATGCATATTCTAAGCTTATAAGCACTGTAATGATTCTTCAAACAAGTACATATTCAGGCGATCTTCACAAACAGAACCTCTACAAGAAACCTCCCTTAATCACATGACACTGTCAATTCATATCTTTGCGCTGCGTGCTCCTTTTCACTACCTTACACACGCGCTGTTGAATCCCGTTCTTATTCCATCCATTTACTGTCTCCAAGTTGCTCAGAGACCAGCACTGTTAGAAAATTGAACATCCCATACTTTCGAAGATCATGTAGCGAGACGATCAAACTTTAGAAGCTATGGAGAGACACCCTTAGTATCTCTCGCTCCACATCAAAGCCGTCACAAAACTAGTTCAACAAGTGTAATCATCGCAAACTAAGGCGATCCGGAAAATCCCCGCCCAATGGTATGACTATCAATCAAAGATCAAACCGCAGAAGAAAATTCATATCCTATACATTTCTAACAGTTTCTTATGCCTGTAATCGGCTCATCTTCTAGATCAATAGAGTGATTCTGTTGAATCACTTCAATTTCTTCACAACAATCATTTCAGCAGTTCAAAGCTCCAAACAAACCAAAAAATCGAAGCAAGAACACAAAAAACACACGATCAATGGTCCAGATCAAACCTCCAACATTATTGGAGAAGATCGCAACCTCAGAAATTCAATGCAACAATCAATCAAACTCACCAAACCGATCAGCTCAAGAGCATAAGCAACAATTAGAGGGGAAAAATTCCGCAAAACCAGGATCGATCTGCTCACGGAGAGCAAACACCTGAAAATCCGATCGAGTCCGATGCTGATCGGAGAGTGATGAGGTGAGGTGAGGTTTGAGTCGTACCTGAGACGGATCTCCGAGGCCGAGCTCGTCCACGATGATGGCGATGATGAGAGAGAGAGAGAGCTGGCAATAAAGGGGAAGAGAAGATACTTTGGAATGAAAAAAGTGAATTATTGCTGTGCCTGTGTGTGTGAGAGAGAGAGGTTTCTCTCTCCTCGACTTTTGAGCCTTTTGAGAGAGCTTCAGATGAGAGAGAAAGTAGAGAGAGAGAGAGAGAGAGAGAGAGAGAGAGAGATAGAACTGTGAATTATGGATGAATATACGTATATGAATATGAATGATGATGATGATGAAGAAGGAGGAGGAGAGAGAAAGAGATGAGAGAGAGAGAGAGAAAGTCGTTATTTTAAGGCAAAGGCCTAAAGAGCCGGTGATCACCGGCCAATCTTTGCCTTTTTCTATCTAAGCATATTTGGAATTATTATTATTATTGTGTTGTGTGTGTGATATAAAACCAAAATTTACAAGCTAAGAGTTACATATAATTATAAATAGATTATTAATATTTGGATTAATTTATTTCCATTTTGTTGCTTTCTTGACTTTTTTGAAAAACAAATATATAGAAAAGGAAAAACGTTTTACATTTTGAGGTGGATGGCTGTTTTACTTACATATGAAATTAAGGGGAAAATGGTATGATCATAAGTTACTAGGGGTGAATTAAAACCCGAAAACCACGTGCATAATCCGAAGGTAATAAAAAAAAAGGAGAAAATTCAGATCTCTTAATCAAGGCAAAAAGTGTTGTTTCAGTAATTAACATTGAATTAAAACTCGAAAACCAAGTGTGAAATCCGAAACCTAACACTCGATAAAAAATTATTCCAAGAAAAAATATTGACTTCTTAAGTAGATTTTAGGTGGAGCCAGATCTTCTTTTATTTCGGTTTTGGTTTTGATTCTGTCTTTTGATTTTGGGGTGTGAAAAATCAGTGTGTATTATAAAAGAGTTATTTATTTTATAATTCCTAAAAACAATTGACTTCATTTATATCAATAATAAGGTGGCATAATAGTTCATATCTTATTCTATTGGGGTATTAGTGCCACAAAATAAATTTTGAAAGAAAAAACACCAACAAGCATAATTCAAGGGGCATTCGTGGCTATTGCACTTTTTTTTTTTTTTTTACAAAAGTGTCTTGGCTAAAATTACTCTATTTTTCATTATATTAGTAATATTTGTTAGAAAAAAAAATATGAAAATGGTCGCTTTATTATGTATAGGAATTTGCAAGTTTAAGAATTTGAGAGGATATCAAAAGTCTTAAATTTATTGACGAAGTCGAAGATGTGTGTGGCATTCTATCAGTTATGGGGAGTTTTCCGTGAAATCTATTTACAATATTTTATGTGCTAACTAAAATTTGTTTCCTGAATGGTATAAATTTTTATGGAAGGAATTTCTTCCACCTTTGAGATCTATTACGTGTTGGCGAGCTTATTTAGATTTCATTCCCACTGAGCTTACTCTACAGAGAAAAGGATTTGATTTAGCTTCAATGTGTCGTTTTTGTAACAATGAAGTAGAGGATTCCGATCACATCTTTGTTCGTTGCAACTTTACGGGGTTGGTTTGGAATGCTATTTCTAATGTCTTTCGGAAGCCAATCAATATAGGAGGATCGCTCTCGTTGTTGCTATCAGATGCCGCTTCCGTCAATCTTAGTTCACATGTGTTCGCTCTTTGGAACACTGCGATTATCTCCACAATTTGGCTCATTTGGCGGACTATAAATTTTTGTGTATTTGAGAATGTGATTCCTGAAACTAATATCTTTTTAGACAGGTTTGGCGATGCGTTAAAGAAGCGGATTTGTTCAAGTTAGGAACGTCTAACGCTTCAGAAGATCTTCAAATTTTGAAGTTCTTTGGCCTTGATATTCATTCTGGGAAACCTCCTAACATCGTTCCAGTTGTCTGGCGTTTTCCTCCTATTGGTTGGCTCAAATGCATCACTGATGGTTCATCTACTGGTATTCCAGGCGTGGCAGGTGCGGGAGGTATTTTTAGAACTTATCGTGGGTTCCCTCATGGTTCGTTTGCGTTCCACGTTGTATCAGCCTATGCCTTTGAAGCTGAATTGTTGGCGGCTATGTTTGCTATCGAAAAAGCAGAAGAATTCCACTGGGACAATCTTTGGCTTGAATCAGACTCTACTTACGTGGTTCAACTTTTTCATCAGAAGTCTTACCGCGTACCTTGGAAATTGAGGGTTCAATGGTCCAAATGTCTTCGTTTCCTCGAGCGTATCATTTTTAAAGTCACGCATATCTACAGAGAAGGTAACCAAGTTGTTGATGCCCTCGCTAGATTTGCTGCTCAGACTCCAGGTCAACATTGGTGGTCGTCACATCCAGATTTCATATCTTCTTTGGTTAATCATGATATTTGTATGAAAGAGAATTTTAGATTTCGCTAATTCCTTTCTTTTTTGGATGTTGTTTGCTTGAGAGAGAAGTTAGGATTCGTTAGTTCTCTTCTCTTTCAGTTTTGTTTGTAATCTGAGATATTTTTCTTTTATATTTTATCGAGCCTCGTTTCTTGATTGTGTTCTTGGGTGCCAACCTAGTTGGGCTTCCGGACCATGTTTGAGACTCTGAGCCTCCATCTTTTACTATAAAAAAAAAGAGTTTGAAAACTGATATATAATTGACGAGTATATTGATGTTCTAATTTCACAAATATATTGATAAAAAAGTATACCGATTAAATTTTCATATAATCTTAAAATTGAATAATTGATTGTGCCGATATGATTTTATAAATGTACCAATAAATATCTTATCAAAACACCTAATCTATTTTAATTAAGATTATTAATCGCTAAATTAATTATGACCCATGAATTTTTATTTCTAATTTTCAATAGAACGCCCTCTTTGCACAATTATTAGTCTTTTTCTTATATTATCTTTGGTTTATGTCTTAATCATAAAAAAGAGATAAGAAGATACAAAATTTTGACGTTGTGAGGTGATGAGGTCTAGACAAATATTCTAAGTATAAATTATTCGGATGCCTCCCTAACTATATTGGAAATATATTATTATTTTAGACCATAAGCTATGATTACAGTCAAAATTATGAATAAAAGAACTATTGATGATACTTTTTTGTTTACATTATTAACTGAAAATGCTACATTTTGGATCAGTATTTAGGGTTTAAGAAGTTTAGGGACTAAAAAGATGGATGGATAATCATTAGAGTTACAGTGAAATTTTACAATCTGTTTTCAAATTGATAAACAGTAAGGTTAAGGCCTAAGGGAAACTGAATATAATGTTTGAAGCACTTTAATATTTAAATTAATTTTTTAGCGGCAATAATTACTAATACGATTATAATAATACCACAATGTACCGAAAAGACTCCGTTAAATATTAGGCGGTAATACCACCGTGGTATGTGACATGGCATGTCAGGTGAACCAACGTGTTTAAAATAAAGTACTCCGTTATATCATGTACTGTTTTGAAGTATATCTATATGTAATATCTAATTTTGTTAAGGAATAAGTTATACAATTTTGATTAATTAAAAACTATAAAGTGGTGATAATTTTGCAATGAATTTAAAAAATTATTGGTAAAACAATGAAAATTGCCAAAATATTATACATATATTGTAACGGCCCGGCTGCTCAATCGAATCGACGACTGTCCCCACAAGCCAACACGAGTCTTTTCGTGGTGCTTTGTCCTCACTCGCACACTTCCCGAGAAACTTCCCAGGAGGTCACCCATCCCAGGATTACTCCAAAGTCAAGCACGCTTAACTTTGGAGTTCCTATGAACGGGCTATCGAAAAGAAGATGCATCTTGTTGACATAGTTAATACCAATCAATTGATTTAAGCCTCTTCGATCACACAGTTCCATACCTGTATGATCTCCGATAACCGTGCAGTCTCATACCTGCACAGTCTCGGGAACGTCCCATCAGCACATCCCCTTGCCTAGGCGATGTGGGACTGCACAGCTTACCCGGTCTTGCTCTCGTGGTTCACGGGATTAGTGACTGTCACATGTATATATAAAGTTCAAGATATATATTTATATTACATTTATAGGCTTTTTATTTTCTGAATTTTGTTAATAATTAATTTCATTCGGTAATCTTGAATATGGACCACATTGAAGAGTAAGTTGAACTATTGTTATTTAATGCAAAACCCTAATCATCTTTAAGTTATTATTACATATCCATATATTAGAATATACTTCAGTATAACTACTTAGATATATGCGTGGTTGGTTTATTCATTTATTTTTTCATCATTGCATTTGCATTATTAAAAATAAATGTCCCAAACCCATATCTATTATGTAGTTTAATTGTATCGTTTCATTTTCATTTTGTCATTACTATTTATTATTTAACCTACAATTTGCCAAAATGGCCTCATGCATATCTTTTTCATAAGGGTATAAAATCTCGATTATGTACTAACTTATGCTTGATATGATATTATGAGAAATTGGCAATAATATAGTATTATATAGTTCACCTTTTTAAATATTAAACTTGTATGCAAAATATGACTGGTTCGAATTTTAATTTTGTCAATTTCTTAATTGAACAAAAATCACGTAAAATTATGAAACTATTGTAGAACGACTATTCCGATTCTCGAATAACTTTTAAGATAACTTATGCTTGATTATGTACTAACTTATGCTTGATATGATATTATGAGAAATTGGCAATAATATAGTATTATATAGTTCACCTTTTTAAATATTAAACTTGTATGCAAAATATGACTGGTTCGAATTTTAATTTTGTCAATTTCTTAATTGAACAAAAATCACGTAAAATTATGAAACTATTGTAGAACGACTATTCCGATTCTCGAATAACTTTTAAGATAAAGTCAATACCAAATTTATGAAATATAATAGAAGTGATAATAATCCTTTCAAACAAGGCATGAGTTGCATATAAGTTAATATATTTTTGTCATTTTTAAAAATTTAGTACTTAAAAAAAATAAGGGTAATTAATGTCAAATCTAAAATTCGAAAGATAAATGGCACAAATACATTTATCAGTTTTAGCAGACATCTTTGTCAATGTCTCTAAAACTATTTGTTTGGACTTAATCTTACGAGTCACGATAACCATACTTATTTGGCCTAGTGATAAACCAGTACATACTTATTCAAGAAGTTACGGGTTCAAGCCTCATGAGACTCAAACAAGTGTCCCGTTTACATATACAAACTTGACTAATCATGTCACATGTTCTAACATTGAATATATTTAGTAATGCAGGAATGCATCGTAACTGTAGCCGACAGTGTCACCCCATTTAATATAAAAAAAGAAAAAAAAAATCGTACAAGTCACAGTGTATATATGTGTCAACAATACTAATAATTAAAATGCCGATTTCTATGTGGAATAAGTTAATATAAGAACATTTTAGCTTATGCCAACTGACTCGCTTAGATCGAATGATCTCCACTTTATAATTTCAAACATTTAACAATATGATAGTCTCCACTTTATAATAACTTTAAATATTTGTGTCGTACAAAGCTTTCTCAAAGCATGTTCATAAAAAAAGGAAGTGTGTGACAACCAAATGATTTATAGCACGGGAATGGGCAGCTTCCTATATTAATTACCAAATAAATTATTAAATTTATTTATTGTTAAACATTGATTTTAAAAATTATATTTTAAAGGAATTATAGTCATAAATATACAAACATTATAAAAAGTCTCAATAATGAGAAGTAGTTGTAGCCAAACTCTCAACATCTTTCATAACTTTTATTGGCTATCTGTGTTATATTTTTACATAGAGTATTTTTAAATAGCTATAAAAAGTAAAAATCAGTAAATAAATAAATATAGTCACGTCCTGAAGCTCGACTCACTTTTTTATATTTGTACTTAGTAATTATCGAAGATATTTAATTTTTAATTTATTGACACTAATTTCTATTTATTGATTTATTAGTCTCGAATTGAACTCGATCTTTGTTAAAAGCTCAAATCTGTTCAGTGTTCAAAGAAAAACATATTATATTCATTTCTCCAAATCCATTCAGTCAATCCATGAAATCCAATTTATTTCCACACCATACTGGTTAATTACCAATATATATATATATATATATATATATATATATGAATATAATTAATTATTTAGTTATAGTTTATTCCATGGTCATTGAATTTTAATACTTTTTTCTTTTGAGGAATTGAATTCTAATATAATATTATATATAAGAACTTTATTTTAATGATATAATAGAAATTGATGAAAATATATGACGAGCTCCACTAACAATTAGTCAAGTCAAAACCATAAATTAATATGATTGATTTAATTTAAACAGATACATAGCGTACTAATACAGACCTAAAAAGAAAGAAATAATTAGAAAAATAAAATAAAAGATCAAAACACGTATGGCAAACATGTACATGGACGGTGGAAAGAGATTTTCTGTTGTGGGATACCACAAATTTCAACAATGTTCAATGAATGATAAAATCAACAATATTAATGTAGTCAATTAAATATATTTTCCCTAACCGCTATTTTTTCTATTCAAAGAAAAAAAAAAGATAAATATACTTGATGCAACATGAACATTTACAGAGTTACAAACGAAAATTGAGCAAATATAAATTTAGTAATGATTCCGTGACCGTGCGCAACTATGTTGATGGACGACAAGATTACCGTAAAACTAATAGAGTTGTATCTTGATATCCAATTGCGAGTATAAAAAAAAAAAAATCCTACTCGCTAAAACTCTTAATTTTGGTCAATTAAATCGACGATTAACACATCAAATTTTACAATTGAGTTGAGAGATAATATATTATATAGCGAGGATAAGACACCATCGGATTGTATTGCCACGAGACTAACAAAATTACATCCTAAGATCAAATTGTGAATATCATTAAAACTAAATTCCTACTCCTCCTCAAAGCTCTTAATTTTGTTAATGACATCGATGATTAACACATCAAATTCTACGAGCGATTACATATTATTTACCTAGAATAAGACCGAGTCGGATACCCACAAGATTAACAGAGTTACATCCTAATATCAATTTGCAAATATTATGAAAAAAAAAAACTTCTAACTCACGAAAGTTCTTATTTTTTGACACAAAGATTAACAAATCAAATTCTTAAACGAGTCGAGAGATAACATTTTCTTTTGTAAGAATAAGACCGTGTCGCTTCGCAACAGTTTCTTTTAGAACCTATCCAATTATAACCAACAAAACGTTTTTATTTTTATTTTTAATTTTTACTGTAAATATAAAATTAGAAGTTACTTCATCACCATCCCCAAATATAACTAAATTGGACTCACACACACATATACATATATGATTGTATATACTATATCAGTTCATTTTATAGTTTCCTCAATGTTCGAACGTAAAAGGACATTATATGAAAGGAAGAGAAACCAGCTCATGACAAGTGTAAAGGATGAACTATGAAGACCAATTGATACATTTTGGTCACTCTCACATTATTATGAAAAACAAATAAATGGAGTGAAATTTCCCATTCGACAAGCGGTCCGTCCGTGTGACCAAATTGACTACCAATAATTTATAAAATTGTTATCAATCACATTATATATTTTGGTTTAGCATAGTGCCCTTTATTAGGCAAGATGTTTTGTCTAAGCCTAAGATGTTTATGGACTAATCAACTCTCTAATTCGAATTAGGTGAAGGATTAGATCGGTTTAATTGTGGATTGTGATATAAGTTGAAGGATAAACAAGAGGAAAAATCGTGTGTTTCATTGATAGGACATGCTTTATTTTTTCGTATTACATATTTTTGTGCTTGTGTGCAAACACGTGGTGTCGTGTGATTGGAGTATTCGCTGCTTCAGTGTGCTCGATCGTAAGAATTTATTTTCTGGCGGTTCAAAATCTCCCCCGTCAACGACCGGTGGTTTTTGGAAAATTCAAGTTTGTATTTTATATATATACATATCTATACTTTTGTGCTCTATATAAGTATGACAATTGTAATGTAATGACTTTGAAGCAATCTTTGTGCTTATTGCCTATGCTTACCATTTAAACAATAACTCTTGCAATGCTCAATTATTTGGAGCTCTTTACTTCAAAAATTTCTAATATAGTACTGAAGCAAACAATTTCTTTAACTTTACTCATCTAATTGTCCTTTTTAATTTTGCTCCATAATTTTGTATTCTTTAAATTTTATTTTTTACAGAATATTGTCTGTTATAAGAGCTGTTGAAACTTGAAATGTTTCATAATTGACATCTTTAAAATAGTGACGTGCATATAAAAGTACCAAGACTCAATATACATGTGAAAATAGATCATATTGCACTTTTTTTTTGCCAAGTATATTTTTAAGTTGTCAAAACTGCAAATCATAAATATATAAAAGTACGCTCATCAGGTGTTATTTAAACTTTTGACAACATTGAAATTATACGCCATGAAAAAAAAGAGTAAAATATTTCGCTACTTTCACTTATCTTATATGAAGTTTTTCTTTTGCCGAAAATATATTTTTATTTAATTTGTTATGTTAGTAACAATTTCTAAGAATTTCATAAGAAATTTGATATTTAAATAAAAAAAAATCACGGGACAATACTAAAAATAAAATAAATAAAAAAACAAAAAGTAAACTACATGTTTAAAAAATTAGGGTACAAATGTACCATTAGATAAATTAAGGTGGTATTTTAACAATTACTCTTCATTATGTTATATTATTTGAAGTAAACTTTAAAGAAGCTCAAGGTTTAAAAAAAATTGTTTTTTCTTCTTCTTTGAAAGTACCTTGGCATTGGGTTACTTCTTTGAGATAAGAAAATCTCAAAAGTGTGCAATATTGTGAAATAATGCAATCTTCTTCATCATATTGGATGTCTAAAAAGCCTTACACCAAAAGGAAGATTTTATCACTATGGTGGTGGTGCCACACAACATTCTTCCACACATCAACTAAAGCTCTTATCTATAAAGATATATGATTTAAAAAAATAAAAAATACTAATAAGTACTAATATTATATTATATCTATGTTTCTTTACACCAATTCATACAATATTCACATTTCATGAAATTATTTTTCCTGCTTAATATTTTTGCAAAGTTATAGTAGCTCTTTCAAGTATAATGATCCATAATAGAAACCCTAGAGCCCAAAATAGCTCAAAAGTCAAAACCAATATTTGGATCCAAAATGTGGCAGCTTTGAATGTACTAAAAGTGAACACATCATGTGATTTGTGGAACTAAGTGTATAATTTGCTTTAATAAGTAAGCAAAAAAAAAAAAACACAAAGATCTTTCCCATGTGAGAGGTTCCAAATAATTTTAGTTTATTTAAATAAATGCAAATGAAGACTAATTTACAACACATTTGCCATGAGCTCACTTTCTTGTAGGCCACCATAACAAAGATCTTTGGGCCCACTATCCACCGTCTGTGGACAAAGCCACCGTCTGAGCCCATCACAGTGGTCCCACAAATTGAATTATATTTAAAACTAAAATAACTATTAAAAAAACACTAGAATTAAGAAAATATCACAAACAAAGTCATAGAGGCATTGCCAATAATCTACAAATTTAAAATAAAAAACAATCCATGGACTAAGTAGATTGCAATTCAAAAGGTTAAAACAGTTGATCATTCTATGTAAAAATATTTACATTATCATCCATTTTTTCTATGCTCACCGCTTTCTCTTTAAATCGCCTGAACTTCCACGCACAAATTTACACATAAATTATACTTCCGTTCAATCTCAAAATTATAAGTGCAAAATATATTTGATGATCTCATTCTGAACTGACTAAATATATATATATATATATATATATATAAAGAGACATTTACTAAATTTAAGTCTCCTTATTAGAAAAAAAAATGTAATAATATCACATTGAATAAAATAGCAATGTGCACAACTAAACTTGTTTAATCTAGTGGTAACTCTATTACATACCATTCTAAGGCCCCACAAGTCAAATTTCATGTTAGGCAAATGCGTGCCCCTTTACATGCTGTAAACTTATGACAATAATGACACATGTTCTTACACTGAATATATCTAGTAATGTAAGAGTGCATTATAACATTAGTCTATAATGCCACTCAATTAAAAAAAGATAATTAACACTGTACATACAACTAAATTAAAAAAATTCACTTCTATGTATGTTTTCTCGTGTAAGTTATTCGTGTTTTGCTCGAAAATAATTATTATATTTGTAGTGTCGGAATTAGATTTTTAGTTTTAACATCGACGAAATACTTATCGTGATGAAAGTTGAGGTGAAATGCTGGTATACTAATGTAACTAATCAAATGAATAAGATCAAGTTTCTATATTTATTTATATATTGAAAAAACACAGTAAAAGCACGTGTATAATTTTTATATTATATAAAATTGTTGTAAAATTATATAAATATGAAATAGCCTATGAATTTATTCAGAAGAGATTGCCAACCCATGCTTGTGGGTGGCAAAGTAGAAATGTAGCCCATTTCATGCTCATATATATTTTTTTAGCTAAAAAAAAAATTAGAAAGAAGAACAGATAAAAGGGTGAAAGCCACCTCACTCATTCTGTATTTCCCTCACTTGAAAATGACCTATCATATATTATGGTGGCCTTGTGGGTCATAAATATAAAAAAGTAAAAAATAGAAAAGAGGAATTTAGAGAGAGAATAATTAAAGTTATTTTAAATATTTTATTGAAATTTGCATAAAAAAAATATTAACATGTGTTCCCCAAATTTGTTGTCTCTCGGGACCATGATAGGTCGAACTCATTGAAAAGACTTCACTCTATATCTATATGTATAAGTATAACAACTAAACAACATATTGTTGTACAATTCGAATGACTTCTGTAATAAAGATTTTGAACTTGGTTTACTTTAAGAGTCGGATAAACAACATATTGTTGTAAATGTATTTAATTTTATTTTTTAAATGATTAAAACCAAAAGATAGGATTTGATGTATTGAATTTAGATGATCCAGAATTCCATAATCAAGATTCGGAACGAGTAGACCTATATTGGATCTGGACCGTTCTCATTTAACAAATGAAATAAAAGTAGGATAAATGAAGGAAATGCCCATTAGTAACACAAGGTTTCAAAAAAATGCCCATTTCTGTTTTTGGAAAAAATAACCACCAACAAAATAAATAGTAGACAAATATACCCCTCTTGATTTTGGTTTTTTTTTAATGAGGTGTAAAAATATGACGTGTTTTCATTAATAAATTAATATTAATTAAAGAATCATTTTTATCACGATGGATTTAAAGCAAAAACAGTTTTATCCTAAAAAATAGCAAATATAACTAATTAACCCTATTATTAAGGTTTCCAAGCATTCATCTCTCTGGTTTACGTACAAGAAACCAATTTTCAATTTTTTTTGAATAAAATCTCTATTAATCATTTTTTTAACGACTAAAAATTAAAACACGTAGATTGAAAATAAATTCGAATATAATTGGTATATTTTTCCGCCCTTTTTTTTGCTGAAACATTATCTTTGTTTCGAATATAATCGTAAATTTATATACGATTACACAATTACAATATTACACACTACACAAAGTTACATAAAAATTTATATACGATTTGAAATTTATATTAAAAAAATGTGTAATCATGTATAAGATGTTACAAAAAGACTTTTAATATGACTAAATATATAATTATAATTTAAGTTACGACTTTTTAATAGTAAATCACCATATCAATTCCGTAACTGTGTTAACAATCCCGTGATTTACCTTTATGTAATGGTAAAGTGTAAATTAAGCTACGAATGTTTAATATTAAATCACCATACCAAAGTTGGTTTCGTAACTATGTTTACAATATTGTGATATTCACCAAAACTGTAAATATATATACCAATAACAATACCAAAATTGTAAATATATACTAATATTAATACCAATACCAATAACAAAAACCGTAAATATATGTACAAACAATTGTAAATAATTTACAGTTATAAATGCGAGTTTGGCGAGGATGATAGCGCCGCTAATCGCGTTCGTCACATCCTTGCTACACTTCACTCCAATCCCGACATGGCTGGCCAAGTCACCGACGACGATGAAGGCCTTGAAGAAGGAAGGTCCTCTGACCGACACAAGGCGACCGAGCTTTGTGACCGAGACCCACTTCTCATCCTCCTCGCGACGGCCAGCACTGCAGCGACGGCCTCTGCGGCCAATTTACAAATTTTTTTCAAATATCAGTGTCATGACTCACTTACAATTTAAAGAACTTTCAATTCCGTAAATAGATATACAAGTCTACTGATTACATATGTCTAATGTAAACTGTAAATGATAAATAAACGAAATATAATAACTGAATTTACTTTTAGGGATAAAATGGTCCAAAATATTTCATTAATGGGTATAAAATAGTTTTCTGAAACTATGGGCATTTTTCATAAACGTTGAGTGTTTTTTGGGCAATTTGTGGGTTTATTAATAAAAGTATAATCTAACTCTAAAATCACTAAAATAATAAATTAATAGTCCACATAATATATAATTACACCGGGCTTTTTCTTTATTATATGAACCCGATCCAAGTTTTTGTTACACAAATTCCCGGCTTTTCAACCGGGACTAAAAATTGAAAATCGGCCCAATATTTTTACCACTAACCCAACAGAATCCGAAAGCCGGAAAACTCGACATCTGCGCCCCGTCTTTTGAGCTTCCCTTTCTTCTCCAACTTTAAACCGGGAGTAAAAAAATTGAATATCGGCCCAATATTTTTAACACTATCCCAAAAGACCCCAAAAACCGAAAAACTCGACATCTACGCCCCGTCTTTGCGCTTCCCTTTCTTCTCCAGCTTGGGCCTGGGCTTGACGGGCTTCAAGTATTGCGCCTGAAGCCTCACCATCTCCCTCAGCGCCCCAACAACCACCTCCTCCACGGCCCGGCCCTCCAAAACCCCGAGCGCCCGCGCTACCGCCTCCGCCGTGCACACGCACCCCGCGCACGGCTCCTGCCGCAGCGCCAGCTCCGAGTCGTAGATGCTCACCCCGCCCGCTGCCTCGTCGTACGCCCCGTCCAGGCACACCCTCTCGGCGCCGATCGCGGCCAGGTACGCCTCGCTGGCGGCGACCATCTCCCGCGCGTGGGCCCACGTGGCGTCGAAGGCAATGACGACGTCGGGGCGGCGCGTGAGGCGCGTGAGCGGCACGGCGGGGCGCGTGGGGGAGGGCGGGAAGAGGAAGCAGCACGCGATGGGCGGGGATCGGTCGAGGATTGGGCAGAGGCCGCGACGGAGGCGGCGCGTGGGGATGGAGGTGGCGTTGGCGAGGCAGCGCGTGAGGAGGGGCGTGGTGGAGAGCTTGTGGCGGGCCTCGTGGGGGTGCTGGAGGATGAGGATTCGGGTTTCCGTGGGGACGGGTCGGGATGGGAGGAATTTGCAGAGGCAGACTGAGACGGGTCGGGTGCATCCCGGGCAAATGGATCGGGGCCCGCGGGGGATTGGCGGGTCGGGTGCGGCGATGGCCAGATCGGCCAGTGGTGGGTTTTCTTCTTCCATTGGTGTGTTTTGAAGTGCTGTTTTCCTTTGAGGATCGCAAAGGATTTTTATTTTGTTTATTTTTACTTTTTATTTTTTATTTTTAATGGGGATGAAACGACATGTTTGTTTGGTGAACGATTGATGTCGTATTAAGTTTTACTTTTTTTATTTTCCTTCTCTTGATCGTTCTAAAATTCTGTGAAACTGGCGGAAACCTACTGGTTTTCCTGTTTCCGGCGGCGAAGGCAAACTCCTCCAAAAGGCGAATTTGTTGTGAAAATATTTTAAAATTTAAACTCTTTAATATAATGATTAAGAATATTTTAATTTTTAATTAAATTATTGATTGATATCTAAATAAATATTTTTAAATACTATTTTTTTAGAGATCAATTAATATATTTATTGCTTTTTGGTATACTCACTCATACAGTTTTCGCCTTTTTCGGGATCTCTTAACATATTATATATGAGATACAAATTTTATTTTTAATCAATGAGGGTGTTTTAACATAATATTAATTTTTTTTATGCGTGGTATTATTAGGGTCTAGAGTTTGGTGATGAAACGACATGTCATTTGGTGTGCGATTGATGTTTTATGGGAGTATCAGTTAATTGAAAACGACATGTCATCTGAAGCGAATTGGTGTCATTTTCTGGAGTACGGTTTTGGTTTTTTCTTTTAGTTGACTTTCCTTTTTTATTTATTTTATAAATACTTTATGATTGATATTTTGGCGGGACCCTTTTCCATTTACATATTTCTTTATTAAGGACCATGTTGGTGGGTTCTGGATTATGGATAAAAACGACACGCTGTCAAATTTGTTTGATTACTTTTTATTCTGAATATTCTACTTTTTGAATAACATGAAATAAAATAACCCATTTTCATAACTAAAATTATTTCAATCAATTTTCTGACAAATTAAGTATTTATGATTAAATTAAATTTACGAAATCCATTTAAAGGGAGATTCCTGCTAAAAGGTGTCGTTTGGTGTGGCCAATCACATACAAGCTTATAAATAGCAGAAGAAAGTGTCTCCGACGAACAGACTCGAAGAATTTCAGAAGCTCTCGAAGAAAGTCAACGAGTCAACTCTGTGTGAAGAAGACGACAAAGGAAGCGAGAGGGACATGACGACCAAAAACTTGGTCCCATGCGTCCATGAAGAAGTTCCTGGACATCGCTACACGCCCTTCTACTGGTACATCTCTCCATTTTTTCAGTTCTCATTTCCTTCGATTCTTGAAAATGCGATCAACTTTGATGGGTTTCGGATCAAGAATCGCACTCTGAGTTCGTGAATCTTTGGTTGTTGCAGTGAAGAGAATGTGTACTGGCTCTGCAAGAAGCTCTCTGAAAATGGGGTCGCGGATTCTGAAGCTTCCGATCTCTATGTCGTTTTCATGACCAACGAGAAGAAAGAGGTTCGTTCTTGTTTATGTAGAAAGTTCTTTTAAGTTTTTTGAATGTTGTTTTAGGAGATTGTATCGATTGGTTGTAGAAGCGCGATCGGAATTGTATCCGATCAAAACGATTGATTCGTTGTTTACAGAGTCCGATTCTTGAAATACAGTAGTGAATTCTCCGGTTAGGAAAGTAGATTTTGAAGAATCACTCATTGGTTGTAAAGGCACGATCGAAATAATGTCCGAGTAAACCGATTGTATCGTTGTTGCGTTAACCTTGGTGAAGAATTGATAAAAGAATCTGATTCTTGCAATACGAGATCGAAACCGAAGAATGAAATCTCTGTTTAGGAAAATAGGTTTTCAAGAAGAATTATACATTGGTTGTGGAACATGATTGAAGTAATATCGGATTAAACCGGTTGCTTGGTTATTGTGTTAACTAGATAAATCATTGACAGAAGCGTCCGATTCTTGAAATATGAGACCAAAACCGACTAATGACATCTCTGCTTAGGAAAATAGATTTTCAAGATTTACACATTGGTTGTAGAACATGATCGAAGTAATATCCGATTAAACGGATTGCTCTATTGTTGTAAAACCCAAATATATATATATATATATATATAAAAAAAAAAAAAGGGATGTCAGTAAAGGGTCGAAGACCCTTATCCTCTCCCCCCCCCTTTTTTTTCTTCTTCCCGAGCTGCTCACCTCTCTCTCTCCCTCTCCTCTTTATCTTTCCCCCACAACCAAAGTTCAAAGCTTGATAACTCGGTCACCGGAGCTCCGATCAGCGAGATCTTGGTACCGTTGGAAAGCTCTCGAGGAGGTGAGCAAGCTGCTGGGCGGAAGTCGACCGGAGGTGGCGGCGTTTGACCGGAATATTCGCCGGAAGGTACGATTTTACAACTTTAGATCTTTTTCGTGTCGGTTTGATTTTGAGAAATCTAATACCGGAATCATGTTCACGAAGCCTATTAGAGTCCGTTGGTGGTGCCACCTCGCCGTCGTCGTCGCCGGCCGCCGCCCTCGGCCGCCGCGTCATTTTCCGATCTCGGATTTTATTGAGGGGTTTTGAAGCCCTCGTCGAGGAGATCGAAAGCCCTCGATCGGAATCGTCATCGGACTCTCGGTAAGCCCGAATTTCCTTGACCTAGTTTCTGAATTTAGATGATCAAATTAGGTGTGTTCTGGGCCTTGATTGATGAAATTGACTTCGCCATTGCGTTTAGAACAGTCGAATTAAGCTAGGAGAAGCATAAAATTGTCGAATTGATGCCCGTTTTGCTGCTTCGTTTTGCGTGCCCGACGGGAATTCGGCCCGGGCTAAATTTTATTGTATCGGGTTTTCAATTGACAATTTGAATTCCAATCTTAGTAGTATTTGACTTATGAATGGTATCGGTGTTATAGCTGGCACGGATAGTCGTCCCGTAGTCGCCTCGAAGACTGTGCTACCCGAACCACCCGTTTTGACTAGTTCAACAGATCCCGAAGTCTCTAGTCATCAATCTCAGGGCCAAGACGAACCCACATCTTCGACTAGCTAGTCGATCGGTCAAAGTTTCCACGGATTGAGGTAGGGGCTATTACCTTTTCTCGCAAATTAAAATGAACGTAGAAACCAATGCTTTAATGAAGATTGAACCGGATAGGTTAATAATGGATTTAATGAAATTATTTGATAATTAATAAAAAATCAATGTTATAATGGTCGTCGATTGATAGTGAGGCTAGATACCAGGTATGGTTGCATCGGTTCGATGCTTGTTATTTTATTTATGTTTATGGTTACGTCGTGATGACGTGTGTTGATATGGTTCCCGCTTCGGGCGGATGATGATTATTGTGATATGGTACCCGCTTCGGGCGGATGATGTGTGTGTTGATATGGTACCCGCTTCGGGCGGATGATGTGTATGTTGATATGGTACCCGCTTCGGGCGGATGAGCTGCTGACGAGCAGCTGGCTACTGCGCAGTAGGCCGGATATGGTTATGGTTATGGTTATGGATACTATTGGTGGCCCAAAAGTCAACATTTCGACCCATGGCGAACTGGCCGTCTTTGGTGGTGATTAGGATCCCGAGTCGAGGACGAGTTACGGTTAGGGACTTCTAGTCCACCTGTGCTCGTGCCTTGAGGACTCGATGGGATATAGTGGAGAAAAGGCGCGAGCTGACTCGGCATGGACCACCGAAATGATTTGACTTTTGTGGGGTATATTTATTTATTTTGTTATTGAAAATGATTGAAAATGACGATTAAATGGTTTATGTTGGCATTTAATTTGTTTAATTGTAATTTGACTAATAATGGTTTGGTAAAGAGAATTGGTAATAGTTTCCCTACTGAGCATGTGGTGCTCACCCCTTCCATATATATTTCTTTCCCCATTCAGTTAAAGGCGGTGTTCAGAGTCAGACTCCGGACGAGGAGTAGACTGGTTCAGAAGATTCAAGTATTGTTTTCGTTTATCCGTATCTTTAAAGTTCATCGAAGTTAACATTGTATTCTGTGTTGATCTTTCCATTTTGGAATTGTAATGGATTTAATGTTGGACTTATGCGATGGTGGTATTTTGCATTTTATATTTTTATGGTGTTGTATAAACTGTGGTCGTTGATGTCGTTTGGTCGTTTTAAGTCCCATGGGAAAAAGTTATGTGTTTGTTGACGTGGACGTTGAATATTCAACGGTATTGTTTGAATGATGACGTGTCATTGACCGGTCACGGTTTGAAAAGTCGTTGTTTTTGTCTTATTCTTCTAACCCCCATTTAGGGGCGTTACAGTTTGGTATCAGAGCCTAGGTTACGGCACCTAGGGTACAACACCATAAATTCTTTTATTTTCTTTACGTGTTTTGGGTCGTGTTTTGCTTTGTATCACCATCCATATTCCTGACATTTGAATCTTTTTACAATTGATCAACATGGTCTGAAATTCCTTAAGTAATCCTTCTCTGCTTTCCTAATTCGATAATTATTAAATGGTTGCCGTATATGTTGTGGAACAAGTCGCACAATTTCTAAATTATATTCCTGAGAGGAATGGGAAATCTTGAAAGGTCGGAAGTTATTTGTGCCATCAAAGATGTGGGCGAAGTGCAAGATTTTGAAGATGTGTTTCCATCGGAATTTCCGGGACTTCCTCTGGAACGTGAGATTGAGTTTGGCATTGGCCTAGTTCCTGGGAGTTCTCCGATTTCTATAGCTTATTACCGTATGTCCCCAACAGAATTGGTAGAATGGAAGAAGCAATTAGACGATTTGTTGAGAAAAGGGTTTATCAGACAGTACATCACCGTGGGGAGCGCCGGTGTTATTCGCTAAGAAAAGCGAGGGTAGTTTACGCTTTTGTGTGGACTACAGAAAACTCAACAAGGTAACAATTAAAAAATAAATACCCTTTGCCACGAATTGATGACCTATTCGATCAATTGGGAGGATACAAGTTCTTCTCAAAGATAGACTTGCGGTCATGTTACCACCAATTGCGGATTCGAGATACTGACATTTCGAAGATAGCGTTCCATACGCGATATGGCCACTTTGAGTTTGCGGTTATGCTTTTTGGTCTTACTATTCCTCCGACAATGTTTATGGACTTGATGAATAGAATTTTCCGGCCATACTTGGATCGATTTGTTGTTGTCTTCACTGACTACATACTTATCTATTCCAGAACCCTATATGAACACAGAACAATTGCGGATAGTTTTGCAGACTTTGCGGGACCATCGTCTCTATGCGGAAAAAAAAAAAAAAGAAGTGTGAATTCTAGATGACACAAGTGAAGTTCTTAGACTACGTGATCTTGTGAGAAGGTATTACCGTAGATCCATCAAAGAACGAAGCTATCTTAAACTAGAAGCAACCAAGAAATGTGGCAGAAGTCCGAAGCTTCTTAGGGCTTGCGGGCTATTATAGGATGTTCGTGGAGAATTTTTCAAAGATTGCTGCGCCGCTAAACAAGCTCACCAGAAAGAAAAAAAAAATGTCAGTCCAGATGGGATGATAGATGTGAAGAGTCCTTTTCAGAATTGAAACGACGATTGACGAGTGCTCATGTCCTTATTGTCCCTAATGTAGATGATGTATTACAGTGTATAGGGATGCGTCTCGAAGTGGACTAGGTTGTGTGCTCATGCAACAAGGGAGAGTGATGGCATATGGTTCTAGGAAGTTAAAGCCGCACAGACTAAATTATCTTACCCATGACCTGGGAGCTAGCAGCAATGATATTTGCACTTAAATTTTGGCGTTGTCATCTTTACGGCACAAGATTCGAGATATTCACTAATCATCAAAGTCTCAAGTATTTATTCACGCAGAGAGATTTGAATCTAAGACAACGAAGATGGGTGGAGTATATGGAAGATTACGATTTTAGTCTACAATATCACCTAGGACAAGCAAATGTCGTGGCCAATGTATTGAGCCGAAAGAACCATGGTTTGGTTGCTTCTTTGACCTTGGAACCATGGAAAATATCGGTTACAGTTGGTGATTACAATTTGGAATTCCATACCGACGGATTTAAAGCATGTGCGTACAACGTTATAGCCGTTCCATCAATGATTCTCCAAGTCAGACAAAGTCAGTGGAGTGATGGGACATTACAAGAGATATGGAAATCAGTTACAAGGTGGAGAAGAACTTGAAGGATGGAGTGTGGGTGTCGATCGGTTTTCATTGTACAAAGGAAGACTTACCGATGATGCTACATTACGAAGTGTCATCCTACAAGAACCTCGTCGTTCCAAGTTTGCTATTCACCGAGGGAGTACGAATATGTACCAGGATCTGAAGAGGCAAGATTATTGGTACGGAATGAAATCTGATGTGGCGATATTCGTGAAGAGATGTCCAGTTTGCCGAATGGTCAAAGCAGAGCATCAGAAACCCGGCGGGGAGCTCAGGCCACTGGAAATACCCGAGTGGAAATGGGACTGCATCACTATGGACTTCGTTTTGGGGCTTCCTCGGACTCGAGGTGGACATGATGCAGTGTGGGTGATCGTTGATAGATTGACAAAATCAGCCCACTTTATAGCTATTCGAACAGATTACAAAGTTCCGAAACTTTGTAAACTATATATGGAAAAGATAGTAAAGCTTCATGGGGTTTCTATTTCAATAGTTTCCGACCGAGACGCTCGTTTCACCTCCAAGTTTTGGAGAGGATTACAAAAAGAGATGGGAACTAAATTGAGTTAAGCACAACTTTTCATCATCAGACTGATGGTCAATCAGAGCGAGTAATTCAGATCTCAGAAGACATGTTTCGGGCGTGTGTCTTGGATTTTAGAGGAAGGTGGGAGCAGCTACCGTTCGTAGAGTTTGCTTTACAATAATAACTTTCAGACTAGTACTGGTATGGTACTGTATGAGACCTTGTATGGTCGACCGTGTCGCTTGCCTCTTTGTTGGGCCGAGTATGAAAATCGTATTGCTATCTGTCCTTCCTACCTCAGAGAGACAACAAGAGCGATTAAGCTTATTCGGGAAAGACTTAAGACTACTCAAAGTCGCCAGAAGAGTTATGCGGATCGAAGACGAAGGCCACTGGAATTCATGGTAGGCGACAATGTGTTCCTGAAGATGACGCCCATGCGTGGTGTTTCCCGTTTCGGAATAAAAGGAAAGTTGGCTCCGCGATACACAGGTCCATTCGAGATAGTTGAAAGAGTCGGGCCACTTGCCTACAGGCTTGATTTACCTCCGCAATTATCTCATGTCTACAATGTGTTCCATGTGTCGATGTTGAGAAGATATGAACCCGATCCTCAACAAATCATTGAGTGGACAGAGATACCTATTCAAGAAAATGCGACGTACGTGGAACACCCACTTCATATTATCGACCGTGAAATCAAAGTCCTTCGTCGACGAGAAATTCCTCTAGTTAAAGTGGTATGGAAAAACCACGACCCTCGAGAGGCAACATGGGAGTTAGAGTCAGAAATGATGGAGAAGTACCCCTTTTTGTTCGGGGGAAGTTCCGTTTAAATTTCGAGGACGAAATTTTTTTTAAAGGGGTGGAGTATTGTAAAACCCAAATATATATATATATATATATATAAAAAAAAAAAGGGATGTCAGTAAAGGGTCGAAGACCCTTATCCTCTCCCCCCCCCCTTTTTTTTCTTCTTCCCGAGCTGCTCACCTCTCTCTCTCCCTCTCCTCTTTATCTTTCCCCCACAACCAAAGTTCAAAGCTTGATAACTCGGTCACCGGAGCTCCGATCAGCGAGATCTTGGTACCGTTGGAAAGCTCTCGAGGAGGTGAGCAAGCTGCTGGGCGGAAGTCGACCGGAGGTGGCGGCGTTTGACCGGAATATTCGCCGGAAGGTACGATTTTACAACTTTAGATCTTTTTCGTGTCGGTTTGATTTTGAGAAATCTAATACCGGAATCATGTTCACGAAGCCTATTAGAGTCCGTTGGTGGTGCCACCTCGCCGTCGTCGTCGCCGGCCGCCGCCCTCGGCCGCCGCGTCATTTTCCGATCTCGGATTTTATTGAGGGGTTTTGAAGCCCTCGTCGAGGAGATCGAAAGCCCTCGATCGGAATCGTCATCGGACTCTCGGTAAGCCCGAATTTCCTTGACCTAGTTTCTGAATTTAGATGATCAAATTAGGTGTGTTCTGGGCCTTGATTGATGAAATTGACTTCGCCATTGCGTTTAGAACAGTCGAATTAAGCTAGGAGAAGCATAAAATTGTCGAATTGATGCCCGTTTTGCTGCTTCGTTTTGCGTGCCCGACGGGAATTCGGCCCGGGCTAAATTTTATTGTATCGGGTTTTCAATTGACAATTTGAATTCCAATCTTAGTAGTATTTGACTTATGAATGGTATCGGTGTTATAGCTGGCACGGATAGTCGTCCCGTAGTCGCCTCGAAGACTGTGCTACCCGAACCACCCGTTTTGACTAGTTCAACAGATCCCGAAGTCTCTAGTCATCAATCTCAGGGCCAAGACGAACCCACATCTTCGACTAGCTAGTCGATCGGTCAAAGTTTCCACGGATTGAGGTAGGGGCTATTACCTTTTCTCGCAAATTAAAATGAACGTAGAAACCAATGCTTTAATGAAGATTGAACCGGATAGGTTAATAATGGATTTAATGAAATTATTTGATAATTAATAAAAAATCAATGTTATAATGGTCGTCGATTGATAGTGAGGCTAGATACCAGGTATGGTTGCATCGGTTCGATGCTTGTTATTTTATTTATGTTTATGGTTACGTCGTGATGACGTGTGTTGATATGGTTCCCGCTTCGGGCGGATGATGATTATTGTGATATGGTACCCGCTTCGGGCGGATGATGTGTGTGTTGATATGGTACCCGCTTCGGGCGGATGATGTGTATGTTGATATGGTACCCGCTTCGGGCGGATGAGCTGCTGACGAGCAGCTGGCTACTGCGCAGTAGGCCGGATATGGTTATGGTTATGGTTATGGATACTATTGGTGGCCCAAAAGTCAACATTTCGACCCATGGCGAACTGGCCGTCTTTGGTGGTGATTAGGATCCCGAGTCGAGGACGAGTTACGGTTAGGGACTTCTAGTCCACCTGTGCTCGTGCCTTGAGGACTCGATGGGATATAGTGGAGAAAAGGCGCGAGCTGACTCGGCATGGACCACCGAAATGATTTGACTTTTGTGGGGTATATTTATTTATTTTGTTATTGAAAATGATTGAAAATGACGATTAAATGGTTTATGTTGGCATTTAATTTGTTTAATTGTAATTTGACTAATAATGGTTTGGTAAAGAGAATTGGTAATAGTTTCCCTACTGAGCATGTGGTGCTCACCCCTTCCATATATATTTCTTTCCCCATTCAGTTAAAGGCGGTGTTCAGAGTCAGACTCCGGACGAGGAGTAGACTGGTTCAGAAGATTCAAGTATTGTTTTCGTTTATCCGTATCTTTAAAGTTCATCGAAGTTAACATTGTATTCTGTGTTGATCTTTCCATTTTGGAATTGTAATGGATTTAATGTTGGACTTATGCGATGGTGGTATTTTGCATTTTATATTTTTATGGTGTTGTATAAACTGTGGTCGTTGATGTCGTTTGGTCGTTTTAAGTCCCATGGGAAAAAGTTATGTGTTTGTTGACGTGGACGTTGAATATTCAACGGTATTGTTTGAATGATGACGTGTCATTGACCGGTCACGGTTTGAAAAGTCGTTGTTTTTGTCTTATTCTTCTAACCCCCATTTAGGGGCGTTACAATTGTTGTGTAAACTTGATGAATCATTGATAATTTATTATGAAACAAAGATTGATTTCATTATTTGTTTCTTGAACAAAACAAAACTTTCAGCTCCCGCTATGGCAACAAAAGCTGGTTAGAAGATTAGACGGACATGTTGTCTGGGATTACCATGTCATTTGCGCACAGGTCGGTTCAAAATTCTCTCTTATTACATAATTAGACAAACACAATTATTCGACTCGTATAAACTTATGCTCATTTTTAAATACCCGTAAAAATGATTCAATTTGTCTATTACTCTTTTTTTATTTACAAATTGCGTTTGATTCGACAGAGAAAAGGAGGCAGTGTTATTCCATTAGTGTGGGATTTGGATACAAGGCTTGCGTTTCCGTCTCCTTTGCCAAACTACTTCGCGGAAACTACACGCCCGCTTCTGCGCCTCCCTCCCGAGCGCAAAAGGTACTTTCTTCTCTTATGGTTCCACAAACTGATTTAGTGCATTTCTTCTCGTATCCATGATTAATTATTTAATCTGTTTTAGATCTAGGCTTTGATGTTTGGTATATCAATGAAGTACCGAATAATTAGCTTCGTTAAATTAGCATATTTTCTCTCTAGGATTTAGTGTAATTGAGGCTCCACCACCAGTTTCAGGCCTGGTTTCAAACTCAAATCCGATAAATAATAAATTTTATATGATTTGTTTTCAGACTTTATCGAGTTGTGCACGCTCCAATGTTTCTGCGTCACTTTGCTTCGGATCGGACACATATGAAGACTGAAGTTGGAACTTGGTCAGCTCCTCCTCCTCCTTATGATCCTATTGTCTCTGAAGGTAAATAGGAAGAACAGTTTTTGTCGTTTGATACATTGTATTGATAATCAATAAGAAGAACGTCGACATAACGTCTTACCTTATTCCCGAAAAATCATCTCACTGGTTTAGCTGGATTTTGCCGGCTGTGATGTGTCATGAAACCAAATATACATGTTAGACCTTTTCTTACAGAAATATATATATATATATATATATAGTAATAGTATATACATATTAGACAATAATAAATTATGTAACAAGAAACCTGGAAATAATGTACACTTTTGATCAAATTATGTTATGAAAATGTGCAAGCAATACTGTTATAAATACACCTTTCGATCTGTAACTTTTATTTGATAACTGAAGCCATTTCGGGTTTCCACGACAGAATTACTCTGACATCGAGAGTTTTAATTAGTTTGTTTTGATTTCGATTATCGGATTTTCAGATGGAACCGTTCACAATCTAAATGAATACATCGAGATGCGCAATGAAGACGTAGCAACGGAACCAATAGCGGATTTGCTGAACGGATTGCCTTCCAAGAAACATGGCGTGATTTTAGAACAGAGCCAAATAGAGGAATTCTTCACCCAGTGAAGAATTGGGTTTCATGTTAAAAGGCGCAAGAGTCATGTGGTCTACTTTCGGCTTTTCTTTTCGCAATTTCGGAACGGGAATTTTGGAGAATATAGAGGAGGAACATAGGGAGATTTTTTTGTTCTTTAGAAGTTCAGGTTTAAGATCTTGAATGAAGTGAATATTAGACTATAGATATATTCAGTGGATGAACAAACTCGGAATATCTGTGAATTTCTTAGTTTTGATTGTTTCTATATCTCACCTTCATTGACTACATATTTTGTTGTTGGGGTATTTTGGTCCCTACTTTATCAATGAAGAAGTCTCATAACTTGCTATTCAAACATTTGTTGGCTAGTTTTCAAACAAGTTGATATGGAAAGATCTTGCAACTGAAGGCGTGGTAAGGCGAGAGGAAACGGTTATTCCTCATGAACCGTAATCTCCCTTCGTTTGAGAGAGAGAGTAGAATAATTTATCTAATACCTATTGACCCGAGCCATGTTTCTAACGTGTGTGTTGCGTAACGCAAAATTATCTAATACTAGTGGACAGCGCGGTGGTGAGTATATATATTATTTATATTTAAATAAAAATATTGAATAAATTAATCTATATATTATGTATTGTAATAAAAAGTCAAAATAACCACATCCAACGCAAATTCAATGATCGTTGATTTATTCAGCTAATATAATTTTTCATGTTTATTAAAAAATGAGTGGATTACTATATATAAAATAACCGACGATGAATAAGATAGTTCGCCAAGATTTGAATAAAAAAAATCAAACTAAATTATCGACATGTCGTATATTAATACTTAACATTTCTTCGTGTTTTTATTCATTGACTAATTGACTCTCAGTAAATAAAAAACCCATGTTCATTTATAAAAAATAATTAAAAAATATTTTAAGATAAAATAATATAAAATTTTCACCAAAAATAATTAAAAAAAATTAATGATTATCCTTGTTTATCAGTAAATCACGACTTTTAAGAAATGTAGAGAAGTGCTACGTTAGTTTTTCTCACGTTGAGAAACAAAGGCGAAACCAAAAAGGTATTTTTTTCCCAAACAATAACACCAATAGTTTATAAACGTGGTAGTTTACTTTCAAAACTAACAATTGTGATTTCTTAAAATAAATAAATAAAAAGTTTCATTACACTTTTCTAACGAAGTATATTAACAACAATAAAAACATACTTTATCGTCAATTAAAAAACTAAATCCTTAAAGAGAAATTATAATGAATAGCCATATTTATTTGTTTACATTGTATTTTAGCAAATTGAAAGTTTTTATTTACAAAACAATCATACATCGACTATTTTGTCAATAGTTAAAATTGTTATAATTATTAAAATGACCATTTTATAAATATATACCGTTTTATAAATATATATTAATCAAATATTGACTATTTTATCCATTTTAAAGTATCAAGTTGATTATTTAGTTTAAACTCTGTCTTTAAATTTGTATGTCAAAGACTTCGACAATCGTAGTACATGCACGCTTAATTTAGCGCTGAACAAAATTTCTCATTGTTCACAAACATTTGTGATTAAATGAATGTAGCATTAATTATATATATAGTTATTTCACCAAAAACAATGTCATGCCTAATAATTAATTATAACTTAATTGTTTAGAATCTAAATAGTCTGCTAATGCAGATAAATGTATATACGTTTGTAATGTATATATTATGGTAATTTAACTGAACAGATGCAATACCTTTGCTATTGCCGATTTTAGTCAATGTGAAGTATTTTCTTTTATGAAATGGAATTCTAAAATATGAGAAAGAAAAAAATATTGTGAATTTATGATTTCACCATATGTCATGTCATCTTTTGTGTTTCTTCTTTATTTATATATACGTAGAGAGATATTTTAATGCAAAATTAAAAAAGTGTTTCTTCTTTATTTATATATAAGTAGAGAGATATTTCAATGCAAAATTAAAAAAAAAGTGTAAATATTTTCAGTTATAATATATTCATACATTTTTATTGTAAATGATCAACTATACATGTTTTACATATCAACAGTTCTAACTAAATCTAATATATTTGATAAATATAAATGATATTAATTGATAAAAAACGACACCTCTAACTCGAATAAATGTCATAACTGGTGAAAATGAATGTTACTTGGGTGTTAGATATTTTTATTGAAAAAAATTAAAATTTGAGAAATTAGGATCCTCTAATCCTATTTTTTCCCTTCTATTTTGCCACTTCATCCATCCAAGATTTTCCTTTTATAAATGGTAAATTATTCAACCATGTCATCCATTCAAGATGTTCATTTATATATTCATAAAATGAATAAAAAATATTGATGTTCAAATTAAATTGGTAACTTCACACTAAGATTGGTGATTAAATAATAATCTTGATAAGTGATTGATTATCTGCATTAAAATTATAACTTTCATTATTGAAACTGTATTTAAGTCACACTAATGAGTATGATTTTTTTTCCTTTTCAAAATCTAAAAAATAAGATTTCACACTTCTTTGAATTTAAATCAACCATGTCATATATATAAATGAAGGAAAAAAATATAAATAATTTTAGAGAAAAATCTGCCCTTTTTAAAATTTAGGGGAAAATATGCTTATTGTCTATGATAAGAAACTCTAATAAATGATACTTTGTGACTTCCAACAGTTTCTTTGCCGGAATCACAATTTCTAATTACACAGTCCATGTTTGGCTTTTAAAATCAAAGAACAAAAGATGACATCTATTTGATGAAGGTCAAAACGGTAATGCTTGGTGCTTATTATACATACTTTACCATTGAGCTTTTATAAATACCTGTACATATATAAGAACTTGTCATCACATTAAAATAGTAATGCAAAAAACATATTGCTTAACATAGCTTTTCAATTTAACATATATTAAACTTGTAAAATGTACAGTCTAATAATATGGTCAAATTTATACCCAAGTGCAAAAAACTATTACACAGATTACCTACACGCCTACAAAGAAGAAACTATACCATGCATACATAAATTTATGGATAATAGAAGCTTTTGACGGGGCAGATGTTCAAATTAGTCTTCCAACAACATTGAAGCAATTAGAATTGTCATCGATTATGCTTTGATTCAATGGACCGGCATGTCACGCCCCAATTGTTGATCATAAAGCTCCCAAACGTATAACCTTCATTAACTGATCATAATTACTGTAAAAAGATTTATTAGAATAACGAGCAAGAAAATATTTCATATGAAAATGAGAGAAAAAAATAATTAGTACACTAAAGGATATCGAACCCTCACCAATTATTGATTGGAAAGTCTTCTTTGGAAGAAACTATTGATCATGATCATTATATAAAATTAAATAAAGCAATGAGCAAGAAAATTATTCATATCACAATTGAAGAAAAAAAACTCGTACAAAGTTAATCAAACGCTCACCGTGATCAGAAAAACTGTCGTCGGAGAAACGAATCACTATTCATAACCAATATAACAAAAATTGAGAGATGAGAAAGAAAATTGGAATTATGTCGCTGCGTACATAAGTATATATAATATTGTGGACAATAACAATAGTTGACTTCTTATATTCCAATATATTATAATAATGTGATGATAATAAACACACAATTTCACATTCATTATAAATTAGGGTAAATGAGGGAAATGCCCATTTGTGGCTCAAGGTTTAAAAAAAATGCCCATTTCTAATTATGGTAACTCTAACCACCAACAAATTAAAATATGGACTAATATGCCCTTCTAATTAACTCACATAAATTTTAATTTCGTTTTTTTAATTAAAAAATTCCTTAAATATAGCAGACTAAATAAATTAAAAAATCTTTCTTATTTTAACATTAAACAAATATTACTCGAATTATTCTTACCTATTTTTACGTTTGTAACAAATCCTATTTTTAATTTTTGAATTCCTACTAATCAATGTTTTAAAAAATAAATTTTAAATCATTTCTCTGTATTTTACGGATCTGTAATTATATTTACGTAACTATATTTACAATTCGATTTCGTAACTATATTTACAGTTTTATAACTACAGCTTTATTGAAAATTCGTAAATTTATTTACTGTAAAACATTTACAAAAATCATTAACCGTATAAAACTGTATAACCATTTACAAAAATTATTTACAAACTGGAAAAACATTACCGTAAACAGATTTACATTCGTAAACATCTAAACCTATTTACAAAAAATATTACCCAATCCAATAAACATTACCAATCCAAAATCGGGTAAACCCATTTACAAAAATAAAAAATCTTACCCTTTTTTATCCGGCGAACGAGAGATGGCGAACAAAAGGAGAATGACAGAGGGCGACCGCGACAGAGAGCAATGGAGGAAGGATGCGCTACGGAGGACGACTGAAGAAGGAGGTGCGACGGAGGAACGAGGCGTGACGGAGTACGACCGCGACGGAGGCCATGGTCGCTTCCTCGGCTGCCGCTCCGACGGTCGCCGAATCCACATCTGAAGTCGCCGTGCTCTCGGCCCGAATCCGGCGATGGTGGTCAATCCGACGTGAGATGTCGAGAGAGAGAGATCGAGAGAGAGAGAGAGAGAGAGAGAGAGAGAGAGAGAGAGAGAGAGAGAGAGATCTGATGTGAGAAGAAGGGAGGGAGGGATGGAGATGGCGTGATAGATCTGATGTGAGAAGAAGGGAGGGAGGGAGGGGGAGAGATGACGTGAGAGATGACGTGAGAGAGAGATACAACGTGACAATGAGAGAGAGATAAATATTTAATGGGTCAAAGTAATAAAATTAAATGATAATCTAATTAATATGGGAAATTTTCAACCAAAATTTTAGGGATAATTTAATTTCGAAAATTAAAATATATAATAAATAAATACAAAAATAAATAAATAAAATTAAAATCAAGGTTAATATAGTCCAAAATGTTTTTAAAATGAGTATAAATGAATTGTTTAAAAGTATGGGCAATTCCCTCAAATCTCAAGTGATTTTTGGACATTTCATGAGTTTTTCTTATAAATTAATGGATGAGTTATGCATTAAGTGGAATTCCATGCGTCAAAAAATAAAATTGAGGCATGAATGCATGCAATTACATAAATGAAATTTATGACATATCATTTATCATTTATTGTTTGATGTAGTGGATAAATGATGAACATATTTTGAATTAAAAATAAATCTAAAATGGTGAAATTTTAGAATTGTAAGATTCATTATTTCTAAACTATTTAAACAATCAATTTATTGTGGATAGATTTTACTTGTATATATAGATTATTGGGATTCCGATTAAAGTTTCGTATTATATTTGTTAAACTACTTAGAAAGCTCCAAATGATGGTTTTACAGTTTTTCGAAGTAATCAAATCTTTATCAGACTTTGCTTCACAATTGCTCTATTGATTCTAAAACGCTGATGTTTCATGTCGTTTTGGACCACGTTGTTATTCTGTCCTCTCATAAGTTAGTATTCTCTGAGTTAAATAAAGTCCCACATCGACCCCGTAAGAGAAGCAAGGGAGCGAGAGCTTAGTATAAAAAGAAGGGATGAATACGTAACAAAGCATACCTTTCTCGGCCTTTTGGCTAAGATCAAGTGTAGTATCTGTTCTTATCAGTTTAATATCTGATATGTGAGTCATCGACTCACACGATATTAAATTTATTTTTATAGGGGGTGGGCCCATCACATTAGCTTGCTAGTGGGGCTCACACGTGTCGCCCTTGCGTTGCACTGCTGCAAGGTGTTCGGCGCACCCCTCCAATGAAGTTGAAGATTTCTCTTTCTTTAATTTGCTATTGAAAATAGCAGATAAAAATATTTGATTTGTTTTGCGTTAAGGTTGTTTAATGGGAAAAGTACCCAAGATGAATTACTTATGCCTGGTTAAGGAGGTATGGTAATTATTTACAAATTCTCAGGAGGGAAATTTAAAATTATGCGGCGAAGAGCATGCTTCGAGGGTAAACTGTACCAAGGTTTGAAATGCCGCTTGCCGATGTCGTTTCGCATTTTTCGTTTTACGGATAGATCGCTTGCCGGTGGGTATGTCGATGAGCAAATGGTAAAAAAAGGGCATGCCGCATATACCGCATGGGCATACTGCATGCCGATAGGGTTTTTGACGGATATTTTCTAAAAAAATATTTGAGTCTTTAAGTAAGATAATTATATAGGTTCAAAACTACATATTTAATAAATACAAGACATAACTGTATACAACAAAACACATTTGTAACTTAAATATGTAGGTGAAATGTATAATGCTATGTCACTTTATTAGTTGAAGTGTATAATATTAAATCAAATATTAATTGATATTTTTGCCAAAATCTACCAATTTTTTTTACCGAAAGTGTAATTATTTTTGCCGAAAGTTTAATTAGTATTTTTGCCAAAATCTACCAAAAGTTTAATTTTTAGCGAAATTCCATCCATTTTTCGCACATTTTACACACAAAAACGAAAAACGAAATTCCATCCACTTGCCCATGCGAAAAATAGTAAAAATTCAGCGAAACGAAAAGATTTTCGTTTCGCATACATCCGAAAAACGAAAAATCGGTCGAAATGTCGACCGATTTTCGCGAAATTTTGTACCTTGAACTGTACGTTACAAGGTCTCAATTTTTTATTTTTTTTTGACCAAGTACTTCATATTTTTTCATTCATACTGTATTAAGGAAATATTAAGTACTTGTATTTTGAGACCTGAAAAAGAAAAATTTAACAATATTGGATGCCCGAAACAGAATAAAGTTAACAAGATCTATGATATGAAGCAAGTATATTGGATGCCCGAAACAGAATAAAGTTAACAAGATCTATGATATGAAGCAAGTAATCCTATACTTTGGACTCACAAAGGAAGGAAGGAAGGAACTTGCAAGACATAGCCAAAGACTCACCGAACATTGAAACAGTCATTCAGATTGCTGTTTCAATTCTCATTACCACAGAAACTTTTTGTAAGAGATCCTCGGCGATCATGGCGGAACTGGCTTACGGCGTTGCTGGAAATATCTTGGAGAAGCTCGGCTCTGTTGCTCTTGAAGAAGTTTGCTTGGCGTTCGGCATGAAGAAGGACTTGAAGAAGCTCCAAGACAAGACTTTGATGCTGCGATCGGTGCTTCACGACGCTGAGAAGAAGCAGGCCAACAACGAGCGGCTGCAGATGTGGCTGATCCGCGTGAAAGACGTCTTCCACGACGCCGTTGACGTGCTTGATGAGTTCGAGTGCGAGGCGCTGAGGCGCCAAGTGGTGAAAGAGTACGGCAACTTTGGAAAGAAGGTATCCTGTTTCTTTTCACGCTCCAATCCGATTGCTTTTCGATTCAGCATCGCTCATAAGGTCAAGGAGATTAGGGAGAGGCTTGATGAGATTGCGGGAGACATGGCTCAGTTCCAATTGATCAGCGCTCAGCTGAGCGTTATCGAGGAATCGAGCCAGTTGTCTGATCGAATGACGCACTCGTACGTGAATGCCTCGGAGGTTATCGGAAGAGACGATGACAAAGCTAAGATCATAGGTATGCTGCTGAGCCAAGATGGCCACGACAGTAGCGATTATCCCCCGGTGATTGCCATAGTTGGAATGGGAGGTTTGGGGAAGACCACACTCGCTAAGTCGGTGTACAATGATGCTAAAATTGATGGGAAATTTGATTTGAAGCTTTGGGTGTGTGTCTCTCTTGATTTTGATGTGATTCATTTACTAAGAGAAATTCTTAGAGAAATTCTTAGAGAAATCGAGTCAAGGGAAGTTGTTAGTAGCTTGTCGATCGAACAATTGCAGACTTCCTTGCGAAGCAATCTCGAGGGGGAGAAGTTCTTGCTTGTCTTGGATGATGTATGGAACGAAGACCGCAACAAGTGGCTCGAATTGCGGCAATTCTTGGCCATCGGCGCGGAAGGAAGCAAAGTGATCGTGACGACACGGAGCACTAAAGTCTCTTCAATCATGACAAAAACTCCACCTCATGAATTGAAAGGTCTCTCCGAGGCAAATTCTTTGTCTCTGTTTAACACATACGCATTTGGAGATGAAACAGAAGGCAAACGACGTCCGAATCTCAGAGACATCGGCACCGCCATTGTGAAAAAATGTGGCGGTGTCCCGTTAGCGTTGAAGACCTTGGGGAGCCTTCTTTACTCAAAGCCTGAAGCGGAATGGGTGCGTGTCAGAGATCACACGATCTGGGAATTGGAGCGAGAGGATGGTCGCATCTTACCAGCACTTCGTTTGAGTTATAATGCAATGTCTCCGTGCCTGAAACAATGCTTTGCTTATTGCTCGACATTCCCGGATGATACAGAGCTGAACGCTGTCGAATTGGTCTCCATTTGGATGGCACTAGGAATCCTTCATTCGCTGAATGGAGATATGGAGTTGGAAGAAATCGGCGAATTACAAGTCAGAGAGCTACTTGCTAGGTCTTTCTTGCAAGATGAAGATGACGAGGATAAAGATATCATTGAGTTATTCGGTACTCCTGTCTTTGACGAGTATAAAATGCACGACTTGATTCGTGAGCTAGCATGTTCAATCACCAATACCGAGTGTTGCATCGTAAAATCTAACAAAGATGTCATCTCTAGTAGAGTAAGGCATTTGAGGATAAAACTGAATGAGGATAACTTATCTTTTGTAAGGAGTTCAAAAAAGTTGCAGAGCATCTACATTGATCCTACTTCAGAATTCGATACGACAGAGTTGTTCATTTCTACATGCATCAGAAAATTGAGATATTTACGAGTGTTTGATATGCCAGATTTGTCATTAAAGGTTTTACCAACTTCTATTGGCACCCTTAAGCATTTGAGATATCTCAATTTGTCAAATAATAAGTATGTCAAGAGACTTCCCGAGTCAATATGTGAGCTACAAAGTCTGCAAACGCTCTTGCTTCATGGATGTGAAGAGCTTGAGGAGTTACCACGGGGCATAAAGAAATTGGCAAGCCTTAGAACTTTGACGGTCACGACAAAACAAACATTCTTTCCAGAGAATGGGATTGGACGCTTAAAATCATTACGCAGTCTGATGATCATAGGATGTGAAAATTTAAGATCCTTACCTCATGATATAAAATATTGTACCGCCTTGCGTAACCTATATCTATATACTTGCAGCGAGCTTGACTTTATATGCAAATCTGGTGAAGTTATCATTGAGCTAAGTCTTCAACGTTTGTTCTTAATAAAACTGCCGGAAATGACGGGGTTTCCTCAGTGGCTTCAAGGAGCTTCTAAGACCTTAACATCACTAGTTCTTGGAGGATGTGACAACTTGGTTGAGCTACCAAACTGGCTGCCTCAATTCATCTCACTGAAGTCGCTTTATATTGGTGAATGTGAGAAGTTAGTAGCTTTACCTGATGGGATGCATAATCTTGCTTCTTTAGCCATGTTAGCCATTGGTGGCTCCGAACAGCTAAACTTGGAGACGGGACTTGAATATGTCAGTCCTTTAGCGCTTCAAATTATGTCAATAGCAGAATTACCTCAGACAAGAGCTTTGCCTATCTGGTTAAAAGGAGCTTCGAACACATTAAAGTCTTTGGAGATCGACTATTGTCCTGCACTTGTGGAGCTTCCAGATTGGCTTCCAAATCTTTTCTCACTCGAGAAACTTACAATCAAGAACTGTGTAGAATTGTTGGCCCTACCAAAGGACGTGCGATGCCTCACATCCCTAAGAAGCATCACAATTGAAGCCTGCGATAAACTTGAATTGGCGAGTGAATCAAATGAAGTCATTCAGTTGAGCCTTCAAAGTTTGGTAATGAGTGCACTTCCACGGACAACTGCTTTGCCGCAATGGCTGCAAGGAGCTAAGCGCACTCTAAAGACCATGCATATCGAATATTGTCCCATGTTGGGTTCCTTACCGGAGTGGTTGGAGGCGTTCACTTCGCTCGAAAAGCTCGTCATCAAAAGCTGTCCGGGGCTGTCTTCTCTTCCTGAAGGAATGCCACGCTTGGCATCCCTAACACATTTGGAAGTTGAATCTCCATCAATTGCTTTTTACGGAAGATACCAACCAGAAATCGGCACGGACTGGGGAGCTATATCTCACATTCCAAATATTCGCATCGAAAAGCCACGGGTAAGCATCTTAATCCTCGTTTACTTATACATCCGACAATCATTTAATTTGATCAATGTGTTTGCAGAGCGACAGTGAGTAACCTAATTTATGCAAGACAGAGCCAACAAAAGCTTCAAGTGTAAGTCAATGAGGTTCGTGTACTTGTGTTCCGTTAATATAATATTTCATTCATTTTTAAATATGTTGTCTTGTTTGTGATACCAAAAAGGCTATTTTCAACGAGTGCAAGTAGTGTATGCTTTATTTTCACTTTATAACTAACCCCAAAATCATTGAAACAGTACATGACATCATAAGTAATTTTAATACCAAGTTCTGATGTACAACTTTATATATTGTACCAGCTCCCAAAAAAATATCTTAATATATATTAATTTTGTTAATTTGACATCAAGAAAGCAGTTAGAATTAGACTTACTCAAGGCTAAATCATTCAAGAATAACCAACCCTCTAAAGCTTATTTTTCCATTCTAAAACTGAATATTTTTTTATTTTTTATTTTCATTTCAGAGATAGGAGCCTAGAGCTATGGAAGTATGTTGATGAAGCTTATGTGTGTGTGTGAATGTATGAGTGTATATGCGAGTAATGAAGTCTGCAGTGTTTATGAATCACTAGAGCTAAAGGATAATCCATAATATATTGGTAAGCATGTTCATCCTCTTTTACCTATACATATTTTGTGCAATTATTTCTTATAATTTCTGAATCATGTATTAAACTTAGACACCTTTTGACCTATCATTTCTACTTCAATAAACTGGCCCTAAAAGGTATATTTTTGTCTCAAACGTTTTCTTTGTTGTACTGGCAGGTGTGTGATCCATGCAAAACAGAGCCAACGAAAGCCTCAGTACGTCTTGTGTTCATTGATCTCACGTTCGATTCGTTCTTGAATATTTTGTCATGTTCGTGCATCGTCAGATCATGCTTTGGTTTTGCATATGTGTTTTCACTTCACAAGGAAATTATAGCTAGTCCCCATTATGAAAATAAAACATTTCGATCGTATTAAATATCAATGATAGAGATCAATACTGATGTTATTACAGTATTTCATATCAAAAATACACCAAGAATTTTACCATTATTCAAAATGATAACAACATTACATAGAAAGTATTATGTACGAAATAAATACCTTCATATGTTTTTATTTATTATTATTTCATTTTAAACGTGAAGCCTCTCTTTCCATTTTAAACGTGAATAATCTTTTTTTCCCTTCTTTTTCTTGCAGAGCTAGCGTACAGCCATGGAAGTGTGTAGATGAAGCTTATGTGTGATGTACGTGTTGCTAAATTAATGAGTTTGATTGTTTCTTTGAATAACAAAACCTCATATTTGTGTGAACTGTGATGTAATTCAATGCGTGCATGTGTGTGTTATTAAATGAGTGTGTATTTTTTCTACTTTCTTTCTCTGAATATACTCCACTGCTGTTTGTTGTGTTTATGAATCTCCAGAGCTAAGGATCGTCTAATATACTTGCCTAGTTTATGAGTTTACAAATATTTTTCTTCCATGTACAAATTTATTCTATGCACAACAAACACAAGCGGTATTCGGATTTTAATCATTTTATCCCCGGGATTTTTTTAACCCTCGAAGTTATTGCTTTACATCATTTTTCTCTTTAAAAATCTTTTTGTGTATCAAATTTTTTTTTAGTAAAAGATGGAGGCTCGACATCTCGCAATGTGATCTCGAATCCCAACTAGGTTGGCACCCAAAAACACAAAGTAAGAAACGGGGCTCTAGATAAGATAAATAAAAAGCGTCACAGTTTACAAAGATATAGAAAGAGACGAGAACTAACAAAACCTAATATCTCTCTCTAACAAAGCACAACTAAAAAAATAAAACTAGCAAAATCTAAAATTCTCTTTCATACAAATATCATCATTAACGAAAGAAGAAATGAACTCCGGGTGCGAAGGCCACCAATGTTGATCCAAAGTTTGAGCAGCAAATCTAGCAAGGGCATCAGCGGCTTGATTACCCTCTCTATAAATATGTGTGACTCTAAAGTTGATAAGCTCCAGATAACTAATGCATTTTGACCATTGAGCCCGCAACCTCCAAGGCACCAAATGAGATTTCTTCTGAAGAAGTTGAACCACATAAGTAGAGTCGGACTCAAGCCAAATATTTTCCCAAAGAAATTCTTTTGCTTTCTCAATAGCAAACATAGCGGCCGTTAATTCAGCTTCAAAAGCATAAGCAGAGTCGATATGGACCGCAAACGAACCATGAGGAAATCCACGATAGGTCCTGAAAATACCTCCTGCACCAGATACACCCGGAGTACCAATTGAGGAACCGTCAGTGTTGCATTTTAACCAAGCAATAGGAGGAGAGCGCCATATATCTGAAACAATATTTGGAGCTTTCCCAGAATGAATTTCCAAACCAAAAAACTTCAAGATTTGTAAATCCTCCGAAGCGTTTGATGTTCCTAGCATAAAGAAATCCGCTTCTTTAATACATCGCCAAACTTGTCTCAGAAGGTTGCTAGTGTTGGGGATCACATCCTCAAAAACACAGGCATTCCTAGCACGCCAAATGAGCCAAACTGTTGATATGACCGCAGTATTCCAGAGAGCGAAGATATGAGAGCTGAGATTCACGGAAGCGGCATCCGAAAGCAACAATGAAAGCGACCCTCCTGTATTGATTGGCTTTCGAAATATATCTGAGATAGCCCGCCAAACAAACCCTGCGAAGTTGCAATGGACGAAAATATGGTCGGTATCCTCCACTTGTTTGTTGCAAAAGCGACACATTGAAGCTAGAGCAAATCCTTTTTCCTGCAAAGTAAACTCAGTAGGAAGGAAACCTAAGAAAGCCCGCCAACATGTAATAGACCTCGAAGGTGGAAGAAATTCTTTCCATAGAAACTTTTGCCATTGAGGAAACAAATTATAAATAGCACAAAACATATTATAAACCGATTTCACTGAGAATTCACCATTATTAGAAATATGCCAAGCACAAACATCATCAACTTCCTCAATAAATTCAAAAATTTTAATATCCTCAATGACAGAAGTCGATAAAGTAGGTGGCAAGTTCCATTCATTATTAACTCGAAACTCAGATATTGTAGTTGTGAGATTTTCTCTATTTCGCAAATGAATATTTTCTCTATCAGCTACACACGGATATAACCAATTATCAAGCCAAAAATTTCTATCAGAGTTCCTAGTAATCAACCAACGAACCTTATCTTTTACCAACGAAAAGCACGGGCTCAAAGAACGCAAAATCGATGATGAGTTCACGCTGAGTTTCAAAGATCCACTAGGATGAAATATCCGAGTTTTTATTAAACACAAAGGGAAGGAATTTGTACTAATAAATTGCCAGGAAAGCTTTCCAAGCATAGCTTTGTTTAGAGTACTCAAGTTTTTAACCCCAATACCCCCATCCGTGATAGATAAACTACATATATTCCATGGAACAGTAATAATCTTTCTGTTGTCAATAGAACCCGACCAAATAAAATTCCTCACTGCTTTTTCCAATTTTGACAAAAGACTTTTCGGCCAAGCATAAACTGAAAATGAGTGGAGAAAAGAACTTTGAATAACTGAATTGACAAGAGTAATCCTACCAGCCAAAGACAAACTAGAACCTTTCCAATTAGCAAACTTACTCAAAATGGTATCGGCCACTGGATGTAACTATTTTTTCCTTGGAGCACCCTTAAATAAAGGAACTCCAAGGTACTGAAATGGTAAAGAAATTTTTTTGAGCTTCAAAGCATTAACAATGCCAAGCTTCCTATGGTTAGAAAGATTATCGCTAAAAATAACACCTGATTTAGACCAATTAACAACTTGACCCAAAATAAAAGAGTAAATTTTAAAAACTTTAGGTGGCGTTTGGTTAACTGGTCTCGGAAACCAGTTTTGTAATTTGGTTTGGGAAACCAGTCTGAGAGTTTAATCTCCCAAACCAGTTTGGGAGATTGATTTTTGAAACACTGTTTGGTTAGTCTTTTGTTAATATGTGGTCGAATATAGATGAAAAAAAAATACAATAAAATACAATATATGTTACTAAAAAGAAAGTATGTTTTATTTGAAAGTAATATAAATTAATATTAAGTCTAAAAAATATTTGCTATATTAATATTAGAGTCATATTTCATGACTCTAATTACATATTTAAATAATGTGATATATAAAATAGTAAATATTTTGTTTCAATAGTTTATATTATTGTAATTAAGTTAATATTTAATAATATACAAAATTTAAGTATATTTGTAATATGATAGTAATATTATTAAAATATATAATTATATATAAAAATAATTTTAATAATTTATTATATAAGTTAATTTCATTGTTAATACCTTATTATTATAATTAAATACTATTATAAAATGATAATATATTATTATCGTTTTATTTTGTACGCTTGAGTTGAAGACCAAAGACAGAAAACAACTTCAAGTCGTTTTCTGTTTTCCTTCATTAAAATTTTAGTGGTTTGCGAGATCGGTCTCAGAAAACAGAGACAATTGGTAACCAAACGTGGTCTGCGAAACCAATATGACACTGTTTGAAACCAAAACCAGAAACTGGTCTCGGAGACCATAACCAAACGCCACCTTAGTAATTACACTCACATTTCTTTTAGTAGCCACACCGAAAAGAAGAACATCATCCGCATATAATAAATGAGAAGTGAATAAATTTTTACCTGTGTACTTCATAGTTTTCCATTTATTATTTTCCACATAATGGCTAGTAAGACGACTAAGGAAGTCTTCGGCAATGACAAATAAAAGGGGAGATATAGGATCACCTTGTCGGACATCTCTTCTGCACTTAAAATAACCTTTAGACGAAGCATTCAACATAATGGAGATCCTAGCAGAGGAAAAAATTTCAAGAATCGAATCTCTAAATTTTAAGGAAAACCCGAAAGCCTCAAGAACATCTAGAATAAAGCCCCAGTCCATAGTATCAAAAGCTTTCTTAATATCGACTTTCAAAACCATATTACCGCCAAAGTTCTTTTTATTAAGAACGTTGATCCCTTCAGAAGCCGCCGCAATACAATGAGAGATATTTTGACCCTTGACAAAGCCAAATTGATTTTCAGAGACGATAGAAGTTGCGACACTAGAAAGCCTGTCAGCCAAAACTTTTGTAATTATTTTGAAACAAAAATTGCTCAAGATAATAGGTCTGAAATTATCAATCTGCATAGCCCCTTTAACCTTAGGAATAAGCACCATTAAACTCGAGTTTAGCCCGGTGGAGATGACGCCATGAATAAAGAAGCTTTGCACGCACCGTCAAACACCAAGACCGACGATATCCCAGAAAGCTTGAAAAAATTTACCGTTGAATCCATCTGGTCCAGGGGCGCTATTGCCATCCATACTAAAAAATGTAGCACGGATCTCGTCATTCGAGGGGATGGCAGTAAGCCTATCATTATCATCATCTCCAACAAGAACTGGAATCACATTTCTGATAAGCTCCGTGTTTTGAGCAGTTTGAGAAGCACGACAAAAGATATCTTCATAGAAATGAATAATATGTTCAGAGATCTCATCTTGATTCACCGAGAGCACACCATTAATTAAGAGAGAATTGATCCCTAAGCTTGATTTCTTAATGGAAGCAGCACGGTGGAAAAATGAAGAGTTACGATCCCCTGCTTTCAACCAGGTATTACGACATTTTTCCTTCAAAAAAATTTCGTTTTGCTTCAAGGTTAACTCCAACTCAGAATGTGCCGAGATTTATTTAGAAACCCGAGAATCGGAGACTCCATCACAAGCAATTTCATTTTGAATTTCCATAAGAGCATTTTCGGCGTCAATAATTTTCTTTCCCAAAAAGCCAAATACATCTCTATTCCAAATCTTAAGAGCTTTTCGAAGTAATTTAAGCTTAACACCGAGACTTTGCATAGGAGCAAGACCTGTGGTAGAGATCCAATTACAAGCAATAAAGCTCCTCAAATCCGGATGAGTGAGCCACATATCTTGAAAGCGAAACCGAGCAATAGAATTTTGTGGATTTTTTCGGCAATTAATAACTAGAGGGTTATGATCAGAACAATGTCGAGGTAGAGAAGATGATGAAATAGAATTCCAAAAATCCAGGGATTGTTTGTTGACCATTGCCATATCAAGAAGACACTCAACTCTCTCGTTGTTTTTTCTACCATTGCACCAAGTATATTTTGCCCCAATTAAGGGAATATCGACTAGATCGCGGTCATTTGACCAAACTCTGAAGTCATGGCATGAGCTAGCGGGTGGAGATCTCCCTGTTTTTTCGTGTGCACCTTTGACCGCATTGAAGTCTCCAAACACTAACCATGGGGACGCGCGATAGGAAGACAAATTCACCAGCTCAGAATATAAGTTTATTCGTGCAATAAAAGAGGTGGATGCATAAATACATGAGAAGTCATGGTGAACACCATTTATAGAGGTACTGAAACTCACATGTTGGTCCCCCGTACTGACAAAACTAGGCACCTCGATAGATTGTTTCCTCAACACCCATAATGAAGGAATGTCAATATTATTTGACTCAATTAGAGTTAGATCCAAAGAAGTCCAAAACCTATTTGGAATCGAGTTAAAGGTGATCATCGGCTCAGCAATGCAAACAAAGTCAGGGGAGAAACGCTTGCAGTAGTTAAAGAGACATCGCTGAGTATTAGGGTTCGCAAAACCCCTGCAGTTCCAAAAAAGGACTATCATTGAAATTTTGAGGGTTTCCTAGTTGTCCGTTTGCTACGAACAACTTCATTAACACTCGGTTGCTTCTTCTTTTTCGAGACCATGGTCCAATTGTCGTCTTCATTAGTTTGGTCCTTGTTGATTTGGTCCTTTTTTGTGTATCAATTTATCCTTGAGCCTTCCCTCAAGAATAAAATAAACTTGTCTCTTGAGCCTTTAGTCTGTCAAAGTCCTCCTCTCTGCTTCTAGAGGCAAAATATTATCATTTTCAACATAATTTTGAGGTTTCGTGGACGGGAAGGAAGGGAAGCCGAAAGGGTATTATAGAGACGGAGCAAGTTTTGAGAGGGTTAATACAAAGTTTTTTTTTAGTGGATTACTTTATAGATTAAAATTACACGTACTCGCACTACAAATATATTTCGAGTGTTAAGAACAATCGTACTATTAGTGATGTAGACTCGGAATATTATAGGGAAAACGGAAATAACACTCTTGATCAAAAGACTGATTTTTCATTCATTATCAAAAACTGTCTCTACATGCAATTATCGAGCAATATATAAAGGAAAGAGAAATGACTAATGTTTTAAAATAGTTATTAAAGAATAAAAAGTAAAAGAAACATAATAAATACATTGATTACCTAATAAACCACATTAAAATATCACAAAGTAGATATAATAGTAAGTAAAATAGATATGCATGAATTTGCATGATTTGGCAAGATACGTGAGATTGCGTGGCTTCATGACTCGTGTGCGTGCTCCATCAATTAGCCTCTGGCATTATTGACAAATTTACATATATACGTAACTTTTACGTTTCGCTCAAAACTTCTGGACGAGTCACGTAGTGAATTTTCTGGTAGGCTAAGCAAGTTTGGTATATAATTAGGATTTTGTAAGGATAAGAAAATTATATCAAGATACTCTAGATATTTATACCGAAATATAACATTTTGATACAAATTAAAATTTCAGAGGGAAAATGATAATAAAAAAAGTTGTCTACTAAAATCCATAATTTTGATAGACTCGAACCATCCTCTCTGGCGCGCAACAACGACCAAGTCTCCCCCGGTGGGTGTCTCTCTCCGAGCTTCATCTCTAGCTATACTGAGAGAAAACCCAGAACTTTAATGGATATTTTGTGCCTTTAAGGACACTGTGGTTCAGTAATCGAGATACGAACCTGTAAGTAATAGCATCTCTGTTGTTGCCAATGGCGATGAAACTGTCTCGGATGACGAAGCAGTTCTCGTTTCTTAATAAAAATCAGTGGTTGATGTTGTATTAAAATTCAAATTCTTCCATATTTTATAATGTTATGCTTATAGTGAATGAAATCTCAGTAAAAAAAGCTGCTCTTTCACTGAAATCATCTGTGAAATGTGTTTTTTATTATTATTGTATTCTCTGTCTCTGATATATTTCTGTTGATGAATGTTTCTTTGAATTAATATTCAATGTTTATAGTTATTCTCTGATGGATTCACGTTTTTCTCTATTGTCTATTTTTGTGGATCAATATGTATTTTGGCTCATATGCATTTGTGGGCTTCTCTTATCCTTGGTTTGGGTTCATATAAGTGTTCTACTATTTTGGGCATATAGGACATGACTTGTCCTTTTCCCTCAAAGAGTGTTTCAACTTGGTGACACTTTTGCCCCTCCATTTTTGAACCGTTGGAAGTGCAAAATCAGAAAAGAGAAAAGACCTCTCTTTTATCTCTCTTGGAACTCTATTGTTGTTTTGCACTTCACACAAACTACAACTTCAAAACACACTGAAAAATCCTTTGGTGAAGGTGAACGTCAACCACTGTGTCGGTAGCTGAAAGGAGTTCAGCGTGACGTTCCGCAAGTGGAGCTTGCACCACGGATCATACGGAAGATGAAGGATAGCTTTGCCTAAGCTTGTTACAACATTAAGGGGGAGCTTTTTTATGTTTATTTAATATGGAATATTCATATTGTAACAATCCTTCTGTAATCTTTGTTTGATCAATCTGAGCAAGGGCTCCCCAGAAGTAGACTATCCAACATGGGATTTTGCGAACTGGGTTAACAAAAACTCCCGTGTTGTGTTTATGTTTTGTTTAATGTTCTAACATAAGGTTTAACATAAACTGTGAGAAATCTGACTCTACATTCTCAAATACATATTGTACATCATTTTTCCATGAACACTTTGCTCGGTGAGAGAACCGTATTCCTGAAAGGTTGCTAATGTCTCTGATTTTGATGTTAAAATTTTGTGTAAGATGAGCGAGCAAGCGCCGAAAGCAAGACGAGGGTTTTGGAACGGGGCTCGTGAATGCTACTACGTTACGTATATAGGGGGTGCCGGTGGGCCCATCACACTAGCGCGCACCCCTCCTCTCCAATCTTTCACGGCAAAAGTACCCAACATGAATGACTTGGGGTACTATATATGAATGAAGTCATAAAAGGTTCAGGGTTTTTGGCTCGCCTCCCAAACACTATACTCTCAACAATGGCGGAGATCGCATCGATAATTTGGCGAAGCCCACCGGTAAACTCTACGTCTAGGACTAGGCTGTTCCAGAGATGGTTGAAGCTTGAGAAGCTGTTTAACGTTATCCAACTAATAATTAATGTATGGTTCTCTCTGAAGATAATTTCCTACCACACGCAGAAAGGCAGTGTTAGCATGATTGATATTGGATATAAAGTCATTTTAATAATAAAAAGTCATTTCAATAATTAAAAGCATAATCGACATTCTTTACATTCTTAATTTACAACGTTTGTTTCAGAGGCAAAAAATAAAGCGTTCAATATGATTGGTAAAAGTTTTAACTTTTGGGGCTATTTGAGGCGTTAGTATCAATTCTTGTACGAAATGCGCCAACATATTCTTACTCTCTTTTTTTAGCGGCAATAGTATTTAAAGTTTACAAAACAATGTCCGAGTCCAATGTCGTCCCTATCGCATTAAGATCTATTACACGAAAAACACGTGTACATATATAAATAATTCATGAAAATTATTCAACAGTTTTATTAAAGTAGAGCCATAGACAAAGATGGCTCTATAGATTAACAACCAATGACCTCACATTGACAAAATTGAAACTCGATATTGTATTTCTGGCCTTTTGATTCTACTGTCGTTTTGAAAATAGGGTAAATGAAAGAAATGCCCACTGGAAACACAACGTTTGAGAAAAATGCCCATTATTATTTTTGGTAAAAATAATCACCAACAAAATAAATTGAAGACAATTATGCCCTCTTATTTTCTGGCGTTAAATCTGTAAATATTACCGTGTTTTTTTTAAATAATTAATTAAAAAATTTATGTAAAACACGTTAAAATTTTGAATGAAAAACAATTTTACCCTAAAAAGTGGTAAATATAATTGCCTATAATTATCCACAATAATTAATATATAAATAATAATAATCAGCCATTTTAACGAATATATTCTTAAAAAAATTCAAAATTATACAAAATAATAACAAACTTACGCCATAATTTTCTGCCAAACACCATATCCAAAATTAAAATTCTCAAGAACCAATACAGCAAATGTCATTTCAATAAACCTTGTATAAAATTGTAAATATATTTACAAAATTTTATTAACCTGTTGAACCCATTGAACTGTAAATATATTTACAAAAGTTTAATAAATCCTCTTAATTGCAGTTTCCTAATTATAGTTACGAATTGGAGTTTCATTCATATAGTTATAAAATCGTATGTATAGTTACGATATTAAAAAGTATAATAGTATTTAAATATACCAATTTGAAGCTGTAAATTAAATTACGATTCTTGTAAATGTATATACAAATATTTTATACAAGAACCATTGGTAAATTAATATACGAATCGTGTATATATATAAAGCAATTTCAAACTGTAAATAACTATACGAATCTTGTATACATATAAATTAATTTCAAATTGTAAATTAAATTACCAAAAAATATGTAAATTTAACTACGGATACTGAAGACCCGAATATTGTAATTCCATTTATGTATTCAACACATAACACAAATGAAATTAAATACAAATTTCTTAACAAAAACAATAATAATAACAACTACAAGTATCATTACTAGGTTGGATTTCGCGATCGAGAGATGACGAGAATTGACTGACCGAGAGAGATTAGAAAAATGAGCTTCAGGACAAACCGATTTTCGGTAAAACGATCTTTGCGGTGGAGAACCTTCACGACGGAGTCGCTGGTGGGACAGAATAATGGGACAACGCGGCGGAGTGACAACGAAGAGAGGAAGAATCTTCGCGGTGGAAAATATTTGTGACTGAGGCGCCGAAGCGACAGAGGAATGCACTTTTCTCGACAGCCAACAAGCCGGGAAAGTCACAACTAGTGTATACAACCTGGACATCAAAGAGGAAACGAACAGCTTGGACAACGGATCCCACAAAGCCTCGACGAGGGCTTGAAACTGGTCGGAGGGAAGCAATCCCAGCATGTCGGAGATCGTCCTTTTCATGGCTTCTATCATCGGCGGCGGTTCTGAATGAGACTCACATCCAAAGGCTCAATCGCACGAATCAAATCTGCAGTGTCGAATTCTGAACAACACAATACAACAAAAAGACAACAAAAAAAATACCAATTTCATCAACCAACAAATAGTGAATCGAGAAATAGATGCAGATATAGTACCTTGGAGGGTTGGAATCGGGAAAAGCTGCCATCGGATCTGAGATAATCAGCGGAACTGGAGGCGGCGAAGGAAGAAGCCAATCGAGTGTGGGGTTTGGGTCGGAGGAAGGAGGATGGAGGCCGACGAACGGCGATGAAGATGGGACAGCGGCAACGGCGAGTGCAGATCCGATATTGGAGACAATGGATGGTCGATGGAGAAGCAAAAATGGTTGAGAGAGAGACGTAGGAAAGATGAGGTCAATAATAATTTTTAAAAATAAAATAAATAAATAATAAATAAATAAACGAAAATTAATAACTGAATTTATTTTAAGGGATAAAATGGTCCAAAATATTTTATTAATGGGTATAAAATAGTTTTCTGAAACTATGGGCATTTTTCATAAACGTTGGGTGTTTTTTGGACAGTTTGTGGGTTTATTATTGAAAATATGTCGATGTGGTGACGCATTTGATACAAAATTAGATTCCTCAGTCTTCTAATATCATTTATTTTAGTCAAAGATGGAAGACCAAAATCTCGGTAAGCGAACTCGAACGCCAACTAAGTTGGCACCCAAGGAACGCAAAATAAGAGAAGTCCTTTATCAACATTTTATGATTCTTTTAATTAAAAAATTAATAATGAAGCGTGACAAATGAAACAGAATAAAGTTAACAAAATATATTATGATATTAAGCCATTAACTTTGAAAGGAAGGGATCCTATACGTTGGACTCACTAAGGAAGGAAGGAATTTGCAAGATTGCTGTTTCAATTCTCATTACCACAGAAACTTTTTGAAAGAGATCCTCGGCGATCATGGCGGAACTGGCTTACGGCGTTGCTGGAAATATCTTGGAGAAGCTCGGCTCTGTTGCTCTTGAAGAAGTTTGCTTGGCGTTCGGCATGAAGAAGGACTTGAAGAAGCTCCAAGACAAGACTTTGATGCTGCGATCGGTGCTTCACGACGCTGAGAAGAAGCAGGCCAACAAAGAGCGGCTGCAGATGTGGCTGATCCGCGTGAAAGACGTCTTCCACGACACCGTTGACGTGCTTGATGAGTTCGAGTGCGAGGCGCTGAGGCGCCAAGTGGTGAAAGAGTACGGCAACTTTGGAAAGAAGGTATCCTGTTTCTTTTCACGCTCCAATCCGATTGCTTTTCGATTCAGCATCGCTCATAAGGTCAAGGAGATTAGGGAGAGGCTTGATGAGATTGCGGGAGACATGGCTCAGTTCCAATTGATCAGCGCTCAGCTGAGCGTTATCGAGGAATCGAGCCAGTTGTCTGATCGAATGACGCACTCGTACGTGAATGCCTCGGAGGTTATCGGAAGAGACGATGACAAAGCTAAGATCATAGGTATGCTGCTGAGCCAAGATGGCCACGACAGTAGCGATTATCCCCCGGTGATTGCCATAGTTGGAATGGGAGGTTTGGGGAAGACCACACTCGCTAAGTCGGTGTACAATGATGCTAAAATTGATGGGAAATTTGATTTGAAGCTTTGGGTGTGTGTCTCTCTTGATTTTGATGTGATTCATTTACTAAGAGAGATTCTTCGGGGAACTAAGATAGAGGAAAATATTAGTAAAATGTCGATAGAACAATTGCAAACTTCCTTGCAAAACAATCTCGAGGGGGAAAAGTTCTTGCTTGTCTTGGATGATGTATGGAACGAAGACCGCAACAAGTGGCTCGAATTGCAGCAATTCTTGGCCGTCGGCGCGGAAGGAAGCAAGGTGATCGTGACCACACGTAGCACTGCAGTCTCTTCAATCATGACGAAAACTCCACCTCACGAATTGAAAGGTCTCTCTGAGGCAAATTCTTTGTCTTTGTATAACACATACGCATTTGGAGATGAAACAGAAGGCAAACGACGCCCGAATCTCAGAGACATCGGCACCACCATTGTGAAAAAATGTGGCGTTGAAGACCTTGGGGAGCCTTCTTTACTCAAAGAATGAAGCGGAATGGGTGCGTGTCAGAGATCACACGATCTGGGAATTAGAGCGAGCGGATGGTCGCATCTTACCAGCCCTTCGTTTAAGTTATGATACGATGTCTCCATGCTTGAAACAATGCTTTGCTTATTGCTCGACATTCCCGGATGATACAGATGTGAAATACACCGAATTGATCTCCATTTGGATGGCACTAGGAATCCTTCATTCGCCGAATGGAGATATGGAGTTGGAAGAAATCGGCGAATTGCAGTTCAAAGAACTACTTGCTAGATCTTTCTTGCAATATGACGATGACGAGGATAAAGACATCACTGATTTATTCGGTATTCGTGTCTTTGAGGAGTATAAAATGCACGACTTGATTCGTGAGCTAGCATGTTCAATCACCAATACCGAGTGTTGCATCGTAAAATTTAACAGAGATGTCGTCTCTAGTAGAGTAAGGCATTTGAGGATAAATTTGAATCAGGATAACTTATCATTTGTATGGAGTTCAAAAAAGTTGCAGAGCCTCTACATTGATCCTACTTCAGAATTCGATACGACAGAGATATTCATTTCATCATGCATCAGAAAATTGAGATATTTACGAGTTTTTGATATGCAAGATTAGTCATTAGAGGTTTTACCAACTTCTATTGGCACCCTTAAGCATTTGAGATATCTCAATTTGTCAAATAATAAGTATGTCAAGAGACTTCCCGAGTCAATATGTGAGCTACAAAGTCTGCAAACGCTCTTGCTTCATGGATGTGAAGAGCTTGAGGAGTTACCACGGGGCATAAAGAAATTGGCAAGCCTTAGAACTTTGACGGTCACGACAAAACAAACATTCTTTCCAGAGAATGGGATTGGACGCTTAAAATCATTACGCAGTCTGATGATCATAGGATGTGAAAATTTAAGATCCTTACCTCATGATATAAAATATTGTACCGCCTTGCGTGACCTATATCTATATACTTGCAGCGAGCTTGACTTTATATGCAAATCTGGTGAAGTTATCATTGAGCTAAGTCTTCAACGTTTGTTCTTAATAAAACTGCCGGAAATGACGGGGTTTCCTCAGTGGCTTCAAGGAGCTTCTAAGACCTTAACATCACTAGTTCTTGGAGAATGTAACAACTTGGTTGAGCTACCAAACTGGCTGCCTCAATTCATCTCACTGAAGTCGCTTTATATTGGTGAATGTGAGAAGTTAGTAGCTTTACCTGATGGGATGCATAATCTTGCTTCTTTAGCCATGTTAGCCATTGGTGACTGCGAACAGCTAAACTTGGAGACGGGACTTGAATATGTCAGTCCTTTAGCGCTTCAAATTATGTCAATAGCAGAATTACCTCAGACAAGAGCTTTGCCTATCTGGTTAAAAGGAGCTTCGAACACATTAAAGTCTTTGGAGATCGACTATTGTCCTGCACTTGTGGAGCTTCCAGATTGGCTTCCAAATCTTTTCTCACTCGAGAAACTTACAATCAAGAACTGTGTAGAATTGTTGGTCCTACCAAAGGACGTGCGATGCCTCACATCCCTAAGAAGCATCACAATTAAAGCCTGCGATAAACTTGAATTGGCGAGTGAATCAAATGAAGTCATTCACTTGAGCCTTCAAAGTTTGGTAATGAGTGCACTTCCACGGACAACTGCTTTGCCGCAATGGCTGCAAGGAGCTAAGCGCACTCTAAAGACCATGCATATCAAATATTGTCCCATGTTGGGTTCCTTACCGGAGTGGTTGGAGGCGTTCACTTCGCTCGAAAAGCTCGTCATCAAAAGCTGTCCGGGGCTGTCTTCTCTTCCTGAAGGAATGCCACGCTTGGCATCCCTAACACATTTGGAAGTTGAATCTCCATCAATTGCTTTTTACGGAAGATACCAACCAGAAATCGGCACGGACTGGGGAGCTATATCTCACATTCCAAATATTCGCATCGAAAAGCCACGGGTAAGCATCTTAATCCTCGTTTACTTATACATCCGACAATCATTTAATTTGATCAATGTGTTTGCAGAGCGACAGTGAGTAACCTAATTTATGCAAGACAGAGCCAACAAAAGCTTCAAGTGTAAGTCAATGAGGTTCGTGTACTTGTGTTCCGTTAATATAATATTTCATTCATTTTTAAATATGTTGTCTTGTTTGTGATACCAAAAAGGCTATTTTCAACGAGTGCAAGTAGTGTATGCTTTATTTTCACTTTATAACTAACCCCAAAATCATTGAAACAGTACATGACATCATAAGTAATTTTAATACCAAGTTCTGATGTACAACTTTATATATTGTACCAGCTCCCAAAAAAATATCTTAATATATATTAATTTTGTTAATTTGACATCAAGAAAGCAGTTAGAATTAGACTTACTCAAGGCTAAATCATTCAAGAATAACCAACCCTCTAAAGCTTATTTTTCCATTCTAAAACTGAATATTTTTTTATTTTTTATTTTCATTTCAGAGATAGGAGCCTAGAGCTATGGAAGTATGTTGATGAAGCTTATGTGTGTGTGTGAATGTATGAGTGTATATGCGAGTAATGAAGTCTGCAGTGTTTATGAATCACTAGAGCTAAAGGATAATCCATAATATATTGGTAAGCATGTTCATCCTCTTTTACCTATACATATTTTGTGCAATTATTTCTTATAATTTCTGAATCATGTATTAAACTTAGACACCTTTTGACCTATCATTTCTACTTCAATAAACTGGCCCTAAAAGGTATATTTTTGTCTCAAACGTTTTCTTTGTTGTACTGGCAGGTGTGTGATCCATGCAAAACAGAGCCAACGAAAGCCTCAGTACGTCTTGTGTTCATTGATCTCACGTTCGATTCGTTCTTGAATATTTTGTCATGTTCGTGCATCGTCAGATCATGCTTTGGTTTTGCATATGTGTTTTCACTTCACAAGGAAATTATAGCTAGTCCCCATTATGAAAATAAAACATTTCGATCGTATCAAATATCAATGATAGAGATCAATACTGATGTTATTACAGTATTTCATATCAAAAATACACCAAGAAATTATTCAAAATGATAACAACATTACATAGAAAGTATTATGTACGAAATAAATACCTTCATATGTTTTTATTTATTATTATTTCATTTTAAACGTGAAGCCTCTCTTTCCATTTTAAACGTGAATAATCTTTTTTTCCCTTCTTTTTCTTGCAGAGCTAGCGTACAGCCATGGAAGTGTGTAGATTAGAGCTGCACGGATCCACCGCGAACCCACCTCGCGACGAGTCGCGACGCACTCCTGCAAGTCGCGACGCGTCGCGACGCGAGGGTGAAAGTCGCGACTCCAGCGTGGCGATCCGCGCACACGATCCAACGGCCACGATCGTGCCACCTCAGCGATCCGATGGTTGTGATTTTTTGTGTTTGTTTTGGGCGTAAGGAGGGTTTTACAAGAGAGGTTTTAGTGAGGCATCTTGTAATGTTTACACTGAATATTACAGCTTTCTTCCACCTTATTGTAATATTCACAATGAATAATACAACTCTTTTTTTTAATATCTCGTTTTGTTATATTTATTTATTTGTTATATTTATTTATTTGTTATTAAATATTTAAAAATAATATTATGTTACAAATTTACATTTTTAACATTTAAATTCGGTTAAAAACTAACAATTAACAAAGTTAAACATCGGAATCAAAAATACAACTTTTGCCGCAACCCAAAAATAGCCAACTTTCTCTCTCGAGTCAACACGCCGCGACCAAGCCGCGACCAGCCGCGACCGCACACGTCGCGACGCGTCGCGACGTGCTTTCTCGCGGTTTTGGCGACAGAGTCGCGACCGGTCGCGACGTGTAAAGTGTGCAGCTCTAGTGTAGATGAAGCTTATGTGTGATGTACGTGTTGCTAAATTAATGAGTTTGATTGTTTCTTTGAATAACAAAAACTCATATTTTTGTGAACTGTGATGTAATTCAATGCGTGCATGTGTGTGTTGTTAAATAAGTGAGTGTGTATTTTTTCTACTTTCTTTCTCTGAATATACTCCACTGCTGGTTGTTGTGTTTATGAATCTCCAGAGCTAAGGATCGTCTAATATACTTGCCTAGTTTATGAGTTTACAAATATTTTTCTTCCATGTACAAATTTATTCTATGCACAACAAACACAAGCGGTATTCGGATTTTAAATCATTTTATCCCCGGGATTTTTTTAACCCTCTAAGTTATTGCTTTACATCATTTTTCTCTTTAAAACTCTTTTTGTGTATCAATTTTTTTTAGTAAAAGATGGAGGCCCGACATCTCGCAATGTGATCTCGAATCCCAACTAGGTCGACCAAAAACACAAAGTAAGAAACGGGGCTCTAGATAAGATAAATAAAAAGCGTCACAGTTTACAAAGATATAGAAAGAGACGAGAACTAACAAAACCTAATATCTCTCTCTAACAAAGCACAACTAAAAAAATAAAACTAGCAAAATCTATAATTCTCTTTCATACAAATATCATCATTAACGAAAGAAGAAATGAACTCCGGGTGCGAAGGCCACCAATGTTGATCCAAAGTTTGAGCAGCAAATCTAGCAAGGGCATCAACGGCTTGATTACCCTCTCTATAAATATGTGTGACTCTAAAGTTGATAAGCTCCAGATAACTAATGCATTTTGACCATTGAGCCCGCAACCTCCAAGGCACCAAATGAGATTTCTTCTGAAGAAGTTGAACCACATAAGTAGAGTCGGACTCAAGCCAAATATTTTCCCAAAGAAATTCCTTTGCTTTCTCAATAGCAAACATAGCGGCCGTTAATTCAGCTTCAAAAGCATAAGCAGAGTCGATATGGACCGCAAACGAACCATGAGGAAATCCACGATAGGTCTTGAAAATACCTCCTGCACCAGATACACCCGGAGTACCAATTGAGGAACCGTCAGTGTTGCATTTTAGCCAAGCAATAGGAGGAGAGCGCCATATAACTGAAACAATATTTGGAGCTTTCCCAGAATGAATTTCCAAACCAAAAAACTTCAAGATTTGTAAATCCTCCGAAGCGTTTGATGTTCCTAGCATAAAGAAATCCGCTTCTTTAATACATCGCCAAACTTGTCTCAGAAGGTTGCTAGTGTTGGGATCACATCCTCAAAAACACAGGCATTCCTAGCACGCCAAATGAGCCAAACTGTTGATATGACCGCAATATTCCAGAGAGCGAAGATATGAGAGCTGAGATTCACGGAAGCGGCATCCGAAAGCAACAATGAAAGCGACCCTCCTGTATTGATTGGCTTTCGAAATATATCTGAGATAGCCCGCCAAACAAACCCTGCGAAGTTGCAATGGACGAAAATATGGTCGGTATCCTCCACTTGTTTGTTGCAAAAGCGACACATTGAAGTTAGAGCAAATCCTTTTTCCTGCAAAGTAAACTCAGTATGGGGACGCGCGATAGGAAGACAAATTCACCAGCTCATAATATAAGTTTATTCGTGCAATAAAAGAGGTGGGTGCATAAATACATGAGAAGTCATGGTGAACACCATTTATAGAGGTACTGAAACTCACATGTTGGTCCCCCGTACTGACAAAACTAGGCACCTCGATAGATTGTTTCCTCAACACCCATAATGAAGGAATGTCAATATCATTTGACTCAATCAGAGTTAGATCCAAAGAAGTCCAAAACCTATTTGGAATCGAGTTAAAGGTGATCATCGGCTCAGCAATGCAAACAAAGTCAGGGGAGAAACGCTTGCAGTAGTTAAAGAGACATCGCTGAGTATTAGGGTTCGCAAAACCCCTGCAGTTCCAAAAAAGGAATATCATTGAAATTTTGAGGGTTTCCTAGTTGTCCGTTTGCTATGAACAACTTCATTAACACTCGGTTGCTTCTTCTTTTTCGAGACCACGGTCCAATTGTCGTCTTCATTAGTTTGGTCCTTGTTGATTTGGTCCTTCTTTTTTGTGTATCAATTTATCCTTGAGCCTTCCCTCAAGAATAAAATAAACTTGTCTCTTGAGCCTTTAGTCTGTCAAAGTCCTCCTCTCTGCTTCTAGAGGCAAAATATTATCATTTTCAACATACGATGAAAATGACGAATTTTGAGGTTTCGTGGACGGGAAGGAAGGGAAGCCAAAAGGGTATTATAGAGACAGAGCAAGTTTTGAGAGGGTTAATACAAAGTTTTTTTTTTTTAGTGGATTACTTTATAGATTAAAATTACACGTACTCGCACTACAAATATATTTCGAGTGTTAAGAACAATCGTACTATTAGTGATGTAGACTCGGAATATTATAGGGAAAACGGAAATAACACTCTTGATCGAAAGACTGATTTTTCATTCATTATCAAAAACCGTCTCTACATGCAATTATCGAGCAATATATAAAGGAAAGAGAAATGACTAATGTTTTAAAATAGTTTATTAAAGAATCAAAAGTAAAAGAAACATAATAAATATGTTGATTACCTAATAAACCACATTAAAATATCACAAAGTAGATATAATAGTAAGTAAAATAGATATGCATGAATTTGCATGATTTGGCAAGATACGTGAGATTGCGTGGCTTCATGACTCGGGTGCGTGCTCCATCAATTAGCCTCTGGCATTATTGACAAATTTACATATATACGTAACTTTTACGTTTCGCTCAAAACTTCTGGACGAGTCACGTAGTGAATTTTCTGGTAGGCTAAGCAAGTTTGGTATATAATTAGGATTTTGTAAGGATAAGAAAATTATATCAAGATACTATAGATATTTATACCGAAATATAACATTTTGATACAAATTAAAATTTGAGAGGGAAAATGATAATAAAAAAAGTTGTCTACTAAAATCCATAATTTTGATAGACTCGAACCATCCTTCTCTCTGGCCCGCAACAACGACCAAGTCTCCCCCGGTGGGTTTCTCTCTCCGAGCTTCATCTCTAGCTATACTGAGAGAAAACCCAGAACTTTAATGGATATTTTGTGCCTTTAAGGACACTGTGGTTCAGTAATCGAGATACGAACCTGTAAGTAATAGCCTCTCTGTTGTTGCCAATGGCGATGAAACTGTCTCGGATGACGAAGCAGTTCTCGTTTCTTAATAAAAATCAGTGGTTGATGTTGTATTCAAATTCAAATTCTTCCATATTTTATGATGTTATGCTTATAGTGAATGAAATCTCAGTAAAAAAAGCTGCTCTTTCACTGAAATCCTCTGTGAAATGTGTTCTTTTTATTTATTTATTGTATTCTCTGTCTCTGATATATTTCTGTTGATGAATGTTTCTTTGAATTAATATTCAATGTTTATAGTTATTCTCAAATACATTTTGTACATCATTTTTCCATGAACACTTTGCTCGGTGAGAGAACCGTATTCCTGAAAGGTTGCTAATGTCTCTGATTTTGATGTTAAAATTTTGTGTAAGATGAGCGAGCAAGCGCCGAAAGCAAGACGAGGGTTTTGGAACGCGGCTCATGAATGCTACTACGTTACGTATATAGGGGGTGCCGGTGGGCCCATTACACTAGCGCGAACCCCTCCTCTCCAATCTTTCACGGCAAAAGTACTCAACATGAATGACTTGGGGTACTATATAATATATGAATGAAGTCACAAAAGGTTCAGGGTTTTTGGCTCGCCTCCCAAACACTATACTCTCAACAATGGCGGAGATCGCATCGATAATTTGGCGAAGCCCACCGGTAAACTCTACGTCTAGGCTGTTCCGGAGATGGTTGAAGCTTGAGAAGCTGTTTAACGTTATCCAACTAATAATTAATATGTGGTTCTCTCTGAAGATAATTTCCTACCACACGCAGAAAGGCAGTGTTAGCATGATTGATATTGGATATAAAGTCATTTTAATAATAAAAAGTCATTTCAATAATTAAAAGCATAATCGACATTCTTTACATTCTTAATTTACAACGTTTGTTTCAGAGGCAAAGAATAAAGCATTCAATATGATTGGTAAAAGTTTAACTTTTGGGGCTATTTGAGGCGTTAGTATCAATTATTGTACAAAATGCGCCAACATATTCTTACTCTCTTTTTTTAGCGGCAATAGTATTTAAAGTTTACAAAACAGTGTCGGAGTCCAATGTCGTCCCTATCGCATTAAGATCTATTACACGAAAAACACGTGTACGTATATAAATAATTCATGAAATTTTTTCAACAGTTTTATTAAAGTAGAGCCATAGACGGCTCTATAGATTAACAACCGATGACCTCACATTGACAAAATTGAAACTTGATATTGTATTTCTGGCCTTTTGATTTCACTGTCGTTTTGAAATTATGTCGACGTGGCGACACATTTGGTACAAAATTAGATTCCTCAGTCGTCTAATATCATTTATTTTAGTCAAAGATGGAAGGCCAAAATCTCGGTAAGCGAACTCGAATGCCAACTAGGTTGGCACCCAAGGAACGCAAAATAAGAGAAGTCCTTTATCAACATTTTATGATTCTTTTAATTAAAAAATTAATAATGAAGCGTGACAAATGAAACAGAATAAAGTTAACAAAATATATTATGATATTAAGCCATTAACTTTGAAAGGAAGGGATCCTATACGTTGGACTCACTAAGGAAGGAAGGAATTTGCAAGACATAGCCAAAGGCTCACCGAACATTGAAACAAACAGCCATTCAGATTGCTGTTTCAATTCTCATTACCACAGAAACTTTTTGAAAGAGATCCTCGGCGATCATGGCGGAACTGGCTTACGGCGTTGCTGGAAATATCTTGGAGAAGCTCGGCTCTGTTGCTCTTGAAGAAGTTTGCTTGGCGTTTGGCATGAAGAAGGACTTGAAGAAGCTCCAAGACAAGACTTTGATGCTGCGATCGGTGCTTCACGACGCTGAGAAGAAGCAGGAAAACAACGAGCGGCTGCAGATGTGGCTGATCCGCGTGAAAGACGTCTTCCACGACGCCGTTGACGTGCTTGATGAGTTCGAGTGCGAGGCGCTGAGGCGCCAAGTGGTGAAAGAGTACGGCAACTTTGGAAAGAAGGTATCCCGTTTCTTTTCACGCTCCAATCCGATTGCTTTTCGATTCAGCATCGCTCATAAGGTCAAGGAGATTAGGGAGAGGCTTGATGAGATTGCGGGAGACATGGCTCAGTTCCAATTGATCAGCGCTCAGCTGAACGTTGTTGAGGAACCGAGCCCGCTGTCTGATCGAATGACGCACTCATACGTGAAGGTCTCGGAGGTTGTCGGAAGAGACGATGACAAAGCTCGGATCATACATATGTTGCTGAGCCAAGATGGTCACGACAGTGGCGATGATCTCCCGGTGATTGCCATAGTTGGAATCGGAGGTTTGGGGAAGACCACGCTCGCTAAGTTAGTGTACAATGATGCTAAAATTGATGGGAAATTTGATATGAAACTCTGGGTTTGTGTCTCTCTTGATTTTGATGTGATTCATTTACTAAGAGAGATTCTTCGGGAAACTAAGATAGAGGAAGATGTTAGTAAAATGTCGATAGAACAATTGCAAACTTCCTTGCGAAGCAATCTCGAGGGGGAAAAGTTCTTGCTTGTCTTGGATGACGTATGGAACGAAGACCGCAACAAGTGGCTCGAATTGCAGCAATTCTTGGCCGTCGGCGCGGAAGGAAGCAAAGTGATCGTGACGACACGGAGCACTGCAGTCTCTTCAATCATGACGAAAACTCCACCTCACGAATTGAAAGGTCTCTCTGAGGCAAATTCTTTGTCTTTGTTTAATACATACGCATTTGGAGATGAAATAGAAGCCAAACGACGTCCAAATCTCAGAGACATCGGCACCACCATTGTGAAAAAATGTGGCGGTGTCCCGTTAGCGTTGAAGACCTTGGGGAGCCTTCTTTACTCAAAGCCTGAAGCGGAATGGGTGCGTGTCAGAGATCACACGATCTGGGAATTAGAGCGAGTGGATGGTCGCATCTTATCAGCACTTCGTTTAAGTTATGAAACGATGTCTCCGTGCTTGAAACAATGCTTTGCTTATTGCTCAATATTCTCGGATGATTCGAAGTTGGCATTTACCCCATTGATCTCAGTTTGGATGGCACTAGGACTCCTTCATTCGCCGAACGGAGATATGGAGTCGGAAGAAATCGGCGAATTGCAGGTTAGAGAGCTAATTGCTAGATCTTTCTTGCAATATGAAGATGTCGAGGATATATTAGATATAATCGAGGTATTCTGTTTTCACTTGTCCATGGAGTATAAAATGCACGACTTGATTCATGAGCTAGCATGTTCAGTCACCAATCCCGAGAGTTGCATTGTAAAATCTAACAAAGACGTTGTCTCTAATAGAGTTAAGCATTTGAGGATAAATTTGAATGAGGATAACCTACCATCTGTATGGAATTCAAAAAGGTTATGGAGCCTCTTCGTAGATCCTACTTCAAAATTTGATATAACAATGTCATTCCTTGCTACATGCATCAAACGGCTGAGATATTTACGAGTCTTTGATCTGGAAAGTTCATATTTTGAGGTTTTACCAAGTTCTATTGGCACCCTTCAGCATTTGAGGTATCTCAGTTTGTCAGGTAATCGGAATATTGAGAGACTTCCCGAGTCAATATGTGACCTACAAAGTCTGCAAACGCTCTTGCTCGGTGGATGTGAAGATCTTGAGGAGTTACCACGAGGTATAAGGAAATTGGTAAGCCTTAGAACTTTGACGGTCACGACAAAGCAGGAGTATTTTCCAGAGAATGGGATTGGACGCTTGAAATCATTACGCACTCTAGTGATCACAGAATGTGAAAATTTGAGATCTTTACCGGAGGATATAAATTACTGTACCACGATGCGTACTCTGTTTTTATCAAGCTGCGGAGAACTTGGCTTTGAATGCAAATCTGGTGAAGCTATGATTGAGCTAAGTCTTAAGAACTTGTACTTACTGGAACTACCGAAAATGAGAGGCTTTCCTCACTGGCTTCAAGGAGCTTCTAAGACCTTGCAGTCTCTATTGCTTGGAGGAGGATGTGACAACTTGGTTGAACTACCAAATTGGCTGTCCAAATTCATCTCACTGAATTGGCTTTGTATTGGTGGATGTGACAAGTTAGTAGCTTTACCTGATGGGATGCATAATCTTGCTTCTTTAGCCATGTTAGCCATTGGTGACTGCGAACAGCTAAACTTGGAGTGTAAACTTGAAAACGTCAGTCCTTTAGCGCTGCAAAAGATGATAGTTTCCGATTTACCTCAAGCGAGAGCTTTGCCTATCTGGTTAAAGGGAGCTTCGAACACATTAAAGTACTTGAAGATTGAAGATTGTCCTGCACTTGCTGAGCTTCCAGATTGGCTTCCAAATCTCTTGTCACTCGAGGAACTGATGATCAATGACTGTGGAGAATTGCTGGTCCTACCAAGGGACATGCGATGCCTCACGTCCCTAAGAAGCTTCAAAATTAAAGACTGCAGTCAGCTTGAATTAGCAAGTGAACCCAACGAAGTCTTACAGATGAGTCTTCAAAGCTTTTATATAAGAAACCTTCCACAGACAACTGCTTTGCCGCAATGGCTACAAGGAGCTAATCGCACTCTAAAGACTCTGCGTATCAAATATTGTCCCATGTTGGGTTCCTTACCGGAGTGGTTGGACGCGTTCACTTCGCTCGAAAAGCTCGTCATCAAAAGCTGTCCGGGGCTGTCTTGTCTTCCTGAAGGAATGCCACGCTTGGCATCCTTAACACATTTGGAAGTTGAATCTCCATCAATTGCTTTTTACGGAAGATACCAACCAGAAATCGGCACGGACTGGGGTGCTATATCTCACATTCCAAACATTCGCATCAAAAAACCACGGGTAAGCATCTTAATCCTCGTTTACTTATACATCCGACAATCATTTAATTCGATGTAATTCTGAATATAGTATATTTTGATTCAAGTGTTTTGCAGAGTGACAGTGAGTAATCTAATCGATGCAAGGCACAGCCAACAAAAGCCTCAAGTGCAAGTCAATGAGGTTTGTGTACTTGTGTTCCGTGAATGTAATGGGTGCGTTTGGCATAGTTTTGTTTTCAAAATAAACTACATTGCTTCTCATGTGTTTGTCATAATTGTTTTTCAAAAAAATACAAAATTGATTTTAGATTTTTATACATGAATCGTAAAAGCTAGAATTCTTGGCTTTTGATTTTTTTAAAAACAAAAATACGGTTTTAGTCTATCTTAGTCTTTTTAGCCTAAATAAATTTTTTTTTATCAAACGTCTATCAATTTTTAAAAAAAAAAACAGTTTGTTTTTTAAACTAAAACTAAAGATAATTTTTGTAAAAATTAAGCTGTGTCAAACGGGCGAAATATTTCATTCATTTTTAAATAGGGTTAATGACGGTAAAAATATCCAAAGTTTGGTCAAAGAACCCTCCGTGTACCCAAAGTTTAAAAGTGGTGGCAAAAATACCCAAAGTCACATTTGAGGAGTTGACCACTCCATGCTCGTAACGCAATTAACTTACCCGTTAACTCTGGCCACGCAGACAAACGTGGATTGCTGACGTAATGAGTTCTTGCAATGTTGATGAGCCCACATCAGCCTCATTTATGAAAAAACAACGCATTGAACCCTAAATTGGGCTCGTCCACGTGGCAAAAAATTGCTATGTCAGAAATACAGGTTTGTCCACGTGGCCAGAGTTTACGGGTAAGTTAACTGCGTTACGAGAATGGAGTGGTCAACGCCCAAAATGTGACTTTGAGTACTTTTGCCACCACTTTTAAACTTTGAGTACACAGAAGGTTCTTTGACCAAACTTTAGATATTTTTACCGCCATTAACCCTTTTAAATATGTTATCTTGTTTGTGATACCAAAAAGGTTATTATCAATAGTGTAAGTAGTGTTGCTTAATTTTCACTTCATAACTGACCCCCGAAAAAAAAAATCATTTAAGCTTGTACAAGACATCATAAGTAATTTTAAAATAAACCATGAGAGTTCTGATGTATGAATTGGTATTTAATGCCTAAACTGATCCAATAATTTCCCCATTTTCTCAATTGTCTTCTATATATATTTTAGAAAGAAAAACTAAAAATAGAAGACATCAACACTTAATATATAGTACCAGCTCCCAAAAAAATACCTTAGTTTTGTTCATTTTACATCAAGAAGGCAGGTAGAATTAGAGTTAATCGAGGCTAAATAATTTATTAACTAATCTTCTAAAGCCTCTTATTCTATTCTAAACTTGTTTATTTACTTATTTCTTTTTTTTATTATTTTTTTGCAGACTTAGAGCTAAGGTGGAAGCCTAGATCCATGGAAGTATGTTGATGAAGCTGATGTGTGTGTGTTTGTCATGTTCAATTAGTTTGTTTGTTTCTTTGAATTACAACAACTCCGTTCATCTCAAAGAAGTTCATTCGTTTCCTTTCTCTTCTTTTGGCGTTTTCTGAAAAACTGAGGAATACTTTGTTTGCATCAGTACTCTTGATTATATTAGATTTTAAGAGGCCTTCCGGTCCCGTGGTTTTTTACTCCTCGTTTTGAGGGGTTTTCCACGCTTAAATTGTCTCGTGTTTATGTATGTCTTTAGATTACTCTACCATCTTCAAATTGCAGCAGCTACAATCGAGATTTCCGTTACGTTGCATTTCCTCCCAACACGAGTGTCTTGTTAAAGGAATACATTTTTTTTATTATTAATTTTGTTGAATCTATATCATATTATCCCCGGATTTTTCACCCTATTACTGTACATCAGTTTTTTCTTGAAAAATGTTTTTGTGTATGACTTTCTCCGTGAATCTTCCCTCAAAAAATAAAATTGCTCTTGAACCTTAAGATAAATAAAATAAAGAGAAATTGCACCAAATAGCCAAATTGAAACTTTGATTTTGCAAAATAGCCAAACTTTGGTTAATTTTGTAAACTAGCCAATTAACCATGAGGTGTCATATTTAATTCAATTTTTAATACTAAAATACCCTTTTAATTAATCAATTTCGTTTTTTATTTTCGTAATTAATTAAATTGGTAATTATCATTATCCCACAAATCATGGTAACTGATTACATATTGATTTAAAAAAAAAAAAACAAATCAGCTCCCTTAATTACACGTTTAAATGAACCAAATCTTCCCTATTATTTAGGATAGTAAATCAACGTGCTTTGTCAAATGATACAGCTTCAAGATTTTCAAAACCTCTCTCTCTCTCTCTCTCTCTCTCTCTCTCTCTCTCTCTCTCTCTCTCTCTCTCTCTCTCTCTCAAGAATCCCTCGATCGAATCTCAACCAGAATTTAGGGTTTCGATTCTTGATCTTCCCCCCACGATTCCAACAATGGCGACGCGACTAGGGCGCTACGGAACCCAACCGGCGGGGAAGAGCCCGGCGTCGCCGTCGATGATGGAGGAGGATCTCTCCTTCGTCGCGCGCGCTCGGCGCACCACGGAGGCGGCGATCGCCACGCAGCGGCCATGGCGGGAGGTCCTGAACCTGTCCTCCTTCTCTCGCCCCGAGAGCTACGCCGTGGCCATGGATCGCGTGCGGTGGAAGCACATCAATGGCAAGCGGTTCGCCGGGTGAGCTTCGCCGACACCGAGATCACCTCCGTCCATTTCTTCCACCGTGACGACGACTGCGTCTGCGAGACGCCGCCCAAGCCCCACCCAGATCCTCCCCCAACGCTGCGCTGTAGCCCGACAACGAGCTCGTCGGGTTCTACGAAGACTTGGCCGACGACAACGACGATTCCGGCGAGGATAAGGAAGGGAGCGCCGAGGGCAAGACCTTTTTTTTAGGCTGTTGGGATCCCCGTCTCCGAGGGGGAGCAGCACCGCCGGCTCCGGCGCCTCCAACGACGATGAGATTACGTTGATTCGTTGTTAATTTACGTTAATTCGTTGTTAATTTACGAATTAACGTAAATTTGTTGTTAATTCATTGTAAATTAGTTGTTAATTTACGTAAATTAATGTAAATTCGTTGTTAATTCATTGTAAATTCGTTGTTAATTTACGTTAATTCGATGTTAATTTATTATGATTCGTTGTTGATTTACGTTAATTCGCGTCTTTAATTTGTTTATATTTTTTGAAAAAAATAAATCCGAAAATTATATAATTTTTTTTAATTTAAAATTCGAATTATATAAAAAAATGTTTGGTTTTGGTTGTTACCATATTTATAGCTATTTCAATTAATAGCAATATTTTTAATTAATGAAAATAAATAAATTTTTAATTAATATAATTATTCATAATTAATGTCATTGATTTTTTCAGATTAATAACCCACAAATTACGTGGTTAATTTGTATTTATTTTTAATTTCGTTTTTAATTATTAAGGGTAATAATGTAATTAGAAATTCACTTAAATGGTTAATTGGCTAGTTTACAAAATTAACCAAAGTTTGGCTATTTTGCTAAACCCACTTTCAAGATTGGCTATTACCCTTAAGAACCCTAAAATAAAATAAGTTTTACTAAAAAAGAAAAAGCTAATTGTTTACTCAAACATTATTCTCTTTCTCATTTCTCCTCAACTCTATAGCTACTCAAATACCAGAGCTTTAATGGATAGTATGCCTTTTGGGGCTCTCTCTCTCTAACTCTAGGCCAAATCAATCGTTCTAACATTATACTTATTTTTCTCACAGCTGTTGCATCGGCTGATGGTGAAGATTGGGACCGAAACGCGGTTTAAATCCCGAAAAACCAATATCAGGACCAAAAAATCCTTAAATCTTAGTTTCTGCCCACGGATTGACCCCTATAATACCCGAGGGATCGTAAAGTTGAAGATTTGGTGTGCTTGCAGGATTGCATTGCATTGACGGGCCAAAGAGTGAAGGAACTTAAGACGATTCTGGACGAAGCCTTTTCGGGAATGGAGCCTGATTAGTTTCAATGTACGATCGAAATCGTGTTTATTCAATTTTGTAGCATTTAGGATACTAAGCAGAAAAAAAAGAGATGACTCCCTGAAAATTTATGTAAAACTTGATTGGAGACCGAAGATTATTGTCAAAACTTGAAGGGATAATGGCGGCATAAGTCCTCAACCTTTACTCAACTGGGGCGGCATAGCCCCAACCTCATTTAATAGCGGTATAAGTATCAAAAGATGATTTCCGTCCATATTTGACTAACTGAAGTAGTCAACGTTTGCGTGGTCAGCTTCTCGTCAACGTGGACGCCACGTAATCGACATGTCACCATACATGTCATCCTCCATCACCATAAATTTTGCATTAAATTTGAATCCCTCCATCACCACATGCGAGGACAATGGTTCGAATCTCTCCATCGCCATTAATTTTGCATTAAATTTGATGACACGAGGATGACGTGTGTGGTGACATGTCGGATGACGTGGCGTCCAGGTTGACGAGAAGCTGACCACGCAAACGTTGACTACTTCCGTTAGTCAAATATGAACGGAAATCATCTTTTGGTACTTATACCGCTATTAAATGAGGTTGGGGCTATGCCGCCCCAGTTGAGTAAAGGTTGAAAACTTATGCCGCTATTATCCCAAACTTGAAATAGCTAAAAATACATCCCCTTTTCCATGCTCTTATTATAATCTAATCTATACATCCGAGCATGTGAATCTCGAGGGCCAATCAAGTATAATTAAGAATGTGAAAAATTTGAAACTTAACGATCAAATATGTATTTTTCCTGACTCTATATGTAATTTGGCAATACCATCTTTCAAAATTTCAAGTTAATTTCATAAAAAAAATAAATAAATATTATTTATATTGATAATATGTATTATTTTTGTTGAAATCATTAGTATATTTTTGTCAAAAATAATACTAGCGGATATGTGAAAAAAAAAATACATATTCTAAAATTACAAATAAGTGACAATTATGAATTCAAAAATTAAAATGGTAGGAAGTATGGGTGAAAATTTTGTAACTGTTTCCCGGTTTTGTCCCTGTTCCGGAACGGTTTAAAAAAAAAAGGGAAATTTAGTTTGAAACTGGGAACCGGTACTTCCCAGTTCACAGTTTACGGAACCGGTACTGGAAGCCAATTTTCCTGGTTTTTGGTGCCGGTTCCGGTTTTAAACTACATGTAGTTTTAAATGTTTTCATATTATGCGCTTTTAAATATTTTGTATGTTTATTGTAGTTTTTTGGTTTTATGACATTTTTTATGACTTAAACTACATGTAGTTTTCGTTATTAGGATTTATTATTTCTCATTTTCCATTCTCGGTCCTTTAAATATCTCTCTCTCTCATCCATCGCGACGTCATCTTTCTCTTCGCTGAGAACCCTCCATCGTCGATTACATGTCTTCGTCTCCAAACTAGAAGATTTCACTCGCAAGAACAATCTATGTCTCGTGTTAAGTTTTGTTTCGGCCATTGATTCAATCTCATGTTAACCAAATTTTTTTACGAATCTTTTCTTACTTTTTTCCGGTTCCGATTAAAAAAAAAGAGCGAAAATTTACAACCGGAACCGGTACCGATAATAAATATCCCGAATATTCATAATAAGTACCAAAAACAACTAATTTCCCGGTTCCCGGTTCGGCTTTCACCCCTGGTAGGAAGGTTTAGAAAAGAATTTAAATAGAAAATAATTTAAATACAATTTAAGGGTATATCTGAATTATTTTTAAACAAAGGGTATATTTTTGCAAAAATAAAGCGTATATAAAAACAAAATTTCGTTCTAAATTTACGAGGAACTGGAAACAGAACTAACACACGTTTAACTTTAAACAATCATTAGCTTTGATTTCTCCATTAAAATCCATCGTCGAATCTCGGAAGAAACCTCCATTGATCCTTCAGCTCTCTGATTCCACTCCAAACCCATCGTTGTCAGTTCCCATTTCTGGGTCTTCATCTTCTTCTTCTTCCACTCTCTCTCCCGAGTCTTATGCTCGGCTTCACCCGGTTTATGGCACTGAGGAATCAGCTGGGCAAGAGCTTGGTGTCCCCTCCGAAGACGCGCCAAAGCCACCGCAGATGGGGCGCCACGACGGAGCAGGGGAGGTCGTACAGCGCGAGAGTGCTTCGGTCCATGGTGAAGAAGAGGATCGAGAGAAGGTCCAGGGATTACCCCATCAAAGCCATGGTTCCCGTGGCTTACGAGGTTCTCAGGTCCAGGAGCGTCCTCTTCCATGGCGTCTCTTCGCTCCTCAAATTCTTCCCCATCGTAGCTTGCAAGTAAGTCTCGAAAACAAAAAAGGATTGGAATTTGGGCCTCTTGAGATTCTTCACGAGCTTTTTCGCTTGGTTTTTGGAGATGGTCGAGTTTTTGCTCGATTTTCTTAGTGAATTATCAACCATTGCCTTCTGCTCTTCTATATGCTTATCCACCATTGTTGCCCGAAACCTGTTTGTGAAAATATTTGAGAGAGGAGTATTTTTCGAGATGAAACCATAACCATTGCTTCTGACTTCTTCGTTTGCCCGGCTCGTTTCTAGCTTCTCGGAGCTGACATATTTTTTATTCGATTGTTTGGGAGTTTTCTCGACTCTGGTGGAAGCGAGGGGGTCGGGTCGATAAGGTTAATAGTAACTTAGCCGCTGGTTAATTTCGTATTCACGCACTCTCTCTTCTCCGTTGTAAAAAAATTTCGTTCGTCCGATTTCTTCTCCTTTGCCCGTGATTTCTTCCTAAATTGGGTTTTCACGTAAAATCCTTGTATCTCTTTGCTGTGCTGGTGATTGTATATTAATGGTGTGATCGTTGAATTCTTGGCAGGTTCTGCCCGGAGGTGTACATCGGCGAGGAGGGTCATCTAATCAAGAGCTGCCACGGTTTCAAACGGCAATCGAAAAACCAGCTCCACCAATGGGCTGTCGGGAATATCAGCGACGTGCTCGTCTCGGTCGAGGCCTTTCACCTGCAACACATGTTCCAGGATGTCATCACACACGACCAGAGGTTTGACTCCGAGCGCATCCCGGCTGTACTCGAGCTCTGCTGGCAAGCCGGGGCTGACCCAAGTACAGTCGGGGTTGACCCGAATGCCAGTTTATATCCAAACAGAGCTGAGTTTGACCCAATTGCCGATTCGTATCACAATAGAACAGGGGTTGACCGAAATGCCGATTCGAATGACTACATTCCTGAAGTAGACCGAAATGCCAATTTATATCAAAATAGAGCCGTGGTTAACCGAAATGCCAATTTAAATCACAATAGAGCCGGGGTTGACCCAAATGCCTATTCGTATAACAGAGGCGAGGTTGACCCAAAATTGGTGGCCGAAACGACTTTGGCCGCTTGGGAAACGCTCAGACTCGGTGTGAAGAGGCTGCTATTAACGTACCCCGCTAAAGTGTGCAAGTACTGCTCGGAGGTTCACATCGGCCCGTCGGGCCACCTGGCCCGGAACTGCGGGCTGTTTAAGTTCCAGAGCTGGCGAGGGAAGCACTTCTGGAAGAAGGCAGAGGTGGACGATCTGATACCTCCGAAGATCGTGTGGAGGAGAAGGCCTCAGGATCCCTTGGTGCTCGTTGACGAGGGACGGGACTTCTACGGGCACGCGCCAGCCGTGGTGGATCTTTGCTCCAAGGCTGGCGCCGCCCCGCCGATGAAGTACCACTGCATGATGAAACTTCAAGGCGTTTCTAGACCTTTACGATCATAGGTGGTTTAAAAGTCAGTTTCGGTGACCGTTACAGGAAAGGTAGAAACCTGGTTTTAATACTAAAGACCGGATAAAAATCCAAAAGAGGTTTTGAAACCGGACCGGTGACCGGTAGAAAAATTTAAACCCCGAGTTTTTTGATCCGTTGATTCTTTTGTTGTCTCTGGGGGTGAAAGTTAAAAGGGAGATGGCGGCCCACAATGTTAGAAAATAGGTATATTGATCTTTTTGACACATCATTAAAATTATATGGAATTTGGGTGATGATGTGTTCCTTCTTGTACAAAACTCATTTCTTCATAAATGCATTTGATTATTTACTTGGAAAAGTTGTATTCTCACTTTTCAATTTTGGCATTCTATGAAGTATATATAATAATACATCATCAAATATAATTAGATAATTAAATATGAAGTGCAAACTCTTAAGAGTTTTTTGCATTACTATACTCTTTGTATATGACTCGTTACTGCAGTGAAAATACTTAATAGTATCGATTTTGTAGTAAAATTATTTTTTGGCGGCAAAAATATCTGATATCATATTGAATTTAAGGAAGAAATAAAAAACCATAGCCGGCTCGCAATGCAGGAGCGAGATCGTATATTAGGCCAATCAATCAAACTTTATAAATAGATTCAGGTAACAAGAGCATCAGTAAGTTTATAGAAAGAAAAAAGAAGAATATTATATCTTAGTCAGTTTCATCTTCATGGTCTGACAGTAAACAATCTTCTATTTGTGCCCTGAAAAGAGAAAAAAGGGAAAGAAAAAACATTTTAAGTCTTATATAAAAATAAAAACAAAGAGTATAAAAGTCAAATATTTGCCGATTCTACCTTAGTAGATTGAGGTTATCTGACTTGCTATGCTTAGCAACGAATGGCCGAGGAAGAAGCGCGTGGAAGTTCGCCAACGCGGTCGGATCCTTCGGAAGTATCTGGAACCGACAACTTGCGCAGCTTAAAACACTAGCGACAGCCGACCCTGTGCGTTCAATCTCAGAGTTACCGGAACTTAGCAGATCGGAACTACTGAGCGGGCTATTGCAGATATCACAAAACGATTCAGATGAGATTGATTCTTTAGGCGTAAGGTTGTTTCTCTTTTGACGCCTCCGTGTGGCCAAGGGGACGTTAGAGTCATTGATCTCCGTGATCCTATTGAAATGGAATGGAGTAAGCTTTTCGGCTGTTCTCACAATGGTGCTTTCTCGAGATGGGTTTTCTTGCTGCACAAGGAAAGTTAGATAGTTCAGCAGAACAGCCGATCTCAAGTATTTTTGTCGTTGTAGCTTGTGATTTATAAGTAAGGTGGTCCAAAAATACCTGTAACAACTTCACAAAAGATGAAATCAAGCCGTTGATGCCAGAGCGAGGTCGTTTTATCATCTCCATAGTCTTTAGGCTGCCCTGCCAAATTGAGATTACGTAATTATCCCCGAGTGCGGAATACAAAATGCTTTTACAAAAGAAATGGAACAATAATGTGCGAACACAAACCCATCGAGCTGGCAAAGCAGGCTGAACTCCTCTGCAAGGCAATCCCGAAGCGGAAGCACAATCGGGATATGCCACCTGGCATCAACGTACTGAATATCTGCTGCCAAGGAAAAGCCTTTGCCCTGTCATGGAAAAGAGAAAGCGTCAAATAGGTTTATTTACATATTATATGAGGCTCTTATATCCGGATCTATGGTTTTAGTCTAGGATTTAAAAAAATAAAAATAAAAATCAAAACCGGGTGTAAACCCACCGTTTTTTAGACTTTTTAGGCAAAATATGGTTTTTATTTTCCGAAACCCAGAAATGTGGATTCGGGTTCCGGGTTTGGACCCAGTTTCACTCCTAAAAGCTATTCAATAAATACACGTTTTAAAAAAATCAATTAATGCACGTTAGTGTTTATTAATATATATCTCCCATTAATCTCGAAAGAGTGTTCGAAATATGATACAAACTGTACAAAGCTGAAACAAAATATGACTTCAAAATCGCCATTATATGCAAAATATCGCATTGCGTTATATAGTTTAAACCGCGTAGCTACAGTGGATGTAGATCCAAAGCTAACTCTTTATCCAGGTCTAGTTGAAGGATATCATTATATAAAGGCATGACCAAATAACAAATTATTTAACCTTCTAGGTAAAATTAGATGCGATTAATAGAAATACGAACGAAACCTTGACTGTTGCAGATAAAACATCACAAGCGATTCTCGACGTGCATGACCCGAGCACAAGCCTGTTGTACCCGTTTTCGGAGGCAATCTGTAACAAAATTAACACAACTAAATCAACATATTTCCATCGTGCCATAATGCTTTCGAATGATCGCTGGAACTTTAGCCTAACCTTTTGCAAAGACAGCATCCGAAGATGCAGAAGAAGATCTTCTTTACCCGTTGCATCGGAAACAGAATCTAAGAGTTTCCCAAGCCGATATTTGTCCTCGCTAGACTCCAAAGAGAAGACACGTTCAATCGGAACAACATGTAACTCTTTGGCTGGTGGGGTTAGATTTGACACAATCTGCTTAATTTCTTCAATGCCGTTGGTGATATCACGTGACGGAACGGAAGAAACAGAGCTTTCATCGATGAAGGCGACCCCTACACCGAACACGGTCAGCGATCGATCCCTACTCGCGTCGAAGTTCTTCTGCGCTCGGTCTTGCAAATCGTGAACAAACTGCAGCGCAACCCTGAACCCAAAACACACCTTAGAACCAAAACGAACGGAAAACAGTCAACGCAAAATCTCAATGAAGCAGTCAAGTACAACAATATTTCGAGCATTGCAGATTCATATCCAACTATAACTTCCAAAAAGAGGAGATTCATATCCAACTATAACTTCCAAAAAGAGGAACTGGTGGCAAAAGTATTCGTTATAAATATTGTCACAATTAAATACTTAATTGATTTTGGTTCAATTAAGTACTTATATTAAATTTTTGGTGGCGAAAGTACTCAAGTTATTGACATTGGTGCAATCAAGTACTTATGTTAAATTTTTTGGCTGGTGACAATACTCATAGTATTAAGTGCTTATGCTAAGTACAGCTTAAGTGCTTTCGCCACTTTGATATTTAACATACGTACTTAATTGCACCAAAGTCAATGACACGAGTACTTCTGCCACCAATCTATAAAATAATTACGTTCTTGGATACTCAATGGAATATGACTAGCACCATTTCAATGGTAGAAAGAACTAAAACTTGCACCAGTTTAGCAAAATATGTACAGCGATTCGATATATAAATATATATATACAAACTATGAACGCACTAAGCAATCGAAATGGAGACATAGACAAACCTAGACGAAGAGCCACCGGAGAAGGCGATGAGAACCTTATCGGAGGGCGTGATCATGGCGTTGGCAGTCACGGCCTGCCGGAACTTCCCGAAGAGGTTTCCACGGAAGCAGTCGCCGCAGAACCTGGCGGCGTCGCCGGCGACGGGGCCTCCGCCGGAGGACATCGGAGGATTGACCTTGCATTTGAAGCAGAGGCCTGTGGCGATGGAATCGGGCTGTGGTGGTGGTGGCAGTCGATCCTCTTGTTCAGCTCTGGAGCAGTTGGACTGACAGCTCGAGGCACTGCACGCCATTGTTGAAGACTCGAGCGAGCGCTTTCTCTCTTTCGAAGGTTTTGGGGGTTTTAGCTTTTAGGGCACGATGAGAGATGGTACGAAAAACGACAATGAAAATTCCTGTCGTTTAGACCTGACTTCAGATTCTTGTCGTTTTCACACCATTTTTTTTCCTTCTTCTTTCATTTTATTTGATATTCAAGTTCAACAAAGTAAAACAAACACATCAATTTAACAAGACATGTACATACATAACACACAAACATACATGCATCAGCTTCATCAACATACCTCCATGGCCTGCAAAAACAAAATATGAACATAAAATTGATACTCCCATCAACTTTGGTATAATTATGCACACAGTGATGGCGGCTTTGTCACCGCCCGATAATGTCCGAGGCCTAGTCGTACGAGTGCGCCATTCGATCAGACAGCTGACTCGGTTCCTCGACAACATTCAGCTCAACGCTGATGAATTTGAACTGGCCCATCTCTCCAACAAGCTCATCAGACCTTTCTATGTTCTCCTTGATCCTAGTATGAGCTATTTTACAGCAAAAAGCAAACGGATTGGAGTATGAATAGAAACCGCGTACGCATAGCTCTCTTCCGACACTGCCATATTCCTTCGCCAGTTGGCACCTCAGCACGTCAAGGGCGTCGTCGAAGACGTCTTTCACACTTGTCAGCCACTCTAAAGCAGCGGTCATTTGCTTGCTTCTTCTCGGCTTGATTGAGCACCGATCGGAGCCGGGCTTTTAAAAGATACATGTTGCGAGGCCGTAAAAGAAAACCCGCCACGATCGCTGAATTCTCTCTTCTGATAAGTTTTTGAGGTTTGAGAAGAAACCAAGATCTGATTGTTTGTTTGTGAGTCTTTTGGAAATGAGCTTCCCTAGTGACTAGTGAGTGCAAAGTTGTTAAGGTAGTTATATGAGTATCTTCCTTTCCGTCTGTCTCTGCTTTTTCAAAGTTAAAACTTCAACGCATATCTTTTGTTAGCCTTGTTCTGTTACTTTTAACCTAATCATCCTTCATTATTGTATTTTTTCTTCTTACAAGAATAATGTAAAGGTGTATTGATAAGTTCAAATTAGGGGTGAAAAAAAAAACAAAAAATTTAGCGAACCGGAACCGAATGGATCAAATTACGTTAAAATGGTAAATTTGGTATAAAAGTGAACCGAATTCGAATTACATAAGTAAGGTGTGATTTTTGTTGAGAATTTTATAGACCGAAAACCGAATAATAAATACTCAATTATGAACGATAAGTTTTGATATTATTTTGAAAAGTCAATGTTGGTTTTGTTTTTAAGGTATTAGTGATTACTATTGATATGCTATGTTAGTTTGTTTGTTTTAAATAATAAATTTGTCAACATTTGATATTGGGTAATCTGTATTTACTTTTAATTATCAATCAAATATTAATGTCAATGATAACCGATAGTCGAATTTCTAGAGTGAATCTGCTCTTTATATAATTTTTAGTAATTAATTCTTGTTATTCAAAGATTAAAAATATAAATATCGATAATAGAGTATAGATTGACCTTATCCCTAAGTCAGATCTTACTATACACCAACTTTAAAATGTCGCCTTTATTTATGGTTTGGTAGAATGTTGGTGCTTTAATAAATCATGTCGTTTGATAATATGATAGGATTGTCGTTTGTTGAACTTGCTAGCTAATTATTTGATAAAGTCCCACATTGACCCCGTAAGAGAAGCAAGGAAGCGAGAGCTTAGTATAAAAAGAAAGGATGAATATGTAACAAAGCATACCTTTCTCGGCCTTTTGGCTAAGATCAAGTGTAGTATCTGTTCTTATCAGTTTAATATCTGATATGTGAGTCATCGACTCACACGATATTAAATTTATTTTTATAGGGGGTGGGCCCACCACACTAGCTTGCTAGTGGGGCTCACATGTGTTGCCCTTGCGTTGCACTGCTGCAAGGTGTTCGGCGCACCCCTCCAAACTCTAGTTAAGATTGTCGTATCCGGTAAATTTGAAGTTTGGTACAAATGCCGTTAAAAACATTTCTTTAAAATTAAGTTTCTAAATTGTCGTATTTTTTTCTGCCGTTTCCCATGTTCGAAGTCGTTTTCAAACTTCTGCATTGCACATTATCATATCGTTTTTTATAACAATTGTTCTTTGCTCTGATGTCGTTTCATGTTGTTATGTCGTTTCGACTGGTTGCTCAATCTGTCATTTTCTTCGGTAGATATTTTAATATACTTCTGTTGTCGTTCTTAGCGAATTGTGTCGATTTATTGGTTCCGTCTTTTTCTTAATTTTGTTCATTACATGAGGTCCTGCATTTTTTATTTTTTTTTAAATACTTTTTGCTTTTATATGCTAGCTATTTGAGCTCAGGATTTTCTTGCAAGATTGGCCAAGCAATGACTTATGTGAAGCACAAGCCATGGAACCCCGTATCTAGAGCTGTGTCTTTATGAGATAATTCCAAAAAATAAGCAAGTGCCGTGGAAAAATTCTACCCATATAATGCTTTTTGTTTTTACTTGAGGTAAAAATACCAGACCGGGAGATAGAGAAGTTTTGTTGGGTTAATTTATTTACTTACAAATATTAGTTTAGAAGAAACAAAAGATCGAGACCTAGAATGTTCAAATCATGTTTTTCGAAAACCGTCTTACCGAAAAAAAGACTTACCCTTTATAAACCGTTCTAGCAAATTAAAAAACTCATAATTTTCATAAGTACGTCGTGTACGTTCTTATTTCTGTTAAGGTGAGTATATTAGAGCTGAAAATGAACATATAAAATGTACAAGGGGCCTTCTTCATAAAACAACATGAGAACAAAGACTATTCACGTAGTGTAATTACCAAACAATTTTCACAAAATGTTATCTCATATAAAATTAGATAGATTTAAGCCTAACGTCGAAGATTAACCTGAGAAAAGAGCCTGTCATTAATAAGAACATATACACTTAATTGAAAACGACAACTACAAATGTCGGGCAAAACGACGAGTCGTTAATAAATTTAAAAACGACAACGATCACAGGCGGCAACTCAAGATAATTCGCGGAATTTAAAACTCTTGAGGCGTGTTTACTCTTATTATTGAACAATAAAAATTGTCAAAAAAAAAAAACATTATTTACATCTGGTAGATTTTGGGGTTACGTGTCAAGATTGAAAATATCACTATCCATTGAAGCAGAGACACAAACAGCAGCATCTTCTTCTTAGGACCCAAAAAGGGTCTCATTAAATACCAAAAAAATAAAAAATAAAAAAATAAAAATCTTCTCTCTCTCTCTCTCTCTCATCATCCTCTCAGACTCTCCCTTGTGGCACTTTTGCTTAAACTGAAATCCAATCCCACCAATCACAGCCCACGAAACTCCCCCAAGGATGACCCTATTAGATAGAAGAAGAAATACTCTCTCTCTCTCATGGCCCAGAACCAGAAGCCATCCTCAGCCTCAGCTTCCAGTTCGCCAACTCTCACTACCCATTTCGCCACGTGTCCCCCCCTTCACCACATCTCTCTCTCTCCCTCCACACAAAATATAAAACTTGCCCATGAACCTACACACACATCGAATACACATACAACTCTACTCTCACAGAGAGAAGAACCCAGAAATCCAATTCGCGAGCTGATTACTCGCACAGTGACAGTCTCTTGAACCTCCATTGTTTTGCGGAGCTTCAGAGCTTGATCGGAGACCCCGTCAATGGCGTCTCTGTTATCATCGTCCTTCTTGGCCTTGAACCAGAAGAACTACTTCCTCCATTCCTTCCTCCCCAAGAAACCGCACCAATGCGGGCCCAAGCCCCTCCTCAAAGTCAGCTGCGCCATCGCCGGCGGCAACGGCCTCTTCACGCAGACGACGCAGGAGGTCCGCCGCGTCGTCCCCGCCAACCCCCGGAACCTCCCGAGGGTGAAAATAGTCTACGTCGTCCTCGAGGCGCAGTACCAATCCTCTCTCACTGCAGCCGTCGTCTCGCTCAACAAGAAAGACCGGCACGCCTCTTACGAGGTCGTTGGCTACCTCGTTGAGGAGCTCCGCGACGAGACGGCGTACGAGTCCTTCTGCAAGGATCTCGAGGATGCCAACGTCTTCATCGGCTCTCTGATCTTCGTCGAGGAACTTGCCTTGAAAGTCAAGGCAGCCGTCGAAAAGGAGCGTGAGCGGCTCGACGCCGTGCTCGTTTTCCCGTCAATGCCGGAGGTTATGCGGCTCAATAAGCTCGGTTCCTTCAGCATGTCGCAGCTCGGGCAGTCGAAGAGCCCCTTTTTCCAGCTCTTCAAGAAGAACAAATCGTCGTCGGGATTCGCCGACAGTATGTTGAAGCTTGTCCGGACATTGCCGAAGGTTTTGAAGTACTTGCCTAGCGACAAGGCACAGGACGCGAGGCTCTACATCCTGAGCCTGCAGTTCTGGCTTGGCGGGTCGCCCGATAACCTCGAGAATTTCGTGAAGATGATCTCGGGATCGTATGTCCCGGCACTGAAGGGGGTGGATATTGAGTACTCAGACCCGGTTTTGTATCTGGACACGGGGATTTGGCACCCGTTGGCGCCGTGCATGTATGACGACGTGAAGGAGTACTTGAACTGGTACGAGACGAGGCGGGACGTGAGCGAGAAGGTGAAGAGCTCAACCGCACCGGTGGTCGGGCTCGTGCTGCAGAGGAGCCACATTGTGACAGGCGATGACGGGCATTACGTGGCGGTGATCATGGAGCTGGAGGCGAAAGGCGCAAAGGTGATCCCTATTTTCGCGGGAGGGTTGGACTTTTCCGGGCCGGTGGAGAAGTACTTCATCAATCCGATCACCAAGAAGCCGTTCGTGAACTCGGTGGTGTCGCTCACAGGGTTCGCGCTCGTGGGTGGGCCGGCGAGGCAGGACCACCCGAGGGCCATCGAGGCGCTGATGAAACTCGACGTCCCATACATTGTGGCGCTGCCGTTGGTGTTCCAGACGACCGAGGAGTGGTTGAATAGCACGTTGGGGCTTCACCCGATCCAGGTGGCGCTACAAGTGGCGCTTCCGGAGCTCGACGGGGGGATGGAGCCAATCGTGTTCGCCGGCCGAGACCCGAGAACAGGGAAAGCACACGCTCTTCACAAGAGAGTAGAACAGCTCTGCACCAGGGCTATCAGATGGGCTGAACTCAAGAGAAAGGCCAAGGTACATTAAAACTCCGCAAGTCCCTTGATTTCCGTTATAAATCAAACACACAATAGCAACGTACTTAGAATAAATTGACACAGAAACTTTGCACGTAGAAATCCAATTTGGAAAGAAAAGCACGAAGAAAGGAGAGAGCGTGAAAAAAAAAAAAGGACTGCTAGGTTTTAATTAATAATAAAACGTCAATTACATAAAAGCCCTAATCCAAAAGCTCCATATTACCGGTCCCCGCACCCATCAGACACTATGGTGGGCTAGGGGATCCGGCCTAAGTCCGAAATGTATCTAATACAATTATGTTGCACCGGTGTAGCTAAGAAATAGGCCGGACCATGAAAACGGATTCGGACACAAATTTTACGACAATCTATATATTAGTTTATCACACCTGAAAAACCGAAACTCTTGACAAGCTCTAGGCCCAGAGAGCTTCAATAAACATAACTAGTTGATGATTAATTTATAGATTTTATGCTATAATTTAGTCTTCCTAGAATCAAATTCCATGAAGTTAATCTTACGTGGACATTTTTTTCAGGCGGAGAAGAGGCTAGCGATCACCGTCTTCAGCTTCCCGCCTGACAAAGGCAATGTTGGATCGGCCGCGTACCTCAACGTCTTCTCGTCGATCTACTCCGTCCTCAAGGACCTTAAACGCGATGGCTACAACGTTGAGGGCCTCCCGGATTCGTCCGACGCGCTGATTGAAGAGGTGATCCACGACAAAGAGGCCCAGTTCAGCAGCCCCAACCTCAACGTTGCCTACAAGATGGGCGTCCGCGAGTACCAGTCGCTCACGCCCTATGCTGCGAACCTCGAGGAGAATTGGGGAAAGCCGCCGGGGAACCTGAACTCCGATGGAGAGAACCTCTTGGTGTACGGGAAACAGTACGGCAACATCTTCATCGGTGTTCAGCCCACGTTCGGATACGAAGGCGATCCGATGAGGCTCCTCTTCTCCAAGTCTGCAAGCCCGCACCATGGCTTCGCTGCGTACTATTCCTTCGTTGAGAAGATCTTCAAAGCCGACGCGGTGCTCCACTTCGGGACCCACGGCTCGCTGGAGTTCATGCCGGGGAAGCAGGTCGGGATGAGCGATGCGTGTTTCCCTGATAGTCTCATCGGGAACATCCCGAACGTGTATTACTACGCGGCGAACAACCCTTCGGAGGCCACAATTGCCAAGCGCCGGAGCTACGCCAACACGATCAGCTACCTCACGCCACCCGCAGAGAACGCCGGGCTTTACAAGGGCCTCAAACAGCTCAGCGAGCTAATTGCCTCGTACCAGTCGCTCAAGGACACCGGACGCGGTGCCCAGATCGTGAGCTCGATAGTCAGCACGGCAAGACAATGCAACCTCGACAAGGACGTTGATCTCCCGGAGGAGGGTGCTGAGATCTCCCCGAAAGAGCGCGACAATGTTGTCGGAAAAGTCTACTCCAAGATCATGGAGATCGAGTCCCGTCTCCTGCCCTGCGGCCTCCACGTTATTGGCGAGCCCCCATCAGCACTCGAAGCCGTTGCTACGTTAGTCAACATTGCTGCACTTGACCGTCCGGAGGAAGACATCTCGTCGCTCCCGTCGATCCTGGCCAAAACCGTCGGGCGAGAGATTGAAGACATTTACAGAGGAAGCGACAAGGGAGTATTAAAAGACGTCGAGCTTCTCAAACAGATCACTGAAGCATCCCGTGGAGCAGTCATGGCGTTCGTCGAGCGGTCGACGAACAAGAATGGACAAGTCGTCGAAGTCTCCGACAGGTTCACAGCGATCCTAGGGTTCGGAATTAACGAGCCGTGGGTGGATTACTTGTCGAAGACAAAATTCTACCGTGCCGACAGGGAAAGGCTCAGAATCTTGTTCGCATTCTTGGGAGACTGTCTGAAACTCATCGTCGCCGACAACGAATTGGGAAGCTTGAAGCAGGCTTTGGAGGGGAAATTTGTCGAGCCCGGACCTGGAGGCGACCCGATCCGTAACCCGAAGGTGTTGCCGACGGGGAAGAACATTCATGCGCTGGACCCACAGGCGATTCCGACGACAGCAGCGATGCAGAGCGCGAAGATCGTCGTGGAGAGGCTTATCGAGAGGCAGAAGATCGACAACGGAGGGAACTACCCCGAGACGGTGGCGCTGGTCCTGTGGGGCACCGACAACATCAAGACGTACGGCGAGTCGCTGGGGCAGGTGCTGTGTATGATCGGTGTGAGGCCCGTTGCCGACGGGCTGGGCAGAGTCAACAAGATTGAGATTGTCAGCCTCGAGGAGCTCGGGAGGCCCAGGATCGACGTTGTCGTCAACTGCTCCGGCGTGTTCCGCGATCTGTTCATCAATCAGGTATCGATCTTCGACCCCTTCCAAGGAACCAATATTCGTATAGGTTTGCCAACGGTGCCAGAATCCGTAAGTTTGAATTGTTAAGAAACCAACATAACCGTCGGTTTCGCAATCTCGTCGGTTTCGCAATCTCGCCATGAATCAAGTATCGCTCTTCGTCCCCGAAGAGCAATACCTGATTGATGAAGAGATCGCAAAAACTAACGGTTAACCACCGGTACCAGACTGGTACTATCAGCTTCGCGACCTCCTCATCAATCAAGTATCGCTCTTCGACCCCGAAGAGTGATACCTGATTGATGAAGATTTCGCAAAACTGGCTGTTAAAGGCTTCTATAAATCCGATACTGATTCTGTAAAAACCGGTTTTTATCGGCAACCGGTTCTGAGGCCATATTTGAACTAGTGCAACAAATTCCCGTTTGTTAAAAACCAACCGGTCGAAATTCTCAAAACCCGAATCAGTACAACACCGGTTCCAAAAAGAGTATCGAAAACCGGAATTCGAACCAATTACCGGAATTTTAACCTCAGCTCCTCGTCTTGCAGATGAACCTCCTGGACCGGGCGGTGAAGATGGTGGCGGAGCTCGACGAGCCGCTGGAGATGAACTTCGTCCGCAAGCACGCGCTGGAGCAGGCGAAGGAGCTCGGAGTCGGCGTCCGGGAAGCCGCCACGAGGATCTTCTCCAACGCCTCCGGGTCCTACTCCTCGAACGTCAACCTGGCCGTGGAGAACTCGTCGTGGAACGACGAGAAGCAGCTGCAGGACATGTACCTGAGCCGGAAGTCGTTCGCCTTCGACAGCGACGCGCCCGGCGTCGGCATGATGGAGAAGCGCAAGGTGTTCGAGATGGCGCTGAGCACCGCCGAGGCCACCTTCCAGAACCTCGACTCGTCGGAGATCTCGCTCACCGATGTCAGCCACTACTTCGATTCCGATCCGACCAATCTGGTGCAGAATCTGAGGAAGGATGGGAAGAAGCCAAGCGCTTACATCGCTGATACCACCACGGCCAATGCGCAGGTAAACATTCTTGAACCATCGCTCGCAGATCCGCCATTAATGGTGCTTGCTTAGAGCTTGCTGGATTCTTTAATGGCGATAATTATGAGTTTATACATATACAAATATTTATATATATATATATATATATATATCTCTACGTACTATAAAACTAGAGTGACCTTTTTCCCCATGGTTTCCAAAAATTAATCAATATATCCCGTATATTTGTAGAAATTGACAATACTAGTATAATTTTGAATTTTTTTACATTCTGCCCCCTTTTGGTTTTGCCATTGCGTGATTTTATTTTGACTTTAACTCGTTTCACAATGCAGGTGCGGACGCTCTCAGAGACTGTGAGGCTAGACGCGCGCACGAAGCTGCTGAACCCGAAGTGGTACGAGGGCATGATGTCGAGCGGGTACGAGGGCGTGCGGGAGATCGAGAAGCGGCTGACCAACACGGTGGGGTGGAGCGCGACCTCGGGGCAGGTGGACAACTGGGTGTACGAGGAGGCGAACACGACGTTCATCCAGGACGAGGACATGCTCAACCGCCTCATGGCCACCAACCCCAACTCCTTCCGCAAGCTCGTCCAGACGTTCCTCGAGGCCAACGGCCGCGGCTACTGGGAGACGTCCCCCGAGAACGTCGAGCGCCTGCGGCAGTTGTACTCCGAGGTCGAGGACAAGATCGAGGGCATCGATAGGTAAATACACCGTTTGTGAATTAGACCGTATGTGCAGAATCTGTAAAGGAGAAACGAAAATATTCTAGCGTTGAGAAGTCTGTAATGTGACATTGTTTTTCTGGTGTAATTAAAGCCAGGTTTTGGCGCTTGTGTATTGACTCTTGATCATTTGGGAATTAAACCCTTAATAAAGATTCTCTTTTTTTTTTAGTTCACTATATTCAAAACATATAGTTCAGTATACAAGGGATTAGAGCGGCAGAAGTACTTATGTTGTCGGAGTTGGTGTTCCTTTGCCAATTGAGAATGGGCAATCGATGCAATGAGAAATGCGGATTGCGTGAGTCCGCCACAAACGCAATCAAACGGCACCACACATTGTGTTTTCTGCAGTGACCCGTTTTTGTTTCTCCGTTAACTACAGATCAATTAGGGAATATTCTGGGGTTGGTACGTCTCTTGTCTTTATTTCTTCTTTTAATTTTAAAAAAATAATAATAAGTAAACAAATTGAATAGTATGTGACAAAAATGTTGATGGTCCAGAATCTCTTGCTGCCACATAAAAAGGTCATTTGAAACTGAGTTTCCAACAGCTAAATGCATAATGCATTTATATCAATATATATTATAGGTGTACACAACAAGTATGCAATCCGTATTGATGTAACAACTAAACTCTCATCAGACCACTCAATTTTTATAGGGGTTTTCATTTTTAAGAAGTTGAACCATTTAGCAAAAGTACACATGAGTGTAAGCTGTTGGTACATCTAGTATTTGGGCCGGTCCGAATCCCGGTTTTGTAGAAAAGTTAGCCTCGTAGATCGATTCTCGACCAATTTCATCCCGGTTTCATCTCGGAAATTGAGTTTTTTGTCAAAAAAGTTAGATCAACTTTGGACCAATCCGATTCCTGGTTAATGTTCATAGGATAGGATCATAGAACACCCTTTATAACTCTATACCCAAAATACCCTTGATAAAAGAAAATTCAAAAGTGGGACCTAAGCAAAATTGAATCATGAATGCTGATTACAATTCTTCATTTCATATATTTCAATCACTAATGAATAATACAAGGTAAATCTACAGAGTTAAAAAATGAAAAAAGACAAGATATACCCTCCTCTCTCTAAAAAATGAATACAAGGCTTTGACAAAGTGATACATTAATCTTTCTTTTTACTTTTTTGGGTATCAAAAAGATTTATCTTTTTTCTTTCTCCTTCATACTAATTCCATAAGAAGAGGGTCACCTTGTGACATTACTCTGATGAGCTTAATGAAATCCGGTTCGCCCGTCACGTTCCACGGATGAACGGACGAAGCTTTGGCTGAGTAAATCGTGGTAGAATTCGCCACCGGTTCTTTCTTATAAACCATGGAATTAAGTACCGAGTCAAAATTTGACGGAGAATCCATTGACACGAAGAACATTGGTATCGCGGTCTTGTAATGGAGGTCTTGATCGCCCACCAGATTAACGAGATCGACAAAATCAGGCACGAAATGTCGGGGGACATAAAATATTTCGGAGCTGCAAATCATGAGGTGCTTGCTGCTTTTCATAATCTCTTTGTAGTTCACTTGGAAATGGACTGGCATTGTGCTGACGATTTTCTTTACCGTCGCTGCTTGTTTCGAAAACCAATCATCGTCCTTCGTCGAAACGGTAACCCAAGACTCGGATACCTGCATTCAATCAGACTTTGGATTGAGAAATGTCGAGTTCTCTAGATGCCAGTAACAAGGCTATATTTTTGGAATTTCATTTTTTAGGAAAAAGAATGAGAAAACAAATTATAGATAATCCGAAAGAAATATATTTTGTTTGCACTCGGAGTTGAAATAAAATTCGAAAGATGTATTTTTAGTAGTTTTACTAAGCATACACAGCGTCAATCCTGTAATGAAACGGCTTCGATTCAATCGGCATGAGATGACATTTTTTTAAAAACAAAAAATATTTATGCATAATTTAAGCAATAAACTATTTCTTCCAATCATAATTTTCCCTTCTAATATTTTTTTCCTTTATCTTTGATATTTACATTAAAAAAAAGGTATTTCCTTTCACTAACTTTCTCAAAGTTCCAAAAAAGGCACAAGGTTCCAATTATCAGTTTAAAAACATTCTCGCACCAAAAACGCCTTCCTTTAACTGTTTGAAACCATCACTCGGTGAAAGATTATAAGAAAAACAATATTTATGTTTTATGCTAAATTACTGAGTTCCGTGACATACAGTTTCACACTAAAATGGAAAATACAAACGTTTAAGTCCCTATATTACCTCGTTCGGAATCCATAGTTTAGTCTTGTCCGCCTCGAGAATATTCCAGTAATTAAGAATAGTATTGTCCTGAAGGAACAAAAATCCCTCTGCACTGCTATACAGCTCGAATATCTTAGGAAGATACCTGAAAAAAACGGCGAAAGATACAGCTAAAAATTAGTGTTTTGATCAAATTACTCGAAGATCACCAAAAAGAAAACCTTCATAATCCAAACCCCAGCTTCTGCGTTTACTTACGAGCACTTATGCCTTGTCCACTACGTGAATCAAAGTAAACAAAAATGAAACAATCCAGATTTTGTCTAATATATACAAAGAATTAAACTCTGTGTTCTAATTCTAGAGATAAATGCAGTATAAATGCTTGTAAATAAACGGAGAAAATCGTAAAAGCGGAACAACTTACTTGTATATTTGCTCTAATTGAGCTTCTTCAACAGCAAGCTCTTGGTTCTTCTTTGCAGACAAAATCACCACCGTCTTGAATATCCGCCCGTAAAGCAATCTCCATTCAAGAGCCGTGCGTTCCACAGGACCGTTACAGAACATGATAAGCACGACATTACCGAAATTCTTTCTCCATCGAATCAAATTCCCGATCTCGGAAGTCACCATTCCCGTTTCCTCAACCCCAAGGTGGACAGACGGCAGCTTCTGAGGGACAAACTCTTTTCGGTCTCCGTGACCAATGGTCGGTCGGGGACGGTCGAGTTCCAGCGACATTAGCCTCGGTTGCTTGTACCCGACAGAGAGCAAGTCCTGAAGCCAAGCAGCCGTGAACTTCACGTCCTTCTCCGTCCAAAACCCTTCTTCAGCCATGGCGTAGCTCAGCTCCAGAATCTTCTCAAACATCCTGTGCTTCCCCGATCTCCAAGAGACCAGGAAGTTAATCAAACGACCCACGTTCACATGAAGATCTTTCTCTTCAGAAAACGGGTACGCCTCGATCCGATCGTATCGATGAACCGTAGGTGGATAAACCACCACGTATCCGCCGATTTCCCACAGCATTCTCTGGCCCCAGTAGCCACGTAACACGTCCGAAGCCATTGTGCTAACAGAAACTGGAAGCATCAACGCCCAGAATGCCGATGAATGGTAAATCGTGTTGAACGAATTAACCGGCGTCATCATTCCTTGAGGCAACGCCACCTTCGGAGCATGAGCGTCGAATTTAATGTCGAAAGCTTCCAACCCCGATTTTCGGGTGAAGTAGAACACGGAATCAACATCGGGGAGCCCGTTCGAAATGCCCTGCTGAATATACTGTTTCCCGCCGAAAATCTCTGTGTAGAACTCTTCGTGTCCTAATTCTCCCACGTTCTCCAACGGCATTCCTCGAGGCCAAACGGACCTCTGACCAAAATGAATGTATGGGTTCACAATCGTTCGATTCGGGTTTTCATGGCTGTATTGATAGATAGGCTCTTGCCTCGCACCCTCTCCAACCAACTCCAAATCGAAATGCTTCCCCAAATCGCCATCGATCACGTCCCCGCGATCGTCTGCGTCAAAGATCTTCTTTGCACCATGCTGAATCGCAAACAAATACCCGACACTCTTCCTAACATAGGAATCATACGGAAGATAATCCACAACTCGAAAGCCCAATTTAGCTTGATCATCCAAAGAAAGAAAGATCACACCTTTGAGGCTCCAATCCGGGGGCGTCTTCGAGTTCCCGACCGCGACTACCTGCCACCCAGCCATTCTCGCGAGCTTCCGCAGCGAATCGCCCGGGTAATCCGACACCGCGACGACGATCCACCTCTCGGCTCGGAAACTCGCGTACCGAGACGCCCTATCGGCGATACCCGGGACCGAATTCCAGTTCACGTTCGGAAACTCGATCCTCTCCAGAGCCTGAGCTTGATTCTCGAAGCAGAGGAGAGCGGCGGTGTCCCCAACGTTGCGGAGGAAGATCAGAGCCGCGACGGTGGATATCAGGCCGAGGACCGTGACGACCCTGTATAGATTCTCCGAGAGCCATGTCGAGAAGTCCAAGGCCTTGGCCGGGGCGAATCGCCTAGGGTATAGGGTCGGCAAATTCCTGATCGGAATCGAAATCGAGGCTTTCGGGGACTTGGGAGCTTCGCGATCTTGAACCCTCATCGATCAAATCGAACACTCTCCCTCCACTCTCGAAGAGTGACCCAAACCCGAAATTCAGAGAATCCCCAGTTCAAATCAGTGATCTTCTTCCTCGTCGACACTCAGCTCAGCTTCAGCTTCAGCAATGGCAGCACAGAGAAGAAATGCCCGAAATCTGCGAGTGTTGGTTCGATCTCTGGCTTGAAGTTTGGGCAAAGGGGAAGAGAAAGCGTCGTTGTCAGTGGGTTTGTCTGTGATGATGATATACAGCTCTCTCTGGTTTCTCTCTCCTGCGGTTGAATTTGCCGACAACAATGTCTGGAGAGAGAGAGAGATGACAATGGCGTCGGTTGGGGGCTTTGCTTGCCTTTGAAAATATAACTGTTTTTCTTGCTTGCTTGCTGCTTGGTTGTTCACTTGCCCCGGTTTTTCTTATACTCTCAATTATTTTTCCGAAGGTTTAAAATGCCGATACCGATTCATCGGATCGGTAATCCGATATTTTACTTGTATACCGACGGGTATGTTAGCAACATTTGAATGAAATCAAACAACGCAACGTAGATCGGAGTTCGGACATATTACAGGAGTTACGTTCAGTTGCCGATTGTATATCGTCTTTACTATAATCGATCAAAGTATTTTAGTACTTGTGATTTTCTTTCTTACGTTTCCGTTTTGTACTACAAGTACTACAAAACTCGATCACGAGTTTTATACTCGAAATGAGGAATACATCAAAATACATCTTAAGTATGTAAAATATTATCGATCAACTTAATTACTTTGTGTCGGATTTTCTTAATTGGTTGTTGTAAAATTAGGTTTCGGAACTCTATGTGAACAACATTAATGAGCCGCGTGATTTAAAGAAAAAAAATACATTTTGACGGCTTCAACGATGAATTATGGGCTTCCAATCAAAATCTAATTGTGATCTATTATTTGGGTTGTCCATCTTTTTGGTATTTAATAAATTTTGTGTAAAAAGTCAAGTAACTATTTTGATTATTTCATAGCTTTTGCAATATAGTTTTTGGTCATTATTCATGTACCAAATTTAATCATTATTTTAGTACAACTAGTAAGGTAATATTTTACTATGTTTGTGAATTAAAGGTGAAGATTTAAGTAAGTTAAGACATCCATTTAAGATTGTTATTGGGGTTAACACTTCAACACTAAAATAGCAAGAAAGTATTGAATTCATGTGCTTTTGCAATATATATTTTTCAATATTTTCTTGTCATAGTTCATGTGCTAAATTAATTAGTATAACTTTATTCTTTATGAGGTAGTACTTTCTATGGTTGTGACTTAAAGATGAAGATAGGAGAAGCAAAATGTCCAAATAAGTTATAAGTGTACTATTGGGTTAACACTTTAACATTAAAATAGCAATATAGTGTTAAGAGAAAATTTCCAATTAAATGTAATTCACTAATATATATAATATATATATATGTGTGTGTGTGTGTGTTGGGTGGTTTCTACTTTCTACTTTAGAAGAAAGATTTTTTATCTATTTATTTTGATCGAGAAATAAGTTAACAAATTAGGTGATTAGTATTTAACAGTATGGTTTTGTGCTTGGATTGTTTTTACTTGGGTTAATTTAATTGCACTATGTGGTAGAGCAGTGTAAAATCATAAATTAGTAAAAATAGCTTGTCAAACTAAGGTTTTTTCTTTCTTTCAAATTATTCGCTCCAGAAAATTGTGTTTGGAATTGGATTAGTAGTCAACTAATTAGGTGATTATATATTTATTTATTTACTGTACTGCATTGTTATAATATGAACTTCATTCTTTCTTCAAATTAGTGTTTTTTTTTTTTTCTATTTTAAGATAAGAGACTGTTGTTAGAGTGTTGATTATGATGGATTACCAATAAATTGAATGTTTTTGTTGTTTGACAATATCCTGCCTTGATATCTAATGTTTTATTTATTAAGTTAACTCTCATTCTTTATTCAAAAAAACTTAATTTCTCTTAATTTTGACATGTTCTGCAAACAAATCAATGGACACATTAGTATAACCTATATATATAAAAGGACAGTTTTTCAACATTGAGGTGGCATGATTCAGAATGAAGAGATTTGGAAATACTGATTTGTGAAGATAAATTTTTTTACCTCCATTATTTGACACTATATTATGTGACTTTTGAAGTGCCTAATTTATGAGATATGAATGTCGTTTGCATTACAGACTATTCCAATATACATTTTAAGGCTGTTAATTATTTATGAATGTCATTTACAATCCAATTCTCTGTCTTCCTTCCTTCCGTCCTTTTGATTTCTCTTCTCCCGCGGGTTAAACCCAGTTTCCTTTTCTCTCTTCAGGCCTTTCCTTTCCGGTGAAGCCAATCCACCTCCCACGCATATCTATTTCTTTGCTCCCTTTCTCTTTAAGTCGGAGCTTCTCCGTTTCCGCAGGATTCCTCTCACGCACCTGCATCGTTGATAATCCTTACATCCAAATTCAAGCATTTCTTTGCGCTAATCAGCAGTGCTTGCTTTTGCCCTATCAATTTCGATTTTGCTACTCCCACTAAGTCGGTGATTTTGATTAGTGTTGATTGGAGTGTGATTAGTAACTCTGATATCCCTTCTTGAAGCGGTGTTGAGTTCTTGACCCTAAACCCACCTCCCATGCATATATGTTTCTCCGGCCACTCTGGCGACCAGGCGAGCCAAGCCGTATGAATTCCTCGATAATCATTAAAGGTTACATCCAATTTCAGTCATTTGTTAATTTTTAATTAGGTTGTGTATATATTAATTTTGTTTTGCGTTTTATATAAATCTGTTGGATTTTAGTCCTCCATTAGTTTCTGCCGTCATGCCATATGCATTCAGTTGATACTCAAATGTCATGGAATAGGCTCGGAGGAAGCATTTTTACGCTGCTGGCCATCTTCTTCACGGTATATATAACTCACCAAGTTTTTTGTTCTTTTTTTCCTTTGGATATCATTTGGACCATGTTTGTGCGTTTTTTGAATTGCTAAATATTTTGGAGAGAAAAATAAATGTATCTGAAGTTTTCTCACTTCTCTAGCAAGATGTTATTTATTTTAATTTTTTTCAGGGATTTCCGAGTTTATTTTTAGCCTACCATCTATTCTTCAATGGGATTCTTATTTTTCGAATATTTGTTTTTCTTTGTGTTATAAATTGTTAAAAACCCGAATTTACGCGTTGTTTGCAATTTTGTTTATTCTTCAGGGACTTACTACTTCAGCTACCCTTTCCGTCAATTCTCCGGTGAGATTCTTATTTTCCAAAATTTTGTTTCTATTTCCATTTATCCTTAATACACACTGCTCTCTAGTCTAGCTCTTCACTAAATATATATATTTACATTTTCTCTTCGAGATTCTCTGCAACTTTTTAGTTTTCAATTACTGATGTCAATGGCTAACCTTTTATATCACTTACTCGGACCCTCTCACTCTATCCAAATATACACTATTAGGTGCCTGTTTTTATCCTTTCAATTTCATTTTCTTTGCTTCTAAGCTGGAATATTTGTGCAGGCATTTTCTTAATTTTGACAAACAAACACTTTTGAGCTGAATTCTAAAGATATAGACTGTTGCGTCCATTGGTTTCTTGGTGCCTATTATTCCTAATATGTTGTGTGTGTGTGTATATATATATATATATATAAAGCTAACTCCATTGTTCTAAAAAATTCTAAACTTTCCAATATTTTTTAATCTATAATTTTAATGTTATATATTTTTTTATCTTTTTTCATTTTTTGAATGTTTATGTGCAGTTTTTCGCTTCATTATTTTTTTCCGCATTGAGGTAAAATAGATTATTTATTAGTATTGTTTCTACTTTTTTTAATTTTATATTTCAGGGATTTCCTTAATTTGCTAGCTTACCATGAATGAGAGATTCTTATTTCCCTTTTTTGTTGTTAGAATCTGTTTTCATAGATTTATTCTATCCGTTAGTCTCTTAACTTTCCGGTCAACATTTTTTTTCGGCAGATCTTGCCTCTCTCCAGTGGATACTATGGCGCTATCCTGCATGCAATCGAGACTCTTCACTATATGTATTGCTTAGAAAAGATTGGAATGAAGCATTTTGAATTGCCGACGCTCTCTGCTCACCAAATTATAAGTATTCGGAGCTACACTTTAATTTGGGCTGCTAGAAATTACACGTTTTAGGCATCGTTAATGCTCTAATATATTCCTCAAAGTTGATTAATGTATTTATCTTTGAATATTTTACTGCTCTGTTTTTAACTCTTCAATATATGCATTGCTTAGGAAGTCTCTTGCGTGATTTTGTGCAAGTTTTCTTTACTTAAATATTGATATCAGATCGAGAAAGGCTTGCTACTTTTTAGACTCTAAAATGATTAATTATAACTGTACAATATAGGTAGACTCTAAAACACAAAAGTAAAGGTCAATTATTTATGTAGCATTTTTGGATTTGGCTCAATGTTCATGATACTATATTTATTTTGGTGATCCCATGGCAGAGAAAACTTTGGCTCTTCATCATCCCGACGACTCCGGCAAGGACCTCTTCATCCACCAAACCTACACTGAGCCAATCAGATTTCGTCCCTTGCCCAACGACTCCGGGGAGGACCTCTTCGTCCATGAGTCCAATCAAGACAGATATATTCCAGTCCCTCGCCAAAAACAAGGCCATCACCACCACCGATGCTGACAAGACCAAATACGTCGACACCATCACCAGTGAGTTCAATGATCACAGTGGCAGATACAACACCGCCGCCAGTGGGAGGAGGCGAGTTACTGGTTGCCAAAAGGTGTTCATGACATTTAAGGTTGCCTTATGAGTTATGAGATGTTTTTTTAATGAAAATTGAGTAGTTGAAAATTATTATTATATTACCTTACGTGTATGAAAATATCAGAAACATTGTTAGAATGATTTTAATTTGTATAATTATGACTTACAAAGTTATTTTCTTCCATTTTTTACAAGAAATATTATTCAATTCGATAAACTAACTGATAAACTAGCTGTTGTTTAGTTTTTCAAATCAGAGTTTCCTAATTTTCAAGTTGTATTTTTTTCTCAGTGTACCTCGCAAGGGATATGTATGAAAGTCTATCAGTCTATATAAATAGTAAATTATTAATTTAGTAGAAAAATTCCCTCACACTTTCTCGAACCCATATTCCTTTTAATCCTGAACCCTATTATTGAAAGTGTTGGATTAATTCAACTGGTGATTTTTTGCTAAAACTGCGAGCCTCCTTTTCTGGCGAGATTCCATTTAATCTAGAAAATCTTGATATATAGTTTAGTTTCTCACGTGATTTGCTCTAATATGGATTCTCATTTTTCACGTATAATGAGCCGTCATTGATGGTTGTATATATAGGTTAAGTAGCCAAATCATTTGATGGTTATATTATAAACTCTATGGTATTATGCTTCATAAAATCTATAAAGTTATTGAAATCATAAGTATTTTTGAATATATATATTATATATAATTAGGAAAAAAAATCAATGCATATAAAATATTGATCTTATATACATTATTATCTTACATATGCACCTTTGAAAGAGCTGAAACTCTTATAATTAATTATAATAAATAAAACATGTGTGCGATTGATTAATGATTAAGTTTAGACTTTTATTCTCTTAAGATCCATGCCAAGTCTTTTGAACTGCACTGTTTGTTGGTTATGCCCGAACCCGATATTGGATATCTCGGGTTATCGGATATCGACCCGATAACCATAACCGACATATTGGGCCCACTCGGGCCCAAGTATTAATTATGATTCATATTAATTAATAATAGATTAATTAATTCATGATTGGGCTTTTAGAAAGCCCATTAAGTGGGCTTTAAGAAAGCCCACTAGGTCAAGACCATAGGGTATTATAAATACCCTATTATGACTCATAATTAAACACAACACACATCAGAGAAACCCAAGCCCTAGAGAGAAAATTCGAGCTCCCCTCCCTTGGTAGTCGAATTTTGGCTTGCTCCCCGGTTCACTCATCGGTTGATCATCTAAACACCAAATAGGATCTAACCTATCCTCCGAGGTGTTTTCCGGTCATCTCAAGACGTTCCCGAGTGACGTGGTGTACGAAATAGAGGCGCAACACTTGAGGCGTTGAATCCTAGAAATCGACAAGCTTCAGAATCAAAGGAATCGGCATTATTCGGTACAGTTGGCAAAAGTACCGAAGTTTGGTAACGATCTCTAAACTGTATCTTAATTCTCGTAATTATTCTAGATCTTAATTGTTCGATGATATCCCGTGATTTCCGCCTCGGGATTGAGAAAAGTCATCGAAAAACCCAACAGTGGTATCAGAGCCGGTCTGAGTAATTTTCGAAAATTAGATATGTTAACCGAAATAATTTTAGAAATTTTTTGGTGTGATTAGATTTTCAGTGGGAGCGTTAGAAAATTAATTATGATTAATTTTGTGTGTTGTTCGGAATCCGATTTAGAATCGGGATTGAATTTTATTTAATTTTAATGTGTATTATTAAATAAGAAAAGGGGAAAAACAAACGACGGCACCACCACCGGAACCGGCGGCGATTTCACCGTCGCCGCCATGGTCCCGGGTGGCGCCGGCGTTTGTGGCTCCCATTCGGTGGGAGCCAATGGGCGACGGCTAGGGTTTCAAAAACCCTAGCCGAAATAAAATTTTTTTTTTTAATCGTGTGGGCCTGATTGGATCAGGCCCACGGGCTGGGTTTTAACCCAGCCCAAAAATAACTCGGGGTGGGCCTGATTGGATCAGGCCCACGGGCTGGTTTTTAACCCAGCCCCAATTCGCCCAGCCCGGATCGCAGTGATCCGGGCATACCCAACCCGGGTACCCAACCCGGGTTGGACCCGGGGCTTCAGCCCGGGTCTGCGCTGACCCGGGCCCATACCGAACAGACCCGGATCCGGGTCCTTCTTGACCCGGATCCGGGTCAAAATTAACTTTTCCCGGGCAGGGGCCTTCGGCCCTGCCCGGTCTCCCCGATCGTGACCGGGGTTGCCCGAGGGCAACCCGTACAAGCTCGGGTTAATCCCAAGCTTGTATTCCGGTATTTGATATTTAATTATATTTATGTTTAATTATTTTAAAATACGATTTAAACTGTTTATTTTATTTTATTTATAATTATTATAAATATCTTTAAATATAAGAATTGAAAATCTAATATATATGATATTAATTATTAATAAATATGATTTATTCAATGTTATTATCAATCTTATGAAGTTTGTTTCCATTATTGTTTATGTTATTGATTTACAAATTGTTTGTTGATAAATTTTATTTATAATCAATAATTCTTAATTAGATTAAGATAATAAATAATCTTTTAATTATTATAGTAATAGAAAAGATCTAATCTTTAATGGAAATAAAAGATATATATATATTTTGATTAAAGATATCTTATCTATAAAGATAGTTATTTATCTTTTATTCAAGTAAAGGAAAGATAAATCATGATTTAAGATATTTTATCTTTAAGTGATTTATTTATCTTTTATTTAAAGATAAAAGGGTTTGTCTTTAAAACTTTCAACATATATATATATATATATATATATATATATTTATGTATACTTTTAGAAGTATATATAATTCGAAATAGAATATGTTTTACAAAATAGGATTATGTATCACATATTCATTGTCTTAATTCTAAGAACATTTAAATTAGTTAACTATGTTCAGTTTAAGACAAAAGTTAGGATCACCTAAAACCCCTCAATAAATATTAGGTATAATGTCTTCCAACGGCTGGGTCCTCGATCTAATTGAGATAAGTTTTGAGTGTGTCTCTAACCCAAGGGAGTACTCTTATACCCTCTTTTAGACGCGTAGGGCGACCTATACTGTCCGCCGATTCACCCCTTGGGTCTACCTAAACGAGTACTCTAATTAGATTAGATATCGTAGACAATTTTTTGGAAACCGGTTAGAATGCTAAATGAAAAAAATTGTTTTTCTTTTCTAAACGTCGGAGATAATATAGGATATTAGAGCAATTGTTGACTTTCTCTGAGTGACTAATTAATGGAATTGATGAGGGTTACTTTTCCATTAACAAATCACGAAATATTATATAAAGCCCTTATAATATATACTTTTATGTAACATCTTTATTATAATAAGTAATTTATAATTTACATGTAAATGCTAGAATTAATATTGTGCTTAAATATTTTACTTTTAAATTTGTGAAATATTATTATCTCTAACTCTATCTGTCTATATATATGTATTAGATATGGACCCGTTGAATCTCATGGCTTCAGAAGCAGTGAAAGGATTCAAAGCTACAGTGGAAAACAATCGTCTTGACGATTCCAACTACGTGACCTGGTCAGAGGCATTCAAAAGAATGCTAAGGAACGACGATCTTGGTTTCATAGCCAAGGATTTGCCGCCTTCTATGCCTGACAGAGATACAGGCTCAAAAGAAGACTGGATTAGCTATCATCATTATAAAATGAAGTCCATTCATGTTCACCGACTCATTATGTCATCTGTGATGCCGATCATAAGACTTGAGATCGAGAACTTGAATGCACATGATACTATCTTATACCTTGAGAAAACTTATGGGGATCGGAACCCCACAAGAAGGTATCAGCTGTTGTGGAAACTGTTTAATGTGAAGATGTCTATTAACAGTACCGTTAGAGAACATTACGACAGGCTGATGAGCTATGCAGACAGACTTCAACAATCTGGGTTCTATGTCGATATAGGCATGAGAAGATTTTGCATACTCCAGTCTCTCATTCCAGAACTGCGAAAGACAGTCAACATCCTTATAGAAGGAAACTGCAACTTTGAACACCTCGTCGATTTACTTGAAATTGGCGAAGAAAATATGAAGGCAGAAAGAAAAAGAAAATTGGAAGACATTGAAACTATGAGAAAATCCAAGATGAGTAAAGACTCACCAGACAAAGTCTCTGAGACTATCAATGTCGAACCCTCAAGCTCAGGTATAAACGTTATAACCAAAATCTTAAAGATTCATTGAATATGTAGTAATCTAGTTACTAACATGTGTTATTGAAATATGTTTCTCACACAGATGAATCTGATAAAGAAGAAGAGGAAGAGGAAGAAGAAGAAGAAGAGGAGTAGAGACTCTGAAAACTAACATGTCCTGTTCATGAGACAAGACATCCAAGTTATCCGTCTTCTTTTTCATCTTAAGTTTTAGTTTCAAATGAATAATGATTGATTTATTTATGTTTAGACTATCCATTAAGTTTGTTTTTGGAATAAAGTTTTGAATATTTTATTATCTAAGATATTAAGGTTGTTAATATTAATGTATTGATTTATGATAAGTCATAAATATTTATCAAGAGTGCATAATAAATCAATCTTTTAGTTCCAATATTCAGAAATTATAGACTTTGACTTGTCAAAAGTGCATCACCTAAAGATAGGAGGTTTCAGGTATTTCATTACCTTCACTGATGACTTCAGTCGATATGGTTATGTATACCTAATGAAACACAAATCTGAATCGCTTGAAAAGTTCAAGCAATTCAAGAATGAAGCAGAAAATCAGTTAGCAAGAAAAGTTAAAGCCATACGATCTGATCGAGGTGGCGAATACTTGAGCGATGATTTCAAAGCTTACCTCCGTGACATGGGAATCATTTCATCATTGACCCCTCCAGGTACGCCTCAACTGAATGGTGTATCTGAGAGGAGAAATCGAACCTTGTTGGACATGGTTCGATCAATGATGAATAAAACTGACTTACCTGAGTCCCTATGGGGATACGCACTTATGACAGCAGCTACCACACTGAACTGTGTGCCATCTAAGACGGTTCCTTCAACCCCATATGAGATATGGAAAGGAAGAATACCGGATTTGCATTTCATGAGAATCTGGGGATGTGAGGCATATGTCAAGACTCTAATGTCTGACAAGCTCAGTCCCAAATCGGTTAAATGTAACTTTGTGGGATACCCGACGGAAACTCCTGGGTATTACTTCTATCAGAAACACACAGGCAAAATAATAGTTGCCAAGACAGGTGTTTTCTTAGAAGAAGATTTTCTCTCTAGAAAGTCTAGTGGGAGAAACATTGTTCTTAATGAAGAACAAGAGCCACAAGATACTCAAGAACAAGAAATGGACACAGAAGGTACTCACACATCGAGTTATGAACATCGTGATCAGATCATGGTTGATAACCAAATAGAAAACGTTGTTCTAAACGAAGAAGTTGATAATGAGATTATCAATGAAGAACCTCAAGAAAACATAGTTCTATACGATGTGCCCATACAAGATGGGATAAATGAGCAACCAGATTACACACTGACATCACGAAGATCAATTAGAGAGAGTCAACCTCCTCTTAAATTGAACCTTCTTGTTTCGATAGAAGATGAAACTGTTCATGAAGACGATGGTGAAGAACCTGAATCTTATAACGAAGCAATGTCGGGAGATGACTCAGACAAATGGCTGGAAGCCATGAACTCTGAAATGGACTCCATGTATAGCAACGAAGTATGGGACCTCGTTGATGCTCCCAAAGGGTCAAAACCCATTGGATGCAAATGGATCTTCAAAAGGAAGATCGACATGGATGGCAAAATACAAACTTACAAAGGAAGATTAGTCGCTAAAGGTTATCGACAGATTCATGGTATTGACTATGATGAAACTTTCTCTCCTGTTGCCATGTTCAAGTCCATAAGAATCTTGCTAGCCATTGCAGCATTTCATGATTATGAAATCTGGCAAATGGACGTGAAAACCGCGTTCTTGAATGGTGTTCTCGAAGAGGATGTGTACATGACACAACCTGAAGGTTTCATAGACCGCAAACATCCAAATAAAGTTTGCAAATTGAAAAGGTCAATTTATGGTCTTAAGCAAGCATCTCGAAGCTGGAATCGTCGCTTTGATGAATCAATTACTGATTTTGGTTTTGTTAAGAACAAAGACGATCCTTGTGTATATATCAAATTGAGTGGGAGCAAAATAGTTTTCCTGATTCTCTATGTAGATGACATACTGATAATAGGAAACGATACATCTGAACTCCAAAGCGTGAAGGAGTGGTTGAGAAAATGTTTCTCAATGAAAGACTTAGGAGAAGCCGCCTATATACTAGGCGTAAAGATTCAAAGAAATAGAAATCAAAGAATCTTATCTCTAAGTCAAGGTACATATATTGACAAAATTGTTAAAAGGTTTAAAATGGACAAATCGGGAAAAAGTTTCACACCGATGACCCATAAGACATACTTGACCAAGAAGCAATGTCCGGTTTCTTCAGAAGAAATCAAAAGTATGGAGAAAATTCCATACGCTTCAGCTATTGGTTCAATAATGTATGCAATGATATGTACTAGACCAGATGTAGCTTTTGCCTTAAGCATGACAAGCAGATTTCAATCAAACCCTGGTTTTAACCATTGGACAGCCGTTAAGAATATCTTGCGTTATTTAAATAGAACAAAAGATAGATGTTTGACATACGGTGGTGCAAAAGAATTAACTTTTGAAGGATATTCTGATGCAAGCTTCCAAACAGACAGGGATGATTTTAAATCTCAAACAGGATATGTATTCTGTGCAAATGGTGGTGCTGTTACGTGGAACAGCAGTAAACAAGCTACGGTAGCTGATTCAACCACAGAGTCTGAGTACATCGCTGCATCTGATGCTGCAAAAGAGGCTGTATGGATCAAGAAATTTGTTTCTGATCTTGGTGTAGTTCCTAGCATTGGTGATCCTGTGAAGCTTTTCTGTGATAACAACGGAGCTATAGCACAAGCCAAGGAACCAAGATCACACAAGACAGCAAAGCATGTACTCAGAAAGTACCATCTGATCAGAGACATTGTTGATCGGAAGGACATAGAGATGAGGAGAGTAGACACTGAAGAAAATGTAGCAGATCCGATGACAAAATCTTTGTCGAAAGAAAAGCATTTTCGTCATGCGGAAAGTATTGGGATAAAGAACCCATAAATGTCTGTTACGATTTTATTATTTGAACCTGATTTTGGATCAGAGACAAATTTTTGTAATCATTATATTTGATTAAATTTGAAGCACATTATTATTTTCTTTAAAAGGCAAGTTTCATCATTTAAAAAGCTAATATCAATATCTTATTCAAAATCATTGATATCAAGCTATACAAATGTAGTTCCTAAGATGTCTTTGAGACACTCTTGAATTTCCCCAGTCAAAGAAATCATTATGAAGAAACAAAGAGGGACTAACAATGATATTCACAATTGACTGGTACATGTTGTTAAGATAAAAGGAAGGGGTCCTTGATATCTGAGAGATATTCTTATACATGTAGGCACTAGTCGGGATAACTAGCAGTGCTGGAAGACTCGCCCTCTAAATATTCTCACATGGATACAAAACCTTGATACAAGGGGACACTGAGAAATTTAGAGATATGAAGAGACTCCAAAGTTTGAGAACATCATGAGTCCATCACTGGGTAAGTTGCAAGCTTAGATTACAGCTCAACGCTTACCGTAACTGGAAAGTCATAACAGTTGTAGTCAGGCATGTGATGAACCTTGTAGGATGGAATGTCGTTTCAAGAAAACATGCATCCCCCCATTCCCATTGGGGCTATACACTCGGGGCCTTCTGAATAGGATAAATATTATGAAATCTGTGGCCACAGGCAAAACAAAAGAGTTTTTGTTTTGATGTTTCAATACTTATGCCCGAATCAGAAAACATTAGATCAGGCTTAACAGGTGTTCCTAACCATGACCTGTGCCGCATCTAGAGATGTAAAATGATGTCGAAGGAATCAGTCATATACCATATTTTAATCGTAAAGAGCCACATGGTTCGCCACGATTAATCTATAAAAGAGGATTTCAAGTTTTGTAGATTGGGGGAAGTTAAGTCTAGGTGGAGGCCACTTACTTCTTGCATACTCATATGAGTATGTGGCCAACACTACAGAATCCTACAGAGTCACACCGAACTCGCAACGGAAACGGAGTATGATGATCAAGTTACAATGAAACAAACTTCACGTGTAACTTTGATGAACCAGGCATGAGTAGCTGAGAGAATGTACATCTAACCCAAGGCGGCATTCTCGAGTAATACTTTATGTGCAGTGCGTGCACGGAGATAGCCAATCCGGTGCGTTCGTGCAAGTGGGAGATTGTTGGTTATGCCCGAACCCGATATTGGATATCTCGGGTTATCGGATATCGACCCGATAACCATAACCGACATATTGGGCCCACTCGGGCCCAAGTATTAATTATGATTCATATTAATTAATAATAGATTAATTAATTCATGATTGGGCTTTTAGAAAGCCCATTAAGTGGGCTTTAAGAAAGCCCACTAGGTCAAGACCATAGGGTATTATAAATACCCTATTATGACTCATAATTAAACACAACACACATCAGAGAAACCCAAGCCCTAGAGAGAAAATTCGAGCTCCCCTCCCTTGGTAGTCGAATTTTGGCTTGCTCCCCGGTTCACTCATCGGTTGATCATCTAAACACCAAATAGGATCTAACCTATCCTCCGAGGTGTTTTCCGGTCATCTCAAGACGTTCCCGAGTGACGTGGTGTACGAAATAGAGGCGCAACACTTGAGGCGCTGAATCCTAGAAATCGACAAGCTTCAGAATCAAAGGAATCGGCATTATTCGGTACAGTTGGCAAAAGTACCGAAGTTTGGTAACGATCTCTAAACTGTATCTTAATTCTCGTAATTATTCTAGATCTTAATTGTTCGATGATATCCCGTGATTTCCGCCTCGGGATTGAGAAAAGTCATCGAAAAACCCAACACTGTTTTATGCATCACTATCAATTTTGCTTGAAATTACCAAGCCACACTTTAGCTTCCTAAGTCCTAACTAACATATATAAAAGCGAGGATCCATAAAATGGTTTCATTTTTTAAACAATAGTGAGGATAGATTAAATTAGGTCAATTAGGATATATCAAGATATTTATCGCCACCGCGCGAAGCGCGGTGCCGTCGACTAGTAGTGAGAGTAATGCCCTCGAATTTTACATGTTGATGCAATTTGCTTCTTGTAATTTTAAATAGCAATAAATTTAAAAAAGTAACACACTGCTCCCGGCACACAAAATTTAATAAATATTTATTTTTGAGCTACATATGACTTGATTGAATAATTTTTTTTTTCTTTTCAATGATCTATCATATCAAGTTATCAACATTACGATGCTATTATGAAACAATAATTTGAGATGAAACATTTCTTTTAAGTGTAAAAAATGAAAGATTTACAAAGATTGGTTTTTTAAATTTATTTATTTATGAAATTAGCCTCCGACAAGTCATATATTGCTCAAAAGCTAAATAGGCCCACAGCCTTCCATCTAACTCTACTAAAATACAAATTTAGGATTATTATTACTCAATTATTTTTTATTTATTTATTTATTTGCAATCTAGACTCTAGAGATTCAATAAGTGGGCTCACAAGAGGACAAGCTCGACATGTTATTTTATTCATTCAACACAATGGCCCATTAAAAGGTCCCAAGTGGGCCTCCGTAATGGGCCTTAAACAATACATTAATGGGCCAGTGTATAACTTTCAATCCCCTTACTAGGAACACCGCTAACTAATCCCCCGTACCGCCAGACTTTCTCGTTCATAACGAACTTGGGGTATTCTGGTAATTTACATCCAATACCATCACGTGCAGTTGCAAGTAGAGCACTAACTTCAGTAATTACGTAATTAAGAAGTAACTAGTAACGAGATTAACAGTTAATTAAGCTACGCGAAATTTAAATATACCGAAATTCAATCGCGCCAATTTTCAAATTTCAGAGAGAGAGCTTTGCTTCATACAAAAATGGCGGAGTTTCCATCTCCAAGCGAGCTCGTAGCTGCTTCGGCTCTGCTCGAACTCTCCGCAGCGACGCCTGCTTCAGCCTCTCGATCAGTGTAGGTTCACATTTCGACACTCGTTTTCATCTTCAATTTCGCTGGTTCAGCTTAGGTGCTCTGTTTGTTTGACATCTTCGAATTTGGCAGGTTCAGCTTCGCGTACAAGGACGGAGAGTCGATCGGAGAAGCGAGCAAGATCAGAAGCTGCAGAGGAACGCTGGTTTACAGCGAGTGCAAGTCGAGCGAGTCGTCGGAGCAGAGCGACGCCTCTACGGAGGCGATCTTCGATTTCGTGCCTGCATACCGTGAACTGAAGCTCAAGGTAACGTAACTTCATGTTAGTAAGATCAGTACATAGTTAGCTTGATCTACCTCTGGATCTTGAATCGTGCTCTGTTCTTCAAACGAATTAGCATAGTTTTTTACTAAGAGATTTCAAGGATTCGGTATTCTGAAATTGAATTGATTGATTGCTAGATCTTCGAATATCTCTCTATCCATTGATGATCGAAGGAGATTGATGCTTCACTTCACTGTCTAGCTCTGAAACTTTTGGATCAATCCTTTTTGTTTCCATCGATGATCTTTGAGATTGTTGCTTTGCTTCACGATCTAGCTCTCAAACTGTGCTCAAGTTTCATAACCTCTTCCTTACGATCAAGCTTTGTTTCGTTCTACAGGTCGTTCGGAGGAGCCGCTCAAAGACTCAACAGGTCTTTGGGGGCTGGAAATTCTGCTCCGGCGAGAGCCCCGCGATGAGGTCTTCGGGATCGGTCACAGCGGCGGAGTCTTCGTCGTGCGTGACGGCGGCGACGAGCTCGAGCGCCGACTCGAGCGCGCGGAGCCGCGACGCGGTGGCCCGAGCCAGGGACAGGCTCTGGACCATCAATGGCGGTGACGCGGCGAGGAGGCTGAAGGCGCACATCGGCTCGGCTCACATCCGGCGCCGAGCCGACGGGATCTTGAACATGCTCTCCGGCGGAAGCTTCTCGGAGGTGACGATCCGGCAAGTCCTCGGCGATAGCCCTGACACGAGCAAAGCCCTCAGAATGTAAGTCTCTGTTTCTCACGCACTGTGAGCTTGACACGTGGAACCATTAGTAGGAAAGTTTCGAGTACTATAACTTTGTATTTGGTTAAGATGATCTCAGCCGTGGGATTTTGATCATCTATTTGATAATCATGAGCAGGGAAAATAAGCTGAACTTGTATAATATAAGGCTCTTAATAAGAAGGTGCAGATTAACCTCTGAACTTAATTTTTTTGTGATTAATGCCTCTAATATTATATAAAAGTAACACATTGCTCCTTATAAGATGTTATAGAACAATAGCATATCACTGTACTAGTTGTGAATTATTTGGTGTGCGACACTTACATAAGGTTTCTTGAAATAATAATATATGCTGATGTATATATACATAAATTTATATATATATATATATATGTATGTTCCAGATTGCTAAAGCTTGAGAAGGTGAAAAGATCAGGCGCAGGAGGGCGTCAAAGTCCTTACATATACATGGTACTTATTTATAACTTTCCTTATCCTCTTTTTGCCGCTACTTTCAAGCCCAGTTAATTTCAACCCGAAGCCCGGTTTTGGGTCCGGTTTCCGGTCCCAGTAACGAAAATCGGACATTTTTCATTAAAAAGAACTTCGGGAACGTGACCGAACTGAAAAATCCTAGTTTTCCAAAGCCTAGATGGATTAAGATATTTGGTGGTATATAATTAGTGAGATTTTTGTAATTTTTGTTTTGCAGATAGCATAAAAGATATAGGAAATATAGTTAAGGGCCTGAAATGGAGAGGTAAAAAGAAGAGAGTTTTCATCATGAATCCCAATAAATTGGGATAGTTTTGATCCCACAGTATCTAAGTGTAAGAAAAAGTGAAGAATACACAATACACATTATTCTTAGCTGTAAAGAGTTAGGATATAATAGTTTTATTCATATACACATTCTTTATGTAACCAGAGCCTATATGTAAGGAATTACAGGCTCTATATATAACAGAATTACTTTAAAGTCTAAATATCAATGTCACTTTGTTTTCTTGTAGTTTTTTTTTTTTTTTTTTTTGGTGATGAGAAAATCGACCGGCCAAAGAATTTTGGGAAAACATAATTTTGTTAATATAATATGACTAAAATAGGTTAATTAAATCTTGATAGTGATACACAAGGCTCGAACTTTCTACTTCTGTCACGAATCTTTCAAGAATATCGCGCCGCTAACGAAAAAATGATTTGGGTAAGATAATATAACATTCATTATTGTAATGATTTTACTACGTATAGTGAAAGAGTGATGTAGCCCTCTAATTTAAAATTTGTTCAAATTTACTAAAAAATTTTACTTCTTTCAATTTTCTTACTTTTTTTTTTTTTTTTTTCATTTTTTACTCGGATTTATACGTACCGAGCCCTTTCTATATCGTTAAGCCCCTCGGAATTCAATAGTTAGAGCGGGAAAAGAAGGTAATAAGGCTGCTGTAATCAAGGCATCAATATCATCCAACATGTATCTTAGTTGACTATATTAAGTGTCTCAAGTTCATAGTAAAAGGTTAACCATCCCTTCAACGGAGCTTCATGACATAGAATAGGTTGACTTTCTTTGGCCTAGGTTGACTATTTATGATCCACTTTAGAAGCCAATGAAAGGAGTTGGCCATTTGTTTATGTGAATGGCCAAAGTTGAATGCTTCATAGTACACATCTAGTACATGGAATATAGACAATGTCTTCCAAACTTTGTATGTTAGGGTACTTTGTCTATGAATTTTAATATTTTGGCGGCAAATGTCTCGTAAACTTTCAAAAGATAGCACATTAGTATACGCTTATGAAAATGACACAATACTATTGATTTGTCTGCAACACGTGACTTACTCGAATATATTTTTTTGTGAGTTAATTATTAACGAGATCAATATATTCGCTTATAATAGATTATTATTCATGAATTGTTAAAATAATGTCCTACAAGTTTGGAGAAAAAAAATAAAATTAATGATAAAAAAAACTTAAACGAGCCATGTGTTGCACACAAGTCGAAACAGTACTCTATCACTTTTACGCGTAGGATTAATAATCAGAAACGTGATACTTTTCGAAAGTATATGGAGCATTTCTACCAAAAACAATAATTCAAGGATAAATGATGTCAATTACTCAAAAATATATTATTTTTATATGGTATGTTCCCTATCATTTTATTCATGTTGGAAAGCAACTATATATATATATATATTGATTGAATATTTAGTATTCATAAATTATAAAAAGTTGCTTAAATTGTTGGCAAAACAAATATAAATTATATGGTAAAGACTAGAGCAGATGAGTGGATAGAGAATCAGCAACAGCTAATAAATTGAGAATGCAATTTGACTGGTAAATGGTCTTCAAGATTTTGCGTCTCAAGTCACCCTAGATTTGCCAGCCCTACGATATAATACTAATAACTTGCATCATGTCATTATATGTATACCTATATCAACTCTATTTAGAATCATGCCCTTGAACTATTTAGTAGCAACGGCATAAGATCTTTAATAAAAGTAGCTACTACGCTCGACAGTATTTCCACCCGGACGTTGAAATATTATGAAAAATATTAGCTTGCGCGCAACACATGATTCGAGAGTATTTTCATCGATTTGTTACGAACAAGATCAGTGTATTGGTTTAAAGAATCTAATTATAAAAAAGGATTAAGATAAAAGTATCAAAAAGTAAAATAAAAATGTATCAAACAGACAAAAATACTCTCCTCTTAATCATTTGCTGAGCATAGCTCAATATATGTTTTGCTACTTTTAGCATTGGAAACTACGGCTAATGTATCCAATGTTTGATCTTTTGCGAATTATGTACCCAATGTTTATTTTTGGTGGCTAATGTATTCAATGTTTGATCTGTTAGATATTTTCGTATTTTCCGTTAGTTGACCGTTAGAGAGTTATCCTCCCCTATATGCATATTTTTTTGTATTTTTGACATAATTCACTCATTTTTTGTCCAAATTTTATGAATGACCTATAGTTGGAAACACAAGAGATAGATATACAACTTTTATGTTTTAAGTTTTGTATAATAAGTTTTCCAAAAGTACGAAATTTCAAATACAACGTATAATTGGACGTAAGTTTAATGCAAAATATTTGTTTCGAGAAAATTTTACTATACTTGACGACTTTTTATGATGAAACGTAAAACTAAAAAGTTGTAAATAAATATTTTATCTTTCCAGAAGATATTTATTTATAAATTTTGGACAAAATATGAGTAAGTTATGCCAAAAATATGAAAGATTATTTCACATCACATATTTCATATTTTTGGCATAACTCACTCGTTTTTTATCCAAAATTAATAAATAAACACCCGTTAGAAAGATAAAATATATATCTACAAATTTTTACTTTTACGTTTCACCATATAAAGTCATTAAATATATTATAATTTGCTCAAAACAAATATTTTGTATTAAACTAACGTCTAATTTTACGTTGTATTTGAAATTTCGTATTTTTCTAAACCTTATTTTACAAAACTTAAAACAAGAAAGTTTTATATCTATCTCTTATCTTTCTAACCATAGATCGTGCATAAAATTTGGACAAAAAATGAGTGAGTTATGTAAAAAATACGAAAAGTGTACATGAAGAGGATGATAACTCTCTAACGGTCAACTAACGGAAAACACGAAAATATCTAACAGATCAAACATTGGTACATTAACCACCAAAAACAAACATTGGGTACATAATTCGCAAAAGATCAAACATTGAGTACATTACCGTTGTTTACCCTAAGATTAATGTGCCACTATTTTAAAGTCACGGAGGATTGTTGCTACAGATTAATACTGAGAGGCTAAGTGCACAAACAAATAATTCCGAGTCATGTATGAGAAATATCAGGGATCTGAAGGCCGAAGAGTAGTACCATAGAGATCAAAATAAATGGATAACGTAAATAAATTAAGGCACTGACCAAGTATTACTATTAATATAGATAAACATAATGAGAAACATTATAAGTATTTAAAATATAGGGAAGTAGGCGGGGTATTGAGAAAAATAAGCTAAGGACCTCCCTTGAGATTTTTTGCAATTCATACCTTTATTGGCCCACCGGTAAGAAACATGAAGAGTGCCGAAAAGAGGGTAGGGATTGCAATGAGATCCCACTTAAGACTATTATTGCAATTTTCCCCGGGGTATTCCTCTTATACTTTTCTTAAGGCGAATGTTCTCAATATGTAGTCCTATAAGTGTCATGTGACTTAATATCTCTCTCTCATATTTTTTGGGTATTTATGCCGCAAATTTCTCCAATTAAAATTAAATCAACTCAAATATGTAGTTTTTGTTGATGTCGGATTTCGTCAAATCCATCCTTAACATAACGCGTGCCATTACGGCCCAAAAACGACGTCGAATAGAGGCAAGAAATATGTTGACCGTAGTCAACATAAAAGCCCAGTTTGTGAGGAAAGGCTTAACCCATGAAGAAAGGCCCAATTCGCAGAAAAAGCCCAAAGTGAAAAGGCTCAATCAACCCTAACCCTATAAATAATAAAAGAAGCCTCATTAAGAGGGGATCCAATAAAATCAGCCGAGAGACATTCAGCCAAGAAGGAGGAAAAAGAGAGGAAAAAGAAAGAAAGAGAGGAGAAAGAAGAGAAGAGAAAAAGAGAAGAAAACCAACGAAACAAAGAAGAGAAAGAATGAAGAGATCAAGCCAAAACTCATTGAACTACGTGATGACCTGATCCTGGTTCGCCGGGTACGTAGGCAGCCTCGTCAAGAGCGGCGTGGTGCGGCATCAAATCATATCTTTATCATTATTCTTCGATTGTCCAAGCTAATAAACGGGGAAAACCGAGTCCTTTCGGGATAAATAAATCAGGGAATAATCGTGTATATATTTTTATTGCGTTCTTTGCGGTTTTCCTTGTGACTGTATGGTGGTAAAAATCGCCATCTACAGTTTGGCGCCCACCGAGGGGGCTAAGTTTTTCTCTAACTCACAGCCAGGAACTCGAAGAGAAGACGACTGACGACGATAACGACAGCACCGAGCGTTGATCTCGTCTTTACCTTTGATAAATAAAATTGTGTTTTGTTTTTAGCGTTTTCTTACAGGCCTTGCCTTGATCTTTGATTTGACGGGTCATTCGCCCCTATCAGACGCTCGAGGAAAAAGTTATGGACGCCGGAAGATTGGTTGCCGAGAGCGATGGCTTCGTCAGACGCCTGCTCGTCGCCCGTCGCTCCTCAGATCATATTCTCGTTTCTATTTATCATCTAAACATGATTTCTAATTTTTCTCAAAGATTATGTCTTTAGCTTCGATTTGACAGGTCGTTCGCCCCTATCAGACGCTCGAGAAAAAAGTTATGGACGCCGGAAGATTGGTTGCCGAGAGCGATGGCTTCGTCAGACGCCAGCTCGTCGCCCGTCGCTCCTCAGACAATATTCTCGTTTATATTTATCAACTAAACATGATTTCTAGTTTTTCTCAAAGATTATGTCTTTAGCTTCGATTTGATAGGTCATTTGCTTAAAACGAACGCTCGAGGAGAAAGTTACAGATGTTTAAAGAGCGCATCACGAAGAGCTCATCACGAAGAGCTCGTCACGAAGAGGGAAGCTCGAAGAGCTCATCACGAAGAGCTTGTCACACGGAGGGAGGAGCTCGAAGAGCTCATCACGAAGAGGAAAGCTCAAGGAGCTCATCTCGAAGAGCTTATCACGAAGAGGAAAGCTCGAGGAGCTCATCTCGAAGAGCTCATCACGAAGAGCTTATCACGAAGAGGGAAGCTCGAAGAGCTTGTCACAAAGAGGGAGAAGCTCGAAGAGCTCATCACGAAGAGCTTGTCACAAGGAGGGAGGATCTCGAAGAGCTCATCACGAAGAGGAAAGCTCGAGGAGCTCATCTCGAAGAGCTCATCACGAAGACCTTATCTCGAAGAGCTCAGCTCGAGGAGCTCATCTCGAAGAGCTCATCACGAAGAGCTTATCTCGAAGAGGAAAGCTCGAAGAGCTCATCTCGAAGAGCTCATCACGAAGAGCTTATCACGAAGAGGGAAGCTCGAAGACCTTGTCACAAAGAGGGAGAAGCTCGAAGAGCTCATCACGAAGAGCTTGTCACAAGGAGGGAGGAGCTCGAAGATCTCATCACGAAGAGGAAAGCTCGAGGAGCTCATCTCGAAGAGCTCATCACGAAGAGCTTATCTCGAAGAGCTCAGCTCGAGGAGCTCATCTCGAAGAGCTCATCACAAAGAGCTTATCACGAAGAGGGAAGCTCGAAGAGCTCATCACGAAGAGCTTGTCACACGGAGGGAGGAGCTCGAAGAGCTCATCATGAAGAGGAAAGCTCGAGGAGCTCATCTCGAAGAGCTTATCACGAAGAGGAAAGATCGAGGAGCTCATCTCGAAGAGCTCATCACGAAGAGCTTATCACGAAGAGGGAAGCTCGAAGAGCTCGTCACAAAGAGGGAGGAGCTCGAAGAGCTTATCACGAAGAGGAAAGCTCGAAGAGCTCAGCTCGAAGAGCTTATCACGAAGAGGAAAGCTCGAGGAGCTCATCTCGAAGAGCTCATCACGAAGAGCTTGTCACGAAGAGGGAAACTCGAAGAGTTCATCACGAAGAGCTTATCGCAAAGAGAAAAGCTCGAGGAGCTCATATCGAAGAGCTCATCACGAAGAGGAAAGCTCGATGAGCTCATCACGAAGAGGAAAGCTCGAGGAGCTCATCTCGAAGAGCTCATCACGAAGGAGAAGAGCTCGAGGAGCTCATCACAGAGAAGACCTCGAGGAGCTCATCAAGGGGGAGCTCGAGGAGCTCATCACCAATAGAAGATCGTCACAAAAAAGAGCTCGTCACCAGACATCTCGTCATCAAAGAAAGCTCGCCTCCACCGGGAAATCATCAACGAAGACGCCATTACCAGCATTTCGAGGAGATCTGATTGAGACGCGCTCGACGATGACGACCCTCATAAAACCGAAGTTTGATGCGGACACGACGAGGTTTATTCTAACCAAGGCGCAAAATCGGCGACGAAGTTGGCTGACCTCATCGCAAAAAAAAGGTAACAATATACATATATCTACAAATTTATAAAGAAACCGGCGAGAGTGCCGAGAAAACATATATATACATTTAGGGTACCGACCAAGCCCAAAACGGCGAAAATGCTTGATATACCAAACAAAGCCGCTCCGGCGCAAATTCCGATCGATACATCGCGACAGAGCCCGGTGCATACCGACAAGCTCATCGCCGACAAATCACTGCCAAGCACTTCATCGCGACAGAGCCCGGTGCATACCGACAAGCTCATCGCCGACAAATCAAAGAAAATACAAAGCCGCTCCGGCGCAAATTCCGATCGATACATCGCGACAGAGCCCGGTGCATACCGACAAGCTCATCGCCGACGAATCAAAGAAAATACAAAGCCGCTCCGGCGCGAATTCCGATCGATACATCGCGACAGAGCCCGGTGCATACCGACAAGCTCATCGCCGACAAATCAGTGCCAAGCACTTCATCGCGACAGAGCCCGGTGTATACCGACAAGCTCATCGCCGACAAATCAAAGAAAATACAAAGCCGCTCCGGCGCAAATTCCGATCGATACATCGCGACAGAGCCCGGTGCATACCGACAAGCTCATCGCCGACGAATCAAAGAAAATACAAAGCCGCTCCGGCGCAAATTCCGATCGATACATCGCGACAGAGCCCGGTGCATACCGACAAGCTCATCGCCGACAAATCAGTGCCAAGCACTTCATCGCGACAGAGCCCGGTGCATACCGACAAGCTCATCGCCGACGAATCAAAGAAAATACAAAGCCGCTCCGGCGCAAATTCCGATCGATACATCGCGACAGAGCCCGGTGCATACCGACAAGCTCATCGCCGACAAATCAGTGCCAAGCACTTCATCGCGACAGAGCCCGGTGCATACCGACAAGCTCATCGCCGACAAATCAAAGAAAATACAAAGCCGCTCCGGCGCAAATTCCGATCGATACATCGCGACAGAGCCCAGTGCATACCGACAAGCTCATCGCCGACAAATTAGTGCCAAGCACTTCATCGCGACAGAGCCCGGTGCATACCGACAAGCTCATCGCCGACAAATCAAAGAAAATACAAAGCCGCTCCGACGCAAATTCCGATCGATACATCGCGACAGAGCCCGGTGCATACCGACAAGCTCATCGCCAACATCGCGACAGAGCCCGGTGCATACCGACAAGCTCATCGCCGACTAATCAAAGAAAATAACGAGCCGCTCCGGCGCACAGAGCCCGGTACGTAACACGCTACGGCGCATACCCCGGCAAACTACAAAGCCGCTTCGGCGCACAAAGCCCGGTACGTAACACGCTACGGCGCATACCCCGGCAAACTACAAAGCCGCTTCGGCGCACAAAGCCTGGTACGTAAGACGCTAGTGCGCATACCTCGGGAAAATACAAAGCCGCTCCGGCGCAAATCCTGATTGATGCATTGCAGCCACAAAATAATTTACAAAAGGAAATAGAGGAAGGTCAATCATCCCGAACAACTTTGTCGGCGACTTGCTCTATGACGAAATCCGCGCTCTCAACCAGGACATCCATAAGAAGCCTCTCCACCGCGGCATAATGCTCGGGGTCTCGTCTCATTAACTCGAGCAGAATGCCCGAAGAAGCTGGGAGAGCCTCATCGTCCGAATCCTCGGAGAGCGCGGCTACGGTACGCCTTATCAGATCTTTCAAGAAATCTTCGAGGATGACAAAGTGCCCATCGCTCTCATTAAGAAACGAGGCTAGCACGCCCTCGGGGTATCTCAACGGACAAGAACCGTGACAAGTCTCATCAACCTGCGAGGAGGAATTTGAAAATAAATGGATAGTAATGAAAGAAAGAATGACGAAATCTACGACATGGCGACGACAAGGAGCTGTTCCGACGAACGACGAGAAGAGCTCGCACCAAGAGAAGTACGCTTCCTCTGATGACGCAGGGATCGAGGAGTCAAATACCGCATCGATAAGCGCAACAGTCTCTGCCCCTAGAAGTCATTTACCACACAAACTCTTTTTCACACTCCCAAGTCAAGTTCACACTATTGGAGCGTTCACGCTGCTCCCATAAAACCATCATCTCCATTGAAATCGACAGGCTCATCACATATCACGAGGGCCGAGTTCATAGCGAGGATCTTCGGAGAAAGTGGCATCGGTCCAAGTGGTAATCCCATTCCTTTCGTTCAAGGCATCCGTAGAAGCCTACCTCGTTGAGCTCGTGAGAAGTCAAACACCGCTAAACATCGGCGAGACCATCGGCTACCCAAGAGAGTGTTCAACCCTCTCATCGCCGATATCGTAAAGTCAAAGCTCCTACCCGACGACTCCTAGCCACGTTATCACACACTACGGGTATTATTACCGGAGAGCACCACCGGGCGACAGCATGATCGAGGATTCCTATCAGTAGGAGCGTCGATTTAGATCGGAAGAAATGAAGTTTTTCTCTACATTTTACCAAGTGCATACACTTGATAAAATGGGGGACTAACTGTTGATGTCGGATTTCGTCAAATCCATCCTTAACATAACGCGTGCCATTACGGCCCAAAAACGACGTCGAATAGAGGCAAGAAATATGTTGACCGTAGTCAACATAAAAGCCCAGTTTGTGAGGAAAGGCTTAACCCATGAAGAAAGGCCCAATTCGCAGAAAAAGCCCAAAGTGAAAAGGCTCAATCAACCCTAACCCTATAAATAATAAAAGAAGCCTCATTAAGAGGGGATCCAATAAAATCAGCCGAGAGACATTCAGCCAAGAAGGAGGAAAAAGAGAGGAAAAAGAAAGAAAGAGAGGAGAAAGAAGAGAAGAGAAAAAGAGAAGAAAACCAACGAAACAGAGAAGAGAAAGAATGAAGAGATCAAGCCAAAACTCATTGAACTACGTGATGACCTGATCCTGGTTCGCCGGGTACGTAGGCAGCCTCGTCGAGAGCGGCGTGGTGCGGCATCAAATCATATCTTTATCATTATTCTTCGATTGTCCAAGCTAATAAACGGGGAAAACCGAGTCCTTTCGGGATAAATAAATCAGGGAATAATCGTGTATATATTTTTATTGCGTTCTTTGCGGTTTTCCTTGTGACTGTATGGTGGTAAAAATCGCCCTCTACAGTTTTCATATATATAATCTTAATTTGGTTGGCAAGTAAGAAATAGCCGTCCTTTTTCATCGGAATATATAAATGATGTGTGTGAAGTACAATAATATACACGCACGAATGACACACAATTAAGTACAAAGATGAACAAATGACCAAATTGCATTATTCAATTTGCAATATTTATATTATTACATACATAGACAAAAACAAAGTCAACTCATTGCCCAACAAAATGGCACACACACACATATATATATAGTTGTCTTATAAGCTTCATTCCATGCAAAGTGCAATAGTTTCTCTTCTCAAACAACACACATATATGTATATATATACACACGTATATATGTATATTGTAATATGGGGAAATTTGTGGAGCTATTGGATGTAGGAGTGAGAATAGCTGCAAGGTTTCACGCTCACTGCCCTCAAACCGGTCGTAAGTATTACCACCCTCCGTCGTCAAACTGCCAAAGCCACAAGAAAGACGGCAACGAGAAAGGTCCGGCGGGGACTTATGTCGTTGCCAGGGAAGACGTCGGATACGAGACCACTGAACTCATTATCTATACCGTTTCTTGAAACAAAGTAGAGGAAACATGGTGATTTATATTTTTGATGTCGTGATAAGATAATGTTGTATATAATTTAGGGTATCATTTGTTGGTAATACTTTAGTGAGAATTCAGTAATGGGTTTAGAGTTTAGTTCATGTTTTTTTTTTAATGGGATTTTTTGGAAAGATATTTTATGTGTTCATATATAGGTTGTTTCTCTGATTTAATACAATATACACAATGTTCATATGCATGATTATTAGAAGATCTTTATAACTATTGCTCGGAAATATTGCTTGGATATTTGGTTCAATTAGACTTTAGGGATATTTACAGAATAACTACTCATTTTTTACCAAGCGTGTCGTATATACTTAATCTCTTTTTAGTGGTAATAGTACTCATAGACCACATAACATTTATCGAGTCCAATTCTATGTCGAGTTAACATCTATTAAGCCAGAGACATGTATATCTATAATTTAATAGAAGTTTTGAATGGTATATAATTTTGAAGTTTAATCGTAAACATACATATTAATTCTTTATACTTGTATTTCTTTTTTTTATTATGTTGTTTGAGTCTTCCTTTTAGTTTGTTATGATAATACATGAGCTATTTGCAATCTTCTAGTATTGTTTTCTCGCAAGGTGTTCCTCCGTCACAACTCAAAAGTGTGTCATATATCAACAAAGTCCAAATGAAGTAAAAAAAAAAAACGTAGATATACATGTGTCTCGTATAACAAACTCTAATGAGATATGAACGAAATTAAGCTTCGACACTATTTTCTAGAGGCCTTTGGGTAATACTGCGGCTAAAAAAAATTTATTGGGAATATTACGAATACTTACTATAAATTGGGTACTTATGTCACAAATATCAAATTAAAGCAATGCCATTGCCAACCTACAGTTGTCATGTAATCTTATTAAGTATTCAACAAATTTTTGGTTGGTTAACACTTGCAAGTTACAAATGAAGCCACCCTTTTTCATCGGAATATTTTAATGATTTATCAATCAAATTACAAAGATGAACAAATGGACCCAATTTATTATGTACATTATTTATTTAATAAAACAAAGTCAACTCATTGGCCAAGAAAACGGCATATATATGTATACACTAGAAAATGCAATAAACCCCACATCTCATAGTTGTTTCCTCAAGCTTCATTCCATGAACAATATCATATAAACACATAAATTACATATCCATATATACATATACGTATATATATATATATATGACATTATGGGGAAATTTGTGGAGTTATTGGATTTAGGAGTGAGAGTTGTTGCAAGGTTTCACTCCCACTGCCCTCAAACCGGTCGTATGTACTACCACCCTCCCTCGTCCCCGGACCACCGACTCGCCCATCGGAAATACGACCAGGCCGCCGGAAAAATCAAGGCACCGGCGAGGACCGGTGTTGCCAAGGAAGATGCCGGATACGACACCACGGAATTCATTATTTATTCCGTTGCTTGAAACAAAGGAGGGGCACCATGGTGATTTATATTTTTTTTATGTGTTAATTAGATTATGCTGTATATATGCAAGTATATATATTTTTATTATTATTAATGGTATTCAATGATTTAATACAATATACGTAATGTTCATATGCATTTTATATGTATAATTATTAGTTGTTCTTCATAGATGTTGGATCTATGATTTTGTTTTTATGTTTTTTTGTTCCTCTTCTTTCTATTGAGCGAATTATTTGGATCATGACGAATAGTATCTTTGAGTACTACTAGACTCGATCAAGATCTGATCTTTAATTTTATCTTCTGTGATATTCTAATATTCTTGTTGTTTTCAATTTTCAATCTTATTGATGGATTACACTTTTTCTTATTGTCTATTTTTGTGGATCAATATGTATTTGACTTATTTGCATTTGTGGACATGGACTTATCCTAGGTATGAGTTCTTAATAGTGTTATACCATTTTGGGCATATAGGACTTAACTTGTCCTTTTCCCTCAAATAGTTTATTCAACAAGGTGGACAGTTTTACCCCTCCAATTTGAACGTTGAAGTGCTGAAACAAGGAAAGAGAAAAGCTCTCTCTTTATCATCATTTGGCTTCATCATTGTCAAGCACTTCACTCAAACTACAACTTCAAACACCTTGAGAAAATTCTTTGGTGAAGGTGAACGTCAACCACAGGAGCTGGTAGCTGAAAGGAGTTCAGCGTGACGTTCCGCAAGTGGAGCTTGCACCTCGGATCATTCGGAAGATGAAGGATGGCTTCGCTTAGCCCGTTACAACATTAAGGGGGAGCCTTTTATGTTTATTTAATATAGAATATTCGTATTGTAACAATCCTTCTGTAATCTTTGTTTGATCAATCTGAGCAAGGGCTCCCCAGAAGTAGATTATCCAACATGGGATTTTGCGAACTGGGTTACCAAAAAATCTCGTGTTCTGTTTATGTTTAAAATTATGTTCTAACATCGAGTATAACATAAACTGTGAGAAACTGACTTTTACACTTATCAAGAATTAGTTTTTTGACTTATTCATCCATTGTTATCGTTCCTCTTGTTGGCCTTCTTTGAACCTTTTGAAGTTGGCGTTTTTTTTTAATTTTTTTTTCCTTTTCAGTTTAGTGTTTATGTGGACGTTGTTATATATATATATATATATATATATATATATATATATATATATATATATATTTGAGTGTTTAAAATCTTCACAACTTATTTTTAATTGAAAATATTCACTTGTTCAAATTTTTTTAATTGGATGTATTTTTAACTTACTGCCGTTCACATGAGGTGTCATCTTAATGTTAATTACTATTAGGAATAACACAAGTTATAGTCAATTGCGTCGACGGGTATCCAAGTTCATAAGTACGCGAATTCAGAGAAATTTTGTCCAGCTTTCGTTAAAAAAAATAAACAAATTAATGGACGGTCCAATTAAAGACAATTGCTAGTTGTGGCATAAGTAATCATTTTTTCTATACCAACGTGGATATCAACTGCGTCGACGGGATCCAAGTTCATAAGTACACAAATTCAGAGAAGTTTCGTCCAGCTTTCGTTAAAAAAATAAATAGATTAGTGGACGATCCAATTACAGATAATTGCTAACTGTGGTATAAGTAAACGTTTTTTTTGTAGACCAACACGGATATCAACTGCGTCGACGGGTATCCAAGTTCATAGGTACACAAATTCACAGAAATTTCGTCCAACTTTAGTTAAAAAAAAATGGACGGTCCAATTATTGATAATTACTAACTGTGGCATAAGTAATCATTTTTTTACTAGTTAAAAGCAGAAAAAAAGAAGAAGAAGAGGGAACCCGTCAGACAACCGATTGACCACCCCAGCCCGGCATGCCAGGCTGAGAACGATCCTCTACAGGCACGGCCATCCGAAGATGGTGAGCCCGTTAATCACGCTCTGATCAAACGGTCGTGGTTCATCGTCCGGGTTGTGATTCTTGTCTACTTTGTATTCGACGAAGCAGAGGTACGAGCCTATAGAACAGATCCTGTTCAAGTAAGGTCGTGACCACATCACTCCATCTTTCGCTTTTTAAACCCTTCAACGCTTCTATAACTTCTCCATGTGGGACTTTTGTATAAGCAGAGAAGCAAACACGTTGTGCACGTGTACATATCGTTGTGCGTGTATTTAATATTTATGTATTATAAAATATATGTTGTGTATACTGTATACTATATCTGTTTCTTAAGAGCATTCAAAATATGAATAAAAAAAAGTATTCAATTGAGAGCATTTAAATAGAAAAAAGAAATATGCAAAGCTTATAACATTCAACCAAACAGATGATTAATTACTCTTCATTATTTTTTGAAAATATTATGCAAATCTACTATATTTTATATGTAAAAGAATTTTAATATTAGAATATATGCTATATAAGATAATTATTATGTTATGTACTATGGGCAACTTTGTTGCTGCGGCATCCGGTGACTGCGAGATCTCGATCACGGCAGCTGCGAGATGAGACTTACCGTACACTGTGAAATCAAGAACGAGACCCTCTAGGCTTTGTTTTTTTCTTTTTCTTTTCTGAGTTGCAGTTTTTTTTACTAGCATCCCAGCTGGAACAGCTCACGACCGTGACCGCCCAACTCCGGTCATATGCGGCGAGATCGAGAACAAGACACTCTACAGTCTACACTGTGTTTGTTTTTTTTACTAACATCACATCCGGCCGAACTCTCACGACCGTGACCGCCACCAGCCACTGAAATGTTATTCTTATTCGAGGATTTTATAATCTTGTTTATGATTTAGGAAACGAAGCTCGAAGCAATATTATTCTTGTTCTTCCCCGTTTATGATCTTATTTGGACAATTTTATTCGTCGAGAATACACAAAACCCTAAAAAAGAGAGAAATTTTCTACCATATGGCTGATTCTGACCCTAAACAATAGAATATCATTTCGGGTTCTCGATGATGTAGAGACAGACAATTTATAATCCCTTTTCGGTCAAGTACGAATTTGGGTTTCTACAACTTGACGTGACCGAAGCTGCCTTTGAGCGAACCGTAGAGCGGCCGCGACCTTCTGAAGCTGTAGATATCGTCGATTCTGGCCGAAGACGGTTGTGCAGTTTCGCTTTTGTCAATCTTGTACTCGGAACAATGGAGGTTTCCGAATACTCGAACGCTCAATGATTTCTTCTGTGGCGCACCGATTTTAATGTTATCGTTGAAGAAATCGATTAGTTCTTGTTGTGTGAGCCGCTTTAGCGCCGCAACCTGATTCACAAAAATAATTTCTTAAATCTTGATGTCCAACGGTCTTACTGTACTTTATTTGATTAAAATATGATGAGGAAAGAAATAAATATTTACCTCGACTTCTCTGCGGTCGAACTTGAAAGTCCCCTCGGAAATCTCTCTCCAGTAAAACTCGGATTCTTCACTCAAGTTTTTGTGCTTCTCAAGCTTCATATCAACTAACGCATTCACGTTGTTCTGGAAAAATAAAAAATCTTATACTGCTTAGTGTTTTGAATTTTCATGTCTAACTCTAAAATCCCAATCTCGAATTCTTACTACTTACAGAGAAATGATGTACTGAACAAATCGAAAAGACAACACAACCGAAAAACTGTACAAATTGGATCTATCTTACCTTGAACTCATCGTTGGTCATTTCGTATAGTTTCGTCTCGAACATCTTCAGGAATGCTTCCACTCTCAAATCTATTTGTGCCGGACCCTATTAAAAATAAAATTGAAAGCAGCCGTTGATGTATTTGGTAATGGCGATAAAGCGTGTACATCGAGTATAAGGATGCTAATAATAACCTTCGCAGTTGATTGGATGATAAATTGCAATCCACGGACTCCATAATCGTTCCTGCATCAACAAATATTGATATTGTAATACTTTATTTACATTTATTTAATTATGAATTCAAATATTTTCATTACATAATACTATATAAAGGTGCCTAATCTAGGCTTAGCAGTCATTCCTATTGAAGATCACTGGGAGAGTTTTCTCGGTCTAACTCTTGAATAAGAGACCGGAGAAACATTTATCAATAAAGAAAATGAATTTTCTGTGTATGGAAGTGATAGATACAAACCTCTGCATCAAGACAGTGATATAGCCAAGTTGCTCAACCGATCTAAGCTGGTGAAAAGCGGGTTGTTTTGCTATGAGCGCGAAAAGCTGAAGTTTCACGTTGAGCACAAGAGAATCTTGGTGGACCTATTTTTCAATACGATTGGTTAGATACAAATCCTGAATTTTCGAGACAGAGCAATCAAAAGTCTAAACTGTGATTTTCTTTTTCTTTTTTTTCTTTTTTATTGAGGCAAATACATTTAGTCAAAGGCTTAAACAGTTACATATATATGGGTCTTTATTAATGAGGCTGATACAATTATATATAGCATACTATAACTAGAAAAGATGATTACTAGTTTATTTTACACTAACTACAGCATAAAAACATAAACGAAGATGTGATCGACAAATTCCTAAGACTATGCAGTTACAATAAATCAACAGATTAGTAAAAAGTAAAAATCACTTCAGCTATTATCACAATCTAAAAATAAGTAAATCCTATTTAATGAAGGAAAAATATTTGCATATGCCAACAAGAACCTATTATGAAACAGAGAATTATCAGTTTATAAATGCCAAAGAATCAGCTAATGTGTGAGACGAAGATCTTATGATAACGGCAACAAAACTCGCCGTTCTCTCTTGTTCTAAAAACAGAAACACTATGCTAGCAAACACAGTATCGATGCTTCTTATTGTAAAACCAATAAAAACAAACCGAACAGGCCCTACGATCTTAAAAACCAAAAGCTAATCATGCCTTTTTTTAGCAAGAAGAATAGCAGAGTTTCCGATAAGAATTATATATTTTCTTTTTTTGGAAACTGGAGTACCTGAATGTAGTGGACAAGGGCAGAATTGTCATCATTTGGATTATGTCCTTCTGCTGGGTAGAAGTAATTCATGCCCTTTTCGAGCTTCACGACTCTGTTTGTCATGTGTTGAGATGGGAATAAAGGTTGGCAAATTGGTTTCGGATCTTTAAATAGAACGTCTTCTATATGCGTTATCATTGACTCGGCCTCATCGCGTTTAATGTTTCCTGTAAAAATGAAAAAATAAAATATATTATGGTGGGCTGTAAAACCCTGATAAGAACATCATGATAGGCAGTTATGCCCCCTAAACTTTAGCTTATGGTAGCAATACCCCTTACTCTTCAAAATATAGCATATTAACTTTTCAATGTTAAAGATGACGGAAAATGCTAACTTATGCACATCAGATGTCTTGCTTCAGCGTATTTTCGTCTTTTCTTTTTCTTTTTTCTCCAGTCCTGTGATACTTCTTGAGTGATAGCCCCACAATTAGTTTATTCCTCTTATTCAATGAAAAAATTGACGAAATACCCTCAATTAACTTATGTGTTCCGTACAAGCTTAACACTCCATCATCTTTTAAGTTTACTGCGCAATATGCCACATTTTGAGTAAATTTTTTTATGGCGGGGAGATAAATTTACAGAAGGAACAAAAGAAAATATTAATGGTGCGCAACTAAGAATAGCAGGAAAAATCCACTTGAATGAGAAAAAATAAAAATCTATGGCGAAGCCACAAAACCCAAATGAGAACTGAATAAACTACTTGATTGGAAAAGTCGGTATATCAAAACCTGCTACGTAACACTCTAAGAAGCATCTGGATAGCATAAACGGAACAAATTTTGCCACATCGTCAGCTTCGAGACTAGGAAGAATCTCAAGTTGTTCCATCCACGGCCATGTACGATCTTGTAGAATCAACGAGCAATATAACATAGCTTGCTGGTACGGCTTTTGGAACTTCAGATTTTGGTATACCTTTGTTACCATTTCCTGTTAAGAAGGAAAAATTTATATGACCGACCATTTGAATGAGAATTCTTTGGAAGTAAGGCCCTTCAAGATTACCTTGATCACGGAAAACCTGTCGGGTCTCACTTTTAACTTTGCTATTTTGTCAACCACCGTTTCCAGTAAGATCCGCAGTTTGTGATTATAACCAACTAGAGTCACCTGTAAAGTAGTTAGCATAATTATAAACTTACAAGTTTTACAAGAAAGAATATGGCCAAGACACAACTAAAGCATAAGAAAGACAAGACACATAGCCAAGACATTACCTGAAAACCATTATCAGTATGGCGTATTCCGTAGTAAAGGCCAGCGACCCGAGCATAATAAGCTGAAAACAGATATTTTATCAAGATCAATTAAGACATATAGGCATTTTCTTTCATAAACAGATTGGAAGTTCAAAGAGTAGCAATTTTTATATTGTAGTTACTTGCTATTAAATTACTTCATATGTAATTTGTGAACAATGTAAATTTATAAGTACAAATATAAAATATTAAAGTTATATTGCAATTATATCATAAAAATATCTTATTTTATTATAAACAATAGTATGTGTCCCCACATGCCCCACCCTCGTGCCGTCCCTGATTATAGAATATTCCAATTTAATTGGATACGAATGCATTTCCTTTTCTCTTTTTTTTTTTCTTCATTCAGTGGATTACTTTGTGTTAATATTCAGTATCCTAATTAGTAAGCTATAATATTTTATTCTCCCTATTCCATGCATTTATAGAGCCGATTATTCTCTCGATCAATATATGAGAAAAAAAGTTCATCTTCTTCACAAATATTTACACGATCTTACCATATTCATTCAAGTAATCCATTAGCAACTCTGTGAAAATATCACTTAGAACTTCAGCTTCAGGCGAGTCGCCGGCATGAGGACAGCTGAAATTGATCTTCACATAGGCTTTTGGAGTTTGAAACACGGTGTCGGGTTTGTACCATAGTGTTGAAAACGGAGACTTTCTTAACAGAGTTGGATATTTTCCCTGTTTAAACATGCCAATGACATGATAAGAATTTTTTATTTTATATCAGTACGGGTGAAATCTATACCAATTTTCTGATTTTTTTTTCTTTAATAAAAACCAAAACCAGGTTTTTATACTAAAAAAATATTTAAACCGGGAGAAAAAAAAAAGCTTAAAATTAAATACAAATCAAGAAATACATTTCTAAGTCAGAATAACATTAACATAGTTAAATAACACAGTCCGAATTAAAATAAAACAGTAAGGCTTGGTAAAATAAAAAAAAAATTGAATACGTTTTTATAAAATGTATTGAAATCGGTACAAATACTGGTTCTATCAACTGGCAACGGTTTTTTACTGGTTACCAATTTTGAGGGGTAAAAAACCGGGTTTTTTTTTTTCAGTAGCTGGTTTCGGTGTAAAAGTTTCACCCCTAAATGGTACTCAATACATAATACCAAGTTTATAAAGAATTTTGTACCTCCTCATTTCCATTCTTAATTGAAAGATCAGTCGGGATAAAGATATTTGGGATTGGTAGATGCAGGTCTCCATTAGGAGCAGCTTCTTTCCATTTCTGCAACAGATTAATATTTCAAATATTTTTAGAAGCACCAAGAGTAAGATCTAATGAAACGACTAGAAACAACCGAGTCTTCATAAAGATTCGAAACAAACCTGGACCATTGAGCCAGTAATTTTCTCAACGGAATAAGGTGTTCCATACCATGGCTCTGTCATGTCAGTCTGATTTTCAAATTTCTTTGACTCCCAAAATATTCTGCGGAACATAGCGATGTTAACAAATAATCCATAGAAAATAACTGAGAGAGAAGAGAATTATGAGAGGAAAAAGTAACTTTATTATAAAGTCAGCTCAACAGCCAAAAAAAAAAAAATTACTCTATTGGATGTAAATTATGCAATCTAGTTCATAAAAAATAGTAATTAAATTACCTCATATTATCTGGAGAAAGCTTATCAAGCACTGATTGAATAATGCCTGGGCTGAAGTTTGAGGGCAGTGATGAACCCACCAGCCAGTCTCTCGGAGGGTATATCTGTAAAATTATTTAAAACAAATTAGACAACATATGTAAGTGAAATCACAGTTTAACATGTTTAAAGTTGTCCAAACCATATATATCTACAAGTATATAGTCTACAAAGAGTAAACACACTTCCGAAGTTAATTTTCACAATGGATAATATTCTCACAATGCCATATTGCCATTTATTTTTGTTATTTAATAGTAAAAATAAGGTGTAAAATTAAAGGCGCGAATATATTGAGTAGTTATTATACCGGCATATTTGTTGATAGATCGACGACATAATCACTAGCTGGAATTTTGTCCTGATAATGAAACTTCGTCTCACAAACAGCTGCAAGCTTCATTAAAGATACAAAACCAAGATTTATTCCCCAGAAACCTCAAAATTCAAATAAAAAACATATCACACACGGGAAAAATGAATATGCATACCTCATCAAAAATCCATTTGCAAACACCAGAATTCTGTAGTAAGTCTATGTATTGGTAAAGCAATCCAACTATATCTTCCATGTGTTCTGCAATTTTATTAAAATAATCAAAATATTTGGATATCAATACATTTCCCGGCTAACTTCTGTAACCACTATTATTGAGATAAGCAACATGAGTTCATGGAGTTCATGAAGGTATATGGGGCACTAATGATCACAAGCATCAATAGGTTCCATCATGTATACAGAAGATACTAACTAGTTAGGTAACATCATACTAACTCGTGACACAAAATTATAGTATACAAACTAGTCCCTAACATTCAACATTTTCTATATACAATAATTCATCATAAAAATAAAAATAAAAACTAAATTTGGCACCCAGAACGAACCTTGACCGGCATCAGTTAGCTCAATAACTACTTTGAAGAAAGAAAAATCCAAAGACGAATCTCCTTCACCTGCAGACAAACTGGTAGCCCATCCTGGAGTTTTTCAAGAGAAATAGAAAGGATTTAATTATAGACTAAAAAGTTTGAGAAAGTAAGTATAATTTAACTTCCAAAGAAGAAAGGTCATATTCTTATAAAGTAAATCCGATATAATTGTTAATGAATGAATCTCCTTGAGAAAATTTGGCATTTGATGTACCACTAAAAAAATAAAAACACCAAGAGGAAGCATCTGAGGGTTTTTTTTTTTTTGAACTACATTAAAACACTTTGTCTTTTTCAAGGAAAACAGACACGGAATAGAGAGTTTCGAGAACATACTTGTTCAAAAATGTCATTAAAAAATTAATACAAGAAACCCACCCAAAGTTTTCAAGATGTAATACAGAGATCCTTCTCCTTCGTGGCCAATAAGATGACCAAGATACCTGCAAGGCCCTTCCTTGTAATGGTGAAGCTCTGGAGAAATTGGCCATACAATTCTTAACTTATGGCCTTCCTTTATGGGAACAACTCTAACAAGAACCTGTCTCAATTAGAAAAATGTAAATAGGAATTGCTTAATTCGGTTAATTTATTTCACGGTATCTCAAGTCTATATATCTAGAGAGTATAAACTAGTTGAGATGACATAATCAATGGAATGATCTAGTATATTAGTGAGAAATATCCAAATGTCTGGGATTAATGAGAACCTTACATAGAAAAATGAAACAAAATTAATAAAATATTTACAATTAATAAAGGATTCCTCAAAAGGGCAAAATGAAAATGGAAGTATTGTCAGAACAGATTGCAATAATTCACCAGTATGAAACAACAATTGTACCTGCAAATGTTCTGGAGTGCAAGGCTGACCGGGAAACCTAAAGCAGCTGCGGTCAGTGTTTTTAATATCTTTGAACTTCTCTTGCACAATACCTTGGATTTTGTCGAGGTTATCTGCACATATGCAAGGTTCAAGTACTATAATTATAGGAGTACTGATACAACTTACTTTAAGAATATCACTTCCATTTTGTTTTATATTTATGTTCACTTTACTAGTTAATGGAAAATAAGTATTTCATTTACTTTAACCAATTAGACGATTTTTCTTTATTCTATTATCCTGACTAATTAAATATTAGGTATTAAGTTAATTTTAAATTAATGAGAAAATTTTCATAAGAATCTCAGTAGTTACTTACCCTTTGCATATACAACCAGATGCATGATGTTAGCTGAATAATATTCTTCGTAAAATTTAACGAGCTCGTCTCTGGTATTAACTCCTTTCGCTTTGGGAAGGACCTCCAAAGTATCCCAATTCCCTGTGTAAGTGAGAAAATATAAGACATGATGTTCTGTAAAAAATTCATAGTAAAATATGAACTGAAAAGATCAGTAAGACAGAACGACAGACAAGAAAACAAAACAAAACATAAGAAATAAAGAAAAGTGGTAAAAGTTGGATTTCGGTCGGCTAAAAAACACCACCATGAAAGGTATGAAACGAAACATTTTTTTAATTTTTTGTGTTTTGATTTTGAACATAAAAGTGTAAGAATATTGAGAAAGCTTTAAGCCCATCACAATTTCGAATCAATATGCAATGATTTTAAACACAGGGGTCAAAACATGTACCTGTACTAAATTTGTGGAACGGATGAGTTTCCAGACTTAAATGTTTCTGGAGCTGCACAAAAATTCCAGTACATTTATATTAGTCTGGTATTCTGACCGATTATAGTAGTCAACTACTAGCAGCAATAACCACTTTATTTAAGTATATGAATCGCTCTCGCCAATTTGTTGAAAGCCCCAAAATTTTGCAACGTAGAAAAAAATTGCACAAGTTATTATTACACCAGAATACGCTAAAATGCCAATTATATAATGTATGAAGCATCAAGCATTTATACAAAAGACTTCACAAGGGATTTCCAGCAGTAACAACTACCTGGTTCATTCTCCAAGAATCCGACAACAAATTCTTCTGATTTTCTGTGAGATAATTAATCAAATATTTTACCTAGCATTAGGGATCAAAAATTACTATAATAAATCAAGTTCATGATTTGGGAAAAAAATATTGGAGTTTGGAGGAGCTAACCAGAATCAACAGCTTTGATCTCTCTTGTCGTAGCATCAGCTGACATCAGTGGCTTGATAAAGAACTGGGCAAATCTGAACCGAAAACCAAAGACGATTCGTCAACAAGGAGAAGTCAACGCAAACAGAAAATTATTGAATCACCGACCTGTCCAAAGCCTCTTCAAAACCATCTGCATTGACCTCAAAGTAATAGTTGGTACCCTCCGTGGCCGTGAAAGCGTTTGTACTGCCTCCGTGCTTTTTATTGAAAGGCCAATTACTTGTCAAGAAATATAACTGACTAATATATAGCAGGTCCAGACATCAAAAGAATCGTCGAAGTGAAATTATACCGACAGAGAGAATCATAGAATTCGAAGACAAACAAAAAAAATTAAAGATAAGAACTGGTTTAAAAGAAAAAAAACTGATTATCATCGCTAGAATTCGTATTCTCATCTTAAAATGAAACAAACAAGCGATGATGAAACGGATTAACGGTTAACTACCGAAACATTGCATCGAAAAACAATAGCTAGCTACAAAAAAACGCCGAAAGACGAAGCTAATATGATAATATTTACGAGGCACGAGACTAACCTCGGTTATGTACTTCGAGTAACTGTCCTCCAATGGATATTTCTCGCTGGCATAAAACAGCATATGTTCTGCAGAATTGAGCATCAACTTCGAATCAACAATCTTCTTCGTTATACAGATTCCGAATATTCACTCTTCAGAGAAATTTCATACAGCTAATCAAACAAACATCTACTTCTTACCAAGGAAATGCGCGAGTCCTTCGAGGCCCTCGGGGTCGCTGAAGGAGCCAACTCGGACATCCATGGAAGCGGCGCACTGAAATTAAGAAACAAAACGAATTACGAATCCGCGGAAAGCAAACAGAGCTCGGAATCGCTCAGGTTATTGGCCATCGTTTGTACCTTATCGGTGTCAGGATCGCTGACGAGCAGGACTTGAAGCAAATTGGGAAGGATGATCCTCCTGTACGCCCTCTCGTCCGTGCGAGCCTTGAGAATCTCGACCACTTCGTCCCTGCCGACCGCCATTGTCGCCGCCGAGCTTGAATGCCTGAGAGCTTTCGATGGACTTTGTTTGGATGTTGGAATTCTCACTGACTCTTCTTCGATCTCACTTGACTTGTAATATTTGCCTTCGCTTTATTTATTTATTTATGGCTTACTCCATTAAGGGAAATTTTCTTTTTTGCACCTTCTATTTTTAATAATTTGCAAAACTGTACCCTCTAATTTTAAAGATAGTCAAAATATACCCTGTAAGTGTAAATTAGTAATATTACCCTTTATGTTTATCACGGAAAAGGTACTCCAACTTTGATTAACTGAGACGGTCGGGGTCTGAAATGATAAAATAGTTGCAAGAGTACTCAAAGTCAACAAATGTAGGCGACACATTTTTTTCGTCCTATATATTTATTTTTTTTATGGACATTGGTCAATTTTTTTACAATTATTTTATTAAATCATACCTAAGTTGCACTTTGATGTGCTCATCTAACTATGTAGCATCTTCTCTCATTTGAGTACTTTTTGACACTGAGTACTTTTGTTGCTATTTTTTTACTTTAGACCCTCTATCGGCTCAAATTGTCAAAATTTGGGTACTTTTAGTGATTATATTAATTTCTCGAAAAAAATAATCCTAAAATTGATAATTTATAATGTTTTTTTATAAAAGAAACATTTGGAATTTTTTTTATAAAAAACGAAATAGAGTGTAACAAAATTCTAAACTTCAAACTTGGGGAAATTTTGGAATTTTAAAAATTAAATGGTGGAGAGTTTACAAAAATGTAACCAAAGTATATTTTGAGAGTATGAAAATAGTGTTGGTTTTGGTGAAAATTAATAAAAGAGGGTGCGCAGAAGCAAAATTTCCTTAGATTTAAGATAGTTATTTTAGTTTAAGGACCATGATTAGTTATTTTATATAGTATATTATAAGTACATGTACTGTGCATTGAACCCTCTATTTTCAATTCAATTGAAGGAATAAAACATCCCATGCAGTATCCCTTATCTATTTAATTTTAGTGCAAGGCTGTGAGATTAATAGAAAAGCTAGGCCCACAAAAACATAAAGTATTGAAGGGGAAATATCACTCCTCAGTGCACTCTTCACTTTGTAATTATTTAACGGATTATTTGTATCAGTAAATTGTTCTTGGTACTTAGGAAATCAAGTTTATTTGGTTTAGCGGTAACTCTACTACATACATTTAAAAGATGTCACGGATTCAAATCTCATGTGAAGTAAATGAATACTCCATTTACATATGTAAACTTAGGTAATAATATCATTTGTTCTTACACTGAATATATTTAATAATGCGAAAGTACATTATTATATTGGCTAACAGTGTCATCCTATTTTTTTTAAAAAAATTCTTCGTAGACCAATTTGTCAATTTTTAGCAAATGTTTTTGCATGAAGTTTCTTTCAAGGGAAAAAAGAAAGAATAATTTTCAATCATACGAAGGAAGTGAAAAAGGTTTGAGGTTTTGTGGATAACCAAGATTGAGATATTAGAAAAAAGTAATGTGAGTAAGAAAAAGACACGTAGTGATACTGATAGTTCAAAAGGCAAACTAAAACAAAGTAATAGATTTATCAGATAAACGTTATAGAAACAACTTCATAAAGTAATTTTGTGTTAACGAAGTAAACTAATATACGAGAAAAAAAAAATATTAAAGAGAAGGGGTGAGTCCGTACATAGTTGTTGAAACATGAATTTCGATTACTGTTTATTATTTATTCATGTTATTTGATTGGCTTATTTATAGATAAAAAAAAAGATTAACGTGCTTGATGTCATGACAGTTGAAAGTTATTTCATGAAAGTCTCAAAGTCGCACATGTCTAGGTTTGTGGGCATCCTCAATCAATGAGTGATTGAGTCGACCTCTAACTGCAATGAATCGAGAATATTGTGTTGAAGTAAATAAAGAACATCGCACATTATTGCTAACCAGATGAGAGAATCAAGGAGCTAATTTGCATCAGCAAGACAGAAAGATATTCATGGACAACTCCTGTTAGTCCCCGTTTTTAGGTCCCATTTTGACAATTCTTACAGATACATTATGAGAAAAACCTTCGGGAGAAGGAAATCATCAATTCATGAGTGAAGTGGAGAAGGACGGGACGTTCGTAGATGATTGGTGCAAGATATCCTGCGCTATCATCAAGAGTTCACGTGTTGGATATCAAACTTGTTGGTGTGACACAGGGGGAGTTCCCTTTGTATGCTTTGGGTCCATATTGTTTGTGATCATTTCTTGTAACTCTTGGTTGATTAATCTAAGTGAGTACCCCCCAGAATAAGATAGGAAGTCCGAACTGCGTTACCAAAAAGTATTAGTATTCCTTTATTTTTTTGCACGCACTGCTTATTACGTCATAATCTAAGTACAACGCGAAAATACGTCTTTGCAAAATAGTGATAAGTTCAAAAGCATATGCAATATTTTATTTTAATTTTAATTTTTTGAAATATTATTATTGATCAAAATTATTCTATTTACTAGTCTAAGAGGGCATGCCTCCACGCAGGAGTTCACAATAAAAGATAGTGTGCCGTGAGATTAGACCAAATTAAGGACCACTGCTATATTCCATGTTAAATGTTATATAGATAAAATAATGCAAAAGTATAATTATTGATATGTTATACTACATAGTTTAATAGTTAGTATATGTATACTACTAATAAGAGATAGTGCGAGAAAACGTCATGCATTTATATTTTCTTAAGAGAAAGACCTAATTGCTATCAGCTTCTAACTTAATAAAGGCATCTACTTGTAGTCTAAATTAAATTAAAGGGACTAAAATTATATATTTTAATCATAGGAGAAGAAACTTTGAGAAGAAGGCTTTGTGCACTTAGCTTTGGCTTGACATATGATTTAAAAAAGAAAGGGGTTGAAATGACATGCAACTTAAAATATGAGGGTCAAAACCATAATTATCATTTATTACGTAGGCGATGACGTAAATTATCACAATATTTAATTTATAATTACGTATCGTGATTGCTTTAGCATCATAGACGTAATCGTGGAGTTTTGTTTTCTATCTTACAACATAAAAATGATAAATAAAATAACGACGTGTCGTTTTGAGTTTTTTTTTTATATTTATTTATTGGCTTGTCTTTTTCGAAACATTCCTTTCGTAATTTTTAATTGAAGAGGACAAATGCATTTTTCATGCCACAATAGTCCTGGGATAAGACGACAAGTGATTAATTAATTAATCATATATATATATATATATATATATATTTATGAAATTAAAATGTCATGTCGTTTACTCGATCATTTGTTACAGAAGTTGCCGTCAGTTTTTTATTCCGTATTGTTCACTTGTTGTAGTGTTCTGTCCGTTAATCCTAAAATGGAATTGACAAAAACAAAAACAAAAAATATTATTCTCCCAAAGTTACAGAGGTTCATTCTCGGTGTGAACGGTAAAGACACGTCTATCTTCCGTCTAAAATATCGATTTTTGGATTTTAATTCCTGTAATAAAAAAATGTACTATTGGAGAAAAATGGGGAACTAGTATTGCCAGTTTTGGTTTACGAGAATCAAAACCGAGAAGATGCCCGTTATTAACATTATTTATTATATATCAAGAAACCAATATTTTATCAAATCTCAACCAATGCAAATCGATTTGGAACCGGTTCTTCACCGATCACTAAAAAGAACCATTTTTGACAAAACGGTTACCGGTAGTAGTGCCAAACTATTTGTAAAACGACACACATTTTCTTATGAGTCAAATAGTATTCAAGCTACAAGCTTTTTTTTAATTATTTTTTATTGATGACTTCACTTTATTTAGAACCTGCTATATATTGGAAATGTGAATATATATATATATATATACACATTAATTGTTTGGAGAGAATAAGAATCTATGACAGCTCATGTTGACTCATTAGATAAGTCCAAGATTATGATAATCAGCTGACTTAAACCTCCATGGATCATGTTGCTCATTTGACGTATATACTTGTGTACCTTGAAAAATATTTATAAACATAAATTCTTTCTTGTTCGAACTCTAGATCATAGAATCATGTCAAGATTGTTCGTTGAAAAACAAATCTTATGACGTTGAGAGTCCAGACAAAAACATGCCTCACTGCAATTATATAATAGTTAGTTAGAGTTCAATCAAGAAATTTGTACGAAATATTTTAAATGGAAAAATAAAAAATTGTGTTTGTTGCCGTTCAGCTTTGTACTTCCGGACCATTGGAGAGAGAGATAGAGTAAATCTTATGTAGTTTTTTTATTAAAAAATTATAAAATACTATAAACTATTATATTTAGGAAGATAACTTAAGTACTTGTAAACAGTGTCGTTTTTTTTTTTGTAAAAGTAGAAACGACATTATCATGTCGACATTTGATTACAAGGTATAATTAGTATAACACAACTAATGAAATTCATTCGAATACAAATCTGTGAGATCAACTAATTATATTCTATATTTTCCAAAGGCATATAAAGATTATTTGGAAAATATAAATTAAGGGAGTTTATAATTTCACAAAATAAATAGTGGATTTCCTATAAAGCGTGGATTTATATATAATGTTTCTGCTAAGTTTGGTAGGATTCCGAATGAAAAATACAATTTGTGAAGAGAGAAAAAGATTCATAAACAATGGCAAATTGACAAAAGAAGAATAGATAATGATAATCATAAGGAATAATGAGTGTGTTCTTTCCACTTTAGTTTTAGTGGGCAAAGAAAACCCCATAAAAATCATTCTATATTTTGAACTACGCCATTCATAAAGAAGAGAGCGCAATATTAAATAGAAATCAATAAATATTGCGAGCTTTTGACCGATGAAAAAGAAGATAAAATAAACTATATGGATTCAATTTATGTCATAAAATCAAAATGTCTTGTTTGTGGGCAGACCACTCAGCTAGAAATAAAATGTATAACAATAAATAAATAAAACTACATTACTTTATTTGAAGATATTATCCGAATACTTTCCATTACACTTTTATAAGAAATAGCAATTTGAAATTACACTTCTCATAAATTAGTTTTTACAACCTAGTTTTTACCGAAATTCGAAGCATATTTCGTCGTTTTACAGTGCAAAAACGACAAGAGGCATCACGACCGAATGTCGTTTGGAATTTCCCGAAAAATGGTAAAACGACAGCGAAAGGGCAGGAATGTCGTTTCGGTGTTCTATTAAAAACGAATTTCGACACGATTTTCGACCGAAATTCTCGAAATTTGACACCTTGCTCATAATGTTTTGAATGAACATATTTCAAGCATAACATTCTACTTTATTAAAGGGATGATCAGTTTCAAGCAGGGATAATAGAACTCGGAATTTTGCAAGCATTTCCGAATTCCAACAAAAATGACACACACAGAAAACACGTAAATATCAATTTATTGAAAAGAAATAGAGAACTACTAAAAATTAAAATCCTTATCTACAAAAAAAAAAAAAAAAAAACAATTGTTAGTAAAAGACGGTAATTTCCCCGAATTTAGCCCACGGGTAATTGTCCCGAATTCTGAGACTTTAAAACTAGTGAAAACATAATAGCTTTCATACCACATGAGTACAGTCACAATCAAGTTACAAGCTATCTTAATGAGATTCGTCAGTCTTTTCAATAACGCCAAACACGCATTCTTCGGTTCAACTTCAAAAGCAAATGCAGAATAACCGAATAGCTGGCGAACAGTGAGGAAACACGCAGTAGGTTGTAATAGTACCTCCAATGCTAATTTAAGGAAAACGATGAATAAATTTTGCAAGCTTTCAATGGATGGATATCGAGGATACGAAACTTTAAATTTCTAAAATCTTCCATAGTTTTTATTTAGCAAAAATCTGTAGTGGTTAAAAGCAAAAAGTAGTTTTAAGTTTAACCGGTTTCGATGTTAAAAAAAAAAAGAAAAAGTCTATGATTCTAAAGATTTAATATTTTTATTTTAAATTCGATACAATTTGTTCAAGCTAGTATATGTTATTGAAAAATATATATCAAATGCTTTATTGATTCTTCTCCATTCTATGATAATGTCTAGATATGCTTGTTATTTTATTGAGAGCAATGTTCTCTTTGAATTTCTTATGACTTTGTATTATATTTTTATTACTAAACCATTTTGGTTTCCGAGAAGAGACAACATTTCCATTTCACTTCAAATACAAAGTTCTACAAACCGATTTAAAATTTCAATTCAAGAAATGATTCCAATCCGTACTCATTTTGAGTTCAAATACATGTAAAAAAAAAAAAGTAACACAAAAGACTCTGATTGGATCAATAGATTGGCATAACCACGACATCGTCCAAAACCGGACCGCACAAGAGCCCGTAATCATGAAGTTTGGTATGATACTTAGCACTATAAAACGTGATCCTCGTCCGGTTCGAGTCCGCAGTGAACTTCAACCGCGCCGTTTTGAACCCCCCTTTGCCCATGGACTCGAACGGGACTTTCAGGGTCTCCTTACCAGCAAAAGCCTCGACAACCATCGAGCCGTTGCACCCGTTCTTTGCATCTCCGATGGTGAAGTCGAGGCTGTAGTGCCTGCCTTCGACGGTCCTGATGATCTGAGCAATGGCGCTCTCCCTCCCGGCGACGAGCTCTATGGCTGCAAGGCCCGAGGGGACCGAGAAGTGCTTGTTGTCGATGTACTTTACGGGCTTCAGGGACTCGATAATCCAGCCCGGGAGTGGCGAGATCTTGTCTTGGATCTTCGCCGGAAGGAGCACTCCTGTCGAGAAGTTTGTGAACACGTGGGGGCCGGTTTCGAAGCCATTGTTCTTCACTAGGTTGCCTGAGTCAGGGCAACGGAAATAAATGATTTTAAATAAGGTTTAATATTATTGAGATGAGATAAAAATAAAATAAAAATATCAGCCAATTATATACACATAGCACATGGAAATATTGGGCATGCCCTAGTACAAGCCTACAACAAGGGTACGTATATATATATTTATATATATATATATAGCATATGAACCTACACAATTGGTTTGCCAATTTATTATAAAGTATATATTAAAATTTAAATGTATTTAAATTAAAGAGCAGATCTGAAGATCTATTAGAATAAGTTGTATGGAAGAATGTGGATTATGCACAAGAGATGAGACCAATAACACTTGGATTTGATGTAAATTACACTTAGGTCCTCAATCTAGTCAAACATATTGAGTTTTTAGTGATAAAATAGTAAATTTTGTTAGTCGTTGGTCGTTTTTTTTTACATTAATCTACCCTACCGATTTCTAAATCGGTTTCATAATCTTCTATCATAATTATAAAATATTATTTATATATATATATATATATATATATATTTGAAGGGCCATATGCCTTTCCTGTACCTTCTCAATTGGCTAGCTCAAGTGATTCGTTATACGGATTCTAGTCGCGGTTCTCGAAACCGGAACCAATAAGTAATAGAAAATGCGGACTTAAAAACTTGTCAAGAGAACTGGTATTGAAAGTTGAAACCGATAACCGAAACGGAAGTTTCGCCATCAAAACGACAAAGTGTTAGCAAAAACGACACAAACTCATCGTACCTTTTGTGTACGTAGCAGGCGCCATCTCCTTGATGGCAATGTGGTCCAAGAGAGGGCCACATGCAGGGTCCTCCTGCACTCCGGGGTTGTGGAACGAAACCCTAACCACGCTCTTCACGGCCGCGAAGCTCACCGCGTAGCAGTCGCCCCCGTTGCTGCTGTACAGAGTCTGGATCGGCAGCTCGGACTTCTGCTCCCCGGCCAAGACCCTCAGGGCCTCGTCCTGGGCGCACGTGCGCGTGGCGCAGAACGTGAGTGAGTAAACCGAGCCGTTCTTAACAGCAACGTATTGCGAGATCGAGGCCTCGTTGCCCAGGCGCACCGCGTGGGAGCCGCGTGGCACAGCGAAGTAGAACCCACCCGGCTGGGGGCCGCCGGATACGTACTCCACTAGGCCGGCGATCTGCCATTTGGGGAGCGAGTGTCGGCCGACGATCACAGTTTTGTTGAGGTTTGCAGGCTTCGGTGCTTCTTCGAAGTCTCCGTTTGGGAGAAGGGCTGAGGAGAATAGAGGTAAATGATGTCATGATGAGAAAACTTTGATATATGTTATGGTTTCATCTTTTTTTCTTTAGATTTATAAATACATAAATAACGGTTTAAAAATTGTTATTTCACCTTAGCCGGATTCGCAAATGTGGAAACAGTACCTTTCTACCATTTCCGTTCATCGTTTTTTTACCCAATTACGGAAACCGTGATGCAAAAACAATAACGACTTAAAGTTTTTGGGAATTGCAAAAATGGTAAGTTTTTTTTTTTTTTTTTACATTGTTAGAAAGATAACAGCGAAACGGAAATAGAATTTCTAAACGGGGGTCTCTGTTTCCGGAAATGACAAGAGACGGAAATTCCTTAGCCTTTCACATTCGAATAAATGTAGCATTTTCACTGTTATCATTATTATAACCAAGCTGAAAGAAAGAGAGACGTTAGAAATGGATCATTGTGCATTAAAGGTAAAGTTTATACAAGCAATATATAGATAATGTATATATATATATATATATAAGGTAGAAATTAACTATCATTTGAGTGACTTACCATCAAGATAGGACTTTCTAGCAGCAGCTGAAGAAGAAGTAGCAAAACAGGAGAGAGCCAAAATGGAGACAAAGCAGAGAAAAAGTTTAAGTGAAGCCATATTGTTATTTGTTGTATTGAATTTGCTCTATAGCTTTACTATCTTTATATATATATATAGATTATAGGGAGAGCAAAAGTGTATTTATTAATTTTATATAATTGGCACTACATTATTATCATGTGTCATGATTGTTTTGAATTTGTGCTCCCTGAAATTTGCACGTAGGTGTAGTTTGCTTCCTAAATTTCAATTTTTGACAACAATTCCTTCTATTCTTTACAAAAGTAGCACATAAGTCTTCACACGAAAGTAAATGATAAAAAAAAATGTTAACTCGGACACAACGCATGACTTAATCAATTATCTCAATTAATTACATAACAACCTAGTTGGGATTCGAGTTCACTTAGTGAGATTTCGGACCTCCATCTTTGACTAAAAAAAACATAACAAGATCGATATAGTAGTACGAGACTATTACTAAGTAGTCAATTAATTATTATTCAAAAATTGTAAAAAGATAATGTCCTCAAACAACAAAATTGTGCACAACAATTTTTTTTTTCTATTTTATTAGTAAAACAAAAAATTCATAGTCCGAACAAAACTATGAGTAAAGATTCTTGGGGATACGCTCCACCCAACTATTTTATGTGTTTCTTTTTTTCTTTTTCTTTTTTGTAAAATTTGATATACAATCCCCCCTTGAATCCTAGTTCCGACCCCAACCAACATCTTGAATCCTAGTTCCGCAAATGTAGAAATGCACCATTGTTAGAAAGTACAAGGTTCTCGTTGGCAAAAATTAAAGCTAAAAGAGGCAAAATGAATCAACATGCAAACTTCACAGGACATAGAGCTAAATACCTTCTTCTTCTTTTTCTTCAAAGCGTAGTAGATGAGATAAGGATTAATGAGCAAATAAAAAAAGGCATGTTAATTGGGCGCGTAATTAGCCGTGGGATGTGTCGGTTTGTCTCTAATTTTTCTTTGTTTTTTCAACATTTGAGTCTCTCTTTTCCCACAAAGCAGTTATTGAGTTTGAATCCACATGGCTCCTCCATTGGTCCCCGTGATTTGCTCTTTCCCAATCCTTCAATTCATTTTCTTCTTCCAAAGTAAAGCCTTGTTTTCTTTTCACTAAATCGGACTCTTGATTCTCCGATCAAAGGTGATTGGTTATCAAAGAGGATTAAAAGAAAACTTATCCGTAAACCTATTAAATAAAGTTATTGATTTTATCGGTTTCAGTATCTAGAACTTGTCGTGCAGATGACACAACTCTGAAATTGTACAAGTATGAGACTATTTAATCCAAGATTTTTAAATTAGTTTATTATATTTTATGAAAATTGTACGGAATGTTCATTTTGTGTCAAAACTTTTAAAAAATGCTTATTTGTGAGAGTAAAAAATACACACAATGAGTAGTTTTTTTTAAAAAAAAAAATTGACACAAAATTAACATTTCATTCATTAAACTTTTATTTTATTAAAAAAAATGAAAAAAGAGCCTCACTAAATACCATAAAATACCATAAAAATCCCACTAAATTTGTATTGTAGCTATCACCATCATTTGAATCAATAAAGTACAAGGAGCGAGAATTAACAAAAGTACTTTTAAAACAACTTTTATCTTGAGAGTATAAAAATGCACATAATCAGAAAGTTTAGTGGGACTCATATAAAATAGTAAATCCAATACATATTAAATAAATGGCAAACGCTTACCCAAAAAGTTACATAAGTACAACATCGTACAAAATTTTGACCGTGCTATTAAGTAAGGTTATATTTGTTCCATGTTTTGGGTTGTTAACACTTAAATTCAAATTATTTATTTCTTAATTTTCAGCATAAGAATCATTTTGCAAGAGTATTTTTTTTTTCTTCCCCTTCTTGCGAATAAAAAAAAATCATTTAAACAAAACACATTTTACGACCACAGATTAATCCTTCTCGTGAAGACTAACGCAATTCACATTCTTAATTTACTTACAAATGCGATGAGTCAATGCATTATTATTGTATAAAACATCTCTCTTATTATAATGCTGAAACTCTTAATGTAAAAACTACATTATTTTTGGTAGTTTTAGAGCCTTGTTAGATTAGATTTTAAATATCCTAAATAATTCAACAACATCAAAACTTAAAATTAATAATCGACAGCTAAAAAACTTGATATTTTACAATTAAAGAGAAGAAGAAAAAAAAACTCATCTGAACTCATGAGATTATAGATTTCATATGCATTTTTGACTTGCATGTGATGTGATATCCTTGGAAACTAACTACGTTGAGACGGTGGGTTTAAATCCACACGCACGTGCTGCTCGCTCGTTCCACGTGTCCTGTTGACTTTCAATTTCAACGTTAGTATATATTTATTATTATATGTATAGATCATAGAAGGATCGCTCATTAATTTTCAAGCCTGAGGAAACAAAATCGCGCGTTCTCCTCCACTTAATAAGCGAGATTGTCTTCTAGAAACTATTTATGTGATTTGCAAAAATAATATGATATTTATTGAGCACGTATTTATTTTATATATTGTTTTGGATAATTAAACTTAAGATTCAACAATATAGCTGAAATGGCGCATCTAAGGTCACCGCTTGTCTTTGTTTGTCTAGCATTCTCGACGAAAACTGGCATTCCTATCCCGTTACCGTTTTTCCATCGAAAAGAATCGCAAAAATAGTAATGATATGTTATTGTTTTTGCCTCTTTTTTTTTTTAATATAAGAAATAGAATACTATTTTTTTAGTGGACGTGATCTTCAACCGAGCTCTTAGATTTTCATCCAACGGCGCTCGTATGATGTGATAATGTAATAAAAACGATAATTTGAGTCCATAAATAATACTCTTAGAAACTCTAATAATTCGAAAAGTTTATAAAAGAACTTCCAGGATTTTTTTTATTATTTATTTTTTGCATTTTTTTGTATTTACTCTCGGGCTGATGATCTAGGAGTTTTGGTGTTCATGCTATTAAACAGGGAAAGAGAGTTGAACTCTTAAACATTGGTTTCAAACACATACAATTGAGAGATAGTTTGCGCTTTCTTCAAATCTATATAGCCAATATTTACGCTAATGGACGTTAAGTTCGGATTATATGAGCTTAACTGATTAATAATTGGTTACTACCTGAAACTAATCGAAACCTAATTTAATTTTTATAAATAGAATTTGGCTACACCTCTTTATATAATTAGAAGTATTTAAATATTTCGTTTCTCCAAAGAGAAATTGCCAGTCATACTTCGAGTCGGAAGTATGATATTCTCGAAAAACATGGTGGACAATGTAAGGTTCGAATTCTAAGACTAGAGTCGAGTTTGACATGACAGAACGGGCACGAACACGCAAAGACACTGGAAAAAAACGAGTAGATCCATAAATTACATAAAACTATATATTAAAAGAAAAACTCATGAAATGCCCAAAAAATACTTAAGGTTTGAGGGAAATGCCCATACTTTCAAACAATTCATTTATACCTATTTTAAAAATATTTTGGACCATATTAACCTTGGTTTTAATTATATTTATTTATTTTCGTATTTAATGATTTATTATATATTTTAATTTTTGAAATTAATTTATCCTAAAATTTTGGTTGAAAACTTCCCTTATTAATTAGATTACCATTTAATTTTGTTACTTTGACCTAAAAAATTAAATTTTTTCCTCTCTCTCTCTCTCTCTCTCTCTCTCTCTCTCCCCTTCGGGCGTGGCTTCGGCGGCCGAGTCGGTGACCGTGGCCTCCGTCGCCCTTCGTCGTGCCTCCTTCTTAGTCGCTCTTAGTCGCGGTCGTCCTCCGTCGCGCATCCTTCCTACATCACTCTCCGTCGCGTTCGCCCTCCGTCATTCTCCTTTTGTTCCCCGTCTCTCGGTCGCCGGATCAAACACGGTAAGATTTTTTATTTTGGTAAACCGTTTTACAAGATCTTGGAGTGGAATATTTCTTGGAGTGTTAAATGAATTTACACGATATTGTAAAGGATTTACACGATTTGTAAATGCATTAACAAAATTGTGTAAATGGATTTACACAATTTTGTAGGGGGTTTTACACGATTTTGCAGTGGTAATATTTTTCGTAAAAATATATGCAGTTTTTTACAGGTTAATAAAATTTTCGTATATATATTTACAGTTTAAATATACGTTTGGTATTGGTATATATATCGATATATATATTTATAGTTTTGGTATTGAAATATATATTTACAGCTTTGTAATTATATTTACACTTTAAATTTCGTTTATATATTTACAGTTTAAATATATTTTGTGAGATTATATTTACTGTTTATATTTCGCATATCTATTTACAGTTTAAATTTCGTATATATATTTACAGTTTAAATATATTGATTATATATATTTACAGTTTAAATTTCGTATATATGTTTACAGTTTAAATATATCGATATATAATGTTTGTAGATTTTATATTAATTTTTTCTCATTATTTCCTACGGTTTTAAGAATTTTGAAATTTTGATTTTAAAATTTAAATCGTTAGAATCTTAATTAATAAGGAGAAAATATTCGAAAATAATTAAGAAATGATTTTTATTAGTCAATTATTATATTTAGCTAAATTTAAGGAAAGCTAAATTTAAGGAAATTTTGTTATTTTTTATTTTATTAATTAATTTGAATTATAAATTAGTTTTAAATGTAATTTAAATTCCAAATATTATTTAGTTAATTCTAAAGGTAAATTAGTCCATATTTCAATTAGTTTGTGGTTTTAATTGCCAAAAAATAGAAATGGGCATTTTTTTTAAACCTTGAGTCACAAATGAGTATTTGGCTTATTTGTCCTATATTAAATAGGCATTTATAGACATAAAAAAATACAAAAAATAGATTACCAAGAAAGCCCACACACTGGAAAACCTGAATTAATTTAAAACTGTAGTGCAGTGCAGTACATTAATGAGAAGTGCAATGAGATGTTGATTTACATGTAGAAGTTTTGACACTTATAAAAGTCCCACGGTATTTGGGTACAAAGAATGCCTTGAAGAGTAATTGATATAAATTCACATTTATAAGCACAAAAAAACTTAAGTCCATTGGATGGATTTCAATTAATTAAACGATATTTAGGATAAAAATATGAATTAAACATTTTAAATATATAGTCAAACTTATTAAGCAATATGATCCAGGAGTGGGAGTTTAATTGTTGGTTCTTCACTCAAGTCTTCCGTCCACAGTCCACATTCAAAAGTTTCGTCCGGAACGCCACTAGGAAAAGCTTGAAGAGTACTCTCCGTCGATCCAGTCTGTCTCAAAGTCTCTAGTAATCCACTGATAATATAATTAAATAAAATTAATAAATGTTGTGCTTATGCAATAATTGTTACATTTTCATTACTCTTAACTCTAAGTAGGTATTAAATTTCTCGAATATCCATCGACATGCCCATCGAAAAAAAAAATTCGACGATATGCGAAAGAATATATCCATTGGCATATCCATCGATTTACCTATGAGATACCAATCGACAAGCGATATATCTGTAAAATAAAAAGTGTGAAACGACATCGGCAAGCGGTATTTAAAACCTTAACTTTACTCTTGTGACAAACCTAAACACCTAAAGATCACACTAACCGTTTAGTTCTACTTTTGATACGCCACTAAAATAAACTTACTAATTGTCTTAACTGTCTTAATGTTAAACAATTTGATCTTAAGAGAATACCTTATCAGTGGGAGATTAATTTGTTGGTTGTTAACTCAATCTCGTCCACATTCACGGTTAATCTCAATAGAGTGAACTCCCACTCATCAAGGTATTTAGGAATCCACAAATGCAGTACAAGAACTTCAATGAACGATTACAACGAAGATGAACAGCAAATAGGTGCTATAACACAATAAAAGTGTGACAATTAAACAGATTTGATATTGATAATAAATGTTATTCACCAATCTGTCGAAAGAAGTGTTGATAATTATGGTTGATTTAATGGCAATCTGTCGAAAAAAGGAATATGAGAAATTTTTTGTTTTTCTTTTTTAAAAGGGATAATAGCGGCATAAGTCCTCAACCTTTACTCAATTGGGGCGGCATAGCCCCAACCTCATTTAATAGCGGTATAAGTACCAAAAGATGATTTCCGTCCATATTTGACTAACGGAAGTAGTCAACGTTTGCGTGGTCAGCTTCTCGTCAACGTGGACGTCACGTAATCCGACATGTCACCACACACGTCATCCTCGTGTCATCAAATTTAATGCAAAATTAATGGTGATGGAGGGATTCGAACCATTGCCCTCGCATGTGGTGATGGAGGGATTCAAGTTTAATGCAAAATTAATGGTGATGGAGGATGACATGTATGGTGACATGTCGATTACGTGGCGTCCACGTTGACGAGAAGCTGACCACGCAAACGTTGACTACTTTCGTTAGTCAAATATGGACGGAAATCACCTTCTGGTACTTATACCGCTATTAAATGAGGTTGGGACTATGCCGCCCCAGTTGAGTAAAGGTTGAGGACTTATGCCGCTATTATCCCTTTTTAAAATAATGCCACGGAACCTTAAAAAAAGGTACTTTGGCCTATAATATCCCAAATAAGTACAAAACGAAAAACAAATTGAACTGACTTAGGAATTGAGTTTTAGAAAGTAAAAGAATACAGTGGTATATTTCCTTGTATGGCTTCAGAATGTTTAAGAAAGAAAATTTTCATAAAATAATTTCTTATGATTCTATATTTCCTTGTATGGCTTCAGAATGTTTTAAGAAAGAACATTTTCATAAAAAAGTTTCTATATAGAATAATAAACATAGCATAGATTTCTAGAAAGTAAATAGAGTAATTAGTGCTATTGACTTCTCCATTATCAAGTAAATGCAGATTTGGCTAATCTATTACAAAAATAACATAAGTAATTTTTCGATTATGATTTTATGTGGATATGGCTCTTAATTTATAAAAAAAAAAAAATCAAATTAGATAGAAAATTTAAAATAAATAAAAATATTACACACAATAAAGGTAATTTAGTAATCTTAATATATTTTAGTATTTATAATTTACAATTTATAAATCTAAGGTTTAGGGTAGTTTATAATTTTTTCTAATAAAAAAAAGCATATATTAACAATTTTCCCGTCCAATTTAACACTTTAGACGGAGTAGGGACCCTATCCACAACATAATAATACTCGAGGGGCTACTTTCGCTATTTTGATAAATATATATAAAAAAAGTCGAATCCGCATAAAAATCAAAATCAAATCAATGAGATATTTATGCTATTTTTTTCATTACAGCGGAGAAGTAGATTACTCAAATAAATATTATTAGAGAAGCTCAGAAAATGGAGATACTCCCATAACTTATTATAGGCTAATCTATGGGCCTGGCCCAAGCCCAGTACAATTTTATTTATTTATTTTCAATATAAGATTTATAATACAATTCAAGCAAATACATCAATTTTGAGAATCATAGGAGCCTGTTTAGGTTATTTTTAATACTAATACTACTATACTAATGGATTATAGTATTAATTTTTATGGTCAAAGTACTCAAAGTGAACTGAATTCAGTAGTGTTCTTAATGACAGAATCTACGATTACCTAGTGTAAGCAATCAGTGGGATTAGTATATTTTCCATTCGACATCGAACATCGACGTTAATTTAATTGTCACGTGTCACTCCAAGATAATTAAGAAATAAATAATAAAAAATCATGACATGCTCGAGGTTTTGGCAATAATCAATGAGAGGCAATGACTATATGATAATTGTGTATTTATGTGAAATCTGAATTTTCATTTCTAAATATAAGTGATCTCTTGGAATATATATATAATCTTGGCTAATAATACATATGCAGTAAATAGTGTCGTCGTTCTTACCGTGAAAATATATATTGTAATACGAGGATATGTAATCTTAGTAACACGAGTACATGTAATCTTGACCACTATTATTTATTTATTTATTTATTTTGATTTATATATATATATATATAAGAGGATCTTGACCACCAGTGTCACCTTACTTTAAAAATAAATAAATAGTAATTAATTTGGCAAACAAATTGTAAAAACCAAATTGTAAAGTAATTTCCAAATGAAAAAGGTGGAAAGAAAACACAAGAGAGAGGAGAGGTCCCCATTAGGTGAGACAAACCATGATACAAAGGTCATGATGGATGTCTAATAAAGAGAGAGCCCAATCTCTATCAATGTAATATTCCATACTCAAATCCCATTTGCTTTTCTCACCCTTCCTTGTTTTTTTCCTCTCATTTTTAATGTCATTTTTATTTCTTAGGGTCATATCATTTGGATGACAATCACCTAAAGTGGCTTTCTAAACTCCATCAACCATCCACATGCACCTATGGCTATAGTACAAGGTGGGGGAGTGGAGTCATGTTTTTTTTTTTTCAAGAGAAAGAGAGTACATCTATTTTAGTTGTTCCCATATATAGTACTATGAAAAGATGATTGAATTGATGCACTCACCAATCCTTTCTTTATTAATTAGGTTTGGCTATCTACTACATATGAAGAAAAAAAGACAGAAAAGATTAAGCTTATCCACATTGATACAAATTTTTGTCCTTTTATGTCAAATTGTTTAGAGTTCGAAGGATTTTCTTAAATTTTGTGTAATTCCTTGGTCTAATTATTTGATGTTTAATCAATATTTTACTTAAATAATACAAAATATCACCAAATATTTCCCATTCCGAAGTCACATGATTTTCTTCGCATGTCTATTTATCTATATATACACTTGCATATACATCGCCGTTTTCAGCCATACTTAATGTAAAGCATCTTGACTAAATATTAATTTGACTGTATTGTTATGTATGTATATATATAGTATATAGTATTATCATTTGCAGAAAGTAAGCAAGTCTTTTATATCGCCGTCTAATGATATCATTCCATCTTTATCGTTATTTTTTTACGTAAATTTTATTTTATTTCTTTTCGTACTATATCATAATTCACAACGGCGTAAAATATGTATAGATATATACATATCTGATGCACATTATGATTAAGGGGAAATGATAATCGAAAAAAGAAGTAATAATTAACGAGAACTTCTGGTCTAATTACTTGATGACAGCTACTTTGTTCTTTAATACGTGTATGTGTGTGTGTGTGTATAGATTTGACTAGAGAGACAGTTTTGTATTTCGAACAATAAAGAAAGATGTCGTTTGAGCTTTGAATATTCAATATTGAGTAGTATAAGAGGAGTAAATTTTAAATAACAATAACCACGCTGATAAAAAATTCTTACGTACAGGCTAACGGTTAAATCAATTATATTACTAATTCTCAAATTTTTATAATTCTCAAAATAACATTTTCAAATTTCATGTACCAAGATACCCTTGCAAAATGTACATATAGCGTCCTGAAAATTGGACAAATTAGAGGTATTTTAGTACATAAAATTTGAAAAGATTATTTTGAGAATTATAAAAATTTAAGAGTTAGTTATAAAATTTGTGGTGTATTTAAAGTTATTTTATGAAATTTCCCAATTAGTATCCAATGTAATACTAAGTTAGTATAAGAATCAAAATGCATGGCATATACTATATGGCTTCAATATTTACCACTTTTAAACAAATTGAAATAACATCTATAATATATATATATATATATATATATTAAACATATTAGTTTATTATACAATGTAAGTAGTAACTTGGATGCATGCTTATAAAATGATGGACCTAACCTAAGCATATAAAATTCAGTCAATAGCACTCATGGTGTGATCATCACAGGCACAGCCTTTGATATTCTTGGCGATAAATAATAATAATAATAATAATAATAATAATAATAATAATAATAAAACTATATGTGACAATATCAAAATAAAAATAGCATCGAATTACTCTGTATAAAAAAAATCATAAGGAAAATGATCATATTATACTTATTATCTTCAACTTTACTGCAGAGCCAGATGGACATAATGGCTCTAATTAAGCAAAAAAAAGAAAAAAAAATCATGAGCTAAGAAATAATCAATCCCATAATTTTTTTGAAAATCATGTTCCACCTTTCTATAAAATATTAATAGCATTTTTTCTCTCTCTTTCAAATAGCACATTATATGTCTTGGTTTACTTGTCCATATTAATGAAGTAATTAATATTATTTTTCAAACGAGGAACTGAAAATTCCGACTTTTCTCCAAATTTGGATTTTTCATTTTTTTTCCGGATAAAAGAGTGTTATATTTTTAAATTTTTTGTATTAATAGATTGCTTCAAAATTTTGAAATTAACGACTTTCGAAAAAAATAATCGTATTCAAGTCTATCAAGAAAAGAAAACTACTACATGTGTTAATCCTAACTATTAACAGATGTAATATTAGTTTATAATAATCTTGAATGAACGACAAAAAAAGCGGTGTAATATCATTTTTACCCTTCATTGTAGTGGAAATGCAGTGGTGTTTCAGGATTGAGCCTTAAAACATTGATATTATAAATTAATATTGAATATTCATCCGCTAATCTTACACATTATTTTGTTGCATATTACCTAATTATTGAGATATTATTGAAAACAATACTTTGATATTAAATAAAATAATATATGTAGGTTAATTTAATTTGAAGTATCAGAACCCTTTAACATGTGTGATATGGGATTCTAAATTATGTTAAATTTAAGGGGAACATATATATTGTTATGTGTAAGTTCATATATAATACATATTTTTTTATATATAAAAGTTGAGGGGAGTCCAGTCAAACGATATATATAAAAATTAATAAAACGAAGTTGGAGTGACTCTAATGCTAATTAACAAGGGGGGTATTTGTATTGTATTTGTACCAATGCCTAAGCTTCAGGGGGTGATGACATGGCCACTTAATAGGATTTTTTTTATTTAGAAAAACCCATGAAATGCCCAAAAATCACTTAAGGTTTAAGGGAATTGCCCATAGTTTCAAACAATTCATTTATACCCATTTTAAAAATATATTGGACCATATTAACCTTGATCTTAATTATATTTATTTATTTTCGTATTTAATTATTTATTATATATTTATTTTCGAAATTAAATTAATCATCCTTAAATTTTGGTTGAAAACTTCCCCTATTAATTAGGTTATCATTTAATTTTGTTATTTTGACCCAAAATTTAATATTTCTCTCTCTCTCTTTCCCACTCTCCCTCTCACGTCTCTCTCTCTCTCTCTCTCTCTCTCTCTCTCTCTCTCTCTCTCTCTCTCTCTCGTCGGATTGACCACCATCGCCGGATTCGGGCCGAGAGCGCGACAACTTCGTGCGTGGCTTCGACGACCGTGGTCGCGGTTGCCGAGGAGGCGGTCGTGGCCTCCGTCGTGGTCGCCCTCCATCGCGCCTCCTTCCTCCGTCGCGGTCGCCCTCCGTCGCGCATCCTTCCTCCATTGCTCTCCGTCGCGGCGCGATGATCCTTTCCACGCAATCGTAACTGTAAATTTATTTACAGTTTTCTGTATATATGTTTACAGTTTTAAGGTAATATATTTGATTTTTGTAAATGATTTTACGATATTTTGAAGTGATAATTTCTCTTAGAGGGGCAATATTTTTGTAACTGGATTTACACGCTTTTTGTAAATGTTTTTACACTTATTTGGAGTTATTTTACACAAATTTGCATTTATGGATATGTATATGAAATTTTAAAATCTTGTCAACGGATTTGTAAACAGATTTACATAAAATAAGGCAAAACAAAAACCAAATTTCGTAAATAGATTTACATAAAATGAGGAGAAACGAAAACCAAGTTTTGTAAACAGATTTACATAAAATGAGACAGAAGGAAAACCAAGTTTTGTAAACAGATTTACACATAATGAGGCATAACGAAAACCAAGTTTCGTAAACAAATTTACATAAAATTAAGCAAACGAAAATAAGGTTTCATAAATAAAAATTCGAAATAAATATAGATTAATAGGAAAATAAATTTTAGATTTTAATCGTTAAAATAGAGAATATTAAAAGTGATTTGTTAGAGCTAATAAAAAATAATACTAATTAATAGGGGAGATTTGTTTTTAATTAATTTATTCAATTTGCTACATTTGAGGAAAAAATTATTTTTTATTTTAATTTAAAAAACGAATTATAATTAAATGTGGTTTAAAAATTAGAAGGGTAATTTAGTCCATATTTCAATTTGTTGGTAGTTATGATTTTCATAATTAGAAATGGGCATTTTTTTTAAACCTTGAGCCACAAATGGGCATTTTGCCTCATTTACCCTTTTTATTTTTATGTAACGTATTAATTTGTAATTGTGTAAATATAATTGTTGGGTTAAATGAAGTCTCTATAATATAATTATGTTTATTGATTTGATAGTCTAGTTTCTCGGCAAAAAAGTTATAGGCTATAAGCAAAATGGTGTTGTCTGATCCTTTTTAAAAATAACCAAGGGTTAATTTTCATTTTCAAGGGTACTACTATACTACTATTATAGTATCACAAGTCACAACAACTATACCGTATCATTTCATCAATGTAATTCCCCTTATATTTTATGTCAATAATGATAACAATTATATATTTATATACAAAGGAGTAGTTAACTAAACTTAAGGTCATATAGATGTGACCCTACTTGTCTGAGAGATGCCATGCTACTTTTCCAATTTTGGGGTCCCACACAATACAAAATAATGTAATCTTGATTTTTTTTTTATCAATGTTCTTTTGTAGCAAGATGATTATTCACTTTATATAATACAAGAATTATTCAAAAATTCCTTTCCAGAACAGTGAATTCGCCCGCCCAGGGCTGCCTCTACCCATGTCCGTAACGGGAGCGGGCTGCCCGGGTGCGGCCACGTGGCCCCATAGAACATGCAACTCTCAAGAGTACTTTAATTGCTGAGCTTAATGGTACATTAAGGCTAAAAAAACACTTTCAAATCAAATATTAAATATGGAGTGAAATGATAACCCAGAAGGAACAACTAAAAGCCAAACTTTGCTTTCCAATGTGAAGTTTGGAAACTTGGAATAGTGTATATTTTATTTAGTATTTACTATATACAAAATCCAGCATTTCTAGGCTAACAAGGGAATCAAGTTAAAGACTCATAGCCCAAAGGTGAGAAAACCTTGATAATGCCACTTGTTGGGGTAGTAGTCCCTATAAAATGTCACAACTTCCTTTGCCACTATATATTACAATATTATATTAAATTGTCCACCCAAATTCAATTTTACATATATATATTATCATTTTTCAATTTCAAAAACACAAAAAATAGGTTTTCAACTCGATATATATGCTTTCGACTTGATAATACTACTCTCTATTATTATTATTTTTTTGTTACTAGGTTTTTAGCGTCATCACTCAAGCCTTCTTAGCTCTGTCTCTGGGTCGGATAATTGTCAATTTGAATTTGACTGTATATATTTCTATAGATAAATAGATAGTATATTTTTTTCTTAACAATGAAATAGAATATAGAGAAAATTGAAAGATACATTTTGATTTTTTAAAAATAAAACTAAGTAATGTAAAAAAAAAAAAAGTACACGTTGACTGTATTTTTTTAACTATAATTTATATACAATTTTGTATAATTTTTTTTAGGGACAATTTTGTATAATTGAAGTAAAGGGTATATAAAATCAAAGTAAGAATCTTTTTTTTTTAAATATATATAACATATTATTTGCAGAATTCCCTCCCATCTTCTCGTTTAAAGGGATTGTCTTCCCCAAAATGTGCCAAGAACCCAATAATTTAGATAAAATTTATGGGAAGTGTACATATTGTCTTCTAGTTTTGAGGGTAAGCACTTCCGCCAATACAAAAATATTTTCTAGCTATGGAAATAATTGATACCTATTTACAATTATAAAGTATTATAATTTCAGTTTTTTATTCGGTTCATTAAGCTAAAAGAAACAATAAGCAATCTATTCGATATAAATGAAAAGACTTAGTGATTAAAATATGGGTGGTGATTTCCACCCGAACAATAATAACCTAAATAGCTAAAAGATACACAATCTTATTAAAATATTTAAACATTGAGATTTGCGAAATCTTATTTTCTACTCTCACAATTTCAATATGAACTTGTCTTTTAAACATCAACCCCTAAATCAAATGATTGAACAATTGTGACATAACATATAGATTACAGAGAGATGCATAAAATAATGATTGAAAAAACTACTTTATGCTAGAAATCGGTTACCGCAAGCCGCCTGCAAGTCTAATATATAGGTACGTCGAGGATGAAACAATACAAGTATATAAATAGAGTTTTTGTAAGATTTTTTGAAATCGACAATGATTTGTGCCGATATGATTTTACGGGTATGTATACCCCAAAATCGATAGATATACTGACAAAGTTTTCATAAAAAAATACTAAAACATAAAAATAATATTATCGTAGATATAATAAATCATTTATTTTAGTTACAATAGAGTTTTGATTGACTAAATATGAGTTAATGATGTGAAAAACTTAACAAAAGTATCGTTTTTTTTTTAATTTCCTTTGTTGTTGTAAATCGAATTTGAAAGCTTAAAACACAATTTTAGAAAATCGATTCCAACTAATTGTAATTTTTGCCTGCAAATCATAAAAAAAAAAAAAAAAACTACGAGGGAAATTGCCATGGGTATACCGAAAGCTCTACCTCTACTCATTAGTGGTTGGAAAACATGAGTAAAAGAAAAGGTACCATGAGACATGACATGGGTAAAGTCTTTGTGCCCTCTTTTATGCACTGAAAAAACTAGCTTTGTTTTTAGCAAATATCAAACACAGAACACAGAGTGTGAGAGAGACGGTCATCAACTTTGAATTTGTCCCAAAAATGTCGCTGTTGGAGACAGAATAGGCATCGCTAAGTCATGTAATTAGCCATGCTCTTCTTACTTGATTAACACCATTTCTTTGGTGATCTTCTTACGAGGGTCCCGTAGCTAGACAATAATGAATTTCCACATTGATGGGAGAGAGTGAGGGTCTTAGCGAGACAATGAATACAATAGATGGTGAGAGTAAAAATCAAAAATCAAAATACGTAGATCTATGCAGGTGCATAGTCAGACTTTCATACCAAACTAAACACATAACATATTTCAATCGATTTTGTTTAAATACGTAAACAAACAAAAATCATAAACAACTATTTTAAAGCGGCTATTAGACACAATGGCGGAATCAGGAATTACGTACCGAGGAGGGGGGGGTAGATGTTAAAACTTTAAATGAATTTACACTAAAAATAATAAAAATGGGGTAATAATGTACACACTCAAAATCTAGAGGGGGTGGTTTCAACCCCACCACTCTTCTAAGTGGGTCCGCCACTGATTAGACATATAAATAGATAATATTACTTTTCAAAAGATAGCATAATAGATTTATCGAGTCAAGAAGAGAGAAGGAACGAGAAGAGTCGAATCAAATCCAAAATAATTTTTTTTTTGAAGTGAGCGTCTGCACGTGCACTTACTGATGCACATGTAGCTCCACCACTGGACCTATGTATATGACATGTCATAACATATAAGCAACCACTTCGCTTTAAACGATATCTTTAGTTTTGCCTGCTATATATTTTTTTAACGGAATGTATTTTTATTGTCAATTTTAAATATTTATAATAAGATATAAATATTGTCAAACTCGGGATTAGATATTTTAACCACAATTAACTCTTGATTAAGAATTTTATATTCTTTTTACCGCAATATTGTCGAGACATTAATTGCCATATTTTCTATTTTACGTACGGAAAGAAACACATGCATAGCATAAGTTAAAAGGGAGTTTTGTTATCTCTAACCTTACCCTTTTTTTTTTGGTAATAACTGCCAAAAATGTAAGTTTATATTATCGTTGAATATTATGTATATATTTATGATCCAATACGTATTCAAATTTACGTTTGGTGTCTAGACTGTTTGGCTACTAATTTTTTTAAGTAAGAGATAAAGTTTAGATAACATGCCGAACTAACTTGAATCTCAACGAGATTAATTTATACCCAAGTAACAGAAAACAAGATACAAGATTTATAATAATATAATAAATATATAACAGTATTTTATAAAACAAAAAAAGAGAAGAAAAAATCTCTATAATCTTAGAGAGTGACACTCGACGTAACCTTATAATTGAGTCTTATAAACATTTACACTTGGAGACTATCAACTATAAATCTTAAGCAATATTTAATTACATGAGCACATATATTAATCTTAAACTCATCATAAGAAAAAGAAAAGAAAAAAAAAACATAAACATTTTATTGTGTACTACATTCTTTATCATTTATCACCTTGTAATCAGTCATAAAAGAGGGATATTTAACAGTATGTGAATATATATATAGTGACCCAAATAAATAAATGAGAAGTGCACAATTAGAGATATAAAAGAAAACCACCATGGAAAGAATCCTAGGTTTTTATAAGTGGTTTTTGCTGTGGCTGTCTGAGTGGGGAAGTGTTTGATTACTTTCACAGAAGGAATATATTATTATTATGTATAATAATCTTCTTACTATAGAATATAGATACATCATACATGGGACACTGGGAAATGATTGTGTAATAAAAGCTGCTTCTATTTTAAAAAGTGAACAAAATGAAGACTTTCATTTTTTTTTTTAAATGAAGACTTTGATGACTTATCTGGAGTTCTGGATATTATTGCCACAAAGAATTTCAATAATAAAAATAAAGCTCCTACTTAAGTGTTACTCACTCTTTCAAATGCATGTATATTGTAGATAAATATAGTAAGTTCAAGTTATGAGTATATGATGTGCACAACGGGTAGATACATGGAGCTCCTATAAGTACTTTAAAAACCGCAAATAATGAAGTAGTCCGTCACTTGATGTGTAAATTGTAAATATTTTTGTAGCAACAATAATAATCGTAAATATTTTATATAACTTTTTATAAATAAATTAAATTTAATATTATAGAATTTTAAGGTTTATATATACTTTTATGTGGAATTTTTGTGTGTGTTTTTTTTTGTGATCTTTTCCGCCATGCGTTTTACTTGCGGTTTATCCGCGGTTTTTAATTTTGAATTTCTGTGAGATTGAAGATTGAAGATTTCGGTTAGTGTCATTCATTGTGCTCTACCACATAAATTTATTGCGATAAAATAAAAACGCAAAAAAGGCTTGGAAAATTATTGGCAATGGCAATAATACTTGAACCTATGAGGCTATACATATAGGTTATTTCTCAATTTTCAAGCAACAAATTATATAATAGTTCTACAAATATAAAATGGTGTTTCAAATTATGTTTTCATGGAAGGCATAGATTAGTAATACAAGTGACATTGAACTCAATTTTGTCTAATTAAAGTCTACAAATTATGATCACTTGATCAGCCAATAAAGGCTTTCATTCATAAATTCCAAAAATCAGGGAAACTTCCTTAATTTATTGTACTTGAGTATAGAATAAGTAATCAAGACACATGTTCCCATTTGACTAATGTCATATTCTTACATTAAATTTAGAAAGAAAAAAAAAAGTTGATTCTACTTGGTGAAAATCCAAACTTGTATTGAAATAAACTAACCTCTTAAATAAATTTAAATTTGCTTAGTTTCATTTAAATTATCGAGTATGCTTGTTTATAGTCATTAGAAAACAAACTATCTAAAGAATATATAGTTTGTCTAGTTTTCTTCCAATGTTACATCAAAGTAAAAAGTAAGTTTCAAGTTTTCAGCATATATCATAATCTGTGTAGATTATAACAAATTTGTATTAAGATTTGTAAAGAAAAATTAAATTAAATTAAAAATTGCAAAATTTTTCTTATTGCCCATTTGATTGTATATCTTTAGCATTAAGCATATGTATTATATGATCTTGTTATGTTCAATAAAATATCATATTTCCTTCCAATTGAACCCTACATAATCCCTCGAAGCCGTTACAAGACCTTATCTCGATAAGAAATTTGATTTTAAAAACAAATACTGTTGGAACTTGTCGAGTTTCGTTCAAGGCAGCGACGGAGTTTCCACAAGCGATAACGAATACTTTTGTGATATTTTTAATTATAAGTAACATTTACGAATCTCATTGATATATCATAGGTTTTTGTGGTATACCTATAAAATTGAATCGGCATAAATTCAATATCAATGTTTAAAAACATTAGAAACATTTTAAAAATATACCTACTATGGTTTGTTGTGGTAAGTGAGCACTAAAAACATTTTCTATATATATTTGGATGAAACTAAAGTTGATTACAATTTATTTCTCACCTCAAGTCACCTACTACGACCGTAATTTAAAAATAACACCTTATCAATGTTTCCTAAAAAAGAACATCATTTAGACAAAATATGATGCTCCTCTAAATTGTTATATTATAATTATTAGAGGTTCCAAAAAATATGTTGGCGCGTAGCCTTTAATTATTAGTACTTTTTCCCCATGAAATTGAGCTTTTGGTCACCGAATACTTCTCGTTCTCTATGTAAGTTAATAATAAGGGTTTAGTATTTTAATTTGAGTATTTACAGTAAAAGTATTTATAATAACATCAACTGTTACAATTTTTTAAAAACAATCAAGCATGGTTTGCTTGTGCCTAGACTAGTGGACGGGTTTGGCCCGCTCAATTCCAATAAAAAATAAGTTATCTGCATCTGAATTAAACCCGAATACGGATTGTCCGTACCCACTAAAAATATGGGACGGCTTACACACATAAAGATCTCTAGATGCATTAGAAGATAAATTGATATCACTAATTAAAGTGTATATTTATTAAAAAATAAGTTTTAGAAAAAAAAAACCTAATAAAAAATTCAAAAATCAAATAGAGAGTAAAGCTATATTTACATATTATTATAGAGCACAAAAAAATATTTTTTGTCACTAGAGTATATATTAAAACATTAATACAAAGAACGTAATTAAACCGCCGTATTGCATGATATTGAAGTTTAATTAAATATGTCAAAAGCGCCGTATTTGACTTGATACTAGCATGATATTAAATTATTAATATATTGTATCATACTATATTATAAGGGATAATAGCGGCAAAAGTGACCAAAGTTAGGCCAAGTGTGCAAATAAGTAGCCAAACTGATTTAATATCGGCACAAGTAGCCAAAGTTTACCAAACTGTGGACAGTACAAATTCCATCCATTTCAAGTCAATGTTGTTTGCCACGTCATTTCCACAAGTGTTGAGCTTTGGCCACTTATTTGCACACTCGGCCTAACTTTAGCCACTTTTGCCGCTATTATCCCTTATTTTTTTACGTTCCAAAGTACTTTTTAGCGTTTATCTAGATTTTTTTTTGTTTTTTCTTTTCTTAAGATTTGACTAGAGCTTGATTTCCGAAAGAACTGATTCCGTTTCTTAAATTTAGAACGCTGAATATCACTCTCAATTTTGAAAACATTAAAATGTGTTATCGATTTCACATGTAATTTACGATCATAGGATTTGACATAAAACCCCTATATACTTAATTGTTAGGGACCATTAGATTATTTTAAAGGAATTGGTACGAAATACCCATTTAGTGACAAGTTTTTTTTGTTTTTTTTTTAATTACTCATTGTGTGTATAAAATGTACTAAAATATGTATGTTTTAATAAGTTTGTACAAAATAAAAATTTCGTTAATAATTTTGGCCTAACATTGTTAGTTAGAGTTGAGACTAAAATCGAGACCTTTTTACATTATTTTATTAAGATTATTAATTCTATGAAATTTCGTTAAATACAATAAAATTTCCTAACATGGTACCATAAAATTTTATAAAATTAATAATCTTAGTAAAATAATGTAAAAAAGACTCGATTTTAGTCTCGGCTCTAACTAACAATGTTAGGCCAACATTATTAACGAAATTTTTATTTTGTACAAACTTTTTAAAACATACATATTTTAGTACATTTTATAACACACAATGAGTAATTTGAATAAAAAAAACTTGTGGCTAAATGGGTATTTCGTACTAATTTCTTTAAAAAAAATCTAATGGTCCCTAACAATTAAATATATAGAGGTTTTATGTCAAATCCTATGATCGTAAATTACATGTGAAACCGATAACACATATTAATGTTTTCAAAATTGAGAGTGATATTCAACGTTCTAAATATAAAAAACGGAATCAGTTATTTCGGAAATCAAGTTTTAGTCAAATCTTAAGAAAGATAAAAAATAAATAACAAAAAAAAAATCTAGATAAACCCTAAAAAATACTTTGGAACGTAAAAAATAAGAGATAATAGCGGCAAAAATGGCTAAAGTTAGGCCGAGTGTGCAAATAAGTAGCCAAAACTCAACACTTGTGGAAATGACGTGGCAAACGGCGCTGACTTGAAATGGATGGAATTTGTACTGTCCTCAGTTTGGTAACTTTTGGCTACTTATGCCGATATTAAATCGATTTGGCCACTTATTTGCACACTTAGCTTAACTTTGGCCACTTTTGCCGCTATTATCCCTATAATTTATACATACATACAATACACACATCACATAGATATATGTGAATATAATGTAACAAAGATATAAAGAGAACCTTGAGAGAGTATGAGATCCCATGATACTCTCACTCTCGGTCTCTCACTCACTCATCACTGCCCATTTCTCGTGAAGCTTGCCTGAACAAAGGAACTTCACTCTCTCTCTCTCTCTCCTCAGACGAAGAAGAACACCTGGCCCGTGAAATCTCTACGCAAAAGACCCTCTCCTGGTTCTTCCATTGAAGTCCTTCGCTTTCTGGGTTTTCTCTCCTCCTCGTCTGCACTGTCAGGGCTCAATCTTTCCTCTCTGGGCAAGCTTGAACAGAAGAAATCTCATTTGGGGTGTCATATTTCCTGCCATCGAAGGGCATTGCTCGAACAGTGACTGTCTGGACAAGAACATTGGAACTTTTGCCGCCCGGCGGTGAAAGAAGATGGCTTTTCAAGCATTATAAGGCGATTAATAGGATGAGTTTGTTCTATCAGTGTCTTCTTTTGGTATTTGTGATTATATCGAGCTCTCAATCGGGGAATTCCCAGCTCCGAGATCAGGCCACATTGCTCGCTATAAACAAGGAGCTTTCGGTTCCGGGTTGGGGCGTCGGCAACCCGGACTTCTGCACCTGGCCCGGGGTTTACTGCGGCTCGAACCGGACGGTCGTGAAGCTCGATCTCGCCCGCCGCGAGCTGCGAGGTAACGCGTCTCTGTTCTCCGAGCTCCGAGCCCTGCGGTGGCTGGACTTGTCGTTTAATGGCTTCCGCGGCCCGATTCCGTCGGCCTTCGGAAGCTTGGACGAGCTTGAGTTTCTTGATTTGTCGCTGAACAAGTTTGATGGGTTGATTCCTGTGGAGTTGGGGAATCTTAAACACATTAAATCGTTGAATCTTTCGAACAATTATTTGGTTGGAGTGATTCCTGATGAACTCCAAACCCTAGCTAGATTAGAGGAGCTTCATGTTTCTGGGAACAGATTGAATGGGACTATTCCTAGTTGGGTTGGGAATTTAACTGATCTGAGAGCTTTTGCGGCCTACGAAAACGAGTTAGAGGGCGAGATTCCCGGCCATCTCGGCTCGGCGTCCGAGCTCGTGTTGCTGAATCTGCATTCGAACAGGCTCGAAGGGCTTATACCTAAGAGCGTTTTTGCTCGGGGCAAGCTTGAAGTCTTGATTCTCACGCAGAACGGATTGGGCGGCGATATTCCTGAGGAAATCGGGAACTGCACGGGGCTTTCGAGCGTGAGGATCGGGAATAACCGGCTTGTGGGCTCGGTTCCTCGAACGATTGGCAATATCAGTGGCCTGACATACTTTGAAGCGGACAGTAATAATCTCTCTGGCGAGATTGTCGCGGAGTTCGCTCGATGCCCGAATTTGACCCTTCTCAATTTGGCTTCAAACGGGTTCACTGGAGCGATCCCGAGCGAGCTTGGTCGGCTCATGAATCTGCAGGAGTTGATTCTTTCGGGGAACAGTTTGTTCGGAGAAATCCCGGAGTCGATCCTCGGGTGCAAAAATCTCAACAAGCTTGATATCAGCAACAACCGGATCAATGGAACCGTGCCCGTCGATATCTGTGGCATGTCGAGGCTTCAGTACTTGCTATTGGGTCAGAACTCGATCAGAGGTGAAATCCCGCATCAGATTGGAAGTTGCGGTAAACTGCTCGAGCTTCAAATGGGAAGTAATTACTTGACCGGCACAATCCCTTCTGAGATCGGTCACATCAAGAACTTGCAGATTGCGTTGAACCTAAGCTTCAATCACCTTCACGGTCCTCTTCCCTCGGAGTTGGGTAAGCTTGATAAGCTCGTTTCTCTCGATGTCTCCAACAATCGGCTTTCGGGTGTGATCCCACCAGAGCTGAAAGGCATGTTGAGCTTGATCGAGGTGAATTTCTCGAACAATCTCTTCACCGGGGCGATACCGATCTTTGTACCGTTTCAGAAGAGTCAGAATTCGAGTTTTGTTGGCAATAAAGGGCTCTGTGGAGAGCCATTGAGCTTTTTCTGTGCGGATTCATACGGTCCGGATCGCGAGAGCCGTCACAAGGTCTCATATCGGATCGTTCTCGCTGTGATCGGCTCCGGTCTAACAGTTTTTATCTCGGTCACCATTGTTGTTCTGCTTTTTATGATGAGGGAGAAGCAGGAACGGACAGCCAAAGCTGCTGCAGGGATCGAAGAAGAAGTGGTGAATAACCATCCTCCGATAATAGCTGGAAATGTGTTCATTGAGAATCTTCGACAGGCGATAGATCTCGAGGCGGTCGTGAAGGCGTCGATGAAGGAATCAAACAAGCTTATCAGCGGAACTTTCAGCTCGGTCTACAAGGCGGTGATGCCGTCAGGGCTCGTTCTGGCCGTGAAGAGGCTGAAATCGATGGACAGGACGATCATCCATCACCAGCACAAGATGATCAGAGAGCTCGAGAGGCTGAGCCGACTGTGCCATGATAATCTGGAGCGGCCGATCGGGTTCGTAATCTACGATGACGTCGCGCTTCTGCTGCACGAGCACCTGCCGAACGGGACCTTAGCTCAGCTTCTCCACGAGTCGGCCAAAGAACCCGATTACGAGCCTGACTGGCCGACAAGACTATCGATCGCGATCGGAGTAGCAGAAGGGCTTGCTTTCCTCCACAGCGTGGCGATCATCCATCTCGACATCTCGTCGATCAATGTCCTTCTGGACGCTAACAATAGGGCCTTGATTTCGGAGATTGAGATCTCGAAGCTCTTGGATCCATCGCGAGGCACCGCCAGTATTAGCGCCGTCGCGGGCTCCTTTGGCTACATTCCCCCAGGTAAGATCGTATCAATGATAATGTTTTTGTTAGGTAGTCTAGGGGTGAAATCTGTTCCGGAAATCGAATTTTTAGCATTTTTTACTACGGTCTTGGCTTTTCGGGTTTCTTAGACTACAAACTAATACCGGTTGGCTTGAAAACCATATTTTTTTTCCTTCTGTAACCGGTTGTTAAACTAGCAAACAGTAAAAACCAAAATTTATGAGAACATATATAACAGTGATTATAATTGCCGGAAAAATATTTAATGTTATTCAAAACCGCGGCATATTCCAAAGTTTGAATCCCGTTGAATAAGTTGAATAAATACAAAACGTGCATATTTTCGATTGATTTCGTCCCATTCGTCTAGTCAACATTAAGTCTTTTACATATGTGCCTTTCGTGTTATGAGAATTTTCATGTTTAATACTTCAATTTGGGGCGTATACGTGTACATGACTTAATGTTAGCAGAGACACTACGGAACTAATCGAATATGCAACTTTCGGGAGTTCGGGTTTTTATTTAGTGCAATTTAAAGCTAGTACATACACTGCATTATTTTGAATAATTTTAAGTACTTTTGGCGTAGTTATCCTAATATAGTATAAAACAAATTCTTATATCAAGGCTAAGTAAGTGGTAGAACCGGTACCGGTTCTCTCATATGTTACCGGTTTTCTAGAGTAAAAGTCAGATTTCCTTTGTAACTGATATCCGGCTTAAAAGTTTCACCCCAACCGAATTGTATCATCCTAACTGATTACCCGACATGTTTTTCTCAGAATACGCGTACACCATGCAAGTGACGTCCCCCGGAAACGTCTACAGCTATGGCGTGGTGCTGCTGGAGATTCTCACGACGAGATTACCGGTGGACGACGCCTTCGGCGAAGGCGTTGATCTAGTGAAATGGGTCCACACTGCCCCCATGAGAGGCGAAACACCGGAGCAGATCCTCGACGCGAAGCTGAGCACCGTCTCGTTTGGGTGGCGGAAGGAGATGCTCGCGGCGCTCAAGGTCGCTCTGCTCTGCACCGACGCCACGTCGGCTAAGAGGCCGAAGATGAAGCAGGTCGTCGAGATGCTTCAAGAGATAATGCAGAACTGATGGATTGTGTAAAGCAGTTGTCGGGGTCGAAAAGCTCCGACGACGGATTGTGATCATTCGGCGAGTTATTGATTTTGAATTATCAAAAAGTCATGAAAATGTAAACGAGGTCACAAAAGATATGATGATTTTGAATTATTACGATTACACCCAATTACGGAAAATTACGTTCAATTGAACATGGCCTAAAGTCGTAGAACTAGAAGTTGAAACCACAATGGGAGTTAAAAACTTATACTAGATGGGCATAAAGATTGAAAACAAAATGGGAAATACAATAGGTAAAAAAAGGACGTTTAATAGCGGTATAAGTAGTTGATATTGTTTATATATGGTGATATAATTTATTTTTTTCTTCACGGTTCAAATTTTCCATATCACTATTTTTGCTAATCTTCAACGTTTTGTCCACATTTTTCAATTGGATGTACCGTTAACACTTGGAGAAATGTGCTTCTACAAAAATTCAAATATATATATATATATTTCTCTTTCATGGTACTAATGGGAGTTTAGCAACAAGTGGATAAAATTTTACGGAGAAGGATGATGGTGGATATTAAAAACTTTGATCGTGAAAAAAAAGAAGAAGTTATTTGCAGTACAAAAAAATAAAAACATTGATACTTATGCCGCTCTTACTCCAAATAAGGAAAGGGAGAAGTGAAAAGATTAGCGACTTTCAGTAAATGTGTAGACCACTGGGAAGAATACGACAGTATAAATGTGTAAACGGCAATCATAGTGGAACAGTTCATTAACTAAACATGAAAACGACAACTGGCACATTATTGCAACAGAAACGACAGTAATGAAGATCTACAGTATGATTATGAGCTATTTTATTCTATATACATAGATGAAGCAGAATTTCATATAAGCTTTAAATATCGTCCGAATTAGTAAACGAACTAATTTAGACTTTAAGACATCATAGGATTTTTTTTTTTTTTTTTTACTGGAACAAGAAATTCACGGAAAAAATAAAGTAAATTAAAAAAAGACGAGAAACAGTGAAATAAAAAACATGTGCAAAAATTGACAGTAAACGAGGTTTATTTTTTAGTCAAAGATGGAGGCCCGAAATCTCACTAAGCGAACTCGAATCCCAACTAGGTTGGCAACCAAGGAAAGTAAAAATCGGGGCTCGGGATAATATAAATGAAAATATTAAAGATTACAAACCAAATCGGAGAGAACTATCTAAACCTGAAGTTCTCTCTTGAACAAATGTCATCGTTTACAAAAGACGAAGTAAAATCCGGGTGTGAAGGCCACCAATGATAACCAAAATTTTGAGCACCGGAACTAGCTAATACATAAGCAACTCTATTTCCTTCTCGAAAGATATATGAGATACTCTGAAATTAATTCTTTCCACACAGCAAATGCATTTGGACCAGCGAGCTCGCAACTTCCATGGAACCGAACTCGTTTTCTTCTAAAAAAGTTGGACGAAGTATGTCGAATCGCACTCAAGCCACATGTTATCCCAATGGAATTCCATAGCCTTTTCCACTGCAAATACTGCAGCCATCAGTTCAACTTCATACGCAAATACATATGCATTTCTAGACATGTCTTCATTGTCTCAACTTGAAGAAATTGGCTTCCTCGATAAGGCACCAGACATGTCTCAAAAAAGTGTGAATGTTAGGAATCTCATCATCAAATACATATGCATTTCTAGTGCGCCAAATTAGCCAAATTGTCGAAACAATAGCAGTATTCTAAAGCGCAAAAACCTGAGGGTTCAGATTAACAGAGGCAGCGTCTGAGAGCAACAACGCTAACGGCCCTCCTCTGTTAATAGGTTTACGAAAAATACCAGAAATAGCAGCCCAAACCGAACCTGCAAAATTGCAATGAATAAATAAATGGTCAGAGTCTTCCACCTGATTATAGCATAAACGACACACGAAAGCTAATGAGAATCCTTTTTTCTGCAACATTAACTCTGTTGGAAGGAAGCCTAAGAGTGCTCTCCAACAAGTAATAGACCTCGATGGTGGAAGAAATTCTTTCCATAAAAACTTTTGCCACTGAAGAAACAGATTATGGTTAGAGCAAAATATATTGTACATGGATTTCACCGAGAACTTACCATCATTTTGGGGTTGCCAAACACACACATCATCTATATCCTCGATAAATATGTAATTCTTGATTTCATCTGAGAGTGTGGTCGACAAGTTTAGGGGCAAATTCCAACTATCATCAACTCGGTAATCAGGTACTTTAGCCATGAGATTGGTATAATAATGAGATAAACTGTATCAAATAGTGTCGAGAAAATCTGAAGTAGTAAATTGTATTAAAAACATATGTCCCTTGAGTTTGCTCATGATTTCCACTTCAACATCTGCTCATTTACTTAGTACGCAAAAATAAAATCAATATATATTATGTGAGAGAAAAGTAACATTGTTTTGTCTGATTATAATAAAGAATAAGTATTTTACATTAATTTTTTAAATACTTTAGTATTTGTGCCACAAACCATATATATTAATATATATGTGGTCGTGGATGGATAGGAATGAGTTATATAATATATATATATATATGTGTACATATATAACTGTGATTAGTTTATGAGTGATTGTGGATTTTGCTTAGTCAGGTTTGTCTTTTGTCAGTCTGGTCGGCGGCCATCTCTATTTAATTAGTATTAATCCTAGTTTTTCTTCATCATTATCTTTTAATCTTGTTAATATTGAGATTAGCTTTACATTACCGGTGATATATATTTGCTTAGCTGGAAGATTCTTTTTTATTTTTTCTGTTTATTGATCAATTTCTAGTTTGCCCATATTGGGTCTTCGCTAATTATATTATTAGTTTTTTGTGGAAGTAAGAACGGTTTCTTACTGCTTTTATTTTTTTAACAGTCTAAAAACCGAAAATCGCACTCGATACTAGTGGTTTATGAAAACTGAACCGAAGACTCGATTATCGACCCTATTAACAGAAAGTGGAAATGAATATATGTAGGATCCTGGAGAAGTAGGTGGATACGCGTCATGGATAATAAATATCGACCCTGGTCAAGCATTTTTCATATTTTACTCTATAATGTAACGTGCATTTCAACCACCTTCTCTTCTTCCTTGACCGTTTCACAAAGCTCTTGTGGAATCACATTGAGAGTGAGAGTGAGAGTAACAATGGCAGGTGAATTGATTGGTGGAGCTTTCATCTCTGGTGCAATCCAGCTTCTCCTCGAGAAGATTGCTTCTCCTGAGGTTTTCACTTACTTGCTCGGAAACAAGGACTCCGATTTCGACGCCCTCCTCAAGCGACTGAGGACGGCGGTGAGCTCTCTCACCGGGGTGATCGACGACGCGGAGCAGAGGCAGATCAGGGACGACCCCCGCGTGGAGAGGTGGCTCGACGACGTCCAGGAAGCCCTGTTCGAAGCTGAGGACTTGCTTGACGACATTGAAACCGACGCGTTGCAGCTCAAACGGAGAGGAGAGCTGATCACTGGCTCGAGCCAGGTACGTGAAGCCAAGAGGCAGAAGATATTTGACATGTTTTCTTGGTCTAGCAAGTCGAATGAAAGCGAGAGGGAGGTTAAGATGAAGAAGATTCTGGCTCGGTTGGAGGAAATTGTGAAGCAGAAGGAGATACTCGGCCTCAGAGAGAATCTTGCCGCGGAGAAACAGTGGCAGAGGCCGCCTTCAACGTCTCTGCTCGAAGAATGTCTTGTCTACGGACGGGACGCGGACAAGGAGGCCTTGATCGAGTTGTTGGTGTCGGATGATAATTTATACGGCAAGAGGATAAGCGTAGTTCCGGTTGTGGGCATGGCAGGGGTCGGAAAGACGACTCTTGCTCAGGTAGTCTTTAATCATCCTCGAGTCGAGGAGCATTTCGATCTCAAGTTCTGGGTTTGCATCTCCGAGAGCTACGACGCCTTGAGGGTGACAAAAACAGTCCTCCGGTTAGTTTCCGACGTCCTTCCTTGTGATACGGATGTAGATCTGAATTCACTTCAAGTTAAGTTGAGAGATAGCTTAGCGGGAAAGAAGTTCTTGATTGTGTTTGATGATTTTTGGAATGACAAGTACAATGATTGGGAAATCATGAGGATTCCCTTTCACGAAGGAGCTCGCGGAAGCAAGATAATTGTGACCACGAGGAGCGAAGAGGTTGCGCGCATCACGGGCAATTCCACTGTTCCGACACAACGCCTCGACGTATTGACAGAAGAGGCATCATGGCAGCTATTTTCAAAGCAGGCATTCGGTGGCTTTACGAATAAAAATGCGGAATTGGAAAGAATTGGCAGAGAAATTCTAAAGAAATGCAGAGGGTTGCCGTTGGCTGTGAAAACGCTCGGAGGTCTCTTGCATTCGAAGTTGGATATCGATCACTGGGAAGGAATTCTAACAAGTGAGATATGGGAGCTAACAAATAATCAGAGCGCCATTATTCCGGCTTTGAGGTTGAGTTACCATTATCTTCCCTCGCACTTAAAGCGATGTTTCACTTACTGTGCAATTTTCCCCAAAGACTATGAGTTTGACAAAGAAGAATTGATCTTACTCTGGATGGCGCAAAATCTTTTGGAGCAACCGAAAGGGAATAAGAGACCAGAAGAAATGGGCAACCAATATTTCAACCAACTAGTATCCATGTCATTCTTTCAAACATCAGAAAGGAATCACAACCGATTTGTTATGCATGATCTCATTGTCGATTTGGCCACTTTTGTTTCTCGTAAGTACACCTTTCGGCTGCAGAACAGACGCTCGGGAGATATTGTAATGAAGGCGACAACACGACATCTTTCGTGCATTGGGAATCAAGATATATTCAACTCCGTTCCCAATGAAACTCGATTGCAAACTTTTTTGCTACTTAACTTTCGTTTCCGAGGTCCTCCTAGAGTTTCCAAAACAGCAATACGCGAGTTCTTTTCGAAGTTGAAGTACTTGAGAGCATTATCTCTATCCCGTCATTGTTACGAATGCAGAGATTTGGTTGATTCTGTTTGTGGGCTAAAGCATCTTCGTTTCCTGAATCTTTCTTACACTTCGATTAAGAGCTTGCCCGATTCTTTATGCACGTTGTACAATCTACAAACTCTGAAGTTGGCAGGCTGTGATCGGGTCGGTAAGCTGCCCGAAAAGTTCCATCATCTCGTAAATTTAAGATATCTCGACGCCTCTTATACGGGACTCAAAGAATTGCCTGATACTTTTTGCCTTCTGTCTAATTTACAAAAGCTGATCTTAAACTTCTGCCTGGAACTCAGAAAGCTACCAGAAGGGTTTCATCGCCTCGTTAACTTGCGGTATCTCAACATTGAAGGAAGCAGATTGAAGGAAATGCCGACACAGATAAGCAAATTGAAAATGCTCGAGACGTTGAGTAGCTTTGTTGTGGGAAACGATGAAGGCGCCAACATACGGGAATTAGGGAATCTCTCAAATCTGAGAGGAGCATTGTGCATCAAGAATATACACAATGTGGTAAAACCAGATGATGCATTTGAGGCTAAACTGAGAGAAAAGAAGTACCTCAATAGGCTAAAGTTCGAAGGCGCTTTCCGAGAAAGAAATGATCCGATGCGAGAATCGGGAGTAGTTGACAATCTAGTGCCTCATACAAACCTGATAAAGCTCGAGATCCGTTACTATGGAGGTACCACATTCCCAGAATGGCTCGGCCATCAATCGTTTTTCAACGTAGAGGATGTTTATCTCTCCCATTGTAATGGCTGCGGGACTTTGCCCCCACTTGGACAGCTGCCATCTCTGAAAACGCTCCGGATTGAACTATTTAATTCGGTGGTAAGCGTTGGTCCTGAGTTTGACGGAACGAGTTCTTCGATGTTTATCAAGCCATTTCCGTCTCTGGAAGTACTGAGCTTCAATGGCATGCCAAATTGGGAACGGTGGTTTATACCAGATAAATACGGTGAAGCATTTCCGAAACTAACGAAACTGGCTTTCAAAAACTGCGAAAAACTCGAAGCGGAATTGCCGCGCTTCCTTCCATCACTAACAGAGCTTTCGATCTCTTCATGTAAGAAGCTCGTTTCATCGCTCCCAACGATGCTGAAACTTACTAAACTAGCACTTCATGAGTGTTCCGAGAGCATCATCAGATCCATGGAAGAAGCACTTGAATCTTTCAGCTCTCTCCAAAGCCTAGCAGTTACAGGAAACTCTCACTCAGTATGCTTTCGACATCTTTCTCCGGCTCTGCAAGTGTTGAGCATTTCTAGTTACAACGGCTTTGAACTTCAGTTTCAGCGGCAATCACATGATTCCCTCGTAGAGCTTTCGTTAGAATCTCTCGACGGCTTTCTTAGACCGTTCTTTGCATCGGATTTCTCTGAAAGTTTCCGGATTCTGGAATCTCTATCGCCATCTTCAAGCGGGCAATTGTGTGAAGGCCTAATATGTCTGCATATAGCGAGCTACCCCGATTTCGTATTGTTTCCCAATATTCGAATTCTCAAAATCAAAGGTTGTAAGAATCTGGAATTTCTATTGCGTGAAGGTCTCTTATCGCTCTCTACTCTGCAGATCATCAATTGCCCCGATAAGACGTTGTTCTCAAGTCGAAAATCCCTCCCGAATCTGACTTGTCTTACTGTAAGAAACTGCACGGAACTGAAGTTTCTTCCAGAAAATATGCAGAAGCTCTTCCCCGTTTTGAACTCTCTAAATATCACTGACTGCAACGAGTTAGTCTCGTTTCCTACAAACGGCCTGCCTTCGAGTCTGCATTTTCTGACCATCAAAAACTGCGATAAGCTAGTCGCCTCCCGAGGAAACTGGAAACTGCAGAGTACGCTTCACAAGCTTACAAGCTTTACGATCTCGGGGTACCAACTTGAAGATATGGAGACTTTTCCGGAACAAGGGTTGCTTCCTACCGAAGTCACTCAACTTTCGATCTCAGCTATCAAAGGCCTTAAAAGAATCAACGACAACGAGCTTCGGAAGCTCTCCTCGTTGGCACGGCTGACCGTCTCCAAGTGCCCGAACTTGGTGACGATGATCGAAGAGAAACTCCCAAGCTCTCTTGAATATCTGAGGATCCATAGATGCCCTTTGCTCCAAGACAACTCTGAGAGAGTAACAGAGGATTGATAGGTAGAGACTTTTTTTTTCATTATTATTTTTTACTCTCTGAAACTTCTCAAAATGTAAAGTATTAAATTAAATCTTCTCCTCTTTGCTGACGTTTCAAAAATTTATCGCAGATATGTACGAGGAAAAATTCAAATTCAAGGAAAATGGAGCACTGCAGGAGCTTGAACACCCAACTACAAGAAAACAAGTAATCAGATGAAACTTTTAATTCTATTTTTTATAATTTCTTAATTATATTTTAAATATGGAATTTAGTTATGTTTTAAGTTATTAAGAGAATTTTAGGTAATTTGTAATGAATAGGGATTAGAGAAGCTATTATCGTAAACCATAAACCGAATGGAAGCTTGGTTTATAAATTCCTCAGTCTCGAGTCCAAAAATTAAACTATTTTTTTGTTTCTCTAAAGCCTCGAAAAAACTCGAAATCATTTTCCGGTGTCTCAGTGTAAAGTACCCCTACAATAAGTTTCCAATGAACTTTCTGAACTTGTGAGATTTGCAACTGAATGATCGATTATCCCCGGGCAGCCAACATAACCAAGATCGGAAGCCGGGCGTTAAAATCCAATGCAGAGCACTTAATGGTTGAACCGGGCAGGTTTGTGTCACGAACCGTGACTTTATCTATTTTAGTTGTCTTATAATCATATGGTGTTAGTTAATTATGTCAGATTATGTAATTTCAAAAAGATAGATTATCTATGTTTAACTGCTTGGCTCTTATTTAAGATCAAAGTTTTCTCATTCAGTTGTTTAATACTATCTTTCCCAATTCAGGCCAACTTTCCACAAGACGCTCAAGAAAACGGGCCTTTGCAGCAGAAGCAGACCATTCAGTCTCGTCTCCCTCAACATCAAGAACTGGGATAAAATCGTGGCCTCACGGAGGAACTGAAAATTGCAAACACTTCCGGATCTTAAAAGCTTCCGGAAGAAGGGTTACATCCCGTCACGGTGTCTTGGCTTTCAATCTCGGACGTCGAATGTCTGAAAAGGCTAAGCAACAAAGAGCTTCAACACCTCGACTCTTTGAAATTTGTATGCATCTTACTGCCAATTTGTGGATGATGACGGAAGAACCAGTTCCATCTTCTCTCGAAACTCTGGTGATAAGGTGGTGTGATGCAACGCCCAATCTCGAAGGCTTTGAAGAACACTCCTTCAATTAATAGATATTTATCAATTTATATTTCCTAAGTTAATCTTGATATTTTAATAAAGGTTATGAATTCATGCATTGATATGTCCTAGGTTGTGAGTTATTATGTTCATGTATTGAGAGTTCCTAAGTTTGACATGTTCATGCATGATAGTTGCTAAGTTTGACTAGGTTATTTCATTGTATTATAAATATGAGTCTTCCTGAATGTAATTGGAAGAGAACTTTGATGAATGAAAAATTGGAACTTTGAGTTCTTCCCCGAAATCGAGAGCCTCGTAAGCGAGCATCGAGTTTGATGCCTAAGAGCCGGTATTCGTGCGTGAATCAACGGTAATTGGATACCCGAAGTCTAGCATTTGTGCACGAATCAATAGGCGAAGGAAGGTTCTTCGATTGGGTATTCGTGCGCCGAATCAACGATCAAGAACGACTATCCCGGTAATTTTATCTTTTATTTCAGTTCCTTGATCGAGCATCGATATATTTATTATTTCCGCTGCATCATGATGTCTTTTGCTCAGCAAGAAGTGAGGGAAGGAAATAGGGAAGCACCGGAACAATATCGCTCATGTACTTCCCAATGTGAAGATGTACGCTTTAAATAGATATGTGAGCCTCCTATATTTCTTTTATATGTTCAATTGTTCATCATTCCAAGACAAATTAGGTATTTTCCCAGAGGTATTGAGCTTTTTGAGTTGAGTAAATTTCCATTTCACATCTCTATATCCAATCGCATGGATTGGTAAACTTATAAGAAATTTGTAGGAACGGGCTCTTTCCGTAAGTTTGAATATATTAATATAAACCATGAGTCGATAAACAAATTGAGGAAAGACCACAACAAAAGAGACAAACGATGACTCGCATAATAATAATAATTAATAATAAGAATAATAATAATAGTATATATATATTATATTATATTTATGTAGTAGCCCAGCAACTAACCAAGAGGCTTCTTGGCAACTCTTTGAGAATCTCGCAGTGGCGACGACTTCCTCTGCTTTTTGGTCTTCCTTGTACTATCTCATCACTTATAAAAATGACATATTTTCGACACTACTTTCAAGACTCTTATGCTACTTACACCGTTGACCTCTGTATCCACAGATCAGTGAGCTAGCTATGGACTCCAAATATATCCTCGAATCTGTCTTCCAGGTTGTCCTTGGTAGTGGCATTCATATGCTGCTTCAGAGGATTGCTTCTTCTGATGTTGTCAACTTTATCAGGGGAAACAAGGACTCTGACTTCCAAAGTCTTGTTAAGAGACTCGAGATTACGGTGAGCTCTCTCACTGCGGTGCTCGACGACGCCGAGCAGAGGCAGATAAAGGATGATCCCCGAGTGGAACCCTGGCTCGACCAAGTCCAAGAAGCCGTTTTCGACGCCGAGGATTTGCTGGATGAGATCGAATATGAGGCTCTGCGCCTCCAAGTGACCGGTGCCGGCCGCAATTCGGGAGATAGAGATTTGGACAACGGCGTTAGGAATATTCTGGCTCGTTTGGATGGGATTGCGAAGCAGAAGGAACTCCTCGGCCTCAGACAGACTCTTGCCGAGAAGAAACAGTGGCATCTCAAGTCTTCGGGAGGGAGGCCGACTGAGAAACTGAGCTCGAATACTGTTGGTTTCAGGAGAGGATATTTCCCGCAGCGACAAGATAAGCGTGATTCCGATTGAGGGCACGGGCGGAGTTGGCAAGACCACTGTTGCTCGGACAGTCTTGAAAACGACTTAGAATAAAAAGGTTTTCAAACTCTCAATCATTATTAGAGAAATTACTCTCACAAGCCAAATAGAAACGTTTTGATTAGCAAAATAGTCAACATGTAAAATAGTCAATATATGTGAGATGGCATTTTAATATCAGCTTTTATTCCTATTATACCCTTTTAATTATATGCATATATATGAATTTGTTAAACTACACAATTACAAAACCTAAACGACGACAAAGCAAAATACGACAACAAAATTTCAGAAGACACACAAGAGAAAGAAAAAAAAAAAAAAGACAACCGAATTCTTTTTAAGGCAAAATGAGAAATAGAAAAACTAAGAAAGGACAAGGACAATTTGAAAAAACAAGATAAGTATAAACGAAAAACGACCATAACTATAACTAATATAGAGCACAGTAATGTCGTAAAACGTGGAAGGAAAAAAATAGAAACATGTTAAGAAAATGAACAATTAGATAACATAAATTGATAAGAACCACTTACAAGCTAAGATAAAAATCAATTATTTTATGTAAAACAAAACGGCAGTATAAATAAAATACGACACATAATCTGAAAAGAAGACAAGGCGAACGGTTAACGATTCCTTCCAACGGAGCTAATGTTGCAGAAAAAAAGATTCTCGTTAGTCTCTGTGGGTCGTTTATGCCATAACCAGGTGGATGACTCTGACCATATACTTATTCATTGCGATTTTGCGAGTTCAGTTTGGGCTACTATTTTTGGTATTTTTCTTAAACCTATTAATAGAGGAGGGTCCCTAGCCTTGTTGCTCTATGACACCGCTTCTGTTAATATGAACCCTCAGATTTTTGCGCTTTGGAATACTGCTATTATTTCGACGATTTGGCTAATTTGGCACATTAGAAATGCATGTGTATTTGATGACGAGATTCCTAACATTTACGCTTTTCTGAGACAATGTCTGGCGACTTATCAAGGAAGCACAATTCTTCAAGTTGGGGACGGGAAGCACCTTAGAGGATCTCAGAGTTTTGAAGATTTTGGGCATTGACATTCAACTTAGATAAGCTCCAAAAATCATTCCTATTATTATATGGCGGTTCCCTTCTTACAGAAATCATTCCTATTGCATTGACATTTTTAGAACTTGTCTTGGATTTCCTCATGGCTCGTTCTCTTTTCATATTGAGTCCGCTTTCGCGTATAAAGATGAAGTGATGACTACAATACTTGCGATGGAAAAGGCTATGGAATTTCATTGGGATAACTTATGGCTCGAGTGCGATTCTTTATACGTCGTCAAACTTTTTCAGAAGAAATCGAGTCTGGTTCCTTGGAAGTTGCGAGCTCGCTGGTCAAAATGTATCTGCTATATGGAAAGCATTAATTTTACAGTATCTCTTATCTTTCGAGAATGAAATAGAGTAGCCGATGCTTTAGCTAGTTTTGGTGCTCAAAATTTGGGTTATCATTGGTGGCCTTCGCACCCGGATTTTACTTAGTCTTTTGTAAACGACGTCATTTGTTCGAGAGAGAGTTTTAGGTTTAGATAGTTCTCTTCTCTTTTGTTTCTGTTTGTAAACGTTGGTATTTTCATTTATATTATTACGAGCCCCGATTCTTACTTTGTGTTCCTTGGGTGTCGACCTAGTTGAGATTCGAGTTCGCTTAGAGAGATTTTGGGCCTCTATCTTTGACTAAAAAAACAAATAAGTAAGTTGAAGTGAATGTGCAGAAAACGACAGTAAAACTGAAAAACGACAGACAAAAATCTAGTGCACAATCATCCATGTAGGTCGATAAGAAAAAATGAAAACAGTATTATAACGACAATAAAATTGGAAACCAAGATTTTAAATACCGCTTGCTGATGCCGTTTTGCACGATTTTATGGACATATCGTTTGCCGATGGGTAAATCGAAAAAAAAAAGAGCATGCTGCATGCCGAAAATACCGCATATTTTCATGGGTGTACCACATGCCGATGGGGTTTTCTTCGGATATTTTGGAAAATATTTTTAGTTTTTAGTCAAGATATTTATATAGGTTAAAAACTACATATTTAATAAATACAAGATATGATTGTATACAGTAAAACACTTTTGTAACTTAAATATGTAGGTGAAATGTATAATATTAAGTCACTTTATTAGCTGAATACTTGAAGTGTATAATATTGATTTAATTTATTAGATGAAGTGAAATATGTAGGTGAAGTGAAGTGTATAATATTAGTTGAATACCAAAGAGTCCCACATTGCTAGATTACAAGAGTTTGGAATTGTATGTATCCCAAAAATTTGGTACAAGGGCACTTACTTTGTGGAAGGGAGAGGACTCACACAAATCCACCGGTCAGACGTGGCGAGGTGATGTGAGGTGGGGTTTTCTTGTGCTAACATAATTATTATTGCCAAAAGTTTAATTGGTTTTTGCCACAAAATTTTAGTTTTTTTAGGAAAATTCGCACGATTTTTTCATGTTTTTCTTCACAAAAATGACAGTGGGCAGAAAAATGGGCATGTGAACAACATTTCCCTAAATTATGGAAAACGACAACGAAACGAAAGGGTTTTCGTTTCGCATTTCTCCGAAAAACAAAAACCGGTCGACATTTCAAACGAAGTTCCCAAAATTTAATACCTTGGTAGAAACACTTCAAACTTTATTATAAATGATAATCGTGTAGAAGTACTCAAACTTTGAACAAGGGAGCCAATAAGGGTCCAAAGAAATAAGGGCAAAAGTACTCAAAATGAACAATTTTTTTAGTAATGGAGATACACGAGACAATATCAATCGAAAACGCAAATTTCAAGACCTTGTGTATTTATTACACATAATTGAACTTGGATTATGCGGCGCAAATTTGAATAAACTTGGGTATTTATGCTGCAATTAGCCCTATATTTTATGAAAAGTGTAGTGTAGTTGGAGTTGGAAACACGTCTAAGAGTCAGCGCTAATGACTCTAAACACCCAAATAGAAATTGATGTTGAATTAATTAAAGCAATAGACAGAGACTTCTCTAGTTAATTGAATATACTATTCTATGATCAAGACAGTGCTGATCATATATATTATCAATACAGTTTGGTTTTCTCTTATCCGTTGACTTTCTCTATTCTCTGTGAATCTTTAGTTAAGAGAGAGAGAGAGATATGGCTGCCGAACTGATTAGCGGAGCTTTCATTTCTGGAGCTATTCAGCTTCTGCTCGAGAGAATTGCTTCTTCTGAGGTGGTGAACTTCTTGTTGGGCAAGAAGGACTCTGACTTTGAAGGCCTTCTAAGGAGACTGAAGACTATGGTGAGCTCTCTTAGCGGTGTGCTTGACGATGCGGAGCAGAGGCAGATAAGGGACGATCCCCGAGTGGAGGCGTGGCTCGACAACGTCCAGGAAGCTGTGTTCGATGCTGAGGATTTGCTAGCTGACATCGAATACGAGGCTCTACGCCTCAAAGTGGTCGGAGATTCAAGCACCAACACCAGCGAGGTACGTGAAGCCAAAAGACCAAAGATGCTTAATAAATTTCTCTTTTCTCGTAACTGGAGAGAGAAGGACGTGAAAAATGGTATGAAGAAGATTCTGGAGCGGTTGGAGGAGATCGCGAAACAGAAGGAACTCCTCGGTCTCAAAGAGACTCTTGGCGAGGAGAACCGGTGGAAAAAACCACCTTCGACGTCCTTAGTCGAAGAATATAAAGTCTATGGAAGGGATGACGACAAAGCAGCCGTGATCATGTGGCTGCTTTCGGACAACTCCTCCGCAGGCAGCGAGTGGATAAGCGTGATTCCGATTGTAGGCATGGGTGGGGTTGGCAAGACCACTCTTGCTCAACTTGTCTTCAATGATTCTCGAGTTAAGGAGAAATTCGATCTCATGCTTTGGGTTTGTGTCTCCGAGAATTACGATGTTTATAGGGCCACGAGCGCGCTACTCTTCTCCGCATCTTCTTCTCCTTCTCACGGTGGCGATCTTAACTCGCTCCAAGTTAGGTTGCGGGATGAGTTAGCTGGAAAGAAGTTCTTGATTGTGCTGGATGATGTTTGGAATGACAAGTACGAAGATTGGGAAGTCATGAAGATGCCTTTCAAAGATGGGGCTCAAGGAAGCAAGATCATTATAACCACTAGAAGCCAAGAGGTTGCACGTATCACAGGCACTGTTCCGACTCATCATCTCCATGTACTGAGCGAAGAGGCGTCTTGGCAACTATTTATGAAGCGTACATTTGGTGACAACGTGGATCCAGAATTGGAAAAAATTGGCAGGGAAATTGTGAAGAAATGCAAAGGGTTGCCACTCGCCGTGAAAACACTTGGAGGTCTCTTGCGTTCCAAGTTAGAGATTGATTATTGGGAAAAAATATTGGCAAGCGAGATATGGGAGCTAGAGGATAAGTATAGCAACGTTCTTCCGGTTTTGAGGTTGAGTTATCATTATCTTCCCCCGCACTTAAAGCGATGTTTTTCCTATTGCGCGATTTTTCCGAAAGACTACATGTTTGAGATGGAAAAGTTAGTTTCACTTTGGATGGCAGAAAATCTTTTGGAGCAACCAAAAGGGAATATGCGAATCGAAGAAGTGGGCGATCAATACTTTAATGACTTGCTATCGATGTCGATTTTTCAACCATCGGGCATGAACAACTCGCTATTCGTTATGCATGATCTCGTCGTGGATTTGGCTACTTTTGTTTCTCGAAAATATTGCTACCGTCTAGAGGGTCGGATCTCCGATGAGGATGTAATAATGAAAGACACCACGCGACATCTTTCATGTGCATTGATTGATGATATAACATGCGACAAAATCAATACTATTCTCAAAGCTACTCATTTGCGGACATTTTTGCAACAAAGTGCTCTGTTCATAGGTCGTCGTAGCGTTTCCAGGAGAGCGCTACGTGATTTCTTTTCGAAGTTTAAGCGCATGAGAGTCCTATCTTTTTCGAACTATGAAGAAGAATGTGGGCTACAGATTGATTCAATTTGTGAATTAAGGCATCTTTGTTTCTTGAAGCTATCAAACTTGTTTATTAAATGCTTGCCTGATTCTTTATGTGCATTGTACAATTTACAAACTCTGAAGTTGGTGAATTGTATATTTCTTAGAAAATTGCCAAAAGATTTTCATCATCTCCTCAATTTAAGATATCTCGACGTTTACGGTACCGGACTTGACGAGCTGCCAGAATCCTTAAGCTTACTGCAGAACTTACAGAAGCTAATCTTACGAGGATGTTGGAAACTCAAAAAGCTGCCCCAAAATTTTCATCTCATCAATTTAAGATATCTCGATGCCTCCTCCACTGCGCTAGAAGAACTGCCGGAGTCTCTATGTTTGATGCGTAGCATGCAGAAGCTAATTGTACGCGGAATTCTGAAACTGAATAAGTTGCCTAATGGTTTTCATCGTCTCATCAATTTGAAATATCTCGACGCCTCTTCTTCCCGGCTAGCAGAGCTACCGGAATCTCTTGGCCTACTGACTAATTTGAGGTACCTTGATGTCTCCTCTTCCCAGCTAGAAGAATTGCCGGAATCTATAAGCTTGTTGTCTAGTTTACAACATCTAGACTTGTCATGTTGTTTGAGACTCAAAAAGCTACCGGAAAGTTTTCATCTTCTCGTCAATTTAAGAGATCTGAACGTCGAAGGAAGTGGCTTGAAAAAGATGCCAACTCAACTTAGCAAGCTAAAAAATCTTCAAACTTTGAGTACCTATGTTATTGGAAAAGATAAAGGAGCCGGCATTACAGAAATTAAAAATCTTCCAGATTTGAGAGGAAAACTCTGCATCAAGAATCTAGAAAACGTGATAAACCCGGGGGATGCTTTGGAGGTCAAACTGAGGGAAATGAAGCATCTCGATGAATTAGAGTTTCAGTGGACGTCCCCACGAAGTAATAATGCAAGACGGGATTCGAGTATTCTGAACAATCTTGTGCCTCACACGGGCTTGAAAAAGCTTAACATCATTGGATATGGAGATGCTAAGTTTTCAGATTGGCTCAACCAACCGTCATTTTGCAATTTAGTCGACGTACATCTCTCGGGTTGTAATAACTGTGCGACTTTGCCACGACTTGGACAGCTGCCGTCTCTGAAAAAGCTTCAGATTGGAAGGTTTAATGAAATGGTGAAAGTGGGTTGTGAGTTCTACGGGACGAGTTCTTCAATGCTTGTAAGGCCATTTGCATCATTGGAAGAATTGAGTTTTTACGAGATGCGTAGTTGGAAAGAGTGGTCGATACCGGACAGAAATGATAAAGCTTTCCCGAAACTGATGAATCTCAGTTTGAAAAAATGCAATTGTCTTGAGTGGGACTTGAATCACTTCCTTCCATCTCTGTCAGAGCTTATAATCTCTACCTGTGAGGAGCTTTCATTCAGCTCTCTGCAAATGCTAGAAACAACAACACAGTATTTTTACACAACGGCCAAACTATCATGCCGCCTTCCTGCCATCGCTCTAAAAATACTACACATCGACCGTTATAATGCAACAAAGTTATTTTCGACCGGAAAATTACTCCCCAATCTGACTTCCCTTACACTTGGAAGCTGCAAGGAAGTGAATTTTTTCCCAAATAATATGCATAAGCTTCTTCCATGTTTGGAATATCTGCATACCTCCGACTGTAAGAACTTGGAGTCCTTTCCTGCATCCGGTTTGCCTTTAAGTCTGCGTTCTCTTTGCATCACAAACTGCGATAAGCTAGTGGCATCCCGGAGGAACTGGAAACTGCAAAGTACACTTCCCAATCTTACAATATTCTCTGTTTGGGGATACAAACGTGACGATATGGAGACTTTTCCGGAGAAAGGGTTGCTTCCTGCGACTGTTACTCGACTTGAGATCTTCGCTATCGATTTTCTAAAGAGCCTGAAAAACGAAGAGCTTCAAAAACTCACCTCTCTGAAAGTATTAAGCTTATACCACTGTTCCAACTTGCAGAAGATGACCGGAGACTGGTTTCCGGGCTCGCTTGAATATTTGATAATTTCAGATTGTCCGCTGCTTAAAGAGAAGTGCGAGAGGGAAAGGGGAGAGTATTGGAAACACATTGCCCACATCCCCTACGTTTCACTTGGTAACTAAGTGCAGTTTTATCCCGAGAAGCGCGTTTGAACTCGATTGACGATGAAATTTCCTAATGTTCTTCTCTTAAAAACAAGGGCGTGAAGCAAACCGGAGAGCGCCAGAACCGCATTGCACAACTTCATTGCTGATAGGTTGATGCTCCTTCCTCTATTTCTCACTTGAATGGCCTTAAAACCATTTAATACAGATATTTCTATGAATATACACAAAATACTTATAATAACTTTGTTGAATTCTAGTTGCACATATTATATTTATTTAAACATATTCTGTTAGAATGATTTTTTTTTTCTTCATACAAGTGAGTCTTGACTTTGGGATGAACAGGTAATTGGTGAGCACTTGTCACTGGGAAGAGAGGAAAGATCAACATAAGATGTTCAGATTTTCATGGATGCTGCGAGTACTATTCAACTTGCTATAATTAGTATTGATGTTTTTTTGTTTGTTTGTGTTTTTTTTAGTGGATAATTTTTCTTCACTTTTGATTCTCTGTTTCGGGTCTGTGATCGTTACCGTATATGTGTGAGACAGAAATTGACTTATTTTTATGGATTAATGAGCCAAATGCCTATTTTGATCATTTTTTTTAAGTGCCCAAATCTATAAATAATAATTAAAACCGCCAATTGATTGATATGTGCATAATTATACCCCTCCTAATTTATTTAGGTTTAAAATTTCATAAACTATAATTTCATTATTTTATTTTCGATTTTACTTAGGTAATAATCAATTTTAAATTACTTAATTATTTGTTCCGAACTTGAAACTTAAAAATAACTAATTAATGTAAAAATTTCCATAAAAGGTGTATAATTCGAATACGTGGATTAGTCAACCTATTTAATAGGATTATTCAAAATAATATTTTAATTAGACATGGATTAAAAGCGTTAATTAAAATATGGAAAAACAATTACATAAGAAATTGTTCTTGAGTTCTTAGGTGTAGCTTTCTCATAGTGATAAATGTAATTACGAAACAATAGTAATAGTTAAAAAAAACTATATAATTGTAATTACGAAATTGTAAATACAAAACTGTAGCCACGGATATGTAATTTACAAACTGAAACTGTAAATACAAAACTGCAAACCTATAATCGTATATACTGAACTGTAACTATAAATACGAGTTGTAATTGTAAATTCAAAAGCGTAACTGTAATTAGTAATATACAAATGTATTTTTTTTTTACAATTACGCAAGTATAGTTAGGAATATGTAATATTAATGGGTAATAAAAAAGGAAATCGAATTGAATATTTATTATATTTTGAATTAATAATTATTAGGGTCGATTTGGTAAAAAAAATCATTAATACGTAGTAATGAATTTTTTTAAATCCATGGATAAATCTCTAAAAAATTATTACATTTTTAAACTTTTCATGGGATTTCCTTATTTTTATCAGTCATGAAAAATGCTAACACCTTTTACTAAGATCTTTTAAGAAAAAAACTACTGTTAAGATGTTGATGTAGAGCGGACTATAGATTAACACAAGAACGCGTCTCAGCAAGTATGAAACTCGGGAATTCAAAGCAAAAGCTTCAATTTTCTATTCATTCAAATCTGAGATATACAATAACATCCACCACTCTTATATAGAGCTAGGGTTTAAACCGAAAAGCAAGAAAAGAGGAACTAATTCCCTAAATCTCTCTAACTAAAATATAAACAAATAAATAATAATTAAACTTAAATATATTAATAAATGATCGACATCATTCTCTCGGCGTTGAGAAAATTCGTCCTCGAATTTCTTGGGGCGGATTGGTAGTGGACTCTGGTGGTTCGTTGGAGTTGGGCGTCGCGATCGTTATGTCGGGCAGCTTGTCGGGTGTCTCCTTCGCACGCTTGTTTATTGGCTTCACTTGGACCTTGTCACGTCTCTCTTCTTCCTCGGGCATCTTCTTAGATTTTAACCCAAAAATAATTTTGGATTCTTCCACTTCTTTCTCAATGCGAGCCTGATGCTTTGTTTCCGGGAAAATGTTGCTCGGGCTCCGCAAAACATCTATCTTCACCGTTGCGTTCAAACACGACATATGAATAACACAAAATATAGTCGTGTCACTCTCAAATTGCTTATCGTCCTCATCGTCGGCTTCCTCAAACCCGACCTCATCATACGCGGAATCTTCTTCATCGGTGCACACGTTGTCGTCGTCCACGACCTCGTCATGCACGATTTCGGCGTACTCCGCCTCGTCGTAAACGGGCTCGTCGTAAACGGCTTCGTCATAGTCATCGTACACGGGTTCGTCATACTCCGTCTCGCCGTATACCGATTCGTCGTACACGGCCTCTCCGTGCTCCGCCTCATCGTACGTCGATTCTTCGTACTCCGGGATAGCCACCTCGAACGCCGCTACCCTTCGCGCATCTTCTGGGACCGCCGCACGTCCAAAATTATGCCCGAACAGGTTGGCTTGGTCCTCGGTGTCGGACTCGTCTCGGCGTCGTTGCTCCATTTGATTCTGCACCAGTGCAGCCATCTGACGGGTTAGCAATTCCACCTGAGCGCGCAATCCATCGACCTCTTCTCGTCTCACCATATCCTCTACGAAAGCTTCGTGAACGGCTCGCTTTTTCGGTGCCTCTGCACAGAAACGAGTGGCTTTGATACCAACTGATGTAGAGCGGACTATAGATTAACACAAGAACGCGTCTCAACGAGTATGAAACTCGGGAATTCAAAGCAAAAGCTTCAATTTTCTATTCATTCAAATCTGAGATATACAATAACATCCACCACTCTTATATAGAGCTAGGGTTTAAACCGAAAAGCAAGAAAAGAGGAACTAATTCTCTAAATCTCTCTAACTAAAATATAAACAAATAAATAATAATTAAACTTAAATATATTAATAAATGATCGACATCAGATGTGAAGCATAAGTCACACCTCACTACATGGCCACTTTAGCCTGAGCGGTCGGTTTATATAGATAATCATGGTTCATACTTCATATTAAGACTTCTATACATAAATAACCGGCAACAGTTAATAAAAAATAAAAACCCCAGTTCACCTTTTGGCTCACAGTTCTCTTTTGCAACACAAATTTAACATTATTCTAGCCCCGAGTTTTTCTTTGTGCTTTTTGAGTATCAACTTAGTTAAGTTTCGAATTTATTAACAATTATTTATATCGCACTAACAATTTATAGATTAACATACAATTAATATTGCATTAATATTTTAAGTATATTGATATCAACAATTTATACATTAAAATGGATGAATGTTATAATTTTTTATATGTACAATGTTATATTTTTTTATATGTAAAATTTTAGTACAATATTATTTATATTTAAAAGGGTTAATTGAAGCAAAAATACCCAAATCTTTGGCCATATTCTCCGATAGGTACCCAACCTCAAACAATGTAGGCGAAAGTACCTAACATCGCACTTTTGTTGCCAACCAACTAACGCCGTTAGACACTTGCCTACATGGACGTTAGGTTGTCTCATGTGGCGTGCCACGTGGCCAGAGGTTGGGTACTATTGCCGCCACATGTTATTTTTTAAATTTATTTTTAAAAAAAAATTCTTTATGTTTTTTTTACATATATCAAATATAATCAAATAAAAGATATTCTTTATAAATATATATTTTATAAAATTATTTGATTATATTTAATATAGGTAAAAAAAATATATATGGGCCAATGGGAAAGAAACAAATTTTAATTTGTTTTAAAATAGCACGTGGCAGCAAAAGTACCCAAACTTTGGCCACGTGGCGACAAAAGTACCCAACCTTTGGCCACGTGGCGGCTTTGTGCCATGTGGCACACCACATGAGACAACTTAACGATCACGTAGACAAGTCCTTAATGGCGTTAGTTGGTCGGCAACAAAAGTGCGACGTTAGGTATTTTTGCCTACATTATTTGAGGTTGAGTACCTACCGGAGAATATGGCCAAAGATTGAGTATTTTTGCCGCAATTAACCCATTTAAAAATGTATAACTCACGAAACTACCTTCAAAACTTAGCTCAAAAATATTTTTCATCCATTTTGATAGATATTTACGTCACAGTTACAATTTTTACCATTTTTTCTTTTACAGAGAGATTATTTTCGTCTTCTAAGTCATAGGCAGAGCCGGCCCTTGGGTCAGGCTGACTAGGTTTGGGCCTAGGGCCTCACGTTTCTGGCATTTTTTTACACTAATGAAAGGGCCTCCAAATATATATTTGAGGGCTCAAATAATATAAAGGGTTAATGACGGTAAAAATACCCAAAGTTTGGTCAAAGAACCCCTCGGGTACCCAAAGTTTAAAAGTGGTGGCAAAAATACCCAAAGTCACATTTGGAGAGTTGACCACTTCATTCTTGTAACGCCATTAACTTACTCAATAACTCTGGCCACGTGGAAAAATCTGTTTCGTTAAGTGTAATCATTAGAGGTTCAATTAGTTGTACTAAATAGTATTACTTAGGGGTTTAATTCGTTGTTTTCTCGTAAACGAGGCTGATGTGGGCTTATCAACGTGGAAAAAATTGTTCTATCGGCAACCTACGTGGTCAGAGTTAACATGTAAATTAACGGTGTTACGAGATTGGAGTGGTCAACTCCCCAAATATGACTTTGGGTATTTTTACCATCATTTTTAAACTTTGGGTACCCGAGGGGTTCTTTGACCAAACTTTAAGTATTTTTGCCATCATTAACCCTAGTATAAATTATAAATATTATTACTACACTTGCATTCATTCATGGGCCATAAAAATCACGCTAATGAGTCAAAAAGTCCAACAACAAAAAATACATATATTAAATATAAAGCCCCAATTTTGATTGACATTATTTGACACTGCTTGTAAGTCGTTGTCTTTACAAGTACAAATCACTAGACGAATTTATTTTTTTATAATGTTCTTTATGAAAAACGAATATAAAATTTTAATGTTTTAGATAAATTTTAAAAATCAATATACATATCTCTCATATTTTATGGAGAAAATAAAAATAAAAATTTTGTTTTAATATAATAAAATATATAATATTTTTAATTAGGGGTCCCGATTTTTACCCGCCTAGGGCTTCTATAATGTCAGGCCGACACTGTTTGTTTGTTTTTCTGATTTTTTTTAGATGAACTATTTGTGTCACTAACACCCACCATAGAGAATTTGTGTCATTAACTCTTATTTTAATACCGAGGGATGTCATAAATAATTAATAATAAGAAGCAGAAAAAAAAAAACAGAAATAGAAATTAGTGGTTTTTTAAGAGAAAATAGTGGTTGTTAAGTAGCTAGTAAGTTCTTCAAAATTCATTATTATTATCCACAAATAATAATAAAAAAAAAAGCGACAACGGAGATTCAACACACATGATATGTGGGAATTGATAAAATAAACCAAGAAATTAAAAAAAAAAAAAAAAAAAAAAAAAGAAGCAAGACAAGCGTAATAAACGACAGGATTAGTGATTCTAAGTAAATGTTTAGACCAGAAAACGACAGTGTAAATGAAAACCGACACCATTTTTTTTAAGGAAACCGACACCGTATTTAATATTGAGAACAGAGATACCATGAAGGTGAAAGGAAAATAAAATGAAAACATAATAAAAACGACAATAACAGTGGAACTACTTATGAGGCAACATAAAGCCAACTGCTTGTAGACCACTGTATTAAATACGACAATGACATAAAATCAACCTTATTTTAATATAGAAAAATTCATGAAATGACTAAAGAACACTTAAAGTTTGAGGAAAATGCCCATATTTTCAAACAATTCATTTATACTCATTTTAAAAAAAGGGCGCTTTGGATAAATAGCCAAATATGAAAGTGTGTTTAGCAAAATAGCCAAACTTTGGTTAGTTTTGTAAATTAGCCAATTAACCATTTAAATGGAATTTCAATTACCTTATTACCCTCATGTTTTAATACAATTTAAAAATTCATTTATTTTCATTAATTGAAAATATTGCTATTAATTGAAATAGCTATAAATATGGTAACAACCAAAATCAAACCCTTTTTTTTATATAATTTAAATTTTAAATTCAAATAAATTATATAATTTTCGGATTTGTTTTTTTTCAAAAAATATCAACAAATTAAAGACGTGAATTAACGTAAATCAACACTTTAATACAGAAATAAACACAGAATTAACACGAATAAACACTTTGATACACAAATAAACACAAAAATTAACACGAATAAACACTTTATTCTTATTAAAATTTAAATACAAATTAACAATAAAAAATATTATTCATATTAAAAGTTAAATACAATTATCAACTATTTTAAATAAAAAAATTAATCTCTCTCTCGGTTCTTGAAAAGAGCTTTCGGCCATCTCATCGTCGAAGCTTGATCTCCACGTTTTTCAACCATATTCCGAATAAGTTCAGAGAGCATGATCTCGTTGATGGTTGTGAGCACCAATAAACTAAAACAAACACGAATTAACAAACAGTAAAATGACACTAACAACGAATTAAACCAAAAAAACCACAAAATAAACGTGAAATAACACGAAGGCGACTTCCGGACGCAGCGACCACGGCCAAGGACGAGGCGACTCTGTTGCTCTGTTGATGTTGTTCAGAGGTTGCCGGTCTTCGCCTTGCCGTCGAACACGATCGGTGCTCCGTTGATGGCTTTTTTTTTTGGCTTCGATGGTCTCGAGCATCGAGAGAGACGGAGAGATAGAGAGAGAGATACGACAAAGGCGGTCCAGAGGAGAAGGCGGAACTGGGAGGTCACCGGCTTCGAGCCGAGGAAGTTGTCGGCGTCGTCGACGATTACAGAGCCGGAGCTCCGATGGTGCAGGAATTCACGGGGCGATCAGAAGGTCTGGCGATTCTGCATAAAAAGCTCTGAAATTATTAACGCTCAAAGCTTTACAAAAAAAAGAACAGAAGCGAAATCTTGAGGGGGCTGAATCTAGGGGTTTCCCATTGCAAACCCAGCATAATTTTTTTTGAAAGAAACAAGAACGATCAATAAAATGAAGAACCTGAGAGAACGAGTAATAGATCGTGAGATCTCGAGGGGTTAGGGTTAGAAGAAGGGCACTTACAGACAAGGAGCGGATGGGAGAGGGGGATCGGATGGGATGGAGCCGCCATGAAAGCCCTTGAGCGTCCTGGTGCTGCCATTCCCTTTCTTCTTCGACATTCTCTCTCTCTGGCGATAGAGAGAAAAGATGATGGAAAAATGATTCAAAATTTGGAATTAATTAAAATTTGTGCACAATTAAATGCAAACAAATACAACTTGATTTGTGTTGGAAAATTAATTTCCTTTTTAATTAAATACGAAAATTATAACATTAAATGGTTAATTAAAGGGCCTTACGGGAATAAAAAAATGCTATTAAAATGCCACCTCATGTTAATTGGCTAGTTTACAAAATTAACCAAAGTTTTGCTATTTTGCTAATCTTATGTTTCAATCTGGCTATTTGGTGCAATTTCTCTTAAAAATATTTTGGACCATATTAACCCTGATTTTAATTATATTTTTTTATTTTCGTATTTAATTATTTATTATATATTTTAATTTCGAAATTAAAATTGTCCTAAAATTTTGGTTGAAAACTTCCCTTATAAATTAGGTTATCATTTAATTTTGTTACTTTGACCCAAAAATTAATTTTTTCCTCTCTCTCTCTCCTTCGGACGTGGGTTCGGCGACCGTGGGTGCGGCGGTTGAGGAGGCGACCGTGCCCTCCATCGCGCCTTCTTCCTCCGTCGCGTTCTCCTCAGTCGCCCTTCGTTGCGCCTCCTTCCTTAGTCGCTCTTCGTCGCACATCCTTCCTCCATCACTCTCTCTCGCGGTCGCCTTCCGGCATTATCCTTTTGTTCACCGTCTCTCGGTCGCCGGATCAAACACGGTAAGATTTTTTATTTTTGTAAATGGGTTTACACGATTTTGTATTGGTAATATTTTTTGTAAATTGTTCTACGAAGTTTACATTTTACAAGTAATACAATTCTGTAAATATACAACTTTTTGTAAAATTTTGTAGATATTTTTACATTATTAGCAAGTAATATAATTTTGTAAAAATATATGCAGTTTTTACAGGTTTATAAAATATTGTATATATATATTTACAGTTTAAATATACATCTGGTATTGGTATACATATCGATATATATTTACAGTTTTGGTATTGGTATATATATTTAGAGCCTTGTAATTATATTTACAGTTTAAGTTTTGTATATATATTTACAGTTTAAATATATTTTGTGATTATATTTACTGTTTAATTTCGTAAATATATTTACAGTTTAAATTTCGTATATATATTTACAGTTTAAATATATCGATATATAATGTTTAGATTTTATATTAATTTTTGCTCATTATTTCCTACGGTCTTAAGAATTTCGAAACTTTGATTTTAAAATTTAAATTGTTAGAATATTAATTAATAAGGAAAAAACATTCAAAAATAATTAAGAAATGATTAATATTAATCAATTATTATATTTAGCTACATTTAAAGAATTTTTTATTTTATTTTATTTTATTAATTCGAATTATTAATTAGTTTTAACTGTAATTTAAATTCCAAATATTAATTAATTAATTCTAAAGGTAAAATAATCCATATTTCAATTAGTTGGTGGTTTTGATTGCCAAAAATAGAAATGAGTATTTTTTTTAAACCTTTAGTCACAAATGAGCATTTGAAAATATTTTAGCTAATAACGGAAACTCAAATTAGTAAAATAGAAAATATTTAAGCAAGAATATCAAGTAACGGAAACTCAAACAATTAATCTAAGCTAATAAAATTCATAAGAGTTGGGATTATTAATAATAAAAGAATTCATATTTCCAATGATACAAATTATATGATAGACTTTCTTCTAATGCAATTAACAAATGAGACAAAAGATGAGTCACTAAACCAATACATAATAATATTTTAATTTGATGTTATCTCTTCTCGGTGGAATGTATATTATATATGTATTAAAGTTTGATTCTCTATTTGATGCAGGGAGAATTTCGGTTCCGTACACGGAACCGAAGAATAAGCGATCGCGCTCGTATCGACGAACACAATCAAAACTCCAAGTATTAACTGATGCAGGGAGAATTTCGGTTCCGTACGCGGAACCGAAGAATAAGCGATCACGCTCGTATCGACGAACACAATCAAAACTCCAAGTATTCACGTCCTCCACGTGAACAATCAAAGACACTCAAGATCAATAAGAACGAGAGCGAATTTTGTGAGCAAATGAGCGCTCGTTTTTTGGTTTTTTTCTCTATTCAACCACCACCAAAAACAACTTTTGTTTTTACAATTTACAATATAAAGGAGAAAATAAAAACTACCCTGAGAAGGATAACCTTCTATCCTAATCCTGTGACACATAATAAAAATAAACCAATTACAGAAAATATAATAAACTGGAAAAGCCAAGAAACTAGGACTACGGGCAGTTTCAAGTCGTTGTGCCTTTGTTGACTTGCTCTTCATCACTATTACTACTCTTCCTTCCTTGTACTCTCTCATCACCATTGACTCTTCTGTAAGCAAACACAGCAGAGATCTTTGAGGTTGTGATAACTACATTCATTCTGGGAAAGAAGGTACTTTACTTCTACTTTGTCTCCTTCATTCTTATGCTACTACACCGTTGACCTCTGTTCCATTTGGTTGATCAAACAGTTCAGTGAGCTATGGACTCCAAATATATCCTGGAGTCTGTCTTCCAGGCTGTCCTTGGTACTGGCATTCAGATGCTGCTTGACAGGATCGCTTCCTCTGATTTTGTGAGCTACATCATGGGGAAAAAGGACTCTGACTTTCAAAGTCTGGTTAAGAGACTCGAGATTATGATGAGATCTCTCACTGGTGTGCTCGACGATGCGGAGCAGAGACAGATCAGGGACGATCCCCGAGTGGAGGCCTGGCTCGACCAAGTTCAGGAAGCCGTGTTCGATGCTGAGGATTTTCTGGATGAGATCGAATACGAGGCTCTGCACCTCAAAGTGACCGGAGATTCTGGTGCCGGCACCAGCGAGGTACGTCAACCCAAAAGACCGAAATTATTTTCCTTTTCTCGCAATTCGAAAGATAGAGATTTGGAGAGCGGTATTAGGAATATTCTTGATCGGCTGGAGGAGATTGCGAAACAGAAGGAACTCCTCGGCCTCAAAGAGACTCTTGCCGAGAAGAAACAGTGGCAGAGGCCGCCTTCGACGTGTCTGGTAGACGAATCTCTAATCTTTGGGAGGGATGCTGAAAAAGAATCCATGATCAAGCTGTTAGTGTCAGGGGACGATACTTCTGGCGGCGAGAAGATAAGCGTGATTCCGATTGTGGGCATGGGTGGGATTGGCAAGACCACTCTTGCTCAAACAGTCTTTAACCATTCTCGAGTTAAGGAGGCGAAATTTGATCTCATGCTTTGGGTTTGTGTCTCCGAGAATTACGACATTCATAGGACAACAAGCGAATTGCTTTTCTCAGGTTCTTCCTCTTATCCTCTCGACGGCGGCGACCTGAACTCGCTTCAAGTTAGGCTGAGAGACAAGTTAGCTGGAAAGAAGTTCCTGATTGTGTTGGATGATGTTTGGAACGATAAAGCCGCTGATTGGGAAGTCACGCGGATGCCTTTCAAAGATGGAGCTCAAGGAAGCAAGATCGTCGTGACCACCAGAAGCAAGGATGTTGCGGATGTCACGGGCAATGTCCCGACCCATTATCTCGATGTGTTGACAGAAGAGATTTCCTGGAAACTATTTGCCAAACACGCCTTTGGAAACGAGGTAGATACAAACCCAGAACTGGAAAAAATTGGAAGAGAAATTATGAAGAAATGCGGCGGGTTGCCGTTGGCTGTGAAAACACTTGGACGTCTCTTGCATTCTAAATTGGACATTGTTCATTGGAAAGGAATTTTGGCAAGTGAGATATGGGAGCTAAAGGATAGTCAAAGCGACATTCTCCCAGCTTTGAGATTGAGTTACTATTGTCTTCCCTCGTACTTAAAGCGATGTTTCGCTTACTGCGCGCTTTTTCCCAAAGACCGTGAGATTGAAAAGGAAGAATTGGTCTCACTTTGGATGGCACAAGGTCTTTTGGAGCGACCGCAAGGAAATGTGAGTATAGAAGAAGTGGGTGATCAATATATTAATGACTTGCTATCCATGTCATTTTTTCAACCGTCAAGGATGAACAATTGCCAATTTATTATGCATGATCTCATCGTCGATTTGGCTATTTATGTTTCTCGTAAATATTTCTCTCGGCTAGAGGGTGCAACTCCGAACGACGAGGTAATAAAAGAGACCACGCGGCATATTGCATGTGATCAGATTGACGATGTAATTTGTGAGCGATTCAATTCAATTCTCAAAGCTACTCTCGTGCGGAGCTTTATGGAATTTAATTATGGTAGATCTCGAATCGCTCATACTGTTTCGAAGGGACCAATACAAGATTTCTTTTTGAAGTTAAAGCACTTGAGATCTTATTCTTCCAATACTGAAAAATGTGGAGCGCTAGATATTGACTCAATTTGTGAACTCAGGCATCTTCGTTTTTTGAAGTTATCTGACTCGTCTATCAAACACCTCCCTGATTCTTTATGCACGTTGTACAACTTACAAACTCTCAAACTTACAATCTCTCAAGCTGGTACCTTGCCCCAAAAAATTCACCATCTTATCAATTTGAGGCACCTTAAAGTCTCTTCGAAAAAGATAGAAGAAGTGCCTGAATCTCTAAGTCGGTTGTCTAATTTACAGAAACTAGTCTTACGAGAATGTCAGAATCTCAATAAGCTGCCCAAAAATCTTCATAATCTCATCAACTTGAGATATCTCGATGCCTCTCTTACTGGGCTTGAAGAACTGCCTGAATCATTAAGTCGGTTGTCTAATTTACAGAAACTAGTCTTACGATGCTGTGAGAAACTCGATAAGCTGCCCAAAGATCTTCATCAGCTCATCAACTTGAGATATCTTGATGCCTCCTATAGTGCGCTTGTAGAACTGCCTGAATCTTTAGGCCAACTGTCTGGTTTACAAGAGCTACACCTAATAGGATGTCAGAAGCTCAATCAACTGCCCAAAGATCTTCATCATCTCATCAGTTTGAGATATCTCGATGCTTCCTACAGCGGGCTTGAAGAACTGCCTGAATCGTTTAGCCAAATGCCCAATTTACAACATTTGGACTTATCAAATTGTTTGAAGATTAAAAGGCTACCAGAAAGCTTTCATCTTCTCGTTAATTTGAGCTATCTAAATGTTACGGGAACCATCTTGGAAGACATGCCAACACAAATATGTAAACTTCAAGGCCTTCACACTTTGCGCACTTTTGTTGTCGGAAAAGATAGAGGAGCAAGTCTAAGAGAATTGGCAAATCTCAAAAATCTGAGAGGTGAGCTTTGCATAAAAAATCTACAAAATGTGGTAAATCCCGAGGATGATTTGGAGGTCAAACCGATTGAAAAGTTGCATCTCCAAGAGTTAGAGTTTGAATGGAGCTCCCAACAAACGAATGATACAAGACGAGAACTGAGAGTACTTGAAACTCTAGTGCCCCACACAAGCTTGGTAAGGCTTAAAATCAGTGGATATGGAGGTACTAAGTTCCCAGATTGGCTTAGTCATCATTCATACTGCAATATAGTCAGTCTGACTCTCTTTGAATGTAATAACTGCGCGAGTTTGCCACAACTCGGACAACTTCCATCACTGAAAACGCTTGAGATTGGTAAATTTGATGCAGTGGTGGAAGTGGGTCCTGAGTTTTACGGAACGAGTTCATCGATGCTTACCAAGCCATTTGCATCACTGGAAGAATTGAGTTTTCATGGGATGCGTAATTGGAAAGATTGGTCGATGCCAGATGGAGATGACGTAGCTTTCCCAAAACTGAAAAAACTCAGATTGAGAGATTGCAACAGTCTTGAAGGGGACTTTCGTCGCTTCCTACCAACTCTGATAAGCCTTAGCTTCGTTAATACACAACAATACAGAGCGCAATTATGGCACCCTCCTACCGCTCTGCAAAGCCTAACCATCGGAAGTTACAGCGGCACGGAATGGCTTTGGACTGAAAATTTGCCCCCAAATTTGACTACTCTTTCAATAGATAGCTGCAAGGAATTGAAGTTTCTTCCAGAGAATATGCGTGAGCTCCTCCCAGTTTTAATTGAATTGAAAATCTCTTACTGTGGTGAGTTGGAGTCGTTTCCTACATCTGGATTGCCTCTGAGTCTGCGTTCTCTCCGCATCGAACGCTGCGATAAGTTAGTGGCGTCCCGGAGGAACTGGAACTTGCAAGCACTTCCTAATCTTGAAGACTTCTCCATTTGGCGATACTCTGGTGAAGACATGGAGTCGTTTCCGGAGCAAGGGCTGCTTCCTACCACTCTGACTCGACTTAGAATCTTTCTCATGAGCTTTGTGAAGAGGCTAAACAACACAGAGCTTCAACAACTCACCTCTCTCAAATCACTGCTTATCACGGGATGCTCCGACCTGCAGACGATGATGACAGAAGAACCACTTCCAGGCTCTCTTGAGTATCTGTGGATTACGGGATGTCCTCTGCTTTCAGAGAAACTTGAGAAGGAAAGGGGAGAGTATTGGAACCACATTGCCCACATCCCCAACATTACACTTGAAACTTATTAAGATTTTGGTTCATTTCTGGTTTTCTTCACACAGGTGAGCTCTGGTTTTCATCTTGAGAGAAAAGAGCAACATGGATGAGCTATGATCCTGATTGCATAAGCTCGTTCATCAGACTTCGGATGCAGATGTTCGTGATATCGACAATGATCTGTTTCTTTATGGAGAATTCGTGGCAAATTCTGCTCGTGAATCGAGCCTTGCACAAGCGTTATGCTATCCTTTTTGGATATTTGGCCGAAGGTCTCTGATCACGCAAAAGGAAAAGTAGTCACCAGGTACATGCTCTCTTTCAAGTCTCGTATCTATCGACATATACTCGTACGTTATTCTTGTAGGTTCGATGTTCTTAGTTATAGCCAGATCCATCAATGTGCATATTTTTTGTACTAGCTCTCTCGTCGCCTCAATAATTTTGATTGTATATCGAGTGCAGAAAATTCCGATCGTCGCATCAGCAGCTTCCTGTATGGAACTGGGATCTGCAAAGTAAAAACGTGTCACTCGAGAAGGATGATGACATGAGAAGGATTTATGGGCGCTCTCGAGTATCTGACAGTTGGAGATTATCCATGTTTCATTAGGTTATGTATTGACTTTCTACCGATTTCAATGAAACTTCTTAGGATTTTGGGTTGGTTCTGATTTTCTTCATACAGGTGAGCTCTGGTTTTTCAGAGAGAAACTGTCAGCCAGGAGAGGAATGTTCAGATTCTTATGGATGCCAAAAGATATTGTGGGCAGTATTAGTTTCTAGTTATGGAGAATTCTTGGCAATTTCCGATCATCTGAGAGAGATGGGAGGTAACGGAGAGCACCTTCGACAAGTTTTAAATTTCTTCGATAGAAATTGATGAGCTTCGTGAGGCCTTAGCAGGCAATGAGGAAGCGTAAACGCAGACATACAAGACATTGTTGTTTCAGTCAAGGTTATTTTCTTTTTGCGGAAATTCTCTCATTGAAGTAGAGATTTTGTTGTTCGAACTTTTTTTCATTAGTTTGTTTACGAGCTCTTTACTTTTATTCAATCTATCTTGGCATGCATGAAGGACTAATTGCATCTCAGTTCGCAAGTTTCTTATAAGCATGGAATCGGGACTTAAACCCGAGAAAATTTTGTTTGGAAACAAGACGGAAACTCCACCTCTGAAAGCAGTAGACTTTGGGCTCTCTGTCTTTGTTAAGCCATGTAATGTCTTTTTGTCACTTGGTTGTTCCCTTTGAGAAATTTCCAAAATTTGAGGATTAATGTGAGAAACCCGTACGAAATGAATTGAGATTCTAATACGGAATTACGGCCTGGAAATCGATGTTTGGAGATATTCTCTACATCTTATTACTAATTCTCAAATGTTGCAGAAATTTCACACGAAGCTTTCTTTAGAATGGTGTAGTCTCATGGTTGAAGACTTTCAAGAGCTTTTTGAGCTGAGCGGTACAGACTTTGGAAACAGCGCCTCTGTATTCCTCAAACCTGGTAACGTGCTGTACTAATTTGTACCTTATGGCAATTTTCGTCAATTGGTTATTTCCTTTCCGTTTTGATGAAATCGTGAGAAATTCGTACCATGGCTTTTGCGGTTCTAAAACGGAATTGCAGCCGCGAAATAGATGTTTGAAGAGTGAATGATCACTTAATTCATACTAAGTCTTTCATAGGGTTGTTAACTCATCATGGAACATTGATAAGGCTTATTATCTCAACTATTTTCTGCTCTACCATGCAGAATCCGTAGCGAGCGCTGCGTACAAGCTATTATACGATCCGTTTTGTATTTCCAGAGGGATATTTGGCCTAAGTTCTTTGTTCATGCTAAAAACCAGTTGTAAATGCTTGAATTAAATCCAAAGGCGTAGGAAATTTCTCGGTGAGGATTTGCTTAATGTAAGGAAACCTCTCTCATGAATGCGTTTCCAGATTTTTAAAGAATAATAATTTGTATATTGTCCAAAATGCAGATCATCCGTGGTTGAAGAATTCAAATTAGAAAGCTCCGAATAATTTTGTTTGTGTGAAACTGTGACGAACAAGCTCGCACTGCGGGTATGTTCTTACTTTGTACTGATCATGATGATTTTTATTTTATTTTTGGATTATGGATCAGTTATTAATGAGTTTTGTTTTCTTCATATAATTAAAGCCTGATTTTTGGCGAGCAGCTTTCGGTGGACGAAGTTGCAGGTTTTCATATCTATGGATACTAGAAAGAGAGGAAAGATTGACATGGGTGAGCTTAGATCTGGATTGAATGAACTTGATCACAACAGAGTTTAGCATGATTCCTAGATCGCCTGAAAGCATGCGTGCTCAACGGATTGTCGAAATGGACGAGCTTCGTGAGGCCTCGACCGATCAAGAGGAAGACAACAACGAAGTAGTCGCGAACGCCATCATGCAAGACATGGATATGGACAAGGTTATTTTGAATCCGTTTATATACGTTGTTTAGCTATTTTGTTTATGATGACTAAGTAGTCCTTGGGTAATTTGCAGGGTTTCTGTAAGGACAGGAAGATTGGCCCGATCACCGATGGCGATCTCGGAGAGAGTTGTGTAAATACTGTGTGTATATGCGCGTGCATAAACTCTTATCAATAAAAGAATCGTGGACGTAAGGAACTAAACCTTTTGGCCTGAACCACGTTAAAAAACCCCGTCTCCGGTTTCTGCAATTTTGCAATTCGTTTGTTGCATTTCACATAAGAAATCAATTAGGGACATATCTGACAATTCGTGAGCTGAAAGCCAGTATTGTCTTAGCTTGAGTCCGTTAGTGATCTCAAAGATGGTGATTGAAATACTCAACAATTGAATATGAAAATGCACACGTATATATGTACATTTATAAATATATATAAAGATGGGAGATGGAAGGAAATATTGCATGGGATAGTCAAATTGAAACGTTTGATTAGCCAAATAGCCAACATTTCATTTTTCTTTGCAAAATAGCCAAATGGCTATTTAATAACATATTTTATACCTATAATACCCTTTTAACATATTAACGTTTATTAACGTGTATTAACTAAGTTAATTTTTCTTAAAAATAAGAATATTTACTTGTATAATAACATATTTTATATCTATAATACACGTATTAACGTGTATTAACGAAGTTAATTTGTTTAAAAATAAAAAAACGTGATTAAAATTTTAACAAAAATTTAATTTATTTTTAAACAAATTAATTTAGTTAATACACGTTAATACAAGGGTAATACGGTCTTTCGTGATTTATTAATGTGGTTAATTGGCTATTTGACAATATTAATTAAAACATTGGCTATTTGACTATTTACTGTTTGAAGTTTGGCTATTTGGTTATAACGCGCAAAATGAAAATAGTAAAAAGAAACGACAAATAACAATCGAACCACTTATAAGCTACCCTAAAACAACAGTTAGTAGACCACTGAGTAAAAACAATAATAATAATATAATTTTAATATCAAGGATGTTAATAAGAAAGAAAAAAAAACGAAATGGTAATTAGTAGTTAGTAAAATCGATAATTATATTTAAGCGGAGATGATCATATGGTAATTAGTAGTTAGTAAAAACAATAAAAGATGTCGCAAATTCTATTAGAAAGGTGATATCATATGGTTAATTAAACATAATTGAAAATATTTCTTGAAAAATACCATAATGATCATATTCGTTTTTGTTGTTGATCAATTGTAACTTCTCATACAAAATAGGTAATTAAAAATAATTGAAGATATTTCTTAAGAAACCTCGAATAATATAATTATTTTGAAGCTGAGTCAAATCCCGAAGTGCCACAGTGCACATTGATGTTGATCTCAACGAGCCAACATCACCATCACAAAATTGAATTGCCATAATTTCCACAGTATAGATGTCGTTTTGCTATCATTTCTCAATTATTACTTGAGAATTCAATATTTTATTTCAGGCCAAATCATTGAGAAAAGAAGAACTCTCGATTGGATTTCTAATAACTTGTCTGGTTTTAATTCCATAACTCGTGGTGTGTGCATTTTCCATTGGGATACATAATTTCGTGATGTGGATCCACTAAAACATCGTGATCATGATCAAATAATTTAGGACCCACATATATATAGACATAGATATACAGAATTACAAGACCATTATACATATTGCAAATAGAATGTTTAGACTTTAGAGGATGATATAATCGGCACAGTCATTAATTTATGTACATACAAACAAAAACACACACATACACATACGCAAAACTTTGTTTTAATATGGTTTGATTAATGTTTAATTATACTTCTAGATGGCCGTTTTGGATTGCTTCTCTTTGTATATTATTATTATATATATAATTAAAGCTTAAATGATAATAAATAAGTAAAAAAATCAATTTCACTGTTACATATACTAAGATGTAATGTTGATTTTGCTCAACGATTCTGCAAATCTGTCTCTGCAAAATAATTTAACGACAATCTAAAAAGTACTGTTATATATATATGGGATAATAGCGGCATAAGTCCTCAACCTTTACTCAGCTGGGGCGGCATAGCCTCAACCTCATTTAATAGCGGTATAAGTACCAAAAGATGATTTCCGTCCATATTTGACTAACGGAAGTAGTCAACGTTTGTGTGGTCAGCTTCTCGTCAACGTGGACGCCACGTAATCCGACATGTCACCATACATGTCATCCTCGCGTCATCAAATTTAATGCAAAATTAATGGCGATTGCATTATATTTGATGACGCGAGGATGACGTGTATGGTGACATGTCGGATTACGTGGCGTCTATGTTGATGAGAAGCTGACCACGCAAACGTTGACTACTTCCGTTAGTCAAATATGGACGGAAATCATCTTAAATGGGGTTGGGGCTATGCCGCCCCAGTTGAGTAAAGGTTGAGGACTCATGCCGCTATTATCCCTATATATATATATATGCAAAGGAAAATAAAATATAATTGTTTATCAATTTGTCGTTTAACAAATAAAATAGTAGGGAGATCGAAAACACTTGTGTAGCAGCAACCATGTTATTATAATCTTAGTACATGTAATTTAGAATCTTATGCCAATCACTTGATCATAAAATAATTCAAACTCAAATGAATTGTGTAATTAAGTGTAGCAAATAGCAGTTATATTGCTTGTTAAAGCCGTTATATATCTTCTTCTTCTTTTTTTTTTTTTTGGGAAGCTAAGAAATATATAAGTGATTATTATTCTCCCTTAAATCTGAGTTTGTTTTTCTACTACTATGTAAACCTATATTTATTTATTCCCATCTACCCTAGTTAAAATGTCAAGGATTATACATAAAATAAATTCAGTATATAATATTTTTATGAGATGAACTTTCATGAGAAAAAACTCCCTAAATGAGTTTGAAATAAATTCCATTGAATAAATCAACTATTAAGAGCTATTTTTCAAACAATAAAATCTTTGTTTTTGTTCACGAGTTCATCAACGATGGGTTATTTACGATTGAGTCGGTGTCCATCAAATCAAATCATAGAATAAGCTCAATCTTCAAATTTCAAAATTTCAGATTCGATTATATATATAATTATATATACATAACATAACATAACTGACAAGTGGTAAATGGTGAGTGACAGCAGTGAACAGAGTTCATGTGACAAAATCGTCACTTTTGATATTTGTGTCAGAGTATCAGACCCAACTCTGGTCCACTACTTTTGCCTCTGCTTTTCCTTCTTCAACTCAATGTCGGCTTTCATCTACGTAAGCTGCCTCGGGTTCCTACATGCACGAAATACCGGAAATACCCCCTATTTTCTCGCTAAATTCTTGTGGCCCTCACTCTCACTGGCTCATGAAAATCAAAGAAAATCTTCGAACGGAAGAAATCAGAATAAGAGAAGTACATATCTTAATATGGAATAATACGTCGGATATACGTATTCAATCTCCGATCAAGTGCTGGCCCAATGTTTTCGGGGGGGGTTTGGGCGAAAATTTAAAATGAGGTTTTTTTTTTTGTTTTTTTTAACAATAATATATTTAATAAAACATAATATTTTTAAATAAAAATATCTATTAACTAAACATGTTTTTTTCTTGATTTTCTATTGACCATGTTCTTCTTCTTTATTTATTTATGAATCGGTCTTGATGTTTGCCGGTGCGTGCAAAGCTTCTTTATTCATGGCGTCATCTCCACCGGGCTAAACTCGAGTTTAATGGTGCTTATTCCTAAGGTTAAAGGGGCTATGCAGATTGATAATTTCAGACCTATTATCTTGAGCAATTTTTGTTTCAAAATAATTACAAAAGTTTTGGCTTACAGGCTTTCTAGTGTCGCAACTTCTATCGTCTCTGAAAATCAATTTGGCTTTGTCAAGGGTCGAAATATCTCTTATTGTATTGCGGCGGCTTCTGAAGGGATCAACGTTCTTGATAAAAAGAACTTCGGCGGTAATATGGTTTTGAAAGTCGATATCAAGAAAGCTTTTGATACTATGGACTGGGGCTTTATTCTAGATGTTCTTGAGGCTTTCGGGTTTTCCTTAAAATTTAGAGATTGGATTCTTGAAATTTTTTCCTCTGCTAGGATCTCCATTATGTTGAATGGTTCGTCTAAAGGTTATTTTAAGTGCAGAAGAGGTGTCCGACAAGGTGATCCTATATCTCCCATTTTATTTGTCATTGCCGAAGACTTCCTTAGTCGTCTTATTAGCCATTATGTGGAAAATAATAAATGGAAAACTATGAAGTACACAGGTAAAAGTTTATTCACTTCTCATTTATTATATGCGGATGATGTTCTTCTTTTCGGTGTGGCTACTAAAAGAAATGTGAGTGTAATTAATAAAGTTTTTGAAATTTACTCTTCTCTTTCGGGTCAAGTTGTTAATTGGTCTAAATCAGGTGTTATTTTTAGCGATAATCTTTCTAACCATAGGAAGCTTGGCATTGTTAATGCTTTGAAGCTCAAACAAATTTCTTTGCCGTTTCAGTACCTTGGAGTTCCTTTATTTAAGGTTGCTCCAAGGAAAAAATGGTTACATCCAGTGGCCGATACCATTTTGAGTAAGTTTGCTAATTGGAAAGGTTCTAGTTTGTCTTTGGCTGGTAGGATTACTCTTGTCAATTCAGTTATTCAAAGTTCTTTTCTCCACTCATTTTCAGTTTATGCTTGGCCGAAAAGTCTTTTGTCAAAATTGGAAAAAGCAGTGAGGAATTTTATTTGGTCGGGTTCTATTGACAACAGAAAGATGATTACTGTTCCATGGAATATATGTAGTTTATCTATCACGGATGGAGGTATTGGGGTTAAGAACTTGAGTGCTCTAAACAAAGCTATGCTTGGAAAGCTTTCCTGGCAATTTATTAGTACAAGTTCCTTCCCTTTGTGTTTGATAAAAACTCGGATATTTCATCCTAGTGGATCTTTGAAACTCAGCGTGAGCTCATCATCGATTTTGCGTTCTTTGAGCCCGTGCTTTTCGTTGGTAAAAGATAAGGTTCGTTGGTTGATTACTAGGAACTCTGATAGAATTGGTTATATCCGTGTGTAGCTGATAGAGAAAATATTCTTTTGCGAAATAGAGAAAATCTCACAGCTACAATATCTGAGTTTCGAGTTAATAATGAATGGAAGTTGCCACCTACTTTATCGACTTCTGTCATTGAGGATATTAAATTTTTTGAATTTATTGAGGAAGTTGATGATGTTTGTGTTTGGCATCTTTCTAATAATGGTGAATTCTCAGTGAAATCGGTTTATAATATGTTTTGTGCTAATTATAATTTGTTTCCTCAATGGCAGAAGTTTCTATGGAAAGAATTTCTTCCACCTTCGAGGTCTATTACATGTTGGCGGGCTTTCTTAGGTTTCCTTCCTACTGAGTTCACTTTGCAGGAAAAAAGGATTTGCTCTAGCTTCAATGTGTCGCTTTTGCAACAAACAAGTGGAGGATACCGACCATATTTTCGTCCATTGCAACTTCGCAGGGTTTGTTTGGCGGGCTATCTCAGATATATTTCGAAAGCCAATCAATACAGGAGGGTCGCTTTCATTGTTGCTTTCGGATGCCGCTTCCGTGAATCTCAGCTCTCATATCTTCGCTCTCTGGAATACTGCGGTCATATCAACAGTTTGGCTCATTTGGCGTGCTAGGAATGCCTGTGTTTTTGAGGATGTGATCCCCAACACTAGCAACCTTCTGAGACAAGTTTGGCGATGTATTAAAGAAGCGGATTTCTTTATGCTAGGAACATCAAACGCTTCGGAGGATTTACAAATCTTGAAGTTTTTTGGTTTGGAAATTCATTCTGGGAAAGCTCCAAATATTGTTTCAGTTATATGGCGCTCTCCTCCTATTGCTTGGTTAAAATGCAACACTGACGGTTCCTCAATTGGTACTCCGGCCGGTGTATCTGGTGCAGGAGGTATTTTCAGGACCTATCGTGGATTTCCTCATGGTTCGTTTGCGGTCCATATCGACTCTGCTTATGCTTTTGAAGCTGAATTAATGGCCGCTATGTTTGCTATTGAGAAAGCAAAAGAATTTCAGTGGGAAAATATTTGGCTTGAGTCCGACTCTACTTATGTGGTTCAACTTCTTCAGAACAAATCTCATTTGGTGCCTTGGAGGTTGCGGGCTCAATGGTCAAAATGCATTAGTTATCTGGAACTTATCAACTTTAGAGTCACACATATTTATAGAGATGGTAATCAAGCCGCTGATGCCCTTGCTAGATTTGCTGCTCAAACTTTGGATCAACATTGGTGGCCTTCGCACCCGGAGTTCATTTCTTCTTTCGTTAATGATGATATTTGTATGAAAGAGAATTTTAGATTTTGCTAGTTTTATTTTTTTAGTTGTGCTTTGTTAGAGAGAGATATTAGGTTTTGTTAGTTCTCGTCTCTTTCTATATCTTTGTAAACTGTGATGCTTTTTATTTATCTTATCTAGAGCCCCGTTTCTTACTTTGTGTTTTTGGGTGCCAACCTAGTTGGGATTCGAGATCACATTGCGAGATGTCGGGCCTCCATCTTTTACTAAAAAAAATGTATTCATGAAACTTGTTCGTCTTAGCCGATCACGAAACTTGTCACCATTTTTTTAAAATACTTTTTTAACAATATTATATTTGATAAAATATACTATGTGAAATACAAATATTTACGTTTTTTCAATGAGCATGTTCATTTTCATCATATAATTCATACTCGTTTCCATCATATAATTCATATGTAGAGTATGTGAGAATATGAAGAAATTAAGAAGAAAAGAAAAAGAAGAGAGGGAAGAAAGTCAGATTCGAAGAGTACAAGAGTGAAAAGTTGGATGACAACTTTCTTGATGAAGTTTATCACTTATCAACACCACCAATAAATAAGCTTTTTTAATCTTATAAAAAAAATTTAATTTAATTTTTTTAATGCTGAAACTATATAATAAACAAGACATATAAATATTGGGGGCCTTGAGCGGTCTCCCAACCCACCCAGCCATAGGGCCAGCCCTGCTCCGATCACGATATGTTTGTATCTTTTATATATATGTTTAGTTTCGAGGCTAAATGGATTTCGTATATATTTGAAAACTGCATAATTATATTTTTCATTTGTTTAGTCTCTCAAGTCTCAACTGCTTGGAGTATGTGGAACCCACACTTTGTTTTTTACGTGTAAGTATAGGCAAGTGAAAATATTAATTTGAAAGATTAGTAGGATAGTGTAATGGTAATTTCACCTTGCTTTTTAAAGTGGAAGTCGTGGATTTAATCCTCACATGCAACAAAATAGCCATAAAAAAAATCACAATAAAAAATACAAGTGTTTAAGATTTAACATTGAAAATAATTAAAATTTAATTAAAAATTTTAATAAATTTGGGTATTAATTTTGAATAATTAAAACTTTGAAAATAAATAGGTTTTCTTTTATGAATGATTTTGAGTATTTACGTTGTTTTTGTTTTTGCATGCTTATCTATATTGCAAGAATCGGAATGAAAACATAAGAATATCATATACTGCTACTTAAAATATATAATTTTAAATCATAAAAACCGTTACTAGATTAGTAGTGACTATAATATATATAACTATGTGAATGTATATTTGTGGTGGATTTTCTGCGCAAATATACGTATCGAAAACAGGTAATATAATGATAAGAAAAGTCGCTCTCAGAGAGAATTGTTACTATTAACTTTGCTAATTACTAATTTTATGTCACCTTAATTTTATCTAAACAAATAAATTTTGTAATAAGATCACTTAAATAACTAATGAAAAATAAAAACTAAAATGAGAGCTTTGGATAAATAGAGAAGTATAGGATCACAATCTTTCCTCAACACTTCACTCGATTCTTCATACCATTCCTTTGATTGTCAAATTGCTACGAATTGTTAACCAGGACCCCTAATGCATAAAAAAGAACTCTTCCGATATTCAATTCGAGTTATCTTTCCTAACTAACTCACTATATTCCTATGTGAATAAAATTACAAACGATTCATTAAGCATGTGTTCTTAACGGGTTACACATGTTACATAGGTATATTCCTATCCTATATAAACTCAAGATTTCCATCATAGATCATGTGAAATTCTATCTACGGGTAAACACAAATTTCCTTTTTCCAAAGTTCCTAAGGTTTACCAAATCAATTTAATTGGCTATCAAGCAATCAAAAGCAATAAGCAGCGATAAATAAACAAACTTAAACAATTTTCATTAATCAAAGAAACGATAATCCAAAACGAGCTACATGTGAGTTTCGATTGCAATCATATAAACGGTTTAGCTCATGATAAATATAGAGCATAAACAAATCACAATGAGAAACATTATGGAGAAAGAAATTCAGCAAAAGAAGATGATACTAATGGAGAGAATCTCTGAAGCTCTTCGTCTCCATCGTTCTTCTTCACAGAACCCGATCTCCAATGGCGTTCTTCGCGTTTCCTAGCCTCTTGTGATGTTTTTCTCTCACAAAATTCGTCACTTTAATCCATCTTTATGATTTCCTTATATAGCCTCCTCATTAGGTTAAGATTAGGCTAAAAATAACCTAATTCGCGAAATAGTTGTGCTGGGGCACGAGAAATTCGGTGCTGGGGCACAGCATGAATTACGAGGTTCTTGCTGTGGCACCAAAAATATGAGCCGCGGCACCAAGCTGTTGCTTGGTATTCTCAATTTTGGATTTTTTGACATGTAAAACTTCGTCCAAATGACTCTATTCATCTTGATCTTCAATAAAATCACAATCCACTCATGTAACTCCTAAAACAAACAAAAACACTAAAAAAGGCTCTTGGATAAACAAAACGCTAAGTGAAAATACTCAATTTATCGGTATAAAATCGAGTCATCAATATTGGATCAAATATTAATCAGTTTTAAGAAACATGTGAATTTGATTTCTTTACCATTATATTTATATGGATTAAGAATTAAGATATATGTGCAACGCAATCAATATTAAGATTAGTATCAGCTTTTGGAAATAAACATTGAACTCTATCTTTATATTAAACAATTACCCTTAGACTTCTTATATTATACTTTTGTCTCCTTTGCTTTTCGATCCCCATGTCATTTTTAGCCGTGTTTAACCTTTAATGTTTATTAAATTTTGTGAGAAATCTATTGTTTGGATCAACATGTACAGTACATACGTGTTCAATTTGAATTACATTTGCATACACATCTTCTTTTTCATAATTAGTAATAAAATGATATTTTACTTGCATATACTGTACTTTTAATTTTTGCAAATATGTTTTTATTTAAAAAACAAATATTTTGAATTTATTTTAGCTTTGTGTTTAAAATTCTCCTACTATTTTAATTTTCAAACCTACTTATCTTTTAATCTTATTTATGTAGAAAAAAAATACATTTTAAGTTAACTAATATCAAAGCCAATTACAGTAAGTTAATTGTTTCAAAATAGTTATAAATTAGAAAAATAAATAGGTTAAATTATGTTGAAAAGATATTATAACCACTTATATATTTTTAGTTGAAATAAAAACAATATATATACGCTTACCTTGTGTATCTCAAACTTCTCATCTAGACAATCTAGTAACCAATTATTATTATGGACATCTGTGCCGTAAGACAAGTACATTTGATAAAAGGCAATCCAAGCTCATGAAAAATAAAATAAAATAAAATAAAATAAAATAAAAGGCTATGATATTTTGACGATTTCAATTATTGTTGACTTTGAAATTAATAAGCAAAGAGTCTAAATCAGTTTAAACAAAACAGCCTAACTTGAGGACCTCAAATTCCCCACCTGTCCAAACTCGAGACAGCTAATAGAAAACGATACATTAATATGTGATCAAAAAATTGTACATGATTGAGAACGCACTAATTATTGATCTCAGTCAATTACATATTCTATATATTATTTGTTGCTTTCAGGTGTGCGAGTATTGTATATATATAGTTATATATTATAATAAATGGATTGTCGCCTTGAAACCTGGTCACTTCCTTTTCGCAAATGTCAAGACTCGTACGTAACTCTTGCGATGGTGTGAAGATAAATACGAGCAGCCATTGATTCAGTTTTTTTTTTTTTTTTTTTGTTGGTCACTGATGACACAATTTATAATTCAGTAGCAATATGAGTAAATAGCGTTATGTTTTATTTTGAATGTAATTGAATCAACACTAAGTATATCTCCTAAAAAAAAAAACACGAAGTATATCTTATTCTACTATAAAACGAACTAATATTTATGCCCTCGGGCTTTGGTCAATAAGTATTTTCTATATAATTAGTGAAGATAATTCTACGATTAATCTTTAAGCTTCAAAATTAATTAAAGTTAAACTCTAAAGATGAAATGCATCACTCATTGTCGGATCTAAAAGAATTGGGGCCGGAGTTCAAATAGTGAAAACCGTCATTATCAATTGGAGCCGGAATTCAAATAGTGAGAACCGTCATTATGATTCCATACTAGAGCACGCTTTACGTATAGAAAGAGTTTCAGCAAATCTTAATTAGGTACACATTTATTGATTAAATTATATTCCAAATGTTAAATGTATTAGTGACCAAACTCTAAATTAAAAATTATCAACACAAGCCTTGGTCTTTCTCTCTCTCTCTCTCTATATATATATATATTTGTGTGTGTATATATTTGTGCCTCTTCTGGCCTATAACTTTCAACCGCATCAACTCGCACTTATTTACGTTTGACGCATACACCACGACACCACAAATATCATTAAGTAACTACAGCGTCACACTATTATAGTTTAATTAATTGAGATTACACTAACTAATTAAAAAGCTTAAATTATGACCAATAAATTTTTGGAGCTAGCTGACGTGGCAGCCACGCACTAGATGCATGCATTGACTACTTAATCCAATATATATAGCATGTGATTAAGTAGTGCTACACGTCGTTTATCAACTTCAAAACAATTATATATATATATATATATATATATATATATATATTACATGAATATTGTTGAAGAAGAAGAAACAAAGTAAACTCCTTTTAATACACTCGATGTGTGAGTCATCAGATTGACATATAATCATATAAGAATCTCAACAGAACAGCTTGTAAAACACTAAATTTGTATACATGTGTAAATGGACGGTCTTAATTAAAAGCATATGCACTTCACATGCATAAAACAAAAAGTATCACTAATTAAATATAATTATTTATCTAAAAGATATAAGTACGTGATCAATTGAAATATCTTCAAATGAATAAGTACTCGGAAAGAATAATTAAACTAAAACATGAAGAATTTAACTTATATAATATGTGTATGTTGTGTGCGTGATTATCAAAAAGCTATAGATTTTTGTTGGCTTATCTTGTTGGAATAATACTCAAAGGAGAAATATATATAACGAAAATATTAATTGATTAGTCATGCCTACAAATAGAATAAAAAGGTGAAAATTAATAAAGTCGATTCCACCATTATTAGTGGTTCCAAATGGTCATTCAAGAATCGAATAAATAAACAGTAATTAAATCGTTAAGTACTTTTTTATATACCAAAATCAGGTGTAATACGTACGATTATAGGAGGACCCAATCATATTTAGCAAAATGAAGAAACTTATATATGTGTGTGTGTGTGTGTGTGTGTCAGTGTGGGTCTGATTATCAAAAAGCTATGATTTTGTGTTGGCTTATCGTGTTGGAATCATACTCAAATTAAGGATAAATATAGCAAAATGTTAATTGATTACTTTTGCCTCCAAATAGAATAAAATAGGTGAAAAACTTATAAAGTTGATTCCACCATGATTAGCGGTTCCAAATTATCATTTAAGAATCGAATTATATATGTGTTTTATAAACTATAAGTCTATAACCATATATATTTTCTTACAAATAATGATGATATTATCTTCTTTTCTTATAGTACGTGTCAATGTCACCAAATTCCCATAGGCCATAACTCGTATGAATAATAAAATAAATAGAATCAGAATCAGGTGTAGTACGTGATGGAACTAATTATAAGATAACATGATATGACTATAGGAGGATGGTCGAATTAATACATTGTAAAATTAGAGAAAAAAATATAAAAATGCAAAGCTTAATGAGAATGAACATTAAATTATTAAATTATCAATTGTATTTCGTATTCTTCAAAAAATTCAAAAGAACTAATCTTTGGAAATGGTTTTTTTTCTTGAATTTTTTTTTGTACTTTTAATTATGGTTATTCAGTCTCTCCTGCTTACAATAGTTACCTTTCTGTCTTTGAATTTGTTTTTTGAGTCCGGTCCCTTCCCTGGTGATATGCAATCATTAATTGTTTATCATTTAAAAGCTTGAGATGTGGTGTAGAGATGTAATATGCATATACATTTTCAGCGATTTATATTAAAAAAAATTCTAACAATACAATAAATATATATATATATGGAAACTTCAGTTTGTATGTTCGGACAGCATGTGTTTTTAAAAAAGTACTCGAATTTGTTAAATTACAAAATTATTCCACAAAAATATTTATGTAAAGACAAAAAGTGTTTACGTATACATTAACAGTTTTCGGAGCATATTTTAAAGTGTTTAAAATTGTTTATGTAAAGACAAAAAGTGTGTTGGGGGCATAATTTTGTAATTTAACAAATTCGGATACTTTTTCGAAAACACATGCTCTACAGCGGACATACAAACTGAAGTTTCCATATATATATGCATATTATCTAAACACTTCATACACGTATAGTGCCACGAACAACAAAATACAACGACATGCATAGTGCTAAATTTGAACGTACGCGCACCATTTGAAGTTTGAACTCAATCATGTCATTTTTTAAAGGATATTTGTGAAATAAGAAATATTTAATTTTATATTAAATGTCTTGGTATATTCATATTTATTTTAACGGCAATAGTAACAAAGTCTTTAAATTTGATTTCGTTCATATCAAAAAAAAAAAAAAAAAAAACAGACACCGCATACGTTATTAATTTAATTGTCAAAATATAATTATAGACTTATACATTTCCTATATATAATAGACTTTTTAAAACAACATAAAGTCAAATTCATCCTTATTTTGTGGTTTTGAAATATCATTAACTAAAAAAATTGTGAAGTGCTAATTTAAGTATAAATTAAATCCTTATATAACAAATATTCTCTAATAAATAAATAAATAAATAAATTAAAATAGATAGAATTGAAACAAAGACGTTACCGTTGATGGAAGGTAATATAAGCCCTTCATTGGGAAAGACGAATAATCTTCAGGAAGCAAACAAAATTAACCATGTTATTTTCCAAGTACCAAGAACTAAGATAACATTTATAAAACCGAAAGATAATATAAGAAATAATAACTCATAAGAATACAAAACAGCCATACGACTATCGATTACTATCGATTGACTTAATTTGTATTTTTATTTTTTGAATTTAAAGCTTAATTTGACGAAATTACTAAGATGACTCTATTCATTAACTGAAAAGATTTCATACAAATAGTTTTGGTAGCGTAGCTCTAATTTGTCCTTATATATATGTATACAGTATATATGCTGGAAATTAAGTCGTATTTTAATCTGCAAAGCGAATGTTACATTAATTAAGTTTATTTGATTTAGTGATAAATTTATTAAAATAAATTTTTTTATGAGGTCTTGGGTCTTGAGGCACAAAAATTGCGTATATATATAATTTTGGTCGATAGCACACGCAGTCAATAATGCCAGTTATTTTTACTGTGATAATATATCTTGTAATACGAGTACATGTAATCTTGTTGTTGATAGAGAGTGCTAATCCATTAAAAAAAAAAGAGCAAATGTTACATGGAGATATTATTAAAAAAAATTACAAACAAAAATTGAACGAATTATGTGTCATTTTTATTTATTAATTTAGTACTTTTTTCTTTAGACTCGTGTTGTCTCAAATTGTCAATAGTTAAACATTTTTTTATTATTATCCTTTTATAAATTTAGGGGACGTTTCATTATTTTTTTGTGTATTCTATTATTGAATTAAAAAAAATAGAATTATGTTTTTAGGATGCTTTAAATACTGTTTGGTTATGTTTTTTTTACTGTACTAAAATAAATAAATAAATCATATTTAAAAAAATGTCAAAATTATTACTTCACACTCATCATTGGATTTGTCTCGGCGTTAGCTTTCCAGCGATATATATTATGAGTCTATTCGAAGTTTGTAAAAAAAAAAAAATATATATATTAAAATAGTGATACAAGAGAAAGAAAGAAAGTAATTATGTGAAATTAAATTATTTTCTGTTTCTTTGTAAATTTGAAAGCCACAAAAATTACATGCTGAATTCGTTTTATAAATATAAGATCTAAATATACATAATAATATCATAACTAGAAATCTTATAAGAAAGTCTATTCACTAATATAGAAATATAGTAACAGACATTAAATAGGCAGAACAATAGGCAACTATTATTTATTATATTTATATAAACCCCCACGCGTCAGCATCTGATTGGATAGATTCTGAAGAAACGTTCGACGCTTACCACGACGACGGTATAAATACCCTTTCCCCGCCACATTTGGCTTCTCACTCTTCTTCTTCTTCTTCCTCTGAACCTCTGTGGCTCGCTGAAGGAACTCTTCCTTCTTCGAGTTCGTTCGCCCTCTCTTCGCTCTCCCACGACCTTCTTCTCCGTTCGCCGCCGCTTTCTCTCGGCGCCGACTATTCCATTTCCAGCTTCTGGTGCGTTTTCTTCTTCTCCTTTTAGCTCCGTTTCGAAGCTCGTTTGGGTGAAATTAGGGCTTTTTGGGGATTTTTTGCTTTGCTGCTGTTCTTTGCTTTAGAGATTTCACGATTTTTCCCGGAAAAGCTGAAAAATGAGGTGGTCGATGCATGTTTCACCAACATCATTCATACCAAGATCACCATTTCTATTTTTTTTTTGCCTTTGTTTTGGAAAGATGATGTCTTTTTCTTCGAACTTTTTGTGTATATTTCAACTCGTTACATCAGCTTTGATTCATGAAGTTCCTGCCTTCCTGCTCACAACTTTTTTATTATTTTCTTTAAATAAAAATAAAATATTTTCGGACACCCTTCCTTTTGTAATTTTATTCTTAACACACTCCGATTTTGGTTTTGTATTTTTTTAGGTCAATTTTTATTTTTTATTACATGTTTGAAGTTCCGCTTTTATTGAAGTTTTATATATAAAAAAAAAAAAACTTATTTTTTAAAACGAAATCTTTTTAAATTTTCATCTCTGTCTAACCTCTGTGACTTTTGTATTTTTACCCTTCCGTAAATTTTGAGTTTGTACTTTTGTCCGTATGTTGTTCTCAACTTTAGCGATACCTACTTAGTAATCTAATATTATAACCTGCTACAAATCAACGGTACCGAGGGATTCTTGTGACAAAATAAAATAAAATAAAATAAAAAAGTAAAAATAAAGGGGGTATAGAAGGAAAAAAACTCAAAATTAGAGGTGTGATATGATTATTTTACAAAGCACAGGTCATAGTGGTCCAAACCAAAAGACCACATATTCAAGTTTCCATCATTTTCTCAACTCTGTTATTTTTTTTATTATAATTATTTTTGTACGTTTCCTTAGACAAGGCCTCAAACTTTATTTTGTATATTGCTTTTGAATAAATTTAATTTAATTTAATATAATAGAAGAAAACTTAGCTACGAAAAAATTGCAGAGACAGCAGACAGGAGTCCCGTTTTGTTGGAGGAAAAATAGAACAAGTCACATGCAAAATTAATATTAAATAAATAGCGATTAAGCCTTCTTTCCAAAGTAACAGTTGAGATATTTTGTTCAGAGAGAACACGGTATTGTGATTCCTACATATTGATTTAAGACTTTATTTACGATAAATTATATAAGATAAACAAAATTAGCTCTATTTTTTTGGGTAATAATATTTCCATCTTATTGTTTCTGATTTTTGAGTTTCGTGGAACAGCTCTTACGTTATCAAAGTCAAACATGACGGTGACGCCAAAGATCTCAGTTAACGACGGGAACCTTGTGGTTCACGGCAAGACCATATTGACTGGAGTTGCGGACAACATTGTGGTCACAGCAGGATCCGGCACCGGCCTTGTTGCTGGGGCCTTTATTGGGGCTACAGCCCCCGGGAGCAAGAGCCTCCATGTCTTCCCTGTCGGTGTCTTAGAGTAAGGATTTTGATTCTTCCTCCCCAACTCTAGTTCTTTTACACCATAGTAAAAACATATTAATCGACACGAGAGGAGTAACTCATAACCGGATAAATTTGTTAAGTTCTTTTATATGATTTGGGACTCATAATTCTGGATAGAATCTTGTTTGAATTTTCCGGACTCTGATACATTTTTAAGGCTATGTAAAAAATGTTTCCGGAACTATACGCTAGTCGGTAATGACTTAGCTGTAAATATATGTATCTTTCAAAAACAAATACTTGAATTATGGATAACGATGATTGTTTGTTTACTACAGGGGTCTCCGATTCATGTGCTGTTTCCGGTTCAAGCTATGGTGGATGACTCAGAGAATGGGGAAATGTGGACAGGACATTCCTTTGGAAACTCAGTTCTTGCTTGTGGAAAGCAAAGATGACGACCAAGATGGTTCCGAAACGGTCTACACCGTCTTCCTCCCTCTGCTAGAAGGCCCTTTCCGCTCCGCTCTGCAAGGCAACGACAATAACGAAATCGAAATCTGCGTCGAGAGTGGTGAGTGTGTAGTAAGGTCATGGCCATCAATGAAGAAGACATAACTCATCTAAAACACAGTCAGAGTATTTACGCATAATCAAGAAGCTTATACCTTTTTTTGGAAGGTTCGACTTCGATTCAATCAACGATTTTTTTTTTAATGGTCTGTGATTTTGGTTTTCAGGAGATATAGCTGTTGAGACCAATCAAGGGCTTCACCTTGTATACATGCACGCTGGGACGAATCCGTTTGAAGTTATTACCCAAGCTGTTAAGTAAGTCCCGGTTTTTATCCTAATTTTGTGGTTGATAAATTGGTGTGTAGATCTTATATTAATAATGGTTCCCTTACTAATTTATTCAGGGCTGTGGAAAAGCATATGCAAACTTTTCATCATCGTGAGAAGAAAAAGGTGAGATTATATCTATTTCTCGTGGCTATTCATTTGCAACTTATATATGCAAAATTATCCCAATGAATGATTAATGTGGGGGTGAAAAACGGGACCGGGAGCCCGGAATTTGAAGATACTTCTTCCCAGTCCCGGTTTTCTGTAAGTTTCAAACAGAAAACTGCGGTCTTGGAACCAGTGTTTAAAAACTGGTTTCTCCGGGAACTTGTAAGCAGGAAAACTAAATATGCCGGTTTCAAAATGGATTTTATAAAAAAAATATTAATAGTATGGTAGAATAAATTATTTTTGTAATAGATAATAGAAATCTCGGTTTTCAAACCGGTATTGGGAATTGTTTGAAAATCGGGAACTGGTAATAAAATCTTACTTGTACTTAGAATACCTTGTTTACTGATTGTGTGACAGTTGCCTTCGTTCCTCGATTGGTTTGGTTGGTGTACATGGGATGCTTTCTACACGGATGTCACAGCCGAGGGCGTCGATGAAGGCCTAAGAAGGTAAATAAGAGGGATGAACAAAAATCCACTCGGTTTGATTATTGATAATATAATGTAGTTTACAATCGCTTACACTAATCTTGAATTTTGCAGCTTAACAGAAGGCGGGACACCTCCGCGGTTCCTGATCATAGACGATGGTTGGCAGCAGATTGAAGATAAAGCGAAGGAAAACGACGCCGTTGTGCAAGAAGGAGCGCAGTAAGTCTCGACTCTCCCTTGTCTGTTTTCCGTTATTATCTTTCACTTATCTGCTTTTTAGAACTCTTGATCGAGATAGTTTTCTCTTGCTAGTCATTAGTAAATGCTAATCTATATTTAAATGTAGGTTTGCCAGTAGATTGACGGGTATTAAAGAAAACAAAAAGTTCCAAAAGGCTGGTCAGAACACAGAGCAAGTTCCGGGTCTGAAGCATGTCGTAGATGAAGCAAAGAAACACCACAACGTGAAGTAAGTTGTTCTGATTTGATGGTGAACATCTGAGGGAATTATTATTTTTTGATTGATTCTCGGAAACTGGCTTTTTTCGTGGTACCGGTTATTGAACTTTAATTGACATCTTTTTCTCAATAAGAACCGGATTTTAGCTGTACCGGTTATCGAAAAACCAGTTTTCAAGAAAAACTGCTACCAATTTTCAATCTTAAAAGCCGATAGTACAAAATGCTTAAAATTTATTTATTTCCAAGCACCAAACAGAGCCTAATTGAATGCTACTCTATTGTGCAGAAATGTGTACGTGTGGCACGCTCTGGCCGGCTACTGGGGCGGAGTCAACCCATCCGCTTCCGGCATGGAGCACTACGACCCCGCTCTCGCATACCCAGTCTCTTCCCCTGGCGTCACGGGAAACCAACCCGACATCGTCATGGACAGCCTGGCAGTCCATGGGCTCGGTCTGGTCCACCCTAAGAAAGTCTTCAACTTCTACAACGAGCTACACTCCTACCTGGCTTCTTGTGGCGTTGACGGCGTGAAAGTCGACGTGCAGAACATCATCGAGACACTAGGCGCTGGCCACGGCGGTAGGGTTTCGCTCACGCGCAGCTACCACCAGGCGCTCGAGGCCTCAGTCGCTAGGAACTTCCCCGACAATGGGTGCATCGCGTGCATGTGCCACAACACCGACGGGCTCTACAGCGCCAAGCAAACCGCTGTAGTGAGAGCCTCCGACGACTTCTACCCACGAGACCCGGCGTCTCACACCATCCATATTTCGTCGGTTGCTTACAACACACTCTTCCTCGGGGAGTTCATGCAGCCCGATTGGGATATGTTCCATGTGAGTGGGCTCTGGAATTCGTCAGTTCTTAATTTTCTTTAAAATGAAACTTTTCAAGAGGTTAGGATTGATAGTTACTAAAATAAATTTGTATGAATGTTTAAATCAGTTTTCAGTGTTTCAATCGATGTTTGACGAAAAGCAAACCTATACTGAATTTTTTAGTGGCTTTCGGATGACCACCATATTCAGGGTTTTTAACAAAGAAAAAAAAAGATTGTCATGGTTTTAACCGGTGTTGGGTGAAATTTTTTGTTCTTGATCGGGGGTTCTTTTCCTTACAGAGCTTACACCCAGCAGCTGAATATCACGGAGCAGCTCGTGCCGTTGGTGGATGCCCGATCTACGTCAGGTATACACAATTCAAAGTGTTTTTGTAAACATGCTCTCCTCAATCTATAACAATAAATAGATTTCTAAACGTGACTTGGTATGTCTATTTGTTATTATATCTATAGCGATAAGCCCGGAAACCACAACTTTGAGCTCCTGAAGAAGCTCGTCCTCCCCGACGGCTCTGTTCTCCGTGCGCGATTCCCTGGAAGGCCCACTCGCGACTGCCTCTTTGCAGATCCCGCTAGAGACGGAACCAGGTTCGCTTTCTTGATCCTTACTCTTCAGAAACCGGAACGATCGTTTTGTTTCGTCTCATCACTCGTTTCGGGTTTTGCAGTCTGCTTAAGATATGGAATCTGAACAAGTGCTCAGGAGTGGTGGGCGTTTTCAACTGCCAAGGCGCCGGTTGGTGCAAGGTTACAAAGAAGACTCGCATCCATGACGAGTCTCCCGGTACGCTGACTGGTTCCGTTCGTGTAGCTGATGTCGATGGATTAGCTCAAGTTGCCGGAGCAGATTGGGACGGAGAGACGATCATTTATGCGTACAAATCAGGTACCGGGTTTGCATACTCTACTCATACAATTAGGAGACTTTGGGTACTAAAATGTAAAATTCTTAAGTTCGCGTCTGAAATTATTTCAGGTGAAGTTGTTCGTTTACCCGAAGGAGCTTCAATTCCCGTGACGCTCAAAGTCCTCGAATACGAGCTTTTCCATTTCTGCCCCCTCAAGGTGAAATAACCGCTTTTTACTTTTTTATATGCCAAATATCATAAAGATTAATTAAATAGCTTAACCAATTCAAATAGCCCTATTGACGCCTGTTTCAAATACTTCTCTCCAGACGATTGCACCCGGCATCTCGTTCGCCCCGATCGGGCTGCTCGACATGCTCAACTCTACTGGCGCGGTGGAGCAGTTCGACCACGAGGCGGTTTCTGACGAGAAGCCCGTGCTCGCCAGTGAGCGGCCACCAGCTGCAACGGTTTCGCTCCGTGTCAGGGGATGCGGTCGGCTCGGGGCTTATTCTTCCCAACGACCACTTCGTTGCACCGTTGACGGTGTCGAGTGCGGTTTCGACTACGACTCTGCCTCGGGGCTGTTGACCCTTTGCGTTCCTGTCCCGACGCAGGAGATGTACAGATGGCACGTCCAGATTCAAGTTTGAGTATTGTTTCGCTGATTGTAATGAATAATTATGGTAGAGTCAGGTGGTTGACCTTAGGGAAGGTCAACGTTCGGGTTTTGATTAGGTACCACGTTAACCATGTTGTTGCCCGAGTCGTTTATGTAATAAAAGAAATGCGCTTTGTGCATCTTCAAGCTAATTAATTATGGAATAATAAAGCAGTAGAAGTATTCGATGTTTTTGTTGCGGCATGAACTCGATTTTTTTCACGGTTAAAGTTTTTAATATTTACTGTTTTTGTTTCTCATCGAAACTCCGTCGATTACTTCAAGTGATTAAAATTTTTGAGAGAGCTGAGAACTACCAACGGTAGATTACCGGCAGCCAAAATTTTGCTGTGCTTCAGGGTGTCCGGGCAGAGTAAGTTGCACCATTGACGGTGTTAAGATCAGCGCGCGGCTTCGACCGCCAAGATGGGGTTGGTGATCCATGCCATTCCCATTTCGACCAGAATATTCTATATATCCGGGCCGGGACGTCAAATTCAAGTTGAAGTATTATTTCCCTAACTAGAATGAACAGATCATGGGTAGATAAGTTGTTGACCTTGGAAAAAAAGTCAACGTTCGGATTGATTAGAAACTACGAAAGTCAGTTTTCACATTTCCTTTAATAGTCATAATTCATAAATATTTGTTTTACACTTTGTTCTTTAATAAAATGATAAGGGTGGTATTACGATAAATTATTTATAAATAATATGTAAATATATATTCCAAGACTTGCGGTATTCATTTGATCAAACGACAAGTCGCTTGGTATATCTTATAGCAATGAATGACAAAAGTATAGAACGACGTCGTTTCCGGATTACTTGATACATTAGAAAAAGGAAAACAAAATACAAAAAGAAGTGAAGATCAACAACATCTAACGGTCCTTCAAGAAATTTAGTTATCAGAATTCCGTGAACAATTACGACAATCGAGGCTTTCTTCTCATAAATCCCAGATTAATATCTCCTCTAAATTTTTTTTTCAGGGAAATCAATTTTGGAAACCCTACGACTTACCTTTTTGTCTTTATTTAGCCCTTTGTAAAATGACCATTCACATACTTAACTTTGTCCATATTTAGTCTTTCTGTTAGATTTATATTAAGTTTTTTTTTTTTTTTTTTACGGAATAATATAATTTATTTTGGTACCCCTTGGGCCATGTAAATCCTCATATTTCGTATAATTTTGTTCTTATCTGGCCCAGGTGTACCAAAAAAAAAAAATCTTTCGTAATTAAAAAACTACACAAAGATTAAATATAAACAAAATTAAAAGGTTAATAAGTGTCATGGACATTTTAAAAAATATATTCATCTTAACAAAAACCATGTATATTTTTCTAAGGGTTCCGTGCTTCAGAGCATAAAACAAGGCATTTGAATAAGAATATTGACAGTTTAAACTTTAAAAAAAAGATCTTTATATTAATCATTGATTTTCTTCATTAATCGCCATATACGTCTCGCTAGTCGGCCCGACCTTACCCCCAGAATTTGTTAAACGGCAAACCTAGTTCCGTCACTGGATATATTGGTGTTATATCTCCAAAGAATGGTCCAGGATTGTTATGTTATATTGATAAGACGTGATAACTAAGACCTTGGAAGGTAAATGCAAAACGGAAAATACCAAAAATAATCATAAGCCGTTGACTCTGTTGAATATAATTGTTACAAGCACCACACATAGATATAGTTATAGTATACCTATTAAGGGTATATAACTTATAATCAAAAGTTTTATTATGACAAAAAAGGCATTAACAGTTTTTTTTTTGTTATTCCTGAGCTAGGGAAAATAGCGGCAAAAGTCTCTGACTCTGCATATTTGTTGCAGTTAAGTCCTTGTACTTAAATTTTGGTGGTAAAAGTCCTTACCGTTAGAATCTTGTTGCACAACCGTCCTCGTGACGTTATCACCTTGTTAAGTGCCACGTAGATGCCCACTTCTCATCCATGTCACCAAAAAAATTTAAGGAAAAAGTACCAAAAGTAAAAAAAATACTAAAAGAAATCTAAACTATAAAATCCACTTGTCGCGGTGATATTAAGCCACATTTTTAGTTGATCCACCATTTTGAAAATTCTTGTTATTTTCTTATTCTTTGTGATATAAATAGGTTGTTAACGTATATTTTCTCTCCTGAAATTTTGTAATTAATGCTGAAATTGGAACCAGTGATTCCAAATAATTAGCAATATATAAACTTAGTTATGTTTAGTTATTTGGAAATACAACTTTATATGTTGCTAATTATTTGGAAGCACTAGTTCCAATTTCAATGTTAATTATAAAATTTCAAGAAAGAAAATGAAAATATATGTAAATGACCTATTTAAATCGCAAAGAATAAGTAAACAACAAGAATTTTCACAATGGTGGATTTACTAAAAATGTGGCTTAATATCACCGCGACAAGTGGATTTTATAATTATAGAGTTTTTTTTTAGTATTTTTTACTTTTGGTACTTTTGCCTTAATTTTTTTGGTGACATGGATGACAAGCGTGCAGCTATGTGGCACTTAACAAGGTATTAACGGCACGGGGACGGATATGCAACAGAATTCTAACGGTAGGGACTTTTACCACTAAAACTTGAGTACAGAGACTTAACTGCAACAAATATACAGAGTTATGAACTTTCGCCGCTATTTTCCCTTTATTTATTTATAATTAATGGATTGGGTTGAAGGGGTCATTTCTTGAGCTGCTATTAAATTCTCAAGGATATACTAGTCCAAAAACACTGATATTAAGCTGCTAAAGTTAGCTACAATTCGCTTATAATATATTTTTCGTCGAGGTACTTGAACTCGTTGGAAAGGATAGCAAAGACCCTCAAACAGGACATGATACAAGTAATTCGTAATATCGACACTTGAATTTGTGTTAACCTTGCTTTTTATGAAAGAAATAAAGAAGAAAAAAAAAACGTTTATTGAAGTGAGATGACGAACTTTTCATTTCGCCTCTCGAAAGAACTAAAAATGTGTTGGGATAATACTAAAGAAGTAAAGAACCGTGTTCTGGCCCTAGAGAATGATTTGAGATTTCAATAATATTGATGTATTGGAATGCAATTTCTTTCCATGATCGACAAATGTACCAATTAGAGAGATACATTTTTTAAAAAAAATTAAATCTAAGAGAAGGTGAGATGGAAAGTTCTTACATTACATGATGATATTTTGAAAAATAATTTGCTCTTGGCAAAGATCAAGAATACTAAATATACGTAATCTCTTCTTGCTTAATTAACACGTACGATGAGTCTTCCGTACACGCTTTGAAACGATTTCACGGGCTAAGTATTCATGTCATAAATATAATTTATGTTTTATTAAATTAAATCGGCAGTATTAAACATTAATCAATTATTATATAAATATTTTATGGCTCATTAATTTAGTTATATTATAATTGAAGCCCTCAGTTTTTGAACATATTAAAAAAAAGATTACTTAATAATTTTCGGTGTTATTATATGTGTACTTACTGTAATACGATTTTTTTTTTCCAAAAATTATACAACTCATTTACTTAATTAAAAGGCAGAAATTTGTAAGCTTTACATACTAGTTATGTACATTTTTGTTAAACACTAACTTCTAATGAACTTTGATATATTCTTTCGAATTATATTTGAAATTTATAAAATTATACTAATTTTGTTAAAAGATCACGGAGCGGCTAATTAATAGGGACAAAAATACTAAATTATATTTACAAAATAAGAAATCACGTAAAAACAAATAAATTACAAAATGAGGGCTTCCACCAATATTTACCTAATATATAAATCAATCACGTGTAAGTTGTAACAATACTTGGTAATTTTGAATATATTTAAAAAAAAAAAATAGACGCCAAATAAAACTGGTAGCTCAAGAATGATGTCATGTCGTCAATAAGAAAAAGTAGCCAAAATGAAAAGCAAAAACAAATGGCAGAATATCATGTTATAAAGAATCACTTTAGTGCATGCATATCATCCAATCTCGTATAGTTATTTGGTTGGCCTATAAAATTTGGAAAAGAAACCCTAATTACTTACTTACATAACCCACCACGTGTCAAAACAAATAGCACAGAAATTTTCCACATGAAAACTTTGATCTCATAGAAACAATTATCTTAAGGAATAATAACGGTAAAAGTATTCAATTTTTAATCAAACCCTAATTACTTAGATAACCCAAACACGTGCAAAAGCAGAATTTCCCACATGAAAGCTTTGATCTCTCGTAGAAACAATTATGAAAAGAAATAATAACAATAAAAGTATTCAATTTTTAATCAAACGCTAAATACTTCACATAAAATTTTCTCGAAACAATTATGTAAAAAGAATTCCATTTTTAATCAAGTACACCGTACCCAAATTAATTTTTTAGTTGAGTAAGTGTTCAAATTTAATAAAACAGTTTTCTTACTATAAATAGAGCTTGGGTATATTTGCCGAATTGGACGAAGTAAACTACAATTTTATCGAACTTGAATACATTAAGTGTAATTGACAAAAACTTATATATTTATACCGCTATTATCTCTTATATAAATTATCATTTACATGCATGAATTCAAATTCAGAGTCTTGTTTTTCTTCTAACACGTGATGTCACTTTTAAAGGACAAATATGTGCCCTAGTTACTCCATATATATACTCTGTTATTATATTAGAAAAATAAGAAAACATTATGGATAAACACTGATATCTTACGTGCATTATTAAGCAATATATTGCACAAGGTCCAAAGTATGATCATGCAAGTGGAGAAACATTAATAAAGGGAAAAAATGTGATATATATGAAATATTATATATTTAATCACATTTTGCAAGCTCTCCAAGTTTCCAAAGACTTTGGTTATCTTATGAAACGTAATTCATGTTTTCAAATGAATATATTATAAAAATGCATTATTCATATTATATGATGTATTTGAAGACTTTGAAATGGCCATATGTACATAAATGCATGGGCAAACTACCGACTTCTGAATTTTCAAGTTAACTAATTGTATTAAATTGAGAAAGATCTAGAAAAAATAATTTCCATATTATATTATCAGCAAGCTAGCTGGCTAGTTTTTTTTATAACTCGTGCGGGAAAAAAATGTACTATATTGAATTCTGTTTTATTTTTTCGGCAAATTAATATCTTTATTGTTACGTGATTTTATACTATAAAGTTCGATCAATAGTTAATAATAATATATATACTTTGCAAGTATTCTATTAGGCTTCACATAACATTAGATATTTGCGACGTGAGTACCTATCAATACTAAGGATGTCAGTATATATATAATTTTAAGCGACAACAGTACTCAAATGCCACAAAACGATGTCAAAATGCAATATTTTTTATGCCCGACTTAACGTATTTTAAGTCACAAACCCGTAGCTTTAAAAAAAAAAAAGTCACAAACCCGTACAATCTCTAGAAATTATATAAAAGTGAAAACATAATTGGTGTTCTTAGAACTTACTTGCACACATAATTTTTTTGTGTAACAAACTTAATTAACGGGGACATGGACAAATTGAACTTGACACAGTATTGGACATGCCACAAATGTTCATAAATATATAAAATATATATATATATATTTATGATAACTACTTTCTGGTAACTCTAAGAAAGGCCTTATCTACCATTCTTCAACATATATAAAATATATATATATATACACAATTGTTAAACACTAAAGTTTTCCTATATTGAAAAATGATATATATATATATATATATATATATATATATATATATATATATCAAACCTAGAGGCTAGAGCTCCGAAACTCCCTGATTAAGGATTCAAAATAATTAAAATGGTGTATTGTTAGATTTTCTTTCAAACAATGATGCATATGCCCTTATATTTTGCAAGGATTTTCGATAAATTAAGCACCCACTTATACAATAAAAGAAGAATATCAGAATATGTATGTCTTAACTCTTATATATATGTGCATATAAATATATACTCTTAATTCTTGCAAAAAAAACTTTTACAAGCACCTAGCTAAGTATTATAAGGTAAAGAAAGATGTCATGATTGTCATCAGAATATTATGTCATATATATACATATACATATTACATATTCCCAAATGTTTTAAAAATAATCATATATAATAATACGAATTAGCTCATCATCCTCATGCTTGCGGACTTGCATATTCAAGAACATGCCTGTATGGGCAAAAGTCAGACTTTTTCCAAAAGAAAAGGCGTCCAAATACTTCTATCTCTAAACCATAGACCTAACGTGCATGAATATTTGGAAACCCTAAAGCCTCGCTCTAACTTTTAACCATCTCAACTTCCTATCTTTTCTCTCTCTATAAATACACATAAATGAGCCAATATTATCATCTCATACCAAAAACATTCACATCTAACAAACCCATTTCTCAAAACTCATTGCAAAACATTGAGGATATTTCTTCATCAACTTTCCTTGGTACCCTTTGAAACATACTTCTTTATTTCCACTTAAGAGAAGGAAAAAAAATCATGGCTTATAATAGAGTCCAAGCCCTCCTATTCCTCGTCATGGCATTGCTCTCGGTCGTTTGGTGCGACAACTTGCGAAAGATTGTACCATCTACTCGTCATAGGCTCGTCGAGGAAGAAGCTAATTACGAAAGTTATCGGGATCTCGAAGATCACTTTCAAGCTTACCCTTCACACTTCAACATCCTTGAGGATGGCAAGTTCAAGGGCTTCATACAGCAAAAAACCGATATCGCAACTCGTGAGAAGCTAAGTACTTCTCAAAAGCCTTCGGTGAAGAAGGTGAGCGTCACCAAGTATGGAGCGAAAGGTGACGGAGATCACGATGACACGGAGGTATTTGATGAGTCCTTGTTCATTGATTACACTGTTACTAATAATGGATTATATTATGAATAATATGAGTGTGTTAATTCTCAATTAGGCATTTGAGAAGGCGTGGAGCGTCGCTTGTTCGTCTAAGACCGAGGCCGTGCTTTCAATTCCAGAGGGTTATGATTATCTTGTGAAGCCGATAACATTCAAAGGTCCATGCAAATCTAGTGTCAGTTTTGAGGTGAGTACAAACAAACACTTGAAATGTAGAAATCTGAGGTTCCTTGTGGTTCAAGTAATGTGTTTTAAGTAGTTTTTTCTCTTCTTTGTTGGGAAATATTTCAGATATACGGGACCATTTTGGCTTCGGATGATCGCTCCGACTACAGTAAAGATAAAAACCATTGGATCGAATTTGAAAACGTTGAAAATTTGTTAGTCGGAGGCAGTGGAACTATCAACGGGAACGGGGAGATTTGGTGGAAAAATTCATGCAAAGTCAACAAAAAATTGGTAAGTGATTTTTTAATAGTACTCAACTAGAATTTTTCATACATTTTTTCATTGGTAAAAAACTAATTACAGTGTGTTTAATTTTCCATGAATAACAGCCTTGCAAGGATGCGCCAACGGTTCGTTTTCACGTTACTTAATACAAACATAGAAGCTGCTTTTTTGTTCAAGAAAAAAAAAACTTTTTGACGATTATTTCCCCGAAAATATCTTGTTTTGCAGGCTCTCACCTTCTACAACTGCAAGAACTTGAAAGTGAAGGACTTCAAAATCAAAGATGCTCAACAAATGCACATAAGAATTCAGAAATGCACCAACGTCGATGTGTCTAATCTCGAGGTAACCGCACCCGAGAAGAGTCCAAACACCGACGGAATCCACGTCACAGAGACCCAAAACATCCGCATATCAAACTGTGTAATTGGAACAGGTATGTAAAAATCAGCCACTGGACTACAAAATTTATTTCATTTTTTTTAATAATCTAATGTCTAACTCGTGACTCGTGTGTGATGAAGGTGATGATTGCATCTCGATCGTGAGCGGTTCTGAAAACGTGCTAGCCACAGACATAACTTGCGGACCCGGCCACGGAATAAGGTTTGAAAAACTCCAGAAAATTGTTTTTAAACACTCTTATATTAGTTATTACCATCAATTCATTCTTATTTTCACCAATGATCTCAGCATCGGAAGCTTGGGAAAGGAGAACTCCGAAGAGTATGTCTCGAATATCTTAGTCAACGGAGCTAAGATCTCCGGGACCATGAACGGGGTCAGAATCAAGACATGGCAGGTACAGCTTTATACACACACACACACAAAAAGACACAATGTGACAAAGTTAATTTTATAAAATGGAATTATCTGAATTAATTGATCATTTTCGCAACGTGAATAGGACGGCTCGGGAAGTGCGACGAACATAACATTTGAGAACATTGTAATGGACAATGTTGATAATCCCATCATAATCGACCAGAACTACTGTGACCAAGATGAGCCCTGCAAATCACAGGTAACACAATGCGGCTGATCCAAACCCAACCTGCATCCCCGGATCTTGAATTCGTCGACACATTTTTCCTGACTTCACGGTTTTTTTGGCTCGACAGAAAAAGGCGGTGAAAGTGAAGAACGTGCTGTACAAGAACATCAAAGGAACGAGCGCTTCAGACGTGGCCATCAAGTTCGATTGCAGCAAGAGCTACCCGTGCGAGCAAGTCGTGCTTCAGAATGTTGACCTCAAACTACAAGCCGAAGAAGATGAGGAACCGAAAGCGATCTGCAGCAGCATCGAGCTGTCCGATATCGGCACGGTCTCGCCAAAATGTTACTGATGTGTTCATAGAAATGCACAGATTCATATACCATTGATCAAATATAGTGTATCACTAGAATAAAGCCATACTATACAGTATACTTAGCAGATATATCATTACAGTGTAAGAGACAAACATTTGTCTGATTGTGAAATATGAAGATTATATAGAATATATACGTCCTATAATGGAGACATGTGAAACATTTAGTTCTGTTTTTGGCATATTTTTATTGCCTTGAGTTGCTCTGCCTTTGAAGAAACTTACTTTATAAGCGATAACAGAGCATAATCAGAAAAAAGTTGTCTAATGAAAAACTTTAGATTATAATTGAATTTTGTTGTAACTGGCAATAAAGAAATAAAATACACTTGTATTGATGTGGATTTTAACTGCTAATAATTTAACTTCCAAATTATGTTTCTCTTAGCAAAAATTTAAAAAAAAAAAAAAAACAGCGAAAATTCTTGGGTCAAATTTCAATAATTCTGACATTTACATGGTCAAGTTATGTTAATCTTTTTTAATACTAATTTTGGTACGTTTAAATTTAAAGTTCCATAGTTTGTGATTGTGACCTGAATCTTTTTCTTGGACCGGTCATTTTATATATATTTATTGAATATTTTGGGCTAATGTGGAGGAAAAGGAGGGATTAAACCAATTGGTCGGATTTCAAAACCGATGGACTTTGTCTTTTTGGCTTTGTAAGATTAATTAAACGTAACCGTCATTTAGTTTTCGTATATCTCTCCTCTATCATATCGCGCTCCGATCATATAGGTGATTTCTCTCGTTTGCTCATATTTTCTTCTCAAATTGATTTTCCTCGTAATATTCGTGCGTCGTTTTTCCTTTATTTCCGTGCATCGTTTTTCCTCAAATTTCCCTTTGCAAATGAAATTTGAGTGTCAAAAGATTATTCTACTATCACTAAAACAGAAGCAATTTCTAAGCAAGTTGAGCAATTTGGTGACTCAGAAAGAATAGCACTTTTGCCACACTTTGAGGGAAAGATGAGTAAATTAAAAGCATAAAGAAAGACCACTAACGGCTAATATGTCAATTTTTATTTTTCTTCTTCCATTAAAACAGAAAGAAGAAAGTATGAAATGTTTGGAAAAGCAACGGTCATTTGGCCTAAAATCATGCTGAAAAGTAACTATGTATATGCTATTTGCAATGATTCCTATGACTCACTCCATTAACGACCTATTTTCTACCCAATTCACATAAGTAGAAAGTGTACAATGGATAAAATTAGTAACGTGAAAGAAAATATGACCATAATTCATCAAAGAATATTATTCACATACCTAATTACCAGTAAATACCGAATGGGATTTTCTCTTTTACTCTCTTAATAATTATCCTTATTCAACTCCTCGCACGATTCATAGCCTGTACCTAATTTATATCTTGGCTCCGCCCGTGCCAATACCAAACCGTGCACCCTATTTTCACCACATATTCGTAGAAAAAAATAATTAAGACGACAAACAGGAAAAAAAAACCCGCAAAATAATAAAAAAAAAGCTCACATATAATTACTTATTTATAACGCTAATACAAATTACACACAAAAAAAAAATAAAAAAATTATAGTATAAGGTGGCTTGGGGTTCAACCCCGACCCCCAACAAAAATTTCTGATTTCGCCCGTGTTTGAAAGAAAATTAATATATGTATATACTATTTTTTCTTTTCTTTTGCTATATAATGATGTTCTACGTCAACTTAACCTAATTTGGTGATTGTAGTTAGATTCTTGAATATTTTTGAGATACAAGGTCGAAGTTCTTGTGACACCGAAAAATTTGAGAAAAAATATATATCTAAAATATAAAACGAAAACGCGAAGCTAGTCATTAGGACGGTAAAAGGTGAAAACCGCACGAGTTAAAAAAAAACGGTCACTTCTTCTCAGCTTCCGCTGGCGTGGGCGGCTTGGGCTGCTCCTCTGCCGGAAGTCCACCGTCGATGCAGCTGCGGCACTTGCTCTCCACCCACCCTTCAATGTCGTGCTCTCCTCTGCGCCCACCGCAGAGGCGGGCCAGAATCCCGGCAACGAAGGCCGCGATCGTGATAGCCGCCAACACAATCACGAGCGTCTCTATCGACCGAGGCGCGTATCGGCCTGAATCCTCCGCTGCCGCAGAGGACGCCGTCGTTGGTCGGAGCTGCTCACTCAGCCTTGTCCTGGCAATGCTCATTTCTTTTTGCTTATAGAGATTTGTGAATGTGGGGTTTCTTTCAGTGAAGAAAATGTGAAGTGAAAAAGCCGAAGCAAAGCTTCACTTACTAGAGAGCAAAAGAGAAGAAAGATTATAGTGTCTGAAATTAATGAACTTTCACTTTAGTACTTGGAAGTTGGAAGCTTGTGATAATTTTGGTGCTGCCTTTTTTTTCCTTGCTTTTTTACTTTTGATTTACTTCACTAAGATTTATTTATTATGGACCAAATAAAGATATATACTGCGAAAATACTGAAAAAAATAAGTGAAAGTGGTAGTATACATTAATATTGTCACAAGTATAAATTTCAAATACTAAAAATATACGTTTTTTAGGTATATATAATTAAGGATGGCAATAATTTTAAAAAATAAAATATGCTCCTATTTTCATCTAATTAATAAGTATTTTTGTCGCAAATATTATATTTTCAACTAAAGACTTTAAAAACCCTTGGATAATTCAAAACTCTTGTGCTAAAATTAACTCTGTAAATATAGTATAAAACATGAATTCTCGTACCTATTTCGGCAGAACTCGGTAAATACGTATTAGAGAGTTTTGATTCTTGATTTTTTTTAGTATTGAACGGCTCAAATTCACTCTGGTTAAAATTTAACGGTTTTTGATTTAAGATGTAAAATAACGTGGTACAATCTTGTTCTAAAAAAATCGAACCTTGAACTCGTAGATGCAGATTCTTAGTAACAAATTCGGTTTTCTACATTCAAGGTTAATTAAAATTTAGGGTACTTCTCGACATGTGAGTAAGTAAAAAACCACATACATTATTTTTCATATCGGTTCTCACAATTTGTCCCTTGTGATGTCACATGTTAATGTCCAACATGATGAACACAAGAACCAAAGTTACAAGGCTATTTTTTTTCACTTGTTTTTTTTCTTCTTCTTCTTGTATTTACTATTTACCACTCTCTCTGCCATGAGTCGTTGAGTTGGCAAATTTGTGACCATGTAAATGCATCTTTGGCTGCCAAATGGTGAGTCAATTTGACTGACTGTACCTTTTATTTATGTATGACCCTTCAACCCATCAATGATCAAACACCTTTGCTTATGAATCCCTATTGTGAATCATACTATAAAATAAGTAAAAAAATGTAGAGATGGATCATGGATGCATGAATTTTAAGTAAAAATTTAATTTAAGAAGAAAATTACATATATAGGATAGGAATCTATTATGATAGAAAAAGTGTTACAACGAAAAATGAAATAAATTTATTAGAAAAATAAATGGTTACTATGTTTCAATCAATAAATCTAATACGTCAATTACATAAAAAATATAATCTAATAAAAGCGACAAATAAAAAACTTCCAATAATATATGTAGTATTCATATATTAAGTTATATACACAAGTAAAATTATACCGTAAATATTACTACATATAAATATTAGTGTAAATATTAATATTTATAATAAAAATCCATCGGTAACCATTATAAAAACCTCATCGATAAACTCGTTACCCGTGAAAGAATCCGTAAAAATCAAACAATCATTTGAAATTTGATTTTTTTTAAAGTTTTTAGCAATAATAGATTGTTAAGTTGAATTTCTAATTTTTGAAAATTGATCTATGTTCGAGTTAGTATATAGCTAAGAAATACTGTACCAAAAACAACAGAAGTATCATTAGTCTTCAAATCGGTCATGCTTTTTCGACCCATATAAAGTTGGGCCTCATTGAACCCACCACTCAAATGGGCCTCTTAAAGCCCAGATCACCAAAAACCCTAACAATGGTGACATATATATACTCTCTATTTCTGCTGCATCGTTAGGTCATCACTCTCGCTTGAGCTCTCTAGGGTTTCCGCACTTTCTCTCTCACTTTCTCACCTCCCAAACACTCTCTCAACCATGGCGGAAAGAGGCGGAGAGCGCGGCGGATTCGGGCGCGGCTTCGGCGACCGTGGGCGCGGCGGCCGAGGAGGCGACCGTGGCCGTGGAGGCCGTCGCCGGGGAGCTGGGCGTCGCGAGGAGGAGGAGAAGTGGGTCCCCGTGACCAAGCTCGGTCGGCTCGTGAAGGAGGGCAAAATCACCTCCATGGAGCAGATCTACCTCCACTCGCTCCCCGTGAAGGAGCACCAGATCGTCGACACGCTCATCGGGCCCAGCCTCAAGGACGAGGTCATGAAGATCATGCCGGTGCAGAAGCAGACCCGCGCCGGGCAGAGGACCCGCTTCAAGGCCTTCGTCGTCGTCGGCGACTCGGCCAGCCACGTCGGGCTCGGAGTGAAGTGCAGCAAGGAGGTGGCCACTGCGATTCGCGGCGCGATCATCCTTGCCAAGCTCTCGCTCGTCCCCGTGAGAATGGGGTACTGGGGTAACAAGATCGGGAAACCCCACACAGTGCCGTGCAAGGTCACCGGAACTTGTGGTTCCGTCAGCACCAGGCTTATCCCGGCGCCGCGTGGAACTGGAATCGTCGCGGCTAAGGTCCCGAAGAAGGTGCTCCAGTTCTCCGGGATTCAGGACGTTTTCACTTCATCCAGGGGATCCACCAAGACCCTCGGAAACTTTGTCAAGGTTCGATTTTTCGTAGTCTATTTGTCCCTAATAATGTGATTATTGTATTGTTAAGGATTGGTTTAATTGTGCTCTGATTTGTAGTTAACCATAATTAGTAGTACTTGAATTAGTTTATGGTATTTGATGATTGATATGAATGTATAGTCAATTCGCTGATATTAGAAACCCTTGCTTTATTTTGGGGGTTCAATTATCTGATTTGTAGTTTTGAACCCTAATTGCCCAATCAATTTTGGTTCCTTGATTAGTTTATGGTGGTTGGCTGACAATGGTATCTCTGTATTAGTGTGATAGTGATGTGAAACTCGGAGTTCGGTTGATGTTTTATCATCTGTATATTGCACTTGCCCATTCGGAGAAACCCTAGTTATGAGTTTGTGTGATTTGAGTAATGATCCGAGCAAGTCTGCTGATTTCATATAGTGCGGTTTTATCATCGTTTTTCAATTATCTGAAAGATTGGCTTTGTTTGACCTTTTCTCTTTTGCAGGCGACATTCGACTGCCTACAGTTGACCTATGCTTTCCGCACCCCCGAGTTCTGGAGGGAAACCCGCTTCACCAAGTCGCCATTCCAGGAGCACACTGATCTGTTGGCGAAGCCCACTGGTAAACTCTACCTCGAGGCTGTTCCGGAGAGGGTGGAAGCCTAAAAAGCGGTCTGAGTATTTAAATGTTTTGTTAGGGTCTCAGTATGCGCCGAGATGTTTTTCTCTTTGGAACTAAAGATAGTCGCTGTCATTTTTGTTTTGCTTTTTACCTGTTGCTATATTTCTATTCGACTGATGAGATTTTTAAATGAATTTTGGTTTTGGATCAACTAAGTTCTTACCGAATATCTTCATGTGTTTGTTGCCTAATCTTAGTCATGTCAAACATAACTAGCCCTTAACTATTAAGCTCTTAAATAACACGTTACTTGTGTATGTCAATTTTGATATACAAACTGTTCGAGTGAAGGTAATACCTTCTTCGTTGCGAAATGGTCTTCAATTAAATGTCAACATATAATTCAATAAAGTTATTACAATCGAGATGTATATAATTATTAATTTCGTAATAGATTTATGCGAGTATGTAATGTCGAGCCTTGTTTTATTGTAACATGCAAGATTCATTACTAGTATGATTTATAATTGAATATAGGTGTATAATCGTTGTGGAGCTAGACTGAAATTATGCAAGAATCAAAGAATAAATACTTGATTATAACTCCTGAATTGTCTAACTAATGTAGATACAAAGGAAGAAAATACTTTGTATACTGATAGCTTAAAAATTTATGAAGATTGTAGAGAAAAAATTGATTTTATACAAAATAAATTTAAATTCTTCTGTTACTCGACTTTTCTTTAGCAGTTCTCTTCGTTGACAACCACAAACATGGATAATAGTGTATCCAATTAATTTGTAGATTGTTGGATAAAGATTTGATGATCCAAATGGACTATAGTAGTTCTCAAAATAATAAAACAATAGAAAAGTATAGTGCCTTTTATCCCCATAGCCAATAATTTTGTTTTAGTCAACAAAAGATCAATTAGAAATAACTTCATATTCCTTCAAAAAAAAAAAAAAACTTCATATTAATAGAGGAATATTTTAAGTTGTTAATATATTATGAATAATTATTTTAAAAAGAATCCTTAATTAATACTGTTTTAAAAGTCACAAAACAGTACCGAAATTCAATCTCATCTGTGTCGATTTAATATTTATTATGTTAGAAACATGCGTATATCTCAAACTTAATAAAGTCTTGGAAAATTATTATTTTCTAGTTTAATAGTAGAAGAAAAACACATGCCTCTCATGCAAGAAGCTTTAACGAAACACTACTAATGAAATTTGATAATGGTGTTTTTTTAAGTGAAGAATTAACCTCTATGAAAAATCAATTAGACATTACTTAATAGAATATGCAAATAAAATAGAGACAACAAGTAAATAAATATATTATTATATTTATAAATGCGAATATTTGAGGAACCTTCATCCGACGACTCTTCTTCTCGTCTTCCAATTCCGCGGACTCTCTCTCTCTCTCTGCAAATCCGCCATAACAAACCCAGAAACCAAATCACAATGCTTTGATCCAGATTTCCTGAATCGCTGTCTTTCTCCGTGTTATTCCACAAGTGTTTTCGTAAATGGGAACGCCTGAATTCCCGAATTTGGGGAAGCATTGCTCTGCCGAATACTGCAAGCAGATCGACTTCTTGCCCTTCACCTGCGATCGATGCTCCCAGGTTCAATAACTCCTCTCTAATCTTTCAAATGTAGATTGATTTTGGATCTGTGCTTATTGGATCTAAGCCTAAGATTTCTGTTCTTTTCATTTCTGGATTGCTATATAGATATACGTGCAGTGTTTTATTACTGGTCTGATTCAATGAAAAAGGCAAAAGGATCATACTTTAGGACCATGTGGATAACCATTAATTGCCACTATCAATTTACTTTTAGCTCCATGGTTGAGTATTTTAGTTAATTTAATCATTGTTTGTTCTGTTTCGACGAGAGCTCGGAGTTGCGTTTTCTTTAGGTGATTCTCCGTTGCGGTTATTCCGAAAATTAGGGATGAAACCAAGACTGGTATCCGGTTTCGGGGATTTTGGAAAATCTTATCCTTGTCTTGGTGCTGGCATGTTGAAAACTCGTACTCCGGTAGCGAGTGCCGGTAAAAGCCTGAAATTGGGATCGTGAGAGAGTCGGATTCATGGTTTTGCATTTCGAAAAACTGGTTCTTGCTGTTTGAATGTTTAAAATGAATAAAAACCGTTACGAACCGGTAAACGGTATCAATGTTTGTTTTGAATTCGGAACTGAAAAAAAGGGTTACAAGCTTTTGCCCCACAAAAACCAGTTTTCATTATTTCTGGTTACCGGTTTTCAACATCGCTTCTGATACAACACTAACGAAAATCGACATTTCTTTCGAACTAATATCGTCTTTCTGGAGTAGGTATTCTGCTTGGATCACCGGAGCTACATCAACCATTCCTGCCCCAAAGCCGACCGGAAAGATGTCACCGTCGTTATCTGCCCCCTTTGTGCTAAATCTGTTCGCTTGAACCCCGACGAAGATGCCAACATCACGTGGGAGACTCACGTTAACACCGAATGCGATCCCTCGAGCTACGAAGCCAACACCAAGAAGAAGAAATGCCCCGTCCATGGATGCAGAGAAGCTCTAACATTCTCCAACACACTTAAATGCCGGGACTGCTTGATCGACCATTGCCTGAAGCACCGCTTCGGACCCGACCACAAGTGCCCGGGCCCGAAGAAGCCCGACACTTTCCCCTTCATGAACCTCCTCAACCGGAGCAAGAAAGAGCCAGCGCGAAAGCCGGTTTCTTCTTCTCCGTCGTCGTCGTCGAGTTGGTCGAGCTTCCTCAGCGCTGCGTCGAGCGTACGAGCCTCGGCGGAGGCGAGCATGAGCAAGCTGGGCGACGAGATCAACCAGAAATGGCGAATCGCGAAGGAGAGCGTTGGCCCGAGCGGCGGCAATGGAGGATCGGAGGAGTGTCCGCAGTGCAGTGCAAGGTTTTCGTCCGTCGGGTCTCTGGTGGAGCACGTGGAGAGAGTCCATGAGAGGAGCTCGGCGAAGAAGGTCACAATCGACGCGTGCCCGAAGTGCAGCAAGGGGTTCCGGGATCCCGTGGCGCTCGTGGAACACGTGGAGAGAGATCACGGCGGAAGGTCACGTGCATAAAATATGTATATTTGGAGACAAATTTATGTATTTTTACAAACAAAAAATATTATTTGTCACTTATTGTTAATTTTTATGTACAAAAATGAGTTGTTTTCTACTTTTAGTAAAGGTACGAATATTCGGATCGACTAATTTCGTCAACTGCTAACCTTGGGAATATGAGAGTCCGGATTCTGGAGCTTGAATTTCTGGACGGGGCCTTAAAATAAATAATCGTATTCGATATTTGTATTTCTTGTATCTAAGCCGTTGGATCTTGATCTCGAGCAGTTGAATTCTAAAATTATAAGTTATAGAAAACCCAAAAACACAGAATAATCTGATTCCACATTACCCAAACCACAAAATTTTGGTTCCTATATTTTTGGGAAATATAATTTTTTCTAGTTTCAGATTCACCCGTATTTCACAAAAGTTGAATACAAAATCTGTATTGTACTATTTTACAGCGGGCGTCGGTGGCCATTGATAAAACCGGGGTTTTCCCAATCCGGAAAGGGACTCGATTAATTTACGTTTTTACTTGGTCAAACCGTAATTTTACTGAGAACTGGTCCACCATTCGTTTCAGTCAGAGAATTGAATTTTGCAAAGCACTATAAATAAATACATAAATATATGACTACAAATCTTATTGTAAGTTCACATTTATGACACAAATATATGAAACGTTTCAAATCTGCCTGGAGCTTGAACCACGCAAGTTGACCATTTCATGGGAGCTCTTGCCACGATGCCGGTGGCGCCGTTGCGGGGGCACCGCGATGGCGTTTTCCGTGAAGGGGAAAATTGTTATCATGACCAAAGTGTTTTCTTCTTCTTCTTTTTTATTGCACTAAAATTAAAAATAATATTATGGATTATGATAATACAACATGGAGACCATAATTATGAGTTACACAACCACTCCAACACTCCCCTTCCAAAGTATAGACAAAAAAGTTGGTTTCATAGCTGGATTCTTAACAAACACAGTCAAGCAATAAATATGTTAGTTCAGCCAAAATAATATTTAATATTACTTTATTATTTAACCTTTTTAACATTGAAATATATAACATGACATTTTGTTATTATAACATGAAATATATAATAACATTGAAATTATTATTTAAAATACAAAATCTTTAATGCTTTGAGAATTAGTTTATTTTAATAATAATGAATTAAGGCATCAAATTCTGTTCCCGTAACGAGCACTTAAAATAGGAAAAATAAAAACAAATAATAAAAAAGGCGGGTAAATTAACCGTCGAGACCGCACGTCTAGCCCTGGGCCCCACCTAGGCAACGGCCGCGATCATCTCTCCCGCGATTGGACGCCTGAGATTCGTACTTGATCGGAGGGTAGCTGGCACGTGGGTCCCACACGTGCTCGTTTCCGTTGAACGTGACGACAAGACCCAATCATTGTTGGCAGGCGATACACGGACAAGTGTTATATACTCTCTTAAATATTAAATAAATAAAAAGAAAACTCAATTTCAGAGAGAGAGAGAGAGAGAGAGATTTGCGGTGGATTGAGCTCGCAATGGCGTAGAGGGCGATATTTTGGTCTCCTCTGTTCGTGTTTTCCGTGTCCGAGCCTCTGCCTTGCTCCTTCAGGCATTGATCCGAGGTATTTCCTTTCGATTTTCCGGTTTCCGTATCTTTCTCGACGAAGAATCGAGGCTTTTCGGTGTTTGTTAGCGTTCGATTCGATGAAATCGCGGTTTTTTTCGACCTACATTGTTGTTTGGTGTTCGTTAGCGTCTGATTCGATGGATTTCGAGGTCTGTTAATGGATTCTGTGAATTTGTGTTGGTCTCAGGCTGGTCGCTCGTCGCCGGAGCTTCGCTTCGGAATCGTCTCGGTTTTGAGCTCTTTTTCTTTCCCTTTCATCAAGGAACGAAGGAAAGAGGGTTTTGTATCTGTTCGTTGGTTTGGAAGGGAAAGGGAAGAACTGGGTCTTGGAAGCTTTCGATTTGATTGTGTGGAGCGAGTATTGAGAACAGGAAGAAGATGAGCAACATTGAAGGTGTGATTTCGAGGCAGGTTTTACCTGCTTGCGGGAGTCTCTGCTTCTTCTGTCCCGCGATGCGGGCGAGGTCTAGACAGCCTGTAAAGCGGTACAAGAAGCTCATTGCCGACATTTTCCCGCGCAATCAGGTTTGGGATTTCGACGTTTTTTCACCAAAAGCTTTTCGGAGTTTGGTTGAGGCAATAAGGCTAGCTTCATTTTCTTATGTTTGGGAGCTACTGATTGGTGATTAATGGGTGCAATTAGTACTAATTCTTATCTCGTTCATTATAGATGTTCATTATAGTTGCATAAGTCCTCAATTTAGCATTCTGTTTTACTGATTATGGAAGCATAAGCAAGAAAATGTTCTAAAATTTCGTGGCTCAATTAAGCCAAAGACAAGCTTGAACAGTTATTTTTATTTTTATTTTTACGAGCTTTCACCGGAGGGAGAGAAAAGACTCGATGCCTGAAATTTAATAGCACCGTGTAATGAAATTGTTTGTAATATAGCTTGTTTGGCATTGGTATTATTACCGATTGATTCTATTGTTTTTTGATAGGATGAAGGACCAAATGATAGAAAGATTGGAAAATTGTGTGAATATGCTGCTAAAAATCCTCTACGCATCCCAAAGGTACGAACTACTCTTAAAAAGTGAGTAATCGCTTGTTAATGAGAAAAGGGAGCTTTATTTGAAATATTTATGACAGTATTTAACGGAATATGATCACTTAATCATCTGCTCACCGCTGCAATAATATGGAAATCTACTTTTAATGCATAATATAAAAAATCACCAGTTTATAGATTTTTTTTTTCTAAAAAGTTCTTTTTAACAATTTCAAGTATTGTTAACAGATCACAAATTCCCTCGAACAAAGGTGTTACAAGGAGTTGAGAACCGAGAACTTCCAAGCTGCGAAAATCGTCATGTGCATTTACAGGAAATTGTTGACTTCTTGCAAGGAGCAAATGTGAGTTAGTCGTCCACTCTTTCATTGCTATTGCATCAATGTCTTTATGAGATTTATCTTTTTTATGTCAAGAACTACTGGAAGATATGATAAATTGTTATTTATTGTCAGTTAGAAAATATAATTATAACTATTTCATTTCTCTCAAATTAAAAGGTGATATTCTTCTAAGATTTTTCCAGGCCTCTGTTGGCTAGTAGCTTGCTAAATATCATGCAAGCTCTATTGGATCAAACACGCCAGGACGAGATGAGAATTATAGGATGTCAGACGCTTTTTGACTTTGTAAATAACCAGGTTAGTCTTTATTTATTTTTACCATAGCTCAAGTGCTCAACTACTCAATGACTTAATATCTCTCATCAGCTCCGAATATTTAGAGTAATTTTCTGAGTGTGCAATTTGCCTTCTTAATTTTAGTTTGTGGGAGTAATTCTCTTGTTTGTGGGAGGAGTAATAGCTTAACTGCAGTGCATGTCTTCCATGAGGGCATTCTCATAAAATGAAAGTTCTGCTAATTAGATTCTTTTATTTGAAAAGAAAAAAGAAGCCAAGAAAGTAATTGTTGCTCACAAGTTATCATTTTTCTGTCATCTTTTAACATCTTAGAAGAAATGTGCTATATATTGAAACAAAATGGGTTATTGCTGCTGTTACAAACTACGGTTTAGGGAGGAAACTAGTCTATTTTGAAAGATAAGGGGGACATTACCGCTGATTACTTTTTTTTTTTTTTTTTTCAAACATAAAAAATAAAATAATGATCTATTATGGTTCATTTTACTGATCTTTCAGGCAGACGGTACATATATATTTACCTTAGAAGGCTTTATTCCAAAGCTCTGCCAATTAGCTCAAGAAGTGGGAGAGGATGAAAGAGCGTATAAACTTCGGGCCGTTGGACTTGAAGCCCTCTCTTCAATGGTATACTTTTTTTTTTTTTTTTTTTCACGACGTTTGAAAAAAAAAGTAAAATTAAAGTTTGTATCTCTAGAAAATTTGACACATGGGTTTTCTGAAACTGATCGAAAAGTAATAAAAAAATAATCCAAAACTTCTGTGCGTGTAAGTGTGGGTTTTCCATGTTTATTTTGCCCGACTTGGTGTCTTGTCTACAATTATGAGTGCAACTATTTATTTTAAGAGTGTTTATACTGATGCAAATTATATTTCTTTGCAGGTTTGTTTTATGGGTAAAAACTCACACATTTCAGTCGAGTTCGATAATGTAGGTATACTTGGACTTGTTCTGAGTTTTTCTTTTGCCGGTTTCCAGTTTGTACATAAATTGATTTTTTAGTTCCTTTTGTGTAGTCCTTTTATGACTATTTTCTCTCTCTTTTGATTCTATATCAGGTTGTTGCAGTTGTTCTGGAAAATTATGGCGGTCATAAGGAAAGCAGAGGGAGTCCAGAAGGTTCCGAGAATCGGTGGGTGGAAGAAGTGCGAAAAAATGAGGGACACGTATCTCCTCCTCCTAGTACCACATTAAGGGTGCCTTCTTGGAGGAACATTGTTAATAGCAAAGGCGAGGCGAATGTGACACCGTAATGGTTCTATATCACTATTCCTTAAGTTTCTGTTTTTAATTTTTTATGTCCTTGCATTGCATGTTTTCTGTGTAGAGTTGAAGGATCAAATTTACATTACTGTTACTAATCATAAATTCTATGGTTCTGTAGACATTTATGATAGGACCCTATCACGAATGAATTACATTAGGATCGGTCATTCCTTCGAGAGCAACACCATAACTCTCTCGATGATGTTCAATAGAAATTTCCACTACTTACACAAGGTGCCTATATATAGGATTAGCCCATAATCCCATATTTCTTGTAAGATACCTCTAATACCCCCTAAGTTATGAATTATTTACTATTTACGGGTCTAAGATATTCTCATTAGTTCTAGATATTCTCTCAACTGGGATAATGTAGAATAAACAAGTTGAGTAATTCAATTCCTCTCTGCTTGTAATTTTACAATTACTCATTTCTTCTCACAGGGAGGACGCTATGAACCCGTGCTTTTGGTCAAGGGTGTGCCTTTATAATATGGCCAGGCTAGCCAAAGAGGCCACGACCATGCGCCGTGTTTTGGAATCTTTGTTCCGGTACTTTGATGCTGGGAATCTATGGTCTTTACAGAGCGGTCTAGCCTTCCCAGTTCTTAAGGACATGCAATTTCTAATGGATAATTCTGGTAACTTAATGATTAATGAGAATTTTCAATTGTCTTATCAATAATTGGAAAAAATGCTTCATGAACTTTTCTTATTTGTGCACTTTGTCCGCTAAACTCTTATTTAGGTGCATAATTACCTTTCTCTGTCGGAAAATTGATAAAAATTGTTATGCATGTGACCTTGTTAATAAGAATTGTATATTTCTATGCTCACTTCACACTAAGTAACAGCTGTTATCAATTTATCATATAGAAAGGGTATTATGCACCAAAATTAAAGTTCAGAGAAAAATGCTATAAAGTACTGTTCAGGGGCATTGCTACTAATTACTTTTTTTTTTTTTAATTTCTTTAAATTTCCTTTAAAAGAAGATGCATTTTTCTTATCGAATTCAAATTCTATGTTTTACAGGACAAAATACGCACGTTTTGCTCTCCACGTTAGTTAAGCATTTAGATTACAAAAGTGTTCTTAAAGAACCGAACATGCAGCTCGACATTGTTGAGGTAACAACGGCTCTTGCTGAACAAGCCAAGGTTGAATCTTCTGTTGCGCTCATTGTTGCTTTAAGTGATGTCATCCGACACCTGCGAAAGAGCATGAATTGCTCGCTCGATGAATCGAATATCGGAGAAGACGTGATGCTATGGAATAAAAGCTTCAGAGAAGCTGTAGATAAGTGCCTAGTACAACTTTCACATAAGGTGCGACTAATTGCCTTGTATATTGTTATTATGAGCCATTTTGTCATGCTTAACCCTTCAACTTTAGTCTTCGGTGCAATTTCGCCTTATAACTTTATTTTGGTACTCATAATCGCTTGATTTTTTATTTATTTTTGTGCAAATGTTTGCCTTCTAATTAGCTAAGTGTTACAGGTTGGGGAAGCAGGTCCAATTCTCGATGTTATGGCTGCCACGTTGGAAAACATCTCGACAAATACTGTTATAGCCAGAACAACGATTTGTGCAGTTTACCGTTCAGCTCAAATAGTTGCGTCCTTACCAAATCTATTCTACCAAAACAAGGCAAGAATCAAACAACAGATCTAGATTATACACCCTTTGACTTTTAGAGATGCTGACTCTTACATGTGTGACTTTAGGCGTTTCCTGAGACGTTGTTTCATCAGCTTCTCCCGGCAATGGTCCACCCAGACCACGAAACGCGAGTCGGGGCCCACCGAATCTTCTCTGTCGTTCTTGTCCCGTCTTCGTTTTTTCCCCGTTCATCATCCACGTCATTTATTCCCGACTCAAAGAAGGCGTTGGATCTTCCGAGGACACTCTCGAGAACCGTGTCCGTGTTTTCATCTTCAGCCGCTCTTTTTGAGAAGCTGAGGAAGGAGAAATTCTCGTCTCAGGAAAACATGTTCCTTGAGGATCAAGTAAACTTGGGTATGCGGGGAGAGATAAGTGAAAGTACTAGTGTATCGCTAAGCTCATTCGCTTCCGCAGAAGAAAATTCGATACCCAGTCCAACCAAAGAACCAGTAAGATTTGGATTTAATTTCTATAAGATAATCGCCATAGAACTCAGCCACAAACACGTAAGCGAATAGTAATAACCAAGATGACTAATACCGGAAACTTTATTCAATCATCGATAAACCAAAGGGCTGTTCCTTTGAGAACTCAGCCAAAGCTCTTTAAAATAGCCAAAAGTAGCCCACTAGTACTCAGAACATAAATAACATTATAATATAATTCAAAATAAATTAAACCTATCTGTTTCTTGATCTTTTTATGCATCAATCAGGAGCCTAATTCCCTGAGACTGAGCAGCCATCAGATAACATTGTTGCTATCCTCAATTTGGGCACAGTCCATTTCCCCTGCAAACACGCCTGAGAATTATGAAGCGATCGCTCACACATATAGCCTCGTGTTGCTGTTTTCTCGAGCCAAGGTAATTGCCATATAAACTCTTTTTCAGATTTTATATAGCGTAATTATCTGGAACTGTTGCTTACAAGTAATTATTGACAATCTTAATTTAGATATGGTATAATTTAAGTAATCATTAAGAAATCAGGTTTCTTTAGAAGTACTTGCATCTTCTTAATTTTTTTTTTTTGCGGTTTCACAGAATTCCAGTCATGAGGTTCTAGTACGAAGTTTTCAGCTAGCATTTTCCTTGCAGAACATCTCCCTTAGTGATGGAGGTGAGCTTAACTTAATTTATTTTGTTTATTCCGATCAACAAAGAAGAGTTACCGTGGTGTTCTCACGAAAGCATTTCTGAATATTTGATAACATTTTAATAAAAAAATTCAGGGTCGATGCCACCATCACGACGCAGGTCTCTCTTCATCTTAGCAAATTCGATGATCCTCTTCTCATCGAGAACATTCAACATTCTCTCTCTTGTTCATGTCGCCAAGTCAGCACTTACCGACAAAATGGTAACTAATTAATCCGTCATTTGGTATTTAGTTTAACCAATGCCTTCTGATTCACGTGCTGTGTAATTTCTTTGTATAAATACTAGGTTGATCCGTTTTTGTGCTTAGTCGGAGATCACAAGTTACAAGCAGTCAACCCTGGACATAAAGTGAACAGTTATGGATCTGAAGGAGACGATGCTATGGCCATGAAATCTCTCTCAGAACTCGAGATCACAGAGGATCAGACCAGGGAGTTTTTCGCCTCTGAAATAGTGAAGAGCTTGGAAGATTTGACACAGGTAAAATTTATTATCTCTTCCCAATTATTAGGGTGGAATTTTTACACCGATTACCTGTTTGAGTACTAGTTCTGCTACGGGTTAAAAAACCCAATAATTTTGGCTATAATACCGGGAACCGGTGAGTCCTGTTTAGAACCAGTAAAATACCAAAATTTCCCCGATCCTGATACTGGTTAAGGTTACTGAAAATTAGTTTTTTACTGGTTTTGTTAGTGGCTACCAAAAAACCTGGTTCTACAATATTGTTATTGTTACCAGATTTGTAAAAACTGGGCCTGTGAAAAAAGTACTTTAATATACTGGTACTCTGTCCCGTTTTAAGCTCTGAAAATTATAGCACACAAGCATTTTATAACATAGTGTGTTGATAATAATTTGATCTCACGTGTCAGTCCGAATCGTCTGCTATGAGAGAGCAACTTCTCACAAATTTTGTACCTGATGACGTGTGTCCGCTCGGGGCCCAGTTATTCATGGATGCTCCGAAGAGAATTTATCAGACTGATTCCAAGATTAGTATTTCAAAGGAGGTAAATTGCTCTAAATTATAGCAACTTTTTTTTTTCTTCATGCTTGGCTCTTCGGAGTGAACTCGTTAACTGTGTTATTGCAGAGTGCTCCATTATTTTCGATAGATGAGAATTCTTTAGCAAATTCGTTCGATGGTCGAAAGAGACATTCCGATTTTACAATGGACATTCCTCATCTTTTGAGCGTCAACCAGCTTCTTGAATCAGTACGTATACTACAAGTATAATCTTCTATACTATATTAACTTAATCTTTTACTAACGCATTTGAAGTAATAATATATATTTGTTGTGTTGGAAGTTGATAAAAATTGATTTTTTGTTGGCTAAAATGATTTCGGTAATTTCCGAAAGTGGAAATGTTCGCAAAATTGCAGAAATGAAAATTCCGTTTCAGTTAACTGTTGACTGTTTAACGCCAAAAGGACTAAATTATATAGTCAAGAAGTTATTTAATACAACTGTACCAGCTAACCTCGCTTTGGATCACAGGTTTCCGAAACAACGCATCAAGTAGGAAGAGTGTCTGTTTCAACAGCACCAGACGTGTCGTACAAGGAAATGGCTCGCCATTGCGAAGCCCTTCTTTTGGGAAAGCAGCAGAAGATGTCCACTCTTATAACCGACCTTCACTCTCACACACGATTCAACGAAATCTCGCTGTACGGTCAAGAGGAAGAACCCAAAACGACGCTCCCACATTCAACCTTCGACATTGTTGCTCTCGGGGTAATTATTTCTCATTCCCACCTCTATGAATATTGCACAATCTTGTTTATGTTCATCCACTTGTTAGCATTATCATATATCTCTGGTTTTCTAAAGTGACCCTGATAAACTTCTGACTTGGGCAATGTTGGTCTCGAGCTCTAGCGATCTATTAGGAACGCCCTCTGAAATCGTCGTGTTTCTTATTTTTTTAAAATAATTTTAGCAGTTATTTTTCCGAACTTAAATCTTAGCAGTTTTCCTACAATCATCAAAAAATAAAAATAAAATTGTCAAATTTTAAGCTATGTGCGATCCACATGTACATAACTTAAATTTTATGGACACCGTTGATTTTTTAACGGATAGGGAAGAGTGGAAGATATTTTTATGATTTACAAGTTCAACGGAAAAACCGACAAACAGTTAAGAAGAAAAACTGAAACAGAACTTATACTTTTTATCTTTGTGGTATGTAATTTTGTGATATTCATTATTGTAATACAGACTAATAATCCTTTCGTCGACGAGACATTCCCTACCGAAACGTGCAAGCCTTCGGTTAGTGTTGCTCTCATGCTGTGTGCAACCGAGTATCAGCAGCAACCTCACTTCTTCAGATTGCCGGCGTCAAGTCCGTACGACAACTTCCTAAAAGCCGCCGGTTGCTAAAAAAATATCCATTTAAATGGAATAACTCAACTTGTTTGGTCGACGGGAAAATTTGTCAAACTCGTCACCATTTTTTGAGTGTAAATCTTTCACGAAAGTACGTGGAAGAGATCGTTACCATCGACGATCGGCTGCATTGCTTGCTCTTTTTTCCAATTATTATCGAGCTTCCGTTGTATGATTTGATGCAAATATGTATGTATTTTGATGTGCTTCCATTGTTGTGAAGATGTACGCTACAGATTCCATATGATAGATATGAATATATACGCAAATCACTGCCTAAATGTTGAGCACATCAACCCATATATTAATTTATTTATTTTTTGTATTATCAAAGGATTATCTATCTTCATATTTAATATACTTTTCCTTTTTATGTTTTGGTGAGTAATTGACACTAATTCTCCGCTGACTTTCGCATATTGAGTTTAAGTCCATGTAATAATCTTTTTTTATATTTTTAAAAAGTAGCTCCATGCTAGGATGACTTGTTTGAAAATATTTTTATTGATTCTATCATCTCTCTTCGATTTTGTGAGATATCATTTAGTAAACAGTTTGCAAATTCATCAATTGCGTCAAAAAATCAACTACATTGATCTTATCGGTTGTTAACTGACAAAAACCTTAATTAGCAGTTTTTTTTGTTTGTTTGTTATGTAAAAGGGGTTATTAGTAAGAAAATTAAAGTTGAAAGGTCAATCTGCTCTATCTTACAAAGTTTAGGGGCATTGCTGGTAAACAACTTGTTCGCGCTCTAATTTCCTTTGTATGTGTAGAAAAACACTAAGGTAATTTGATACATGTACAACTAATTTTGAATATTTCTTCAGACACACACGTACAGAAATTGCCTATTCCATTCCAACAATAAAAAAATAAATTAGAATCCGACAACGCATTTAGAAATAAATTATTTATTTTACCGACTTTGAGCAGATGAACGTCGTCGTTTCACCTTGAAGACAAGCCATTGAACTTATCTTATCCTTTCTCTGACATGCAAATATAATTCGCCGACAATATATTTTGAATTGGATTCGGCAAAATTAAAATATACTTGATAAATTGCACAACTTCTTCACTTCACTACCCTACTTCCAATTCCAAAGGTAAATTCTTCACCTCCAAATTTCTATATTATATCTCATTTCATTTGATTATCTACAAATCTTAGCAAAGTTGATAACATATATAGGACTTTTTTTTTATAGATTCTTAAGTGTTATAACATGGTTTAGCTTTGAAATGTATTAGCACTAATGATCCCTGAACTTTCAGAGTGCGAGCAGTTTTGCTCTCTCAATTTTAATCTTTTGGCAGAAGTACTTACAAAGTTACACTACTTTAGGTTTTTGGAGGATATTCTCTCTGATCTGTGGAGAAGTTCTCTTAAACATTAAAATATATATTTTTTTATATATATTTATACATAATTAGAGAAAATAACTTAAGTTAGACGAAAATATCCTTGAGCAAGTAGCGAGCAATCAGTTTTTTAACATTCATGCTCATTTTGCAATATTTCTGAAAGACAAGGGGTATGTTTACCAAAAAAAAAAAAAAGTATTATAATTCCGGGGTCAAACTGCTTACTCTCTAAAAGTTTAAGGGGCATTCCTTCCTACTTAATCTAGTTTTATATGCACCCATTACTAGCAATGTTTGTGTTTCTGGGTTTTTAGCTCAAAGAACACATGTCTAGTTCTGCTTATTTGGATTCTTGAGAGCTCGAAGAGTTTCATTATCCGTTTGATGTATATCTCGTAATTGTGAGTTCGATATGCGTGTGTTTCGATTCTTTCTTGCAGCTGACATGTCAACCAAATACGTCGTATCTGCTGTCGCGGGATCTTTTGCGGTGGCTTGGTTATGCGACTACTACCTTGCTGACAAGAAGATCTTCGGAGGTGAGTTCATACGCTAATTTTGATAATACAACGCAATTGTAACTTCTAGTTCTTAATTAGTTATGTTACATAAAATAGGGAGCTTAACGGTCAGTTTGTTAACTTTCTTGAAACTCAAGTAAACTTAACGGTTCGCGTGTAAGCTTTCGTGAATCTCAGGTAAACTTAATGGTTAGTCTGGTAGATTTCTTGAAACTCAAGTAAACTCAACGATTAGTCTGATAGCTTCCGTGGAACTTTAGCAAAGTCTGTATCCTGAGTTAGGATGTGATAAATATACCGATTCTGTTGGCCAACTTTTTCATTGTTTTCGTTTCCACAGAGAGAAAACCCTTAGATTGCCAAGAGTCAAGAAACAGTGAAACAAAAGATTTGTTCCGGTTTGTGCTAGGTTGTTCAAGCTTCTGTACTCGTGTTTCCTTGCGATTAGTAAGACCGTGATGTAACCCGAGAGTCGATGAGTCTTGTCGTTAGTAGTTTAAGTGTCGTAAGCGAGTGAATGTTGTTAAGCGTCGTTTAGAGAGTTAGTAGAGTCAATGTCGTTAATTGAGTCCATTAGGTTGTAAGCTCCTTTCCCTATATAAGGGAGTTCATGTTAATGAGAAAAGTTAGCCTTTAAACCAATCACAAACTTGAGTCTCTCAAAGAGGGGATTCGGGTTTAGTGAGGTTGGCGATTGTGTTCATTACGTTCTTGAGAGTTTTCTTGATTCCGAGACCCAATGATCTTGGCACATAGCAGACCGCTTACAGTATTCACCCGAACCTTGAAAAGATTCCGGTTTTTTGTGTTATCTCTTTCTTGATTTTTATTTCCATGAAGAATTTATTACTGCAAACTAATCATTCAGCAGTCTTCGTTCTCGTTGACTTAATATGTCCAGTTTTATAATTTCAGGGACAACTCCGTCGACCGTTTCAAACAAGGAATGGTGGGAAGAGACCGACAAGAGGTTCCAAGCATGGCCTCGCGCTGCAGGTCCACCGGTAGTCATGAACCCTATCAGTCGTCAGAACTTCATCGTCAAGCCCCGCTCCGATGCTTGAATCTTTTCGCGCTTTTCACAATCTGCCTAATAATAAGTTCCTAGTGTGAAGCAGGGTTTAGCCGTTTTCTGTGAACTCTGATGTTTTGTGAAGGAGTTGAGTTAATATGCACGGCATTTCAAATATGGAACGCGACTTTAGCGATATATATAAATGAAAATTTAGAGGTAAAAAATTATAATAAAGAAACAAAATTGACGAACGAAATTGCACACAAGAATTTACGTGAAACACTAAATTTGTAAAAGAAACCGCGAGCAGAGAAGAAGTATGTGGCGGCAAACGAAAGGCCTAACGTGCCGGAAGGTTGTTACCGTCAATGAGTCTGAAAGATTTTAAATACATGCATTTCTCTGCACCATGAGATTCGGAACGGGCAGGGCTAAACAAACAGAGTCGGGTCACGAAATCTACCTATATGTTCGTTTAACAAATATGGATTCTAATTGGAATTATATCATCATATCATTTATATTATCGTTAACTAAAACTAATAAAAATGTTCATATACATTTCCTGGCACATTGCCAGTTTCAACTAATACGTATCCATTTTGCAGTCAAACGACAATATTATGTACATACGACATTTAATTTTGAAAAAACGACATAAAAATGTAAACGACAATATTTTAACACACGGCATTTAATTTGAGAAAATGACACCAAATGGATGTCTTGTTATTAAATTTGACGGATCAATAAGGATTTGACACCTAAATCCTTGAAGTACAGACATCAGATTGAGAAGAAAAAAGAAAAAAAAATCATATCTTGGCATTTTAACCAAGAAATGTAACAATATAATCCAAGGAAAATAATTAGTGGAATATTTTGGCATAATTACCCAAATTTGTACCAAGTTTGTTGGCAATTCCCAATAATTTTATTCAGCGGCAATGATCGATCTCCACAAAACAATGTCGAGATCCAGTACAACCCATAAAACAAATATATGTACACGTCTCTACTTAAATAAAAATGTGAAATATTTAATGTTTTTGAAGTTTAATACCTAAATACATCCCATGTGTAGCATGCATTAACGGGACATGGACAGAATTGGACCCGACACTATTTTGCGGCATTTTAGTACTTTTATGCTAAAAAAAAAAAAGATTGAGAACATGCTAGCGCTGCAGTGCATGTAGCATAAACTAAAATACTTACAGTATATTGCAAAAATTCATTTTTTTAGTTAAAGATGGAGGCCCAAAATCTCGATAAGTGAACTCAAATTCCAACTAAGTTGGCACTCAAACACAAAGTAAAGAACCAGACTCGTAATAATATATGAAAAACGATAGCAGATTAACCTCAAAATTTTATCTTTCTTAACCTTCATGGTCTATAAAGTGTATAAAAATATATTTAAGTTTATTTTGATTCCTAACTGATGCTCACAAAGTTGGCAGAGCTCAAATTAATCAATTCTGGAAACCCTCCGACTTACCCTTTGGTCTTTATTGAGCCTCTCATATGGTTAAATGCCAACATGACATTCTTAACTTTGTAATTTTGTCTACATAATTAGCCCTTTTATTAGATTCTCGTTAGTTTTTCCCGGAAGATTTTTTTTTGGTACACCTGAAGCCAAACAAAATACGGAATACGATATATAAAATCTGAGGATTTATTTGGCCCCATGGTTATCAACACAAAAAATATTCTTCCATAACAGAAATTTAACAGAGCTAAATATGGAAAAATTTACTAAGTTAAGGCGTCATATAATCATTTTACAAAGTGAAGGGCTAAATAAAGATGAAAAGATAAGTAGCGGGCTTCCGGAAATGATTGCCCAAATAAAAATAAAAAGTTAGAGATTCTGATGCCTTCATTGCCTTGGAACAAAATTGAGAGAATTATCTGCATTATGCTCAAAGTTTAAGGGGCACCTATGCAATAAATGTACTATAGTTTATTTTAATGTCGAATTCCTATTATAACTATATATAATTAATTATCGTCCAAAATTTTGCAACAAAGATATAGTTGTCCATAGAGGGCCCTCTGTTTGGTACGAGAATAAATACCATTTATTGGCATCCACAAATTTCCAATCTACATTTCAAATTCATGAAACTAAAAAAATTCAATTCAAATGGAATACAAGTACATTTTCCTAAGATCTTCCTTCCACATTTAGAGCAGACATAACATAGTATTTGAGTTTGCTCAGAGTCAGAAACTATGTATGTGACAAGGCCTCTCTCCTGGCTCAGAAGATCCCGCGAGAATCTCTCTCTCACGCCCTCCGAGGGTCCGAACTCGGGCTACTTGGTGCTCTTCGACGAGGAGTCCGAGTCTGCATGTTGCTTCGGTTTGTGCAAGAGAAAGTCGATCGCCAACTTGCCGTTCCCGCAGAACAAGGACATACGAGTCTTCTACTCGTCGCTTGATGTTCTTTATGTTAACGACGTGCTCTTCGTTCCGGTGCTCGACCAGCCGTTGTCGTCGAACCGCTACTACGTGATCCGGCGTCAAGGGAAGCATGAAGGGTACGTGTTCTAATCTGATTTCTTGTGATCATATAAAGCATATGGTAAAAATATACACTGAGAATGCTTCATGAATATTTTCTCTTTTGAAAATAACCAAAAAGGTCTTAAAATTTAGGGTTAATAACTGCATAAATACCCAATACTTTTCATTTTTTGTGGTGGCATAAACCCATTTTTTAATCAAAGACGAAGTGTCCAATGTTCACTATTTTGTCTTTCTCTAAAATTTCGTCCACTTTTTCAATTGATTTAGCATGATTTAGAATTAGATGTGATCAAGGTATTAAATTTCTGGAATATCTATCGGCATGCCCATCGAAAATCTTTTTTCGAGGATATGCGAAACGATATATACATCGGCATATCCATCAATTTACATATGAGATACCAATCGACAAGCGATATATCCGTAAAATGAAAAATGCGAAACGACATCGGCAAGCGGTATTTAAAACCTTGGATGTGATATTAAGTCTTTGAAACATGTCATCACTTCAGAGAGAGAGTGAAGTTTGCTAAGGCACATCTAAAATCCTAAATCCTATTAAATCAATAAAAAAAATGGACGAAGTTTTAGCGAGAAGCAAACTATTGAATATTGAAAACTTCGGCCGTGAAACAGAAGTGAGTTTATACCACAACAAAAATCAAAACTTACGGTACTTATACCATTAATAATGGCAAAATTTATGTAAACTTTTACACAACCGTGTTTCGCAGCCAAGCATGCACCAACTCGAAAGAAGAAGATAAGGCCAGTCTCTGCTGCTTCTCGTGCACCCCCGACGCCGAGCCAAGGCCATTGGACCCGTCGGACACGTACCAGCAATTTGAGATTGTCCGCCGGAAATACATTGAAACGTTCTATGCGAAGTCGGTCCCTCCAAACGCGTCGCCGCCGAACTTCCTGAGATGCAAAGACTGGGCGGCTAGGATGAGCAAGCCCCGGCACTACCAGCTGAGCGAAGCGCCGGGAGTGAACTCGCCCCTCAGGGCTGGCCTACCCGAGTTCAACTTCTCACTCTTCAGCGCGAGCTCGAAGCCGGTCATTGTTGGGAAATGGTACTGCCCGTTCATGTTCGTGAAGGAGCATGACATGCCACCGAAGGAGCAGATCCGGCGGTCCGCCTTCTACGAGGTAACGCTCGAGCAGAGGTGGGACAAGATATTCGGGCTTGACAACGTGGGGAGTGACGCGAAGGAGGTGTCCGTTGACGTGGAGGTTCAGCAAGAGGAGGTATTCGTGGCCGGCGTGAGGGCAGTCCGTGACTACCGGAGCTCCGAGGACGGTGCGGTTTGGTTCAGGAGCCGCGACGACGCGGTGCGCGTGGGGCTCAGCGTGAAGGTCGTGGAGCGGATGCAGTGGGAGCAAGAGCAGGCAGGGTGGGTCGGTGGTGAAGCGAGGGTCGTTCGGCACGAGGAGTTCCGCGGCCGAGGCAAGTGGACAAAGTTTGGCTGTTACGTGCTCGTTGAGAGGTTTGTGGTGAAGAGGATCGACGGGAGCCCAGTGCTCGCACACGATTTCCGGCACATTCATCGGATCAGAACCAAGTGGGAATAAGCGAGCGCCTGAGTCAGCGATTTGACTCGAGGTATTGGCTCCAATGGTCTCTCGGCTAAAAAAACATGTACGTAAGAAATTGGTCTTTCAAATTAAGAAAAAAAAAATCCCGGCAATAGTCCCTATCACCGTTTTAGTTCGGGAATCCTCTCTTACATTTACGATTGACGGAATATTTGTAACTTCATTATTCAAATACAAAAAAAAAGTACATATATATATAGCCTCAATTCTATCCAAAATTACTTATACTTCCGTCTATTCCAACGGTCAAGGGATCATTCCCGCACTAAACCGTTAACGGAGAGACCATTATTGCTACTTTTTCTTCTTCTTCTTCTTCTTCAAAGACTATTCTCGGCACATGCCCGAATAGAGAGACTATTGGAGCCAATAACTCATCTCGTGCTCGGAACTCACTTATGGGAAAGACGTCGTGTCGGTGTTGCGTCGGACAGTTGTGTGTGGACTAGGAGGGTGTTTGGTGGGTCGTTTAGTGAGTTGGGAGAAAGTGTATGGTTGGGTTTGTGAGTCCAAGAGGTCTTTTCGAGTGAATGTGCATTTTACTATTATTCTACTTATTGTTTGTGGGTCTCTTTTTCCTTTTTATTTTTCCCATTTGTTCCTTTCTATTTATTCATTCTACACAGTGAAATATTCCCAGTACTCTTTCTTCTTTTCAGTTTTGACCTCTAGTAAATGATGCATGCAAGTTCTATGCACATAACTTCTACCAACCTTAGGCAATTGGATTTATATAATTGTATACATTATGTATTCATTCACTAGCAGACTAATAATACAAATTTCGAGGACTAAGTATGAAGACATAAATAAACACAAGATTAAAAAATGAAAAGTTTAAAAATTCATAAACATGAATAAAAATTTCAGTAAAAATTTACTTTTTCGTCGTTGAAATTAGCTGCTGATAAACATTCCGTGATTTCATCTCAAATTTATGATTTTATCACTCACTTGTGGCGAAGGATTCATATGGTAACACAAGAAAGCACAAGATTTACATGTTAAGCATTCGCTAGGAAAAACCATCCCATATAATTAACCAAAACAGAACGAAACGAAACTAATACAAAACGTAATGACCTTATACCACGGACAAAACGGTAATCTCTAACAATATCTAACATAACGATACTCATTCTATTTAATCTAAACAAATAAGTTATAGAACTCGAGAATCGACTAAAAATCACATTTCTACATTAGAAACCACTCTGAACAACGCATTAACAACTTAATTTCCTTGTACGTTGAATAGTTTTCAATAACTCGGTTAGTTGCTTCAGAAATCCCAAAAATGCCATAAATTACATTTCAAAGCTGGTATCACAACTATTATTCTATATTTTTTTTAACATAAAGTTAAACGTTCTTCCATAATCTTTAGTTCAACTTCATTATTCGAACAAGTTTCATAAAAACAGAAGATAAATTTACTCATTAGTCATATAATATGTATTTTTGTTTTATTTAGTTTGTATTTTAATCTTAATATATATGGTATCCATTTTGAAGTTTAAAAGTAATCTTAGTTTTAGTTTGTATTTTAATCTTAAGTATAACTATCATTTGATTGTCTGTTGTCGTTTCTGTGTTTTGAAATTTCAGTTGTTTTCATTTTTGTCGTTCTCATAGTATATTGTCGTTTACAAAAATGTTAAATCGACTTAATGAATGACCGCTCATTCTTATTGTCGTTTTATATATAAATGTCGTTCAGATGTGTTTGTCTCCTTTCAAAAAAGATACAGATCTTATAAGTTATATCTATCATATTTCAACCTCAACTGTATGTTGTTTCGAGATTACTTACATTATTCATAAAATTTTTGATGCAGCGGAAAACACACAAAAGATCGATGGTCGATCTAGAAACTAAAATTGATAGATAAAGTTACCGGATAGTTGATCTTGATCGTTGATTTGGCGCACGAATACTCGATCGAAGAACCTTCCTTCTCCTACCTATTGATTCACGCACGAATGCTAGACTCCGGGCATCCAATCACCGTTGATTCGCGCACGAATACCGGCTCTTAGGCATCAAACTCGACGCTCGCTCACGAGACTCTCGATTTGGGGAAAGAAACACAAAGTTTCATTTTTTCATTAATTCAACTCTAACCATTACAAGACAACACATGATGCTTATATAGTGCATCAACAAAAACCCTAACAACAAATGACATGTAGTTTCTTCAAATTAAAAGCGACAACAAAATAAGCAAAACAACACGAAAATGAAAAGACAAACTAAAATCCGCTCAAAATATGACATCAGACTTTCTCGGCTCTTTCCAGTCCAGTTTTGGCAGAATTATTCACATGACGTTGTAGCCAATGTCCCGAGCTTCGATTTGGTATGTTGACCGCACAAATCGGACGCTTGACTCAAAAGATACGGCTCGTCAAAGTTGAGATTCTTGCGCGAGCCCTTTTTCCGAACTTTCTTCCGTGCTCACCTCTCGGAGCGCTTTTTCCGGGCCTGCCTTTGGGGACGCTTGCGGGAGCGCCTCTCGAAGTGACCACTAACTGAGATTTTCTCGGAGCATTCTGAGCGTGCATCAATTTTGCAACTAATTGGTGATAAAGAATCTGAAACTACGTTAAATTAAACCTTAAATCCGATTTATTAAGTTTATTCATGTTGTCATGTTGATATACAAGCCTAAAATCAAAATTTACTACCAAATTTCACTTCCTTCAAATTAAAAGCTTACAAAGCTGAAACTACGTTAAATTAATCAATAAAATATTAGTCGGCAGCTTAAACAATTCAACTGATTGTTGTAAATGACGATATAGAAAAATAGCTATATATTCCTTACGAAATGTATATTCTTAATATTTTAACAAAAAGTAAATACTATGTACTCTATGTGTATATTTGTAGTATTTAAGATTTACCTCAAAATTAGTAAAATACACCGTTACTTTTGCCTTTTTTTTTTCTTTCCAAAAATATTCCTTGAATTTGGTTCAAGAAACATTGGGTATATTTCCATTGTCATAAATACTCCATTGATGCATTCAAATTCAAAGTATTCCTCCACTTAGAGGTCACGTTCAAAAAACTTGCTAACATTCTCTCTCGCTCTCTCTTCAGGTCAAAGTTGAAATAAATGTGTCTTGCGAGGGTCAAAATGTAGAAGTCAATTAAATCCCATTTGAAAAGAAGAAAATGTACATGCATGAATCAATTGGTATGATTATCTACGAGAATCAAATTAATCTTCAATTACGTGCACTAGCAAAACCCAATGTTTTTCACCAACCTATAGTTTTCACTCTTTCACATTCCACACTTTTTCTTCTAGTCTCACGGCCGGTCTTGAGTTTTCGAATTCGAAGGCCTTAGAAGAAATATTTTTTAGGACTCATTAGGAATATAAATTCATATATAACTATTTGTTCATCGTTTCACTTAGTTACAAATCAATCTTGTAGTTCAAGTGACACGGATGGAAGGCAAATCGTCACAAGGTTCTAATGTCTAAATACCCCCATATGTCGTGGGTAGCCCGCAGGAAAACACCCCCGATCGGAGTGCGGGTTTTCGTCACATTAAAGGAACTCTCGTTTTTCCTACATTGCAATTCATTCTCAAATTCTTATTGATCAAAGAAACTCTATTTTTTCACAACAAATCTTACATAATCTCTCAAAAGTTCTCCAAAACCCCCCATCGTTCATAAGAAAATTAGTCTTTTATTAAAACATATGACATTTTTTTTTAATTCATAAGTAATAATTTTTTTTTTTTACAAAAATCCTATCAACATACCATCAGTTAGTCGGTACAATTATCACCAATTTTTCAAAAAATTATAAAAAAATAATTAATATATCCCTATTTTCTTTTTTGAATATGGTTTGTATTATCGGCCAAGGTTACAACGCACTCTTGCATGACTTAGATATATATCTCTATTGTCTTCGATATACACGTAAGTTAAGTTTACAGATGGTTTGTGATAACCGGTGTTTAGAACATTGACTGTATATTATTTTGTTATGTACACATAAAATTATTAGTCGATACAAATACAATTATCACCAACTATATAAAATATATCAAAAGTTCATAGGTATATCATACTGTCTTAACGTAGATTAGGCTTATGAGTGGTTTGCGATAAGCGGTCTCTCAAATATTTGACGGACTGAATGCTATAATATTATTTTTCTTTTCATACGAGCCGAATAGAGTGTCGTGGGTGACTAATTCCATTGGGCAAGTGGCTAGGTGGAGTCGACAATATATGCAGCCTTTGGGCGGCTTGGCCTTCCATATGACCTTGTATGACTATCACTCCCAAACAGACATCTATTTCTCTTAGTAATTAATATTCTTTTTTGTTCAATTAAAACCCGTAATATTTTTATTATAATTAATTAAAATCATTATCAAGTTTAAATCTTTACATTCAATCTGCATAAAAATATTTTTAATATATAGTAGTTTTATGTTGTCATCGATAACTTTGAAAAGGGATAGAAAAAATTTGATACTAAATGAATATTTAAATTTGACGAATCAAAATACACCATAAATAGAATTTAGTTCGATGTTTTGACGGATTACTCTAAAATTTTTTAATAACGAAAATACATATGCTTAATTAATAGAATAAATAAAGAGATCTTATATAATCCCTCTACATTAATATAAGCCTCCATAACTAAATCTCTGATAATAATAAACCATGCCAAGATTTATAAGTGGATAAGAAAAGCATCTACATATAACTAGCAAATTCTATGTCGAGTCACTTTTTATTTATTTATTATTATTATTATTATTATTATTATTTCAGCATATGATGTCAATTCTAATAATAACTGTGTTTGTTCTTTTAATAATAATTTTGTACTTTTTATATGGAAGAAGTAACTTGTGTTTCAGGACAATATGAAATTTTCCAAGATTCTGTAATACAATAGAGAATCTGAAGACTGAAATGGCTCTTGTATGTTTGTGAATTGTTTAATTTAATGTTAATCTTTTTGGTAAAGATGGGATGTTCAAAATCTCATAGATCACAAACACAATTCCAATGATGAGATTAGCATAAGAGAAACACAAAGTAAGAGACGGAATTCTTAAGAAAATACGTAAAATATGAGAATTTACAAACAAAAATGAAAAGTAGAGAATTTGCGACATCTAATTATTTCTTTTCCACTCAAATATCATCGTTAAAATAAGTTATGAAGAAATATATAGGGCAACAATAATGATCCGAACTCCGAACATCAAACTTGACATTTTACATGTGGTTTATATATGTATTTATTTGTCATATGTGTGGATTTTTTTATATTTTTTTTACAATATCTTATTCTCATTTGTTTCTGAATAAATCACATAATATTAGTTAAATACATCTTAACATAATTACCTAATAAGAAAAAATATACATTACCTTCCTAAGTAACAAGGAAATTTAATAATAATATTCTACAATATAAGATGATAAGATTGTTCATTCTTACCATTTGTCTGTAGTGATTTGCGCATCTTTTCTTTCTTTCACTCATAATATTCCTTTCAATCCAGAATTTCCAAGTCTATTAAATTCATGAACTCAAAAACCATAATAATCAATTCATAATCCAATAATATTGTTCTTACCCTTTTCGGAACATATCTTAGCAAAAGCAGATGAAACTTCATATACCTGTACAGAATATATATATATATATATATATATATATATTATATAGAGAGAGATAAATATTATAAATGAATCTAGCAAATAAAATTATTGATATTTGGATAATCTTGGAAAGTTGACACTATCCAATCTTCCATTAGCAAATTAAGTTCTTAAATAATAAATGACGAAATTCGATTCTGAAATATAAAATAAAAACTCAAGAAGGAATAGACAGGACTTTTTTTTGTACATCACCGATTGTCGACGATTTTCCATAGTTCGAAAAAAGGGCATGCTGATGGAACACGAAATCTATGAGCATTTTCAACATCCACGGGATTCAATTACGGGAAAAATATAGTTTTAGTCAGTGGCGGAACCAAGAATTTCATCTGGGGGGTTAGATTTAATTTTTTTGCCAAAAATTGCACTTGAATGGGTTATATACACATTTTAGAGAAACTTTAGGGGGGTTGAGGTAAAATTTTATATGTATTTACACTAATATTATATAAAACTATACCATAATAACACTTTTTTTTTTTTGGGTGGTTACCCCACCCTCGAGTGTGCTCCCGCCTCTGGTTTTAGTGATGCTGATAAATCACTCGATAATTATAATTTTGTTGTTTTTTTCTTTTTATGAGATTTTTTCTGATTAATTTTAAAAGATTTCAAACAGGAAAAAAAATCAGCTTGATTTAATACTTTCATATATAAAATTTTATTTTGTACTGTAGTACAAAATAAAATCCATGAACCCGTTTAGTAGATGATAGATTCCTTTGTCTTACGACTGAAAAGAAAGGCATCAAATCCATGAACCTTTTTTTTTTTTTTTTAAGTCTCTTAGGGATTTTAAATAATTTTGTAAAATTATAAAACCGAAGAATTGTTTCGTATGTATCAGTATATGGAAGCCACTGTCTTATTAGTTCACAGCATAAAACTGATAATTAATCTGTTACAAGTTAATCTAACATGCCTAATATAGAGACTCCTTCAACTTATTTTTTATTTTATTTTATTTATTCTAATTATAAGATGTTCAATGATTCTGTTATCATGACTCGAGTCCAAGTTTTGCTTATCTTAATAAAAGAAAATGACAAAAAATAAATATATTAAAGTCTCATTATTTAATAATCTTACGGCATTTAATACTACACAGTTTTGGCATCTTTTTCAATGCCTGTTTTACTATATAATAAGGCTTTGTTATTGTCTCGTTCCTTCAAAATATCAACTTCCTCTTACGAGCATTGGATCATTCATCCATGGCGGTTTCTGGGTCTCTCTTCCAAAACCAGTTCCTCTTTCCTTGCTTTGAATCCAAAGCTCTCAATCATGGTGTCAAACGACAGGTAAGAATTATTATCATACAAAGATCACCCTTTTGATTACTTGATTACGCTTTAAATATTATTTTTTTGTATGTTTTTTTTACCAACAGTTGAGTGTGAGAGCTTGTATGGGAAGCTCATCGCCGGAAGGCGGGGAAGAGAAGAAGATGGTACCCGGAAAGAGTGGCTGGAAAATTGATTACTCCGGCGAGAAACCAGCAACGCCGTTGCTCGACACCGTCAATTTCCCTGTTCACATGAAAAATCTATCCACACAGGTATATATATATATACATGCATACATATATCATGGCTATAAATCCTTAGAATATATGATCATCATATTCTTTGTCCATAAAAAAAGAGTCAAAGACCATCCAAAAGAATTTAACCAATTATTTATGTAATAATATTGATTGAATTTTTTGATACGTGAATATAAATTGTTTTCAATCAAAGTAATGCAAACAATGATTTTACATTTACTTTTATATAAGAACAGTAAAATATTTTTAAAAAAATCCATATAAGAATTTCCTTTTGGTCTCGAGTCGTATTAATTTATAGAGGTTTTAATGTATTTGTCACCCAATTACCACTTCTACCCCTTAATTTATTAGATTCTTACAATTTTGGTCCTTAAAATAAAACCGTCGTTATTTAAAGTTATCTAAGAGCAATTAAGTCCCTAAGATAGTCCAAGAAATTTATTCATTTGTCAAGCTTGGGTACGATTGGCCTTAATTAATTGCCAAACAGTTTGAAACTAAGCACCCAAAAGAACTATTCTCTTCCAAGTTATCTTTAAGTATATGCTTTGTATTTTAGTTTTTTTATAATTTTTAGAGAAATGGCTCTTAATAGCCAAATTAAAACGTTTTATTAGCCAATAACTAACCTTTCATTTTTCTTTGCAAAATAGCCAAATTGATGAGGTGGCTATTTAATAACATATTTTATACATATAATACCCTTTTAACATATTAATGTGTATTAACACATTTAATCTTAAAATAAGAACATTTACTTGTTTTACAGAAAACTCAGTTAATACACGTTAAAACTTTAAAGTGTATTAACTGAGCTAATTTGTTTAAAAATAAATTAACAAGAAATTGTTTAAAAATAAAAAATCGTGATAAAAAATTTAACAAAAATTTAATTTATTTTTAAACAAATTAACTCAGTTAATACACGTTAATATAGTTTTTCTGTAAGACAAGTAGTAAATGTTCTTATTTTTAAGAAAAATTAACTTTGTTAATACACGTTAATACAAGGGTAATAAGGTCTTTTGTGATTTGTTAACGTGGTTGATTGGCTATTTGACAATATTAATCAAAAGGTTGGCTATTTTACAAAATAATTTTTCTAGTTTGGCTATATGGCTATAGAGCCCTAATTTTTATCTCTTAAGTTTTTCTCAATCAATATATGTCACATTAAAATGTACTCTTATAATCTTTTCACCTCTTTTGCAGCAACGAAAAAATCTTGCTCATTGTTATAATATTTTTTTCTTCAGGAACTTGAACAACTTGCAGCAGAGCTGAGAGCAGACATAGTGAACACAGTATCGAAGACGGGCGGGCATTTGAGCGCAAGCTTGGGAGTGGTCGAGCTCACCGTGGCGCTGCACCACGTTTTCGACACCCCAAAAGACAAAATCATTTGGGACGTCGGTCACCAGGTAAAAAATCTTACATCAACTGCCTTTCGTATCGTACTTTGTGTTATTATTTATTTATTATCATGATATAATCTCAGCGAAAACATAACCGGTTGGTCTGTGTTCTTCAGGCATATGCGCACAAGATCCTCACTGGGCGGCGCTCGCGCATGCACTCCATTCGTAAGACGTCGGGTCTCGCCGGGTTCCCGAAGAGAGAGGAGAGTCCTCACGACGCCTTCGGTGTTGGTCATAGCTCCACGAGCATATCAGCGGGCCTCGGTGTGTAGCTTACTTCACTTCTTACCGCCATTTCAATTCAGAATAGAAGAGTATGAATAGAAGAGTAATTGTATTTTTTATTATAAACCATTTCATTAGGTCCAGAAAATATACTTTTTTCTAGGCCTCCTACAAACTCAGGGCCGGCTATGGTCTTGGTAAAACGGAGATTCCTTACATGTTTGAATGGTGTCATTCAGGAATGGCGGTCGGGAGAGATCTCTTGGGGAATAAGAACCACGTAGTTTCGGTGATTGGCGATGGGGCGATGACAGCTGGCATGGCGTACGAGGCAATGAACAACGCAGGATTTTTAGATACAAACATGATTGTCGTTTTGAATGACAATAAGCAAGTCTCGTTACCCACCGCCACTCTCGATGGTCCGACAGCTCCAGTCGGGGCTCTCAGCAGCGCTCTGGCCAAGCTTCAAGCCAGCACTAAATTTCGCAAGCTGCGAGAAGCTGCAAAAGTAATAATAAATTCTTTTAAGCTCATGATTAGCGTGTATTTCCGATTTTCTTTCGTGTCATTTCTCTAACTGATTGAACTGATTTTGTAGACTATCACAAAGAAAATAGGAGGGCAAACGCATGAAGTTGCGGCCAAGGTTGACGAATACGCAAGAGGGATGATCAGCGCTTCGGGGTCTACGTTCTTCGAGGAGCTCGGGCTATATTACATTGGCCCGGTAGATGGTCATAACGTCGAAGATTTGGTAAGCATTTTTGAGAAAGTGAAGTCGATGCCTGCCCCAGGGCCGGTTTTGATTCACATCATGACGGAGAAAGGGAAGGGATACCCGCCAGCGGAGGCCGCGTCTGACAAGATGCACGGTGGGACAATTTTTTTTAAATGTTTTTTTTTTCCCTTAATTTTTGTGTATTCTTGAGATTTGAACCTTTCATCTCAACAGAGCTTGTATTTTCGTCAAACTTTTCAGGAGTTGTGAAGTTTGATCCCGCAACAGGCAAGCAATTCAAGACAAAATCGCCGACGCTCTCCTACACTCAGTACTTCGCCGAGTCTCTGATAAGAGAGGCCGAATCCGACGACAAGATCGTGGCTATCCATGCTGCGATGGGAAGCGGGACCGGCCTCGACTATTTCCAGAAGAGATTCCCGGACCGTTGCTTCGACGTGGGGATTGCCGAACAGCATGCCGTCACCTTCGCTGCCGGATTGGCTTCAGAGGGTCTCAAGCCCTTCTGCGCCATCTACTCGTCGTTTTTGCAGCGAGGCTACGATCAAGTGCGTAAAATCGATAAAAAAAAAAAACCTTTATTTTTTGCCACTTTATGTGTCGTTTTATGACTTTTTTACATTTGATCCAGGTGGCACACGACGTCGATCTTCAGAAGTTGCCAGTTCGGTTTGCGCTGGACCGAGCAGGGCTGGTCGGTGCCGACGGGCCCACACATTGTGGAGCGTTTGACGTGGCGTACATGGCTTGCCTGCCGAATATGGTGGTCATGGCTCCGTCGGACGAGGCTGAGCTCATGCACATGGTTGCAACCGCAGTTGCCATAGACGACAGGCCTAGTTGCTTCCGGTTTCCGAGAGGCAACGGGATCGGAACGGTTCTTCCGCCTAACAACAAAGGGGTGGCACTCGAGGTATAAAAGTAATAATCATAATTTAAGCCATTGCATAATCAATATTTTATATATGTGCTTTAATTCATAATTTTATCGCTACTTTTTTTTCTTCAAATCTTACAAATATTTCGAGAATATTTCAAAGAACACATTAGATTTACCTGTTTAAATAGTAATTTTATGAAATTAAGAAAAATATTGCAATGATTTAAATAATAACAAAATATCTATTATTAATTGAAGACGGAAAACTTATTTAACCCAATTAAGGTTAACAATCTCTTAAAAGATTCTAAGATTTATGTTCCCGTTCTTGTTCTTGTGCAGATCGGGAAAGGAAGAATACTAACGGAAGGAAGCCGAGTCGCCATTTTGGGGTATGGTTCAGCCGTTCAAAGGTGCATGGAGGCCGCAGCTGAGCTCAAGGCTAGAGACATTGATGTGACAGTGGCCGACGCTCGGTTTTGCAAACCGTTGGACATGGATCTCATCCGGCGATTGGCCAACGAGCACGAGATCCTCATCACAGTTGAAGAAGGCTCGATCGGAGGGTTCGGATCTCACGTCTCACAGTTCTTGACTTTAAGCGGACTTCTTGACGGACCCCTCAAGGTACAATCTTATGAAAGCGGGTTCCCAGCTTCATTTATTTTACAGAAAAAACAGAAAACAATGACTTATTGGTTACAGACTCAAATAGAAAACAGCACTAGAGCCGGTTTCAATGCCGTTTCGGATAACCGCTTTACTCAAAAAACCTAGTCACACGGTCACAAAAAAAGTTGCTCGGTTTTTTTGGGGTAGTAGTTTTACCCATCACTGTTTTTCCTACTCACTGTAAGGGTGATTCTTAATGCAGTTGAGAGCAATGGTTCTTCCTGATAGATACATCGACCACGGGTCACCGCAGGACCAACTCGACGAAGCTGGGCTCTCGTCGAAGCACATCGCTGCGACGGTTTGGTCGCTCTTGGGAAAGCCTAACGAAGCGAAACGGTTCTCATGATGGCATCAAAGATTTTGCTGGCTCGAAAACAGAGGAAATCTTTCTGAATCCAACTTGGAAAAAGCCGAATTTGTTTGCTTTTGTACACTCAGCTTGGATTCAGGGCTTTAATCTCATTAAAAAAAAAAAACTTGCTTAGAGATCAAGAAACACAAATAAGGATAGTTGTATTTTACAGTTGATAATAGTGAAAATTGCAAAGCAGAGAAATGTTTATGTAGGAGTTAGTTAGTATGATCATTGCCGGTATCTAGATCTGCGGATAATCTGAGTATCTGACGGTCCAAATTAATTGACCTTTTGAATTTTCATATTTCCACATACAGAGATTTTGAAGAAATTGAAAAACGAATTGCGAAATTGCAGAAACAAGAGACAAGGTTTTTTAACGTGGTTCAGGCCAAAAGGTTTAGTTCCTTACGTCCACGATTCTTTATTGATAAGATCATATTATTTACAAACTTCATATATGTTCACATTTGGTATGCTTAAATATATACCAAAAATTAACTATTTAGTAAATATCAACTTTCTATTTAGCTTTTACGCTATAATGCCCTTTAAATAATAATTTGGAAACATAAGCTCAACTGAAAATTTTGAGTGCGGGCTAGACCATAGGTCTGGGTCAACACACGTAACCCGTGATCAACTATTTGGCGACCAAGAGTAGGACTCAAATAGTTCACTGCACAACCCACAGAATAGGCCCAAAGGTTGGCTCAACAGTCAAGGCGTACTTGGTCCGACTCGTGAGCCTAGGGTAGCCTATGGCTGGGTCCAGTGCCTGGTTCTGGGCTTGATACAAGGCCAAGAATAGCCCTTGGCCTGGCAGTGGGATCAACTTCTGGTCAGGCTTATGGCTCTTAAACCAAGTCAAATATCTGGGTCTGGACGCCGTGACTTTACCCAAGAGGTTGTGGGCTCGGGCATGGGCTGGTCCGAACCAGTTCTAGCTCGAGCCTAGCCAATGGCTTTGGGCTTGGGCTAGAATATGGGTCTAGTACCCGGGTTTGACCTTTGGTCCTGGCCAGAAGGTCGGGGATCAAGTCTAGGCTGTTCTGATCAGCCCACGTTGGGCCTTCGACTGTCTGAAGCCCGATTTGGTCAGCCATAGGCATTGGCTCAACCGACCTAGCACTGTCAACCCTAGGGTTTGCAAACTATAGGACTGCACATTTCGTGTGACACGACTTCTAGAGGCGCCGGTCGTGGCATCACCAGGAGCGACGGTTGCGCAACTAGTTAGCGTCGATGTTGTTCCCGTTATCGCCGCGAACGGCTGCTGCCTTCAGTGACGGCGTGGCTAATGCCCAAAATGTTGAACCGGGTTAAACCCGGATTCGACAAAAAAAAAAATAAAAAACCCGGATACCGAAATATCCGGGTCCGACTTTTTCCGGAACCGGATATTTCGGTATCCGGGATAATTAAAACCCGGATATACAAATATCCGGGTTTTTTAATAAAAAAAATAAAAAGCCCAACGGCTCTTTAATCTGAGCCGTTGGATCGTAGATCCAACGGCTCAGATTAAAGAGCCGTTGGGGGGCGGCAAAAGTCACGGTACACGTGGCGCAAAAATAGAGCCGTTGGAGGCAACGGTCAAAATTGCAGACTGGCCCCTGAAAATAGCCGTTGGACCTCGAAAAACACCACTTTACTCGAATTCCTTCACATTTTTCCCTATAAATATCCCACTTCAACCTCATTTTTTTCACACAACTCCTTCTCTTCATCTCCAATTCTCCCAAACTCTCTCAAGCTCTCATATTTCCGAATTTACTCTATAGTTTAGCTACTTTATAATTATATAAATACTCTCTATTGTTAGTTTAATATATTGTCGTTAATATGTCGAGTGGCAACAACCGTTCTCGAGGACGTCCCGATGTCCGAGGAAAAGGACGGTCCACTATTCCGTCGCCGCGATCGGTTAATAGCGGGACGGGTTTTAGTCAACATAATTATAATGTCGGAGTTATGAATCAACACAATGTTCCCGGTTCATCTAGCCAACCGTTACCGGTTCATGGTCAATATGGTACCGGTGGCGTCGGGCCGAACCAACAATTACTAATTTCTCAAGGTCAAGGCGGTATGTTTACTAACTTACTCAATTTTCAAGGTACAACTATTCCGGAATGGAGCCTTAGCAACGAGCAACAACAACAACAATATGTTAACCACGACGCCGAGGTACGTTTAGTTTAATTATTTTGTTTACACATACTTTAATTATTTTAGTTTAATTATTATAATTATTTTAGTTTAACTAATTAATTTAGTTTAATTAATTTAATTATTTTAGTTTAATTAATTAATTTAATTATTTTAGTTTAATTAAATAATTTGCCACGTCTCTTGAAAGTCTTAGTATGCTCTGTGGTTACGGTTCCGACCGATCTTCCACATCAGAAACGAATTTCTTGAGATTTAATAATCATTTAATCTTATTAATTTAATTAAACTTTATATGGTTACTTAATAAGTTAAAAACCTTCAAATTTAATTTAATTCATTTATTTTAATTAATTAATTTGCCACGTCTCTTGAAAGTCTTAGTATGCTCTGTGGTTGCGGTTCCGACTGATCTTCCACATCAGAAACGAATTTCTTGAGATTTAATAATAATTTAATCATATTAATTTAATTTAACTTTATATGGTTACTTAATAAGTTAAAAAAATTAAAAAGGGTAATTTGTATGTGTAGTAATAGTTATAAAGTTCTTATTGGATTATGGTGTCTTAGAAAGATTGGTTTTTAAATAAGGTTTGCTTTGCAATCTCCTCCAAGCTAGCCTGGGAACCTCGGGGAGTTCTGTCTAGAAAAGCTTGGGCCTAAAGCGAGATCATAGTATCCTTTCCAGTCGATCTGGCCGTGAACCTCGGGGAGTTCCGTCTACAAGAGCTTGATAATTATTTCCACACATAAGAAATACCATTTTTAATTTTGTTAACTTTTTTATTTAACTATATCAAATTTAATTAAATTAATATGATTAATATTAATTTAATTGTAATATTTCTTCATTTTCTTGAAAATTTAATAAATGTAATTGTAATATTTCTTAATTCTTAATATGTTTTTTTAGGAAACGAGGTCGAGGAACCTACCCAACGACCCCGATGCCCAGTACGATGATGATGATGATGCAGAGGACCCGAACTACGTTCAAGGCGAGGAGGAGGAAGTTGACGAAGTTCTACCAACGCCGCCACCGCCAGCTAGACGTGGACGTGGACGTGGACGTGGACGGGCCCAACAACAACCCTTGGTTCAGGGTGAGGACGGTCGCCCCCCCCATCCGCCGGCGAGGAAGCGAAAGAAATTAACGGGAGCGGTTTGGCAGAACGACTTCGTACCCGACTACAAATACAACTACGAAACCGGCCTGGAAGATAGGTGGGGGATTTGCAAACACTGCAATGCGGAGTTTAGTGCTCACCCGAAGCACGACGGTAACAGCCGCCTAGAAGCCCACGTCAAGACCTGCTTGAAGAAAAAGCGGGCGGAGGAGGTAAGTCGCTTACCCGATGATCTTTATAGAATGTATGTTGCTCAGTGGGTTATACGCGATGGTTTGCCTATATCGGCGCCCGAGGGAGAAGGTTTTAACGAATTGATGATGAAGGTGGCGCCGATAAACTATAGGGAAATCTCGTATTATATAAACCACGAGACAATTATCAAATTTTATAACGAGCAAAGGGCCGCTTTAGAAGAAATGTTCCAACAATCTGCTTACAAAGTGTCTTTAACGTCGGATTGTTGGAAAGGCCATGACAATGATGATTATATTACGGTCGTAGCTCACTTTATCAACGATAATTGGAAAATGGAAAAGCGTATCATAGGTTTTAGGCCTTTGAGGGTTAGGCACACATCAGTAAACCTAGCCGAGGCGATACTAGAAGTTTTGTCGGATTGGAACCTTAAGGATAGGGTAGTTTCTATTACGTTAGATAACGCAAGTGCCCACGCCAATGCCGTAGAAATAATGAAGGAAAGTTTGACCAATTTTAGGGACGATTGTTTTCATCAAAGGTGTGCGTGTCATATTATAAACTTGATAGTTCAATCCGGCTTAAAAGTTATTTCCGATAGTATCGCCAAAATTAGGAACACGATTTTGTATATACGATCATCTACTATGCGTACAGTTTCTTGGGAAGATTATTGCAGGGCTCACGGTTACCCGGTAAGAACGTTTCAACCGGATATGCCGATCCGTTGGAACTCGACCTACATGATGTTGGATGCTGTCCTACCCTACAAGGAGCTTCTTACAAACTGGATCAACAGCCTGGAACAAGAAGACCGCGAAGACATCACTCCGGACGATTGGCTCACCGCCATCCAATTCCAGGCTTTTCTACAACTTTTTAATCAAATTACTATTGATTTATCTCATGTTTACTCACCCACGTCGCAGAGAGCTTTGCCCGCTATTTTTGATATACTTTGTCATTTTGAAACCGCTAAACGTAATGCTTTATTTACCGATGTACTAACCCCCATGATTGCAAAGTTTCAGAGTTATTGGAGTCCTGAAAACCTCTCATTTCTATACTGTGCCGCTGTGATCGTGGATCCGACACTTAAGCTTTCCAGGCTGCAGGAGGTCTTAAATTGCATGCAAGAAATCACGGGGGAGGCCTACATGACGCACAATTACTTCGATGCGGATCAGAAGATGAAGGCTCTTTACCAAGAGTACGAGCAAAAATATAACGACATCGAAGATCAGTGGGAGGAAACGAATCAACAACAACCACAAACTCAAGTAATTTTTTAACTTTATTTCTTAAGATTAATTATTTTTATTTCCTAACATTACTCTAAACTTTAATATTTTTGGTTCAATATAGGGCGGACGCGGGGGCGGTGGTTCACAATCACCATACGTGTACAATCACCGTTTATTCTACAACCTTACGGCTATTGGGCGCGGCAATGCATCGACTTCTTCACCGTCTTCACAAGGAAGTGGCGGTTCGGGATCTCGAGTTCTTGGTCGACGTCAACGACGACACAACATCGACGAGTACGCCCGTTTCTGCAACCTTCCTCCGACACCGTGCCCAAATGAAGGCCTCGACATTCTTCAATGGTGGCAAGCAAATCGATCGGAGTGTCCGGTCTTATCCTTGTTGGCTCGTGACATTCTCACCATCCCGGTCTCAACGGTATCATCGGAGGCGTCATTCTCAATGGCCGGAAGGATGTTAGAGCCTCGCCGCAAGTCTACAAAATCATTGATGGTCGAGATCCTTATGCTTTCGAGAGATTGGATTATGGCCAAGAAACGACAACAAGAAAACGATATGTACGACCGAGAATTGGCGAATTACTTTTCACAGATTCAAATGTAATTCGTTTTCAATTGTTCGTTTTCTTATTGTACTTTGAATTTGTAACTTCGTTTGCCGTTGTAGTTGTACTTTCCCGTACCTTTGAGTTTGTTGAATAAAGACACATATTTATTTTCTTTTGTTTTGTTGTTGTATGTTTTATTGTTTTATTTATCTCATAATTATTTTTTAAATATTTCAAACACTTAAAATAATTTTAAAATTTTATTTTTTCAAAACCGAACTTAATTACCAAATGTTTAGATTTAACCAAGTAAACGAAACGAGGACTAAACAATAAATAACAATAAATAACACAATTAAAAATTAAAAAAAAAGATACAAAACCTGGAACCGGATATATCCGGGTTTTTTTTTTCCCCGGACCCGGATATATCCGGTTCCGGGTTTTACTAAAAAAAAAAAAAAATTCCGACCGGATGGTAAAAACCCCTACATTTTGGGGACTAGGCGTGGCGGACGTGTTATCACAGATCCCGTCGATCTGTCACCGTATACTTTACCATTTCCGCATTATTTTTCATGCGGATTTGCTCTAACTAAAATTACCGGATCACCCTAAAAAATTATTTCCAACTGAAAAATCATTTTGGCATTTTATCAATCTAGCTCTGATACTATTGTTAAGTTTTTTTTTTAGGAATTAAAGCATAAATAATAGAAAATCCTAGAATATAAATCTAGATAAAATGAACAAAAAAAATGAAATTCTAACCGGTTTTGCTACCCTTGATGAAGTCGATTGTTGTCGACTTTTCGGGATTCTCTTCGCCTTATCGAATTCCTTTGCTCTTCATCGGGTGCTCGGGATCACAACTCCAGACCGGTCGGTAACAACTTTCTTCTCTATCTCATTCACTACGTCGCTTCAGGAACGTGTTTCTCATCGATCGTCCGAAATCACCTCGCCGGACTACTAGACTCTTGTTAATGATAGAATGACGGGACCTCTCTTGTTCTCGAGAACAGGAGAAATTCGACTAAGCTCAATGATGGGGTTAGCTCGAAATTTATCTCTTGCATCAGAGAGTTATGATTGCTTAATGAGGTGCTAATCATCACCTCATATAAATAAGCATTGGGTTATGATTGGATATACTTGGGCATTTAATTGATCAAGCCATTAAGTCAGAATAATTTAATTAATATTATAAGCTCATGTGGGCCCAATGCTAATTTTGGACACTTAACCTTTTTAGAACTAATGATCGAGAAATAGCCCGGAAAATAAGAAAGATCGAATGTCATATTGAACTTCAACTTGAAACTACTGAACCAATTTCAACTTCCTCCAATCCGTACCGGCCTTCATCATCGTCACAAACTCTTCATAGTTTATCTGTCCTTCCTGAAAGTTTATCGAAGCAAATTCACTCGAACATTGAGAATTTTGGCATAAAGCGTTCGCATATTATATATATAGAGGAAAATTAACCTTGTCTGGGTCCACGTCTTGCACGATGGCATTCATAATTTCCTTGATTTCTTCATCCTCGTATATCGCAAAGGCCCTACGAAGCTCGTTGATTTCAATGAACCCAGTGTTGTCTTCCTCGTACATGGAAAAGGCGCGACGGAGATCGTCGATTTCGATAAATCCATCTCCATCTATATCGAAGTAATCAAACGCTTTTCGTAACTTCTCTCCGTCACTCGCCATCTCTCCACCATCTACAGACCCGTCCTTGTCCACATCACCCTGAAAATTGTTTCTCGTAAGTACCACTTGTGTTAGAAAAACAAACAAAAGAAGCATCACTTGAACCATTAAAGTTGCGGAGAACGGAGAAGTTCTTACGGCGTCCATAAGAATCTGATGACCGATATTATGAAATATGGATTTTAGCTCCTCCGGGTTGATCCTTTCTTCCTCTCTGGTATCCAGGAAATGAAGAACTTTCTTAACTCCCGCAACTTTTTTCACTGACATGTTCTCAGCAATTACCTGTTGAGAAGAAAAAATAAATAAAAAAATCAGGACACACTAGAACGAAATAAGGGATTTTTCTAAACCAATTTACAATCCTAAAAAATTAATGAAGATCAGTACATAGCTCAAACATTACCCTTGGCGCTTGTTTCTTGAGCTTGTTTATCACGGTTTCTCTGTCGTCGTCGTCTGACCCTAACAGTTTGATCACGGCTTCTATTTCAGCACCCTTCCCAAAGATTTGAGATTCTTCGACTAGACCCGTCGAAGGCGGCCCCTGCCACTGTTTCTTCTCGGCGAAAGTCTGTTTGAGACCAAGCAGTTCCATGTGTTTCAGAATCTCCGCCAAGCGATCTAGAATACTCCTGATTCCGTTCTCTAAATCTCGATCATTCGAAGGGCGGGAAAAGGAAAATATCTTTGGCCTTTTGGATCCACGAAGCTCGCTGGCGATAGCACGAGAATCTCCGAGCGGAGCCTCGTGCGCGATCATATCGTCGAGCACCGCAGTGAGAGAGCTCATCGTAATCTCGAGTCTCTTAACAAGACTTTGAAAGTCAGCGTCCTTCTTTCCCTTGATCAAGTTGACAACATCAGAGGAGGCAATCCTGTCAAACAGAACCTGAACGCCACCAGCGAGGACGGCCTGGAAAACCGATTCCAGGATATACTTTGCATCCATGATTCACTGATCTGTACCGTCTTTCCCAGAATGATTGCAGTTCACAACCTCAAAAGAGAAGTCAATGGCGCCTTGGAAGAGAGGCAAAGGAAGGAGAAAAATAAAATAAAAGAGACGGGTAATTGGCGTCAATAGCCCATGAACTTTGAGTATGCTTGTAACTAGCACTCTAAATTTTGAAAATTGTTGCGAGACTCTCTCCTTTTTTTTTCTTTTTTCTTTTTTAATGGAGTGACACTGTTGATCAAGATTATATAGATTATATGTACTTGTATTAAGAAATATATTTTCATGATAAGAACAAATGGCATTATTAGACTCATACATTATCGACCAAGATTACATATATATGTAATTTATGTGTCTCAAGAGATTGAACACTGAATTCAGATATCAACGATGTTAGGAAGGATGTCACGACAAATATATCAACACACAATATTGAAGCCAGATTACCAAATATGCGTATAAGTAAAGAGACAAATGGACACGCGATATTTGGTAACGCAGTTCACGAACTCCTCGTGGGAACCTACTTACTCTGCGGAGCACTAACCCGGATGCTTTATTACACTGGAAAACATTCAACAATGTACACGGTCATACATGATACAGTATCATTGATACTTATATGAGTTTCACAAGAGAAAAAATAAATTCATCCTCAATACCAGGCGCAGCTTGTGATCCGAATCCAGAAAAAAAACTTGCCTTCAGAACGATCTTGCGATTCTTCAACTATCTATAGCTAGTCGTCACTCCACATACTAAATAGTTACACTGAATTTACCGATTGGTGTATTAGCACATACTCTTGAACTTTGAAATAGTAAAATATACTTCTGTAATTAAGTTTTTGGCTATACATATGAATTCAACTGTTATTATAACACACTGGTGGTAAAATGCAATGGCTTGTTGTTTATTTGTTTCCAAAAATTACTAAATAATTGTTAAATTTAAGTATATTTTGTAAATCATTATGATCAATATTACAACTTGTAATTAAAAACTAAATTAAAATGCCTGGCCAAAATCAAAAATCTGAAAGATCATCAAAAGGTGCAAATGCCAAGAAATGTAAAATTGAGAGAATTTTATTTTATTTTAATATTCGAAGAGCTAATTGCAAATATTCTCAAATTTCAAAAGGGGTATTGACACCAATTACCTAAAAGATAAAAGGCAATAAGTCAAAATACTAAAATACAATTTTGATGATGAGTTGTAAAACACTATTCTCTTTCTTTCCTTTCATTTTCTTAGAGCAACACCAGTGAGACTGTAAAACGCTATTTTGCAGTCCCTAATACACACAATGCAAAGGCGAAAATTGCATAAAAATGGTGTAATTTTTTTTTTTTACAGAACCGCATCATATTTAAACTGTTATTGTTATTTGTTCACAATGATAAAATTGTGCAATAATTTTTTTAAAAAAATTACTGCATAAGTACTTAATAATGATTTATTAATAAAATTAATTGTAATTTTAAGTATTTAATTGTGACACATGTACTTAATCTTTTTTTTTTTTAATATATAAAATTATGGTCGACGACATTATCAAGAAAGCGAAATGCGTCACAAATTATAGTCACCAACACCGTCAATAAGACCGAGTGCATCACCGACACCGTCGAGAATGCTGTGTGTGTCATTGATACCACCAAGTACATCATACATTATCGACAACGCCGACTGCGTCGCCGGTAATACCGAGTACATCACCGACATGAGGGACAACTAAGCACCACCATGGTCCACGCCGGAAAAGATAGAAGTCGAAGCAAAAAAAAAAAGAAACCTTTGAAGTGGTCCCCAACAACGAAAGAAAAAAAGAAGGGAAAAAAAAACTTCGGAGGTTTTTGAGAGAATATCGGAGATAAATGTGGTCTCATTCGCGGATATCTTGCTATTTATATAAAGTTCAGAGGTAAGGTAAAATGGAAAACAAAAGTAAAAGCGGTTATTTTTTTTAGTTCTAAAACAAACTTTTAATGAATTCTCCGTATATATATTCATCCAGGAATTGTTATTATTTCACTAACCGATTAGTTTGTATACTATATTGTTTAATTTAACTTAATATCAATGTTTATGATTTTAGAATTTAGACATGATTGCAAATTATTAAAAAAAAAATCAATTTCTAACATATTCTCTTTAATTTGTACTATTATATCCGGTTACGGTGAACAAAGTTGTGCTGTATATTAGTCAAACAATTTAATTTGTTTGGTATTCAAAGTTGTGGTTACCATTTCAATATTCTCTTCCACTTGCATATTATAATGTTTGGGATTAGCTTATAATGAAAGTAACAATGAGAGTATCCAATAATATGCTCCGTAGACTTAGAAATTAAAAAATAAGAAATGGTATGAAATACCAATTTATCTACAAACCTTTTTAAAACTGCCTATAATTTCATTAATCTATATTCTATCTATTTTGAATTAACATTTTTTCCTAAGCAAGAACGGGATGGAGTTCCACTGAGAATAAAACGACGTCGAATCTAATAATTGTAGTTAAATCAAAGGCGTATAAATGTGCTACTACTTAAAGGAAAGAGTAAAGGAATACCTTATTCCTAACTAAGAGGCCTAACACCCAAATAATAGGTCATGCTAAGAAAAAAGCTCTAAAATCAAATCAACATCTGGCTAATATCTCTGTTTCAAATGGCGCAAATCTAGATTCTTTTTCGAGGTCAAATGTCCCTTCGGTTGATATCCCTGCGTAAGAGACGTCGGTAATATTAACATGGAATCTAACACGAAAGTTACGGCTAACACGGTAAAACATCGACATTTTCCCAATGAAAAACGGAAGTTTACCTTAACAAGGCTTTCCATACTTGCTACCGATCGCGTCTTAAAACCACTTTGCGTCTTTATTTCAGGCTTTAAAGCTTTTTCGCTGTAGCGACTCATCGGCCTTCTACGCTACACATGCTGAAGAGTTTGGTTTCGGCTGTCTTTGACTTCCAGGAATTTAAAAAAACGAAGTTTAACAGAGCAGAAATTTATTGAAACGAGTATGTAAGATTAAAAAAGAAAAAGAAGCTTCATACATGATTAAGTAGATTCCATTCGTACCAACTATCTTTTCACGTAGTCTAACACAAACCGACACGCTGAGAACGTCCACACAAACTTCAGAAAAATAAATTTGCAAACTGTGATAATACATATACACACACATATAAGGTTTGTTTTTTTAATGAAATCTAATCAATATACGATACGCATCGGTTTTGTGGTACATCCATGAAAATTGGATTGGTAAAATCAGTATCGTTTTTTTTAAATCTTATAAAAACTCCTTCGGCAAACACTAGTTCACATATGACAATGAATTCTAGTTGGTATTCGAGTTCACTTAGCGAGATTTTGAGCTTCTGAAAAAACAAGTGACCAACTGAACTTATATTAAAAAAAGAAAACACTAACAGAGAAGTTATTCGATCCAAACAAAGAGACAATTTATATTGCAGCGTGCAAAGCTGCCCCTAAATGGCATGTATATCATTATGAGTTATGACAAGAAATTCATAGATTTTCACTTTATTTTATATAGGGTTAATAGCGGCATAAGTATCCAATATTTAGATTTTTTTTATCGGCATAAATATCTGCCGACAATCTGACAGTCCAAATTAATTAACTATTTAATTTATGCAGGAGTTCTTTAGTATTTGTTTCCTAATTTATCACGATCGGCAGATTATCTGATGGTCCAAATTAATTAAGAATGCAGAAACTGGAGACGGGGTTTTTTAACGTGGTTCAGGCCAAAAGGTTTAGTTCCTTACATCCACGATTCTTTTATTGATAAGAGTTTACACACGCTCACATACACACAATATTTACATAACTCTCTTCGAGATCGCCATCCGTGATCGGGAAAATCTTACTCTCCTCATGGAAAACCTGCAAACCAATTATTACTTAGTCTTCAATGGTAGATTAAACAAATTAACTAAAAAATCAGAAATTTGGAGAAAATAGAGTCAGAAGATAAACGGGCACATATATCAGTTGAAGAAAATAACCTTGTCCATTTCCACGGCTTGCATGATGGCGTTTGTGATTTCTTCGTTATTGTCTTCCTCTTCATCCGCCAGGGCCTCACAATGCTCGTCGATTTCAACAATCCGTTTAGATTTCGATAATAAGTCAGAGCCCAACTTCCTGAAGACATGCAAGAATGTATTGCTTTTCATGTAGTCTGACACAAACCGACGCGTTAAGACATTGTGGAAGAAGGTTCCTTCCGGGCTTCTCCTTCCTTCACAGAGATGATGATTGCTGCATTCATCAAATGGTCTGACGGGATATATATAAGCGGTTATACGGAGCTCAATTGCAGAGAAATTAAGATAAAAAAGAAAGAAAAAACAGAGCAAGGGGAGATTCAGTTTGAGACCTTTCTCATCCCTTTCAACTTCTGTAGTAGTTTCGCCAAGTGCCGGGCCAATACCCAGAAGAAACCTTGCATGAACAAAAGAATCGCGATTAAGAAAAAAATTGCAGTTCCTATCTTCTTTAGAACTTACACCTACTTATAATTTGCTCACTCCATTATCGCTCTCAATAGTATTAGCATTTCATCACACCCTAACAGCAAGTCCACTCAAACTTCAGAAAACTACATTTCCGAAATATATATACACATATATACACACATACATACATATATATTCTCAGGACGCGGACACAACAGCTCACGTACTGCAGTGAGTCAGTGCCAATTAAACTTCGAGTTCGACTCATCAATTGCACTCATGCACAACATTTCTATATATAGTCATATATATTAGTATTATTCCGACATCGATGTTTTAAATTTGTATAGTAACGTTATGGCCAATGAAAATTTCTTCAAGGTCCATACCATTTAGCTTAGAAAGGTTCTTGCAGCTGAAACTGGATAGCTGAAGCTAGTGAAAATTCACACTGAAAAGAAAAAAGAAACAAAAAATAATTAAGTCATGAGCTTGTATAAATTTAACAGATGAATGCAGCCTAAAGCACGAGAGGGAGGAAAAAGCATCTACCTGCAATTGCGGGGAATTAGGTTATGTTGTTCCACGGTGAACTTCATGTTGGGAAAACAGAGGCTAAAATAAAGAACAAAGGCTTTTTAATCGGAAGAATACTGGACTTTTTCATTAATTAAAGCATACGCATAGTGTGCCTCTTATATAGACTACCACTTATGATGAAGAGAACTCTCTTTCCCTTCTCTCTCTATTGTGCAAAACTCCTCATGTACTCCCTGAATGTTCGTAGATTTTTGTCGCCGTCAAGCAAAACGGCTATTTCTATCTTATACAACAATATAAAGTTCTATAGATTTTAAAGAAAATAAAGCATATGCAACAACTCAAAGATAATTGGGGGAACTTGCTACTTGTAGTAAATATGAGAGGTGATGAAGCTGCCAAAATCCCTATTATCATTTCACAGTTATTATTTCCATATGAAACAAATAGTTTTGCAGTTTTCTTTTCTAAGTCAAATCTGAATTCACTTTAGGGTTAATGCGAAAGTATACTCGGTATTTTGATTTCGTGGTGGCATAATTTTATTTTATTTTACGGTCACAATTTTCAATGTCCACTATTTTTTTCTTTTCTTCAGAAATTCCTTAGCTTGTTTTTAAACCCGTCAATACTAAAATGAAAAGAAAATAAAAAATAAAAAGCAAACGGTTGAAAATTTGTAAGAGTGCCTGTTTAAGAATCAACTGCCAAAATCCAAATAAATTGATTAAAAAAGTTGACAAAATTTCAACGAAAAATAAATTAGTAAATTTTGAGAACTTTGATCATAAGAAAAAGTAAGATTTATAACGCTACTAAGAAATTAATAGATTTTAAGTAATTATGTTGCTATTAGCCTTTAGATTATATATATATATATATATATATATATATATATATATAATAGTTTAATTAAATGTTATTTTACAGAGGATTTAAAATATTATCCACAACATATAGCATCTTCTATATGATAACACGAATATCCTATGAGACGGCATATTCTAGAAAGCATATAAAACATGCCAATATTTCATTTTTGGATTTAGATTCAAATTATTGGTACTTGGTAGCAGAGTATCGTATTAGGGAAATTAATAAAAGGATAATTAACTTATAGTATGTTTCTTCGTCATATTTAAGTTGTATATATGTTAATATATGAAGGATAATTAATACTTTCTTCTTCTTTTTTTCTTTCTAAAGGCATTTATTAACACTTTTTAAAAGTTGAAAAGTATTTTAAAGGATTGAATTGCTATTCCTTTTCAGTTATTTATATTATTTTGCGTTTTTTTTCTTTTATTATTAAAAATATAAGTAGGACGGTAAGAAAAATGAGAGAAGGAAAAACTATACGGAAAACAATAAACGAAAAAGCTTAATATAAACTAATAAAAAAATAAGGAAATAAAAAAGCTAATTATTAACACATATTTTAATGGAACAATAGAAAATCAATATTTAAAATATAGTATACTTCACCAAACTTTTTTGATATTAAACAATAAAATTACATTTATTCGAAAAGCCTAGCAAGGGATGATCAAGGCAATGGCAAGCTCTAATGACCGAGTAATGATCATTTGAAATTATTACGTACATAGTATAGAATATATATGACATGTCGGTATGATCAGTTGACGCCGAGGGTTTCGCAAGCATCAACCTCGTAATTGCACCGACATATCGGCGGAATACTTCTGGTGCACGCGCAACCATCACAGCCGCTCCTCCAAGGGCATCCACCAACCAGCTGGTCTCTTTGGTAGCATTTCGTCTGGCCGGACTCCTCCTGGCACTCACAGGTTGAAGTGATCTGTGCCTCGCCTACACGTTCATCGCCCGAAAGGAAATTAGCGACAAGAAAAAGAGTATTGATTCAGAATATAGTAATTTATAATAAGCAGGAAAAAATGAGGCAATGATTGTATATTATAGTAAGGATTCTACTTTAAAAGGAGACAACGGAAGAACATTATTTATAAAAGTCATGAAATACTATTTTGTTATTTAATTACTTTTGATATATATTTCATAATACTTAAGATGCTACTAATTATTAACATATTCAGAAGTGCAGGTAGAATTCACAATGAGTACATTGTTTTGATACATAGTTTTTGTTAGTTGTTTCATATGCATAAAATTTTTATTGGAGTCTCGTTTTTTTCTTTGTGTTTTTTGAATATAATCTCGTTGGATTCGGATTCGCTTGCAACAATACCTGGTCTCCGTCTTCTACTTATATTATATATATATATATTTATATATATATATATATATATAAAAGATACTGTAAAAGAAAGAAAAGAGAAAAAGATATGATTGCAGTTAATATATAGTACCTAAGGCAGCTGAAACCAAGAGCACTAAGAGCAGGATTGAGAGCTTGTTGAAGGCCATTTTGAATGAGAAATAATTGAATGATATTTAGATGACTAGGATTTGCTGTGATGATATGATATAACGAGCTTCTTCTACTTAAATATATATAGGCTAATCATGTGACGGGTTAGATCTAATAGATAAGATCAACCATAAAATATTAATATACGTTTCTATGTACACGTGTGAATGTGATTCAATTTTTTCGTCGTTGAAGTAATAAATGCATCAACTTGACGCGAAACTATAGCTTGGGACCAAGCGAAGCCTTTGTTTATTTCCTTAATTAAGTTGTATCAATCTACACAAATAGTTTATAATAGTTTATGAATTTCCCTAGACATCAAGTTTGACAAAAAGAGGGATTATATTGACATTATCAAGAGCTCAAAACATGAGGCAGAAGAGAAATGATTCGAACTATGGATTCAAACATACGGGTTTTGAACATTAAAAAAAACAAAAATATTTTGTTTAAAATTAGATTAAAATTAGGTTAATAAAAGTAAATGTACTCAAATCTTTACATTTATATACTTATATAAAAAGAAAAATCTCATTTAAACGACATTACATGCTATAAATTAGCTTATCAGCAATCAATTTTACACTTCATCCACCTTTCATTCAAATTGATTCATTATTTTATAAATTAAATATACACTAATTAGACTAAATGCATTGATAGTGAAATACATGCGTTATGATTACATAACTAAAACGTTATTGCAGATATAAATTAAATATGCATTAAATGCATTTATATGGAAATGCATGCATAAACATGCATGTACTAAAACGTTATTTTCTCTATATTATATAAAAGAAAAATGTTTGTGAGATGTCATATGGCACTCCAGAAAACTAAAAGCACAAATATCTTGTTCCTATTTGATTTTTCTTTTTTCAAATTTTACCTTTTCTTTAATATAAAAATACTATCTGTAGTTCCCTTCCTGTTATATGTCGATCTAAGGTCCCTCTATCTCGAGCTTCATTTTGCTCTGTGCGGTGAAGAAGATAGTTAGTTTCTTTCGAGACTTTGAACGTGAAATTAAATATGAATCCACTTACTTTTCATTTAATACTATTTATTGGAACTAGGAGATGATAAAGAAAAATAAATGAGGGCCTACTTTTCTCAAATAATTTATTTTTTTAATTACTCTTCCTATCCTCACTGCTCAATTAATTGAGGATAAATCAAATAATATTAAAAATTTAAAGAAATTTTAAAGCTAAATTCATATTTATCTACTTGTGTTGCTGTCTCCATGAATAACAACGTACTAACTGTTTAAATAATAAGAAGGTAATAATAGGAATAAGTAAAAAAAAAAAAGTTTTTGTTATAGTATAAAAAATTAATTTCCATGCTTCGAATAAAATAATTATAACTAAGTGTATTAATATTTTAATCAAGAATATAAGGGCCTAAAAAAATGCTTCGCCTAAGGCTTCTTAAAACTCATGTCCGGTCATATATATTTATAGCATGCATGGCACTAAAGTTGACCAAATTCTTGATTATATGAAACACTAAAATTACATGTACTCGAAAGCCTCAGAGCAAGGGATGATCAAGCGATGTCAACTAACGATCGAGACATGATCATTTGAGATTATTACATAGCATAGAATATAGACGACATATGTATATAGATAAATATCGACGACATATATATATATAGATACAGTAACTCGCGGTATGATCAGTTGCAAGCAGCGACTTCATAAGTGCACCAACACGTCGGTGGTAAACTTCTGGTGCACGTGCAAGGATCGCCGCACGCAGCCGGGCATCCGCCAACCAGCTCGTCTCTCTGGTAGCATTTCGTCTGGCCGGACTCCTCCCGGCACTCGCAACTTGAAGTGGTCTGTGCCTCACCTACACGTTCGTTGCCCGAAAGAAAAACAACAAGAAAAGACTACTTATTCAGAATTTGATTGACATACCTCTACTCAATTTATAATTTAGTAGAAGAAAATGAAGCAGTGACTATTTGTATATTTTAGTTAAGATTCTCCGCTTAGATCGGAGACAACGGCGTAACATGATTTATAAAGTCCAGAATAACTATTTTTGTTATTTAACTACCTTTGTCACTATATTTAACTCTTATATATATTTTAACTGATTTTGAATTCCCTTTTTTTCTTCTGTTTCTCATAATAACGGCCTCATTAATTAGGATCCGTTCATAATAACGTCCTCGTTAAAAAAAAAAAAAAAAGATCCGAATTCACTTGCAGGTATTTCCAGTTGGGTCTCCATCCTCTACTCAACTCAGTATTATATATATATATACATATATATATATTTATTTAAGAGATATTGTATATAATAAAAAAAAAAAAAAGAGAGAGAGAAAGAGATTGTAATTAGTACCTAAAGCAGATGAAACCAAGAGCACTAGGAGCACGATTGAAAGCTTGTTAAAGGCCATTTTGAATGGGAAATAATTGAATGAGATTTAGATGTTGTGATATATATGATATAACAAGCTTCTTCTAATTGGTATATATAGGCTAATCATGAAAGGAGTTAGGTCTAATAGCTAAGATCAATCCCCAAAATATTATATATATATATATATATATATGTGTGTGTGTGTGAATGTGAATGTGAATGTATTTTCAATGTTTTCGTCATGGAAATAATGAATGCAACAATTTGACGCAAAGTAAAGCTTGGGACCATGCAAAGCCTAGCTTTGTTATTTCCTTCAGTTGTATTTACACAAATATTTTATATACACTAAAAAAAATAGCTTATGATGAACTTTCTTTAGACATCAAGTTTGACCAAAAGTGGTCGGCTATTGCCTATTGATATTATAATTGATACAGTGGCGGAATTAATATTTTTATTTCAGGGGATGGAACTCAAATATTTTAAATTTAAAGAGGATTGAATAAGTCTAAATATTAAGAAATTGAATGATTTATGGGAAAGTTATGACTTAAGAGTTTTTAGAGATTTTGAAGTTAAACTCAATTTATTTAAAAAAAAAAAAAAAAAAAAAGCTCTAAATTTCTATTGTTAAACGGAAATTTATTAACAAATTAACTTCCTTAAGTCGTTTTATTTTGTGTGGATGGGCATCGAACACTTTGAACAAGTAAACACGCATATACATTTGGTTAGAGCTCTAGAGTCTTGCTATCTCATCTATGGAGTGACAACTAGTTGTATCATCGTTGTTGTGACTTGTGACAATCATCTATTCCTTAAGTCGTGAATGTCAAACCTTGGTTATGAGCCATCAATGGCCCATTAAAGATAGATTTAAGAACTAATGATAATAAGGATTTATTTATATATATATATTTTTAGTTTTAATCTTGATAATATATGTATATTTTTAATTTTTTATTGGAATAATAGCGGCATAAGTCCTCAACCTTTACTCAACTGGGGCGGCATAGCCCCAACCCCATTTAATAGCGGTATAAGTATCAAAAGATGATTTTCGACCATATTTGACTAACGGAAGTAGTCAACGTTTGCGTGGTCAGCTTCTCATCAACATGGACGCCACGTAATCCGACATGTCACCATACATGTCATCCTCGTGTCATCAAATTTAATGCAATCGCCATTAATTTTGCATTAAATTTGATGACGCGAGGATGACGTGTATGGTGACATGTCGGATTAAGTGGTGTCCACGTTGACGAGAAGCTGACCACGCAAACGTTGACTACTTTCGTTAGTCAAATATGGACGAAAATCATCTTTTGGTACTTATACCGCTATTAAATGAGGTTGGGACTATGTCGCCCCAATTGAGTAAAGGTTGAGGACTTATGCCGCTATTATCCCTTTTTTATTTTATAGCTTGAAAAGTAAATACTACAGTTATGTGTAATTTAGGTAGAACTACAAACATTATTATAGCTTCATAAGTAGAGTAAAGTAAATATCATTATTATCCCCTTTTGAATTCATCAATCTAGCTTTACCAAATATCCCATGAAGTTCTTTTGTATCCATTTATCTTTGAACTTGATACTCTATATCGAACTACCCTATGAATTATATTTGTATTCGTTTGCCCCTCTTAAAAATTTTATCATTTTGCCCCCTTAAACTCATTTTTTCTTCAAAGTATGACATTGTGTCTAATGCTCCTTCTCCCTTATGGCCTTACATATATATTTCACAGTTTTACAATTATAAGACAAAATCACCAAGTTCAAATAGTTTGATCGTGATTGACAAGCTAGACAACCAAGGCCAGAAGCCAAACAATATCGTGAGGGACTATCAAGAAAGATGAAATTCTTTAAAGCAATTTACAAATTTTTCTATAAATATAAAGATAAATAGTCGAATAATTATAGAAAGAAAGAAAAAACACACAAAATTGTCTGTAAATTTATTTAAGTAAACACAAGATGGGTTTATGTACAAATTTTGAGGAAACATGACGACTTCATAAAACCACAACAAGTCTAGTATTTTGGGAAACAACTGCCAGAATTAAAGAAAAAAACAAATCAAAAGTATCAAACGTTACTGCAATGACAACAATGAAAGATTGCTTGTGTATGTGTTTCACATTCGAACAAATATTACATTAGCATAATTAGATAAGTATTCAAGCCATTTCTAGAGCCAATGGCAACCCTTTACATTTCTCCACAACGTTTTTGCCGATTCTTTCCAGTTTCGGGTTAGTATTGAGGTTGTTGTCAAACGCGCGCGTGCTCCGAGGATAGCTGTCGGGAATGGGCTGATCAGTGCCCATGATACTTGCAACCTGATGACTTCGTGTGGTAACAAAGATCTTGCTTCCTCAAGCCCCGTCAACGAGAGAGGCTTCTTCAGGACTTGTCAATCCTGGTGTTTGTCGTTCCAAATATCATCCAACACGGTTAAGAACTTCTGATCTCTCAGCTTTTCGTTAGCTTAAATTGAAGCGAGTTGAGGTCGCAGGTCGTACAAAAAAGAAAGCAACCGAAGCAGTGCAGTGGTGACCCTGCAAACATCGAATTGCTCGGGGACCCAAACCCAGAGCTTGAGCGCAATAGCAAAGCATCACTTTAAGTGCAAGGAAAGAAAATCATAACTCAATATCAATGCTGGAATAATTCTATTTCGCTTATCGAAGCTAGGAAAGACCCTGAATTTGCATGTGTCAATTCTGAAGTATTAATATATCTATTCAATTATGTAAATCAAATAGTAGTCGATAATTTTTGCGTTGGTACAATCATATGATGTTGCGATTATGGCATATGTTCAATTCATGATGGCTCCTACAGTAATATATTTATTAAACTCTTAAAAAAGACACTTTTTTTTAAAGATATAATTCTAAATGAGACAGTGGTTGATAACTTGTCCAATGATAATTGACTATGTTTTGCACTTATGTATGTTCAATTATGGATGGCACCTACATTCATATATTTAAACTCTTATACACATATTTTTCAACTTATATTCAATCTAACGCAATTAAAAGCAAATTATTATATAAAAATAAAATAGACAATTATTTTCAATTGATATATGTTTAAAAATATATATAGTGAAACACATATGCTTGAAATAACTCAAAATTCATAGATATTACTCTCGAAACTGAAAAGAGTTTTCTAGCAATTCAATATTCTTCTATCAATTGAATTATTAAAAAAACTGTTGGTGTTTAATTTCCCAAAATACCCTTGGTAAATGTACCTTGTTAAAATGAAAAAAAGTTAAACGAGATAGAAGGGATGTTAGTGGGTCCAAAATCCAGATTTTCATTATTAGATCCGGAACAATGGTTCGGATTTTGAGGTTTTGAAGATTCAAAATAGGTTCTGATTTTGAAGCTATAAAATTTGCATTTCATGATATGAGTTTAAACTCGGTTTTAAAATTAAAATCCAAATGTAAGCTACGAGTGAAATGTCTCTCTCCTTTTAATCAAGATTAAATTCCTCACAACTTTGATTGTCCTTGATTCTTTCAGCGAAAAACGGAAAGAAAGAGATTGAAAAACAAATATCTACAATTTCATATTTAGACTTTTGTAAAATTTGGATTGAAAAATGAAGAAAAAGTGCTCTAAAATCAGAGTACTGTAATTAGTACTAAGTATTTTCAATTTCCATAATGAGGTCAAAATACCATACATATGTAAAAGGGTTAATTGCGGCAAAAATATCCAACCTTTGGTTAAATTCTCTGCTGTGTATACAACCTCCGTAAATGGCGGCAAAAGTACCCAAACTTTCCATTTGGGAGTTGACCAAAAAAATCACCTATGTGGCAATCACCCTTTGCCACGTGGCATGCCACATGGCACTTGGCCGCCGCGTGGCATGCCACGTAATTATTATTTTTAAATAATTTTTTTTAAAATTTTTTTAAAAAAAAAACTTTTTAATTTTTTTTTAAAAAATAAAATTATTTTTCCATAATAACCAATTATGAGTATTTAAATTTAAATATTCATTATTAGTTTTGTTATTAAATATAATTATTCATTTTAGAAAAGTGGATCAAACAAAATAAATAAAGAAAAAAATCACCGTTCATGGTTCACTCAAGCTCCGCCTTCGATCCAGTTCACGGGTGAAATAAAATCGCTTAATATGTTTAGTAAAAATAATCAATAATAACCATATGATTATTTAACGACAATTTTCAAAACAAGAATAATATATAAATAAAAAAACATATTAAACAATTATTATTTATATAAAATACAAACACACAAAAAATATCATGCAAACAAATAAACATAATTTTTTGTTAAATATAAATATGACTACTATTTTTTGTTTTTCAATAAGTGGTGTGTATTTAATTATGTCTTGACTTTTTAAACAATTTTGATGTGTTTATTAGTTATTATTATTATTATTAAACAATTTTATTCGACGCGTGAACCGGATCGAAAATGAAGTTCAAGTGAACCGTGAGCGGTGGTTTTTATTTCGTTCTACCCACTTTTTTAAAAATAAATAATTATAACCAATAATGAATATTTATATTTAAATATTCATTATTTGTTATTATCTTAAAAATATTTTTATTAAAAAAAAATTTGTTAAATTTTTTAAAAAAAAAAAATTTTAAAATTACGTGGCATGCCACGTGGCAAAGGGTGATTGCCACATAGGTGAATTTTTTTGGTCAACTCCCAAATGGAAAGTTTGGGTACTTTTGCCGCCATTTACGGAGGTTGTATACACAGCAGAGAATTTGACCAAAGGTTGGGTATTTTTGCCGCAATTAACCCTATGTAAAATGACAGTTAGTTATTATAGTTTCTCTTTTCTTTTCTTTTTTAATTAGAGTCGTTTTTAGTAGCCTATTCATGCCGTTTTCTTAGTGCTGTCGTTTCTTTCTGTGTACTTTGTTATAAAGTTAGAATGTTGTCGTTTCTTTGATGTGTAGTGTATCTAATATCTTACTACATATTTCAAAGTTCTCTGTCGTGTTTATTACAGGAGGTTTAAATATGTAACGTCTTTTATCTTCTTCTTGTTTTTTTTTTCCTTAATTAACCTCGTTTTTTTGTCTTAAATATCATTTTTAAGTATTACTTCCAAGAAATAAATAGTAAAATAAATTTGAAATTTAATAAACCATTGACATGACATATTGAATAATCAGTGAACATATATTGTTACGAGTATTTGTCAAAACGAGTTAGTATAATTCCAACTAATTTCACCGGCCTCGTAGAATTTGTTTATCGTTTCCTCGTCAACGGCGTCGTCTTCTGTACTCGTTCTTGCAGTGATACCTTGTTTTAACCTCTCATGTAATTTTATTTTTATTTTTTTACGTTAAGTTAACAACGAGCGCTTCTGCTCTCGGGCTTGTTCTATCATCATTTCATTACTTTTCTAGTCCAATTTCCATTGTGTGGTTTTTATCAGGAATTTACGTGAACAAACTGCTATTTTAAATTATGCATCCAAAACATTTTGATTATCCAAGCACTTAAGACAAATATAATTTACTATATTCGTAGTTTCGTCTCATAGCTATTCCACCTCCTCCATATCAAACAAATAGCTAATTCAAATCTGAATTCACATTATGCTAGATCGGGTCAATGGCAAAGTAATTACTCAATATTTTAATTTTTACAGTGGCATAAATTATTCGAAATGCTCAATTTTATATGTTGGTCCACTGTATGTTGTTAATTCGGTCACTATTAAACAAGAAAATAGAAAATGATTGAAAATATCTAAAATAGATACGTGGTTGAAATTTAACTGCATATTCAAAACTTTGAAACTCGAATTAATTGATGAAATTTTGAAGAAAAATAAAATTGTAGATATTGAGAACTTTGAAAGTAAGATTTATATCACTACAATAGAAAAAATATTTATGAATACATAAGTCGCTATTAGCTATTAGATTAGTAGTTTAATTAAAATTTTATTTAATTTTAGAGGATTTAAAATATTATCTACTACATATAGCATCTAGTATATGATAACACGAATATCCTATATAGTCGACCGGCATATTCTAGAAATCATATAATATTAGTACTTGGTAGATTATACTAATACTTTTTAAAAGTTGAAAAGTATTTTTTTAAGGAAAAAAAGCTATTCCTTTTCAGTTATCTATATTTATTTACATTTTTTTTTCTTTGATTCTTTTAAGCCATCATCAGAATAAAAGTAAACTAAGCCGGTAAGAAAAATGAGAGAAAATAAGAAATATACACAAAACAATAAATCATCTTAATAAACGAAAATTTATAAGGAAATAAAAATAATTTTAATGCTTATTAATTAATTGATACATGATGTAAGTGAATTAGTTTTTTTTTTAAAGCTAATTAACACTTATTTTATGGAACAATAGAAAATCAATAAAAATATAGTTCACCAAACTTTCTTGATTTGAAACACTAAAATAACATTTATTCGAAAGCCTCAAAGCAAAGGATGATCAAGGCAATGGCAAGCTCTAATGACCGAGTCATGATCATTTGAGATTATTACATAGCATAAAATATATAGATACAGTAACTTTGTATGATCAGTTGATGCCGAGGGTTTCGCAAGCATCGACCTCGTAAGTGCACCAACACTGCGGCGGAATACTTCTGGTGCACGCGCAAGGGCAGCCGCACCTCCACGGGCATCCACCAACCAGCCGGTCTGTCTGGCTGCATTTCGTCTGGCCGTACTCCTCCGTGCACTCACAGGTTGAAGTGATCTGTGCCTCGCCTACACGTTCGTCGCCCGAAAGGAAATTAGCGATACAAGAAAAAAAGTATTGATTTGGAGTATGGCCATATATAATTAGTAGGAGAAAATGAGGCAATGATAATTTATATATTATAGCGAGGATTCTCCGCTAAAAGGAGACAACGCAAGAACGTGATTTATAAAGTCATGAATTACTATTTTGTTATTAAATTACTTTTGTCATTAACTTTCATAATACTTAATTAACATATTTAGAAGTGTAGGTAGAATTCATATGGACAAACACCTACTGGAGTCTTGTTTTTTTCTTTGTGTTTCCGAATAACAGTCCCGTCGGGATCTGGATTCGCTCGCAAGAATATATATATGGTCTCCATCTTCTACTTAATGTAAAAGAAAAAGAAAAGAATAAAGATACGAGAGGTATTGCCCTTAGTACCTATAGCAGCTGAAACCAAGAGCACTAAGAGCAGGATCGAGAGCTTGTTGAAGGCCATTTTGAATGAGAAATAATCGAAGGATATTTAGATGACTAGGGTTTGTTGTGATGATATGATATAACGAGCTTCTTCTACTTAAATATATATAGGCTAATCATGTGATGAGTTAGGTCTAATAGATAAGATCAACCTTAAAGTATTAATATTACGTGTCTGTTTACACGTGTAAATGTGATTTCAAATGTTTTGTCGTTGAAATAATAAATGCAGCAACTTGACGCAAATTAAAGCTTGGTTGGGACCATGCGAAGCCTTTGTTTATAATTTCCATAAGTTTATCTATCTATCTATCCAAAAAAATATATACTTAATAGTTTATGAACTTTCCCCAAGACATCAAATTTGACGAGAAGTGGGGTTATATTATATATTATATTCTAGGGTAAACTGCGGCTAATGTACCCAATGTTTGATTTTCTGCTGATTATATACCCAATGTTTATTTTTGGCGGCTAATGTACTCAATGTTTGATCCGTTAGATATTTTTGGGTTTTCCGTCAGTTGACCGTTAGAGAGTTATATGTACACTTTTCGTATTTTTGACATAACTCACTCATTTTTTGTCCAAATTTTATGCACGACCTATGGTTGGAAAGATAAGAGATAGATCTACAACTTTAATGTTTTAAGTTTTGTAAAATCAGTTTTAAAAAAATACGAAATTTCAAGTACAACGTAAAACTGGACATTAGTTTAATGCAAAATATTTGTTTCGAGCAAATTTTAATATACTTAATGACTTTTTATGATGAAACGTAAAACTAAAAAGTTGTAGATAAACTTTTTATCTTTTCAACGGTTGTTTATTTATAAATTTTGGACAAAAAATGAGTGAGTTATGCCAAAAATATAAAAGATGTGATGTGAAATAATATTTCATATTTTTGGCATAACTCACTCGTTTTTTATCCAAAATTTATAAATAAACATCCGTTGGAAAGATAAAACATTTATCTACAACTTTTTAGTTTTACGTTTCATCATAAAAAGTCATTAAGTATATTAAAATTTGCTCGAAACAAATATTTTGCATTAAACTAATGTCCAGTTTTACGTTGTACTTGAAATTTCGTATTTTTTTAAAACTTATTTTACAAAACTTAAAACATTAAAGTTGTAGATCTATCTCTTATCTTTCCAACCATAGGTCGTGCATAAAATTTGGACAAAAAATGAGTGAGTTATGTCAAAAATACGAAAAGTGTACATATAACTCTCTAACGGTCAACTGACGGAAAACCCAAAAATATCTAACGGATCAAACATTGAGTACATTAGCCGCCAAAAATAAACATTGGGTACATAATCCGCAGAAAATCAAACATTGGGTACATTAGCCGCAGTTTACCCTATATTCTATTGACATTATTGAGGTTACGACAATTACAAGAACTCAAAACATGAGGCGGAGGAGCAATGCTTGGAAACGGGGTAGTGTTATCAAAACTCGAAAAATACAGGTTTTGAATCACATTTGGATCGGATTCGAATTATAAAAAAAAAATGGTTTGAAATCTAATTAAATTAGATTTGTCAAAAACCGCATCGATTAAAATTGAATCCGAATTTCAAATTTAAAGGTTAAAAAAATTGGAACCCAATTAAAAATTACTAAATATTATGCTTTTTCTTATGTTAAAATTTGAATTTATTTTAAAAGTCATATATGTATTGTAATTCAGTTAAACGTTAATATTTAAATGTAACACTCGAATATTAACATAAAACAAGTCTTTGGTGGAGTTCATTGACTTCAGTAGTTGACGTTTTGCTTTCCCTCGTCGTTTGTCTCTTTTACTTCTACTTTTGTCGCTTTGGTTTTGAATCATTCATTTGTTTTTCTCTTGTCGTTTCTTTTTCTTCTTAGGGTTGGTACTACATATTGATGAAACTCCAAAAGACTTGGATTTTGACGTAGAGAGAAACAAAGCAACTTTTGCCAAAAGCTTCTAAAAATACTTCAACTAACTGGTATTAAGAAGAAAGGCATTGGTATTTATACGGTATAAATTATACCGAGCGAGCACACATTACACGCAAAGAGTAAACCAATTCTACTTACGGTAAACGTAACCTACTTTTAACAAACTAAGTGATTAATTTACTATCTAAAGCTATACAACCTAATAATCTAAAATTAATATCTAAACAAACCGCAAACTAAACTAGGGGCTAGTTTAAGTTCGTTACACAAAAAATTGAATCTCGAAAAACTGAGGTTTTGAAAACAAATCCGGGGGGTGTTCATAGGACATCACTCTTTCTCTCTATGTGCTTGTGAAAGACTGGATTGAGAGCAAGAGCTTGAGCTCCTTCACTATCACACCACGACATCACCGGAGTCTACTATCACACCACGACACCACCGGAGTCTGTTATTGCAGCCTGGACCCGAGCTCCTGTATTAATAGAGGACTTAGCCAAACTAGTTTGGTGGCCGTAGAAGCTAATTCTTTATATTCCGTCTCAGCGAGCCACATCTTTTTGGTTCTTTGCAGACCAAGACACCAAATTTCCGGCTAAGAACACGCAACACCGACTTGTAGTCTTTCGGTCATCGACATTTGATGCCCAACATGGATTAGCAAAACATTCTGTAATTGCAAAATATTGTCTAAACTAAATAAAGACTCTGCCCTTTATGTACCTTGGAACTCGCTTACATGCACACCGATGATTTATAAGAAAACACTTTTCAACTTTTCGAAAGTATAATTAATTTTACGTGATAACGCACCAATGATTTCGAAAATAATATCCATTTCTTCTTCGAACATATTTACATTCATAATAAATTTAATTTTGAAGACACTTTCTCTTCAAACACTTACAACAAACATACAATACTCCCACACCGGACGAAAATCTCACAAAAATGAATAGAATCAACAGTGGAAGAACTATTGATCGAGAAATAGCCCGGAAAAAGAAGGAACGAATTTCGGATTCTTTCTCCATAATGTATTTTTTCAAAACATTTAGCTAATTTGACTCTCTATCTACTTTCGCCCTCTAATTGCAACGATCCGTCCTTCATTAATTTCAAACTGAGACTATTGAACCGATCTCGAGAATATTGCCTTGAAGCTTTCCTCCAATCCGTACCGGCCTTCATCATCGTCGCAAACTCTTCGTAGCTTATTTGCCCGTCCTGAAAGTTGATCGAAGCAAATTCAGTCAAATGTTGAGAATTTTGCCCTGAAACGGTCGCATATAAAATATTAAGGAAATTAACCTTGTCTGTGTCCACGTCTTGCATAATGGCATTTACGACTTCCTCGTTGTTGTCTTCCTCTTCATCTGCTAAGGACTGACGGAGCTCGTCGATTTCAATAAATCCATTTAGATTTTTATCAAAGAAATCAAACGCTTTTCGAAGGTGCTCTTCGTCATTTCCCATCTTCCTCAGATGAACAGAAATGGCCACGAATTCTCCATAATCTAGAAATCCATCCTTGTCCACATCACCCTGTAAATTGTTTCTCATTAGTACCACTTGTGTTTGAAACAAACTAAAGAAGCATAACTTGAACGATAAAGTTGCGGAGAAGTTCTTACGGCGTCCATAAGAATCTGAACATCTGCATCGGGCATCTGATGACCGAGTTTATGCAATCCGGACTTTAGCTCCTCCATGTTGATCTTTCCTCTCTTGCTAATATCCATTAGATGAAAACCTTCCTTTATTCCGGCAACTTCTTCCACTGACAAGTGCTCGGCAATTACCTGTTTAACCCAACGAGTAAAAAAAAATCAGGACTTACTTGAACGAAAAAGAGAATCTTTCAAAACCAACTGCGAATACTAAAAAAAATCATGAAAGACCGGTACAGAGTCCGAACATTACCCTCAACGCTCGTTTCTTAAGCTTGTTCATCATGGAGAACTGCTTCAGCCTTGCTCTCACGGTTTCGCCTAAAGAAACATTTGGAGCTTTCTTTGCATTCTGCAGCCACGGATGATCTGCGTTTTGTACAATAAGCAAATATTATTATATTCGTAAAAAAGTTACATTTATCGTATCCAGAAATCCACGATAAATGTTTCTTAACATTAAAGAGATGATGCTTACCGAGCACTTCTTGAGCCGAGAGCCTACGCTTCGGGTCGGGATTAAGCATTTTCCTTACCAGGTCTTTAGCATGATCGGAGACCTTAGGCCAAGGGTCCCTCTTGAAATCCAAAACAGATCGTATAATAGCTTGAGCAACGCCCTGTTCAGTTTCTGCACGGTAAATAAGAAAATAGCTGAGAAAAAAATCCTTAATGTTCCATATAGTCAACCCAATGAAAAATTTATAAGTAGCCTCTAGCCTCGGAGCTCTCTTAAATACGGATTTAATTGTCTTCTATTAACTTGGAAATATCAAGTATGACCTATATGATCATTCACGTAACGAACGATATATGAACAACATCAAACAAGAGACTGCATCATTCTGAGAAAATTTAGTGAAAATTTTCTGTAACATATGAGAATTAAATGTAAAATACCAACCTGCCCAAAACGGAGGTACACCGGAAAGTAAAATGTACAGAATTACTCCAGCACTCCAAACATCTATTTCAGGGCCGTAATTCCGTTTTAGAACCTCGGGAGCCATGTAGTACGGGCTTCCGACAATCTCATTAAATCTCTCACCTACGTTAATGCTTAAATTTCAGAAAATTCACAAAGAAAATAACAAAATGAAAGTTTTTTTCCCGTAAGTGTACAACGACACAATCAACGGTAATTACCAGGTTTAAAGAAGACAGACAACCCGAAGTCAATTGCCTTCAGAGGCGCGGTTTCCTTCTTGTTTCCAAACAAAAAGTTCTCGGGCTTAAGATCCCGATGCATCACGCCATGCTTATGGCAAACCTGCAAATCAAGGAGCACTTAATCTTCCGAAAACTATAAACCGATTCCCGCGTAACTATAGATTTCTAAACCGAAAAACTACTTAAATTGGAACTATCTCAACCTCAACGAATTAACTTCAATCATCAAAACCCCTTTGCTTGAATTCATCAATTAACTGTAATTAACGATCAACTAAGAAAACGTATCTTACTTCAATGAAAATATCTATCTTCAAGCAACTAACTTTCAGTACTTCATAAATTTTGTCTACTTTCTCAGGCAACAACGAACTTTACCTGAACAACTTCGACGATGGTCTTCGTCACAGCCGCGGCGGCTCTCTCGGTGTAGTGCCCGCGGGCGACGATCCGGTCGAAGAGCTCGCCGCCCTCGCAGAGCTCCATGACGAGGTGGACGGCGCTCTCGTCCTCGAACGTGTCCTTCAGCGTCACGATGTTCTCGTGCCGCGGCATGAACTGCATGATCTCCACCTCGCGCCGCACGTCCTCGATGTCCACCGCCGTGCGCAGCTTCTTCTTCGAGATCGACTTGCACGCGAACGTCTCGCCGGAGGCCCGGTCGGTGCAGAGGTACGTGATCCCGAACTCGCCCCGCCCAAGCTCGCGGCCGAGCTCGTACTGCTGCTCGATCTCGTGCCCCGTCGGGTCCTTCAGCACCGGGAACTTGCCGTTGCCGCCGCCGTGGCCGTGGCCGTTGACGCCGTAGTCGAGCGAGAACGGGTTCGGCTTGGTCTTCTTCCCCTTCTTCCCGCTATGGACCGGAGTAACACAGCAGTTCCCCATGGAAACCCTGGCGAAGCTTCAACGAAGACAATTCTCCGATTCCGAGCTGAAATTGGGTCGCCGGAGACGGAGGAATCGACGAACTGGATCGCGATCGGGAGAATCGGTGGCGATTTGGGAGAGAATTGAGGAGCGAGAAAGTGAGAATTTATGAGGGAGAAATGATCGACGACGAAATTGGGGATTTTGACATGGATTTAGCGTGTGAAATCCACCATCTGAATTTGATTAAATTTAATTACGTAACTAAGACAGAGAGAAGGAGAGGATTAAGAACATGGGAAAGAGGATTAAGGGTGTAATGTCCGAAATGACCTTGTTTCACAGATACTTCTTCCTCTTTGACTTTCTCTCTCTAGAACGATGCCTTAGTTGATGACATGAAACCGCTATAAACGACAGGAAATATCAGAGCAGATGTTGTTTTATAGTTTTTACCCAAAATGCCCAAACACAGGAGGAGAGAGAGAGAGGTATTGTTGAGGTGTCAATTTTGTGATCGGATTGGCGATAATACCCCCCCAACAGCTTTAACTAGAAAGTCTACATTCAAAGTTGAGTGCTATGAGACTTGAGAGGATTTAAAAGTGATAAAGTTCAATGCTTTTTGACTACTAAAACCAAATTACACAAAACAATTTCAATAGAAAAAGAAAAAATAATAAATCTTTGTAATCAGTTAGATCATATAGTACGAGTTTTTGACTAACTTTATAATAATATCATAATTATATTCGTATTGCCCAAGTAAAGATTGTTCGGCATGTTCACACAAGTAAATCACTAAAATTCACATTTGGCTTAAAAAATTTGAAGCTTATGGTATATTTTGCAAATTAACTAGGTCTCAACTCTGGATGCCTTTCAACTAAGGATACTGATGGCAATTCTAATAGCCTTATATCAATATCGGTGGGACGACGACTTCAAGCCCTATTATTACGTGATTGAAACTAATGAGACAGCAATGTGATGTACCGAGCTAGTAGAAATTTAATCTTCGGGGAGTTCTTGACATACATTGTTAGAGTTGTAGAAGTTGCACTAGGACACGACCCATTCTATCGTAGTAGTTACGAATGTTGAAGATATAACTTGCTCTAAAGGAACACTCGCTCCCCAATGAGAGTTCTTAGACAACGGAGAAATATATTAATTGAGTTTAACCTTTATATAATGACCTATTTCTACATATACCTTGTCCATTTTGAAGAAAGAGAAGAAGTGAGGGAGTGGCAAAAAGAACAGTTGTCACGGGATCGAGAAGATATCTCTTGAAAGACAAACTTCTCAAGTCGGCAGTCTTAAGCCACCGCACTTATACTCATGAAATCCTCATATATCCGATATATGAATCGTGTAGCCTCTTTTTTAGCCAACCCACTATGAATTATTTAAGTCATACACTATACATACATGATAGTCTTTCACGTTGTCTCTTTTTAGTTTTACTAAAACCTCGATCAAAAATAGTTATTTAGTAAATCTTGTTTATAATCTCATCATCCCTTGATAATATTTTGGAAACTACATCCAAAGTTATTCTGCATTCCATATAAATTGTTGAAAAAATTCAAAATTTTATCTTCGCATTAAACTCAAACCTTATTAAAACGATCATAAATAGCATTTTCAATCTAAATTAGTTTAAGTCAGTGAATCCATTTTATTTTCAAATTGATTCAAATTTATGTATATTATCTCGAGAAAAAAAATACTTAAGAACTATAATGCAATTGCATTGCAACATATATAATAAATAATAGAAGTCCTCAAATAAAGTACTTTCATACTTCAATCAAAAGCTATATTTTGTCAAAGAAAAATGTCTATTTAAATTTTTAAGGAATTGGACTTAAAAACTTAGAATCACTTTTCTAAAGTTTAATGTTCAACTTTTTTTATACAATAGCAAAATAATTCGTTGACTTTGACTTTTTAATTTGAGGTAATTTGAGATAATTAACAAACTCAAAATTAACGAGCATAGGGAAATATAGCAAATTAGCTTGGGGGTATGTTCGTAATCTTCCCACCAATTCAGCAAATCTATAGTTAATGCAATTACCGAACGTCGTACTTGCAGTTGGCAGAGTGACTTCCTCGTTGCCTGCCACGTGGCGCAATATAACTGGATGCTTCCACCGCTCAGCAGTTCTAGTCTTCTAGAAGCCAAACCAAAGCTTGTCAGAAGAGTTTGGTAAATTCGGCATTGATGGTTTGACTAAAAAATCCAAACTATTTGACTTTGGAGGTAACATTCTACTGATTTCAAAATGACTATTTCACCCTTCTGGCGAGTTAGAGATAACTTGCTTTCTTCAGGGGTTAATCGCAATTTCAGAAAAACGGTTATTGCCAGTTTAACCTTCGTCTCAAGGTGGCGCGAAGATGGATAGTTTGGTCATTTGAGCTGGCCAGTCAAAGCTGACGATTTTGACTTGGAAATACAAAAGAAAAAAAAGTTTGACTAAAGAATTGTTTGTTTTGTTCACCTAAACATATTGAATTGCTTTTTTGCAATTTATTTTTACTTACAGAAGAAAAGAAAATTGATGCATGTACAAGATTTAATAACACGTTAAAATTTTGTTAAATAAACTGAAAATATAACAGAGTTTTAGAAGAAGAAGAAATTGAGTTTTGATTGTGAAACAAAAGTTAAATTTATCTTATAACTCAAATAAAAATTTATGTATCTGTCTTCTAAAATTTCAACAATATAATATTTTATGCGTCTTTAAGAAGCTAAAATAATTTAATCTTTTTATTAAAAGTAATTGTGGGCGCTGGAATTTGGCACAAAAACAACAAAATAATTGATGGCAAACACGGTGACTAAAGAGTTCTATCGATTTCACTGAAAATTTCAGACGATGTTCATTAATTATGTTACTTTTTGGCCAAACTTAAAAGAATATATATATATAGGGTAAACTGCGGCTAATGTACCCAATGTTTGATTTTCTGCGGATTATATACCCAATGTTTATTTTTGGCGGCTAATGTACCCAATGTTTGATCCGTTAGATATTTTTGGGTTTTCCGTCAGTTGACCGTTAGAGAGTTATATGTACACTTTTCGTATTTTTGACATAACTCACTCATTTTTTGTCCAAATTTTATGCATGACCTATGGTTCGAAAGATAAGAGATAGATCTACAACTTTAATGTTTTAAGTTTTGTAAAATCAGTTTTAAAAAAATACGAAATTTCAAGTACAACGTAAAACTGGACATTAGTTTAATGCAAAATATTTGTTTCGAGCAAATTTTAATATACTTAATGACTTTTTATGATGAAACGTAAAAGAAAAAAGTTGTAGATAAATGTTTTATCTTTCCAACGGGTGTTTATTTATAAATTTTGGACAAAAAATGAGTGAGTTATGCCAAAAATATAAAAGATGTGATGTGAAATAATATTTCATATTTTTGGCATAACTCACTCGTTTTTTATCCAAAATTTATAAATAAACACCCGTTGGAAAGATAAAACATTTATCTACAACTTTTTGCTTTTACGTTTCATCATAAAAAGTCATTAAGTATATTAAAATTTGCTCGAAACAAATATTTTGCATTAAACTAATGTCCAGTTTTACGTTGTACTTGAAATTTCGTATTTTTTTAAAACTGATTTTACAAAACTTAAAACATTAAAGTTGTAGATATATCTCTTATCTTTCCAACCATAGGTCATGCATAAAATTTGGACAAAAAATGAGTGAGTTATGTCAAAAATACGAAAAGTGTACATATAACTCTTTAACGGTCAACTGACGGAAAACCCAAAAATATCTAACGGATCAAACATTGGGTACATTAGCCGCCAAAAATAAACATTGGGTATATAATCCGCAAAAAATCAAACATTAGGTACATTAGCCGCAGTTTACCCATATATATATATATATATATCATTTTATTTTGAAATTGAAGTCTTGATGTAAAAAATAAAAATAAAAAATGGGATGTCCATAGTCTAAACTCTAGACTCTAAAATGCTATGATACTAAGATATAAAGTCTTTCAATAATCAATGTAACATTTGTGCACTTATCCATTGTCAATCATCTATTAATATTGTAATAATAGTTCTTTTGCTAAACTTGTGATTGGTTTAATTACTATACATATAGCTTGCTAGGTAAAAGAAATTATTGTGTAAACATTATTGTATATCCATTAGTATAGTGGTCCATACAAACTTGTAGTCATGTATATTTGACACGTTTGAATATAATATTTAACAGCATATATAATAACATAGATGATGATATTATGGTAGTTCTATGAAGAATAGGCATTCAGAAGTGCATGTGAACAATAACTTCTTTAAAGAAAAAGTTAATTGACGGTGCATGCATTATTACCTTTTCATATTGTCACGTTTTCTATAGCACGACGTACTTGGAAATCATCATAAGATCTTCAGCTGGATGCACTTTTATATTATGTGGCATCTTTTCAAGAGAAAAAAAATATATAAAACGGGATAATTGGATAATTGGTTTGTCAATATAGCTCTACATTTTTTTATAGCCGGTAACTGTATCGACTTTATCTCTCGATTAATTTATCGATATATCCCTCACTTATTTATTTATTTTAAATTCAATATATCTCTCAGACTCTCACTGTGCTAGAGAAAAATCGTAGTATTATAACTCAAATACGATTTACAAATATCATTAACATGTCCAAAATATCAGAACAAATTATAATTAACCAAATAAACTAATGATCGATTAATTAATGAAAATAATAAATTAAGCATGTCAAATTATAACTAATTCTCGTTCTTCTAGTCTTAACAAACTTACTTAACAGTACAAACTAAAACATCAACAACGTTAATCTCGATAAAGTGATCCTACCATCTAATTTAAGACTTGATTAAACATGACTATTATATAAATATGTAAGTAGAATGGCTCCTTTATGATAGTTTACAAATAGAGATATGAACAAATCCATTGAATTAATTAATTAATTAATTAACTAACTAACTAAGGTTGATACTTGATTAATATCTCATTTCCACACGTACACACTTTCTTAGTTTTTATTTTATTTTTAAACTGCTTATTAAATAGAAAATACAGAAGGAAAGTGCGCTAAAATGACATTATTATCAAAGACAAAAGGAAAGACTGTAATGTTGTTGATTGCTGGTAGGGACAGAAAGAAACAAGCACGAAACAACAAAATAGCTACATGTAAACGTGATAACGTGAAAAAGAAAAAAAAATCATTCTAAAAACCAAACCGGTATTCTGGTTGCGGCAAAAATCTAGATGTGGAATTTGTATTCCAAATTTGACAATAAGTTCTATTTTATCTTTATAGTTTAGATTAATTTACATTTTAAATTAAACTTTAAACTTTAAAAATTGTGATCCGATACCGGAACTTGAATTCCGGATTTTCTTTTATATATGAATGATGAATCCACCCGGAAACATATTCCACTTTTTACGCAACTCTCCCAAAGAATGAAGAATCATATTATATACCACTTTTAATTTAAAAAAAATGAAAAATGAAAATTTATAAATTCAAATTATATTAAGTAAAAAGTAGAGGAATCAATTCAGTTTTTCATATTTACAATTTAGCCAAGAAGACTAGTTATTATGTTGTTTCTTATTTTGGTGGTTTCCTAACGAGAGAAAAACAAAAAACAAAAAACAAAAAACAAAAAACAAAAACAAAAAACACTTTCTAGAGAGCTCGTGATGTAATTCTATTGACCTATTGCCTTGCTTGAGAAATGGTAGAAAATAGCTAGATATTTATAAGTTTATAAGTCGATTTCTTACTCCAAATCACAGCAATTTGTAGAAAATTATTATGATATCACGTTTAATATTATTTACTATAAATTGGAAATATCATAGCTATAGCTATTTCCATATAATATTTTTTCTTGCTCATCCTTTGATAGTTTGATCATTGACTTCATATCCAAAACGTTGATTTTTTATTTTTTATTTTTTTCATCCCAAACAAATTAGAAGGCCGTCTCACTATTATATATATATATATATATATATATATATAATATGTGTGTATAATTAAATTGCCTTTCTAGATGAATAGCTACATCAAATCTATCATAGTAATATTCTTGTGACTAATTAATGAGTAACGAACAAGTCTCTGATATAGAATTAGAACCTTCAACTCATACTATATATATATTATCAACATTAAATTCATGTTATTTTTATTGTTATCTTTGTTTTGTGAAAGAAGATTGTCTACAAGTTTTGACCTTACACTCAGTCATAGAATGGAAGAACACAACAAAGCGTGGACTAACAAAATCACGTTGCAATAAAAAATAATAATAAATAAATAATAGTTACAGTAAATGAATAATATTAGTATCACAATGACCTAATCAATACGCGTTTATAATCAAACAAGTCTCTCCAAATTTCAACCTTCAAATCTACAATGCAACTGAATTCTATAAAGCTAAGCAAAAGCTTGAATATTAGAGAGGTACTTTCTTTTCTCTTTTTCTCAAACCATTTTCACTTTATTTTCAACGGTATTCTTGATGACTATCGCTTCTCAACTATATATATATATATATATATATATATATATATATATATTGCATTAAAAGTATACAAAGATTAGCCAACTATGACTGTATTTACAATGATCTTTTAAAGCGGCTCAAGTACACAATTTAAAAAAAAAAATAGTGGGATGATTATTTTTCTTCCATCAAAATCGATTAAAGTTAATCTTCGTGTCTTACTCCTACCACTTAATTTATGTTTATGAATCATTAAAAAAAAATGTATTAATTATAAATGTGCTGCCCCAATTGACCTAATTATGTATGCTTTTGCCGCAATTACCTTATGTACTTATATATGTAAACAACAAGAGTCTGTTCTTGTCCTTGGGATTCTGTTCAACGAATAAACTTTGTAACATACGCCATTAGTCTCGTCGTCCACTAGGAAACTCAACTATAATATTTGATCTCATAAACAATTGTTATTGGATATGTGTTGATTCCTTAAGGTTGTAACGTACCATAAATTCAAGGGTCTTAAATGCTCTTTTAATAATGAAAATATTCGTCCTCTCTATCTGTCTATTATTGTATGAATCAAACTTAACCATTACCTTCAACGTACTAGAAGGTCAATGAGATGGAGTCATCAAGAATAAAAGTCGTAAAAATTGGTTGTATTTTGAAATGCTAAAAAAGTCTTGTCACACTAACACAAGTACGTGTCATGCTCAAACCGGCGGGTGCGGGCACAAGCAAGGGTGTGAGCGACTCGCGCTCGTTGCCGGCCAAACCCCGTTATGACAGGTGTCTCACTCAAGGGAAAAGTTGTACTTTAAGTTGAGCAGGGTTTATACTCAGATACGGATCTATATTAAGCTCAAGGACCTAAATTTTTTTAAAACGTATGATTTTTTATTTTTTTTTTGTTTATTTAAAAAAAAAAAAGCCTTGATCAGGCTATATAGCTCCCTCTCCAAACAAAACAAAAAAAGGCTTTTACTCCGGAAGATATCTTGTATTTGCCACTGCCGATAGACGCACGTTCTCTATGGCAGGGTCGACTATTTGTATTTTTAAACAGATAAGCCGACCTAGTGCCGATCCTCAAAAAATTACGGCCAGACATCTTCTGCCTACCAGATCTAGACACAGCTAATACCGTGCCCACAAAATTTCTATGACGAACTTGTCCGGCCGGATCAAGCATCATTTTGTAGAGGGAGACCAAGTCCCGAGCTTGACACATGCTGCAAATACGAGTGGAAACTGCGATGGTGTAAAACACCCCCGGTTTTTATTTTTTATTTTTTTTCTCTTTTTGGCAAGGTCGAGCCCGATCTTTAGCATTTCTAATTAAGCTTCAGACGAGTAAAACGATAATAAGTACATAATCCAATTTGGGTTTTTTACATTAGGATTTAATACAACCATGGTCAAAACGGTTTCTTATATTATGACCTCATAATAATATATAATTAGTGATTAATGAACATACTTTTCTTGTGTTTTCGTATATATTAACCAATATCGCCAAAATTTTACCTACCTTTTTTGGTGCCTAAATAGAATTGTTTTGAATCTATTTGCTCTAAGTGTGTAGATTCCACGTTCGAGATTCTCATCTCATCTCAGAGTCTTCACCTAGATTTCTTGGCTAACTTAGGGTTCTTACACATGCGAATGCTCGTCGGCGTCACTTCAACTAGCTCGTCTTCCTGGATGTACTCGATGCAGTCATCCAGACTGTAAGCCAATGGCGTATCAAGAATGACTGCGTGAACACGAAAAAAAATGTGTTATTCACAAAACACAAGAAAATATTTAATTCCCGGTTTGAAAAATAGAGCCTGCAACCGGGTTTTAAAAACTAGCATTGAAAACAGATGTGGAGCCCGAGTCTTTTTTTTATTTATTTTTGTATGTTAACTTCTGAAATGGATTTAAGTATATTATTACTAAAATTGGTTTTCTAATCTTGTTTTATAATACGGATATGCGTAACCTACGACCTGAGTTCTGGTTCTCACACACCAACATTATTGAAACCTTGCTTTTCTCCCAAACCCGGTTTTGTTTTTCAACTATATGTTCGGTTTCGAATTTGCTACCCATTCTTCGAGTTCTTCTTTCACACCTAATTATGATTTGAATAGCCCAAAAGAAATTAAATCCTTTTCATTGGTGAGCACTGTGTTAAAGCTTTTGCATGTAAAAACTCTACGCACTTCAAATATCAAATTTGGTTATTAGTATTTTTGTCAAACTCGATGAAATCATTTTTGTCAAGGGCCTCAAAGTAATACTCAGTACCAGTGCGGAGTAAGGGACTCAGGGGAACTAAAAAATGTTCGGGATCTAATGGTACCTGTTACATCTTTGTTGGAGCGAATATTAGTGGCGGCCTTTCTCTTGCAGACGTTGAGCGATAAGTCACCAGGTCGTTGATGAATGCCAATGATCATACCTTTGTAGACGTCGGCCCCAGGAGCGATGAACATCTGACCTCTCTCCTGTGAGCTTGCGATAGCATAAGACGAGCTCGTTCCATCTTCGAAAGCAACCTGAAAATAAACAGCTTGTGATTAGTACAAATTTCAAAATGCGAGGACTAATGTCATATATGCCATAAACAACCTTCGACATAAACGACCTTCGCTTGGAAGAGTTGGTTTTACCCCTAAAAAAAATTGGTAGCAAGAAAAGAAAAAATAAATTATTATGGGTCTAAGGAACCAGTATCGGTTACTGGTTTCAATATATATACAAACTATATATTTTAAATTTACTCTACCTTAACTTACATAATTTGGACCAACTTATTTTCTTGTTTTGAAGAACTATGTTTGATTCGTAAATGTTATCTAGTTCATCTGGATGTAAACTGAGTTTAATAGTATTTTTATAAAAGTTAAAAAATAAAAATAATAAAAACCGATTTTTACTGGAGTTGGTTTGAAAAGCGGTTACAAAATGAACCATTTTTGAAGAACTAGAAGAAAAAAAATCACCAATTCTCATTTAAAAAAAAATAACCAAAAAACCTTCACTGTGGTACAAAAGTCAAAAAGACCATTAACCAGTGCTGGTTTTCATTGCTAAAAAAACGAAACAATCAATGAAGGTAGTAAAAATACCCAAAAAAACCAATCAAATGTTCCCGTCTCACCCTACTTTTTACACATTAGACTGGAATAACATTTCACTGGGGCTGGCATATTAATATTCTCATGTTAAGTCAACTCGCTTTATTCGGAAATGGGTTAAGAATTTACCAGTGAGCCCAGATCCCGAGTACTTATTTCACCAGCCCAAGGCCCGTAACTTTCGAATACTGTGTTGAGAATTGCAGTGCCACGAGACGCTGTCAGAATCGCATTCCTTAGACCGAGAAGACCGCGAGTCGGGATCTTGTATTTAAGGAAGGTGGTGCCTTCATTTCTAGCACCAAGAAAGCAAAATAGACGTGTTATACATTACTTCATTATTTGTGTCATACGTAAATCATTCTTAAATTGAATATAAAGATATTACATTGACCATTTTACTTATATATGTCATTTTACAAGCCGATCCAAGATAGTATTGAATAAAAGAGGTTTTAAACAAAAATTCTGGTCTACATACATAAAATGGAGTAAAAAATATTTTTTTCTTAATGCAATTATTATTTACAATATATTCCTCTTAGCGTTATGATACTACAATAGGGAATAATTTTTATATTTACCTTAATTAACTTGTATATTTAATCCCATAAAGATCAAGGAAAAATATAATTATACTTACCCAACTCCTTGCATGTCAAACATCAGACCTCGCCTTTTGCCGAGAAGCTCGACCACCGGTCCCATATGTTCTTCGGGAACCTCCACAGTTGCAATCTACAATCCATCAAATTAAATAACTATTGTCAATTGTTGCAATATTAATGCAGAATATTTATCTATAATTAGTTGGTATTGTAATCTATGTATTTTTAAAAAGAGTAGTTGGGAAGTAATGCCCCATGAACTTTATTATTTGGCAGTACCTGCTTGTTAAAATGACGGGAAATTTTAACTTGCGCCCAACAGATGACTTGTATGAGGGTAGTTTCACCAATTTTATTATTATTCTTTAATCATGTAGGATTTTCAATCTCAATAGCTCTTGAATAACTAGACTTGTCAAGTGTTGCCTTTTTGAAATGTGCTATTTTTTAGAAGTATAGGGGCATTGCTTTTTTAAAAATAAAAGCTAATGGCAAACTGCACCAACATGCAAAGTTAGCAATTAGTATGCACCAACATGATATCCTATTTGTCGTTGACCTTTTTGACCTTATTCCAAATTTTTTTTTTCCGACTACAATTATATTACCTCAAATGGCTCCAGCAATTTGTCGTTGACCTTCTTGTTAATGACTTTGGGAGGTCCCACCATGAATTCATATCCTTCTCTTCGCCTGAAACGCCCGAGTTTAGAAATTGGAACAACCAAGATTTCCAACTAATCTCCTATCAACCGGAGCTTAATAAGCTAGTGAATCCCCTTTACTTAATGGGTCTTTCCTTCAAGAAAAGTACCAAAACTCTCCCAAAAATGTTAAATAGCAACCCGGAATGCCGTTTATAACATAAGTGTTAAGACGGTAATAAAAGTAAACTGTTTAAAACTATTTCCTATTTAATGGTCTTACAGAATCATAAATTGAGAAAAGATGAGGCAGAGTGTGCTTACATATTTTCAATCAGGATTGTAATGTGTAAGGTACCGCGCCCACTGACAATGAATGTGTCTGCTGTTTCACCATCTTCGACTTTCATTGCCAAATTCCGCTCAAGCTCACGGTAAAGCCGATCTCGTAGATTTCTACTAGTTACGTATTTACCCTACCAAGTAATTAATAAGTTCCACTTATTAGTTTCTTTGGAGGTAAGGAGATTCTTACGAAGTAAATAAGTTCACTATAACTGATGGATTATGTTACGTCCATAACATTTAGTCGTATTTTAATTATGTTATTACACATATCAATTTTTTTTTTAATTTGTTTATTTTAATTAAGCTTATGAAAAAATATTTTTTAGGATTAAATTATGTAAGGCTATAGATGGGTTTCTTTTGTATAAAAACTAATTAGAATTGATATTATTATATTAATTTATTAGCTTATTAGGTTAGAAGATGTAATTTCCTATTGAAGAATTAAATTATTTAGAAAATTATCCAAAATTTACATTGAGAAATGTAAGGTTTAGGGTACAGCCAATAGATGAAAAAGTTTAACCAGTTTTGACCCGTCACAAAATGTATAAAATTCAAAATATAAAATTTACCTCACGGCCAACAAACGGGGAAGTGTTAATGGAGAAAGCCATTTTCACTGTCGGTTCTTCTACCCTAATGGCGGGTAACGGCTTCCCATCTACCTTGCAAGCTATTGTCTCACCAATCTGAGTGATCAAGTTGTAACGAGCACATGAAACTTTTAAGTAATTTAAAATGATAAACAAAACAATATTTATGAAATGATTGAGCTTAAGACTGGAAGAGCATAAAGATAACAGGAAATTTTAGTTTGTTACCTGAATATCATCAATTCCACAAACAGCGCATATATCGCCTGCCTCCACGATAGTTGCCGGTACCCGATTGAATTTCTCATACACAAATAGCTCACTAACTCTTGAAAACCTACATGCATCCTCCGAGGTGCATACCTATGATATACGGTAATAAGCGGGGTGAGAAATAATGATATGCTCTCTCTTTGGAAAATATTCCATATAGAAAATATAATAAATTTCTTGAGTGTTTTATATTCAATTAAAGTAACTCACTCTAACGTCCATCCCTTTCTTAAGAACACCGGCATGCAAGCGTCCAATAGCTATCCGTCCTTTATGTTCATCATACTCAAGATTTGTAACCTAAGAGTACATCAAAAATAGCATGTGACTATTTGTTAAATACACACACACATACATATATATACATATACATGAAATAACTAGATGCTAAAACAAATGGCAAAGAGTAGACGCACAATTTAGATTCTGTTCAGGGTCTGCTTAATTCTTTTCCCGGCATGACAAATTCATTTTAAATCACTTGTTAGTTAACACTTCTATGTTCACTTTATGTAGCCGCTAAAAGCTTTATATGTAAAATGTCAATGTATGGACTTAATCCACCATTGACTAGCAATAATCTAATTGATCAATGGCATAAAAGACGATCAAAAAATGATTGATACAGAAAACCGTAAACGGAAAAACATATGAAGTAAAGAAAATATATAGAACAGCCACTAACAAGCATTTGCAGGGCACCATCTTTCTCAATCTTCGGCCCGGGAATACATCTGATCACAGCCTCAAAAAGTGGTCCGAGATCATCAGCCAAATTCTCAGGCTCTAAACCAGCCTTTCCTTTAATACCACTTGCATAAATTGCTTGAAAATCACACTGCAGTGAAGGTAAAACCAGAAAGAGTTTCAAATTTTTCTGGGTAATCATGAAAACCTCTTCGCAATATAAGTATGAAGTAACTTTTAATGAAGCTAGGAATATTGACCTGATCGTCGGTTGCGTTAAGTTCAATGAAAAGCTCAAAAGTTGAATTAATAACGAATTCCGGACGTGCGGAGGTTCTGTCAATCTTGTTGACAACAACGACAACAGCATGGCCGAATTCTAGCGCTTTCTTCAAAACAAACCTTGTTTGAGGCATTGGGCCTTCAACCGAATCCACCTGCATAGCAAAGTCACATTAACATAAAAAAAAATATCAATATTAAAGAAAATCTTAGACATAACTCAAAGTAATAACACATAAGATTAATAATCATTTAGCAAAACAAATAACTATATGATATCTTACTATCAATCATCAAAGCATTTCATATAGATTACCACTAAAAGAATCCCTTCCACCATATTGAGGATACGTTCGACTTCGCCACCGAAGTCGGAGTGACCAGGAGTATCGATGATATTAATTTTCGTATTCTTGTAAGTGATGGATGTGTTCTTGCTCAGAATTGTAATCCCTCTTTCCCTCTCTATATCATTTGAGTCCATAATCCTCTCCTGAACAACTTGATTATCACGAAACACCTGCAGAAGGAGATTAACACCACGATTAATGCAACATAGAAGGCCATTATATAGGTATAAAATATCATTCTCTTTGATGAAATTCATTTAATAAAAAAGTTAGGTAATATAGACCTAAAACCGCCCCCTTTATCAATCGTGTTTGAACAAGATCCCAGACCGCGCGCATTGATCAATAGTGTTAATCATGCCCGACCCCTTTTACCCATTGAATTGATCATGAAACCACGAATTCATAATATAAAAAACAATAATTACTTATAAACAAACAACTAAAAACATACTATAGAATCATTGTCTAATTGAACCCCAAAGCGTTCATCCACTATTTACTCACAAGTGTTCATCGTGTTCTTGTCTAGCGAACTCGAATTCATTAACAATCAATCCAAACCCGTTTACTTCGTGTCATAACCGTTTCCATACTCAGTGTGATGACGACCCAGATTGCCAACTCCAGTCGAAAGAGAGGTTCTTTCTTGGATACATTCCTTTTCATTTACACGCCACAAAATTCTCGGAGAATCAAAATCACAAGCTCTGGTTTGCCTACAGGTCTACTCTTTCTAACCTTGGCTTGCTTGAGCATGGAATCGACCAGAGTCGTCTTCCCATGGTCGACGTGAGCGACGATCGCTATGTTCCTGATATCCTCCCTCCTCATCAACTGACTCTTCTTCTCTGAACCAAACACAATAATACACCACTCAATTCCAAACCAAACACCACCACAACATCAAAAAAGCCTGTCGACAACGAAGAATCCATTACCTGCGGCGGTTTCCTTGGCCTCCGTAACGGAGCACAGAATCGGCCGACTGTTGCCGCGGGTCTTGCTTCCACGGCGGAGCGTGAGCGCGGCTCTGGACTGCGAGGCCAGGCCGAGGCCGAAGAGCTGCTTCGGGAGCGGAAGCGAAGCGGAGAAGGTCCTCGAGCTGGAGGCGGCGATGGAGAAGGAAGAGGCGTTGAAGGTGGTCGCCATTTCCATGGCTCGCTCAAGCTCAAGCTCAAGCTCGAGCTCTCTCTGGAAGTGTAGAGAGAGAGAGAGAGAGGAGAGAGAGAGGATTTGAGAAGAGAGGTTTAGGAGCGAAGAAATACCGAAGAGGCTATCACTCCATGGAAAGGCTCTCACTCCGCCACGTCACTCGGCGTGGGGTCCACCGCGTCGGACGTGGGGTCTGCTGTAGCTGTGCCACGTCATCAGTGGTGGGGCCTGGAAGTTGGCCTTTTTGCTCTTTTGCGGCTTGTCGTTTGTGGAGCTCCGAAACGACAAGTCCTCGTTGATTTAGATAAGAGGATTTGAGGCCACATAGATTAGGAGTGGATTGTATGATAATGATTAGTATTTTCAACTAATAGAAACAAGAAAAGCATTAAGTAGTAGAGTTTTATTGGGATTTATAAAGAGAAAGGGTTTATTCTAAAATAATATTTGAAATTAATTTATGTGAATTATAATTATTCGTCTGCTGGTGGTGAAATTTTGTCGTCATAGATGATAAAAGAAAATTTAATTTTTAATTTCAAAATTATTTGGTGAGCCTTGAAAATAGTATTATATGTGCCATGAGTAGAGAGAGACGATAAAGAGCCCAATAATGTGCCTAGATATCTAAAACCAAATCTTCATTCAAAATTAAAACAATGATATTGGTAGTTGGGCTCAAAAAATATATGTCATTGAAACATATAAAGCCCAATAAATAACCAAGATATCTGAAGCCCCCAATAAGAGTGTGAAATCCACTTGATTTTTAATTGGTTAAGCTCAAAAAAAAATTACCAATAAAAAAAATTGATACTTCGATTTGGCTGGCTCACTTGACAGTTCTTCACAATGAGTTTACCAATAGGTTATTTATTAATCAGATTTTAAGAGTTAATGGATGACTAGTGAATATTGTAAAATTAGTAAAATTTGCGATAGCATAGGTTACAAGTATAAGTTCTATGAATATGAGGATTACTAACGCAATTTCTTAATTTAATAATAAAAAAAAACATTGGTAGGCTAAAAATTTCTCAATTATATTTTAGTCAAAGAAGATGTTGGTAAAAAGTAGGCATTAATACAACACTACTATCTTTTTTTAACATATGTGGTGGGCCCATGATGGTTTGGATTTAGTGTGACACTGCATATGTAATTAGTGCCTCATCCTTTGTTAATGGGATGCCCAACAATCGTATTACAATTTAGAACAACCCTCAAAAATCTGAGGGTGAGGGTAAAGAAGTGAGACTTGTCTTTGTAAACAAGCAGCTACTCATTACATGAATGAGGGACTTAACGACACTTGTTATTCCATCCAATTGCAGTGGCAATCGCTGCTATGTTCGCCAGAATCGGTCTTTGAATGCTATAGAAGTTGCGCCCGTTGACAAGTTGCGTGACTCTTAGACAATCGGACTCCACCCCCGAGATACTCCAATCTCGTGCTTGAGCGAACAAGAGACTCCGCAGAATGGTGTGGCATTCAACAGTAAGTGTCGAGTTCGCACAAGGCAGTAGTGAGGCGTTGACTCTCAGAATTGTATCATGCTTGAAGAGGCCTCGTTAACGTGGAGCAAAATTTGTTATGCTATGTTCCGTAGGTGATTCAATTTTTATTTTATTTTTTGTAGACCAATAATTTTTTTAATATTTCAAAGAGACCTTGTTAGCATGGGAATAGAATTTAGACCGTAATTTTTACCCAAAAAATCGTAACCCGCTTTTGGTGGCTGATCTATTCCTTCACAAAAAAAAAACAAAAAAACAAAAAACAAAAAACAAAATTTTCAGTGTTACGAGGGTTATAACTCTCACTTTTAAGTTTTGAAATTCAATACTCAAGGATTAGAGGTATAAGTTATAACTACTTAGACTTTGTGGACTTTGTGAACGACAATATGTTTTGCTCATTGTCAAACACTTTTGATAATTGAGCATTTTTTTGTGTATCATTAATGGAACAATAGTCATCACTCATTATTAGATTTAATTACGTTGTCAATTAAGAAAAGAACAGAACAGAATAAAAGAAACTGCAAAAATTTATTGACATGTTTGAATCACATATGTAGGGTCTAAAACTGTCGGCAACAAGGGTTGAGATTAAATGTATTTTAGCTATCCAATTATTAATGCCCATTAACTTCAGGTTATATCAACTTCCTAAAACAAAATTAAGAACTATATATAACTTAATTTTCATGAGAATTTTTTTGAAAGTGAGAAGAACATAGCCAAAAATAAAAATAACGTGTTACATTGAAGTTAAAAAGTGTAGTTTACTTTTAAGTTATTGGATGGAAGTGTTGGGGAAAGATATAAAAGCTCTCTTTTTTCACAGTTCAGAAAACTCTTCATAGAGTTTTGCCGATAAGTTAATCTCCCAAATTGTTCAAGGGTTCTTTCGGGGTTTCTTTCTTTCGCTTTTTCTTCTTTGTTGTACAAAAAGTGAGAACATTATGTCTCAAGATCGTCGTCGTGCTTCTTTTATATGATTACGGTCTAAAACTCTCCTATATATAACAAGTCAATAATATATCATAACTTCCTATCCAACAATATAGTGAATGCACAAAAATAAAAGGACCAAAGCAAATACAATTATAGGCACTAAGTACCATGCATTGATTTCCATAACCAAGAGCTTAACAAACTATACAAAACAAAACTAATGTTCAACCCCCATTAAACAAAGTTCAAATTTCATCACTCAAAAGAAAACCTTAAAACGAAAAAAACCCATTTCAAGTTCAAACTTCAATAGAACTTTTTTGGTGCCACTTTGCCCTAATGATTACATAACTGCCTAAAGCAACCCCTCATGCAATGGGGCATTACTGTAAATATATATATATATATATATATATTGTGTGAATAGGAGAAACCGGTACCGATTATCTGACTTTTGGTCCTTTTTTCAGCCTGATACCGGTCCGGTTTCACCTGAGAACTCAGAAGAAGGAGCGTTTGGCTGGAGCTCTACCAACGGCCCTCATCAAGTTGGCTATTTCAAGAACTCTAGCAATCTTTGTGCCTCTTTTGGCTTCAGCCGACGCTCTTCTTTCCTCGGCTTTTCGACGAGCTTTTGCGACATCGTTCTGCATCTTTTCTAAGGCTTTTGCTCTTTTCTCTTCCAATTTCCTCTGAGAACAAATCATATACAAATATGACATTAGTGATCATAATATATATAGCACGTCAAATAAGTGTAGTTGGCATATGTAACAAAAGTTAATTTGCTGAAGTTCGAATAATCTTAAACCATAGCCGACAAGTAATCATAAATATGGTATTTTGATAGACTAGACTATATTATTTTAGATCGTCTAGTTCGAAAGAAACTTTACAACAGTGGGGTATACTATTCCTCGTGGAAATAATCACAGTTATCTAATTATCATTAATCACATCAAACTAATTAACTCAAAATCAACCAATTTTAATCACTTCCTATCGCCAAACCAAAACACGAAAGAAAAGAAAAAAAACCATATCTGCATGTAATTTGGAAAATAATCATGGTATTTAGAAAATAATCAGAAGTTACCTAAAATATATGATGTATGCCAATCATGGTACATATACTATATATGTACAAATTTCCACCGTTAATGCTTCTCATATCATTCAAACATTTGTTATCACTATCACTATTACAAAAGTAAATCAATCATTTCAATAATAAAAATAATTATCATAGTGGTAAGAAATAATTATCTCATCATTATTCCCTTCTTTTTAACAGAAAAATCTAAAACATAACCATATCTCGGCATGGTAATTAAATACCAATCATGGTATTTAGAAAACAATTACTAGTTTCCTAATGACAATCATGATATATATATATATATAACAATTTTCTACCATTTATATTTCTATAAACATCAGTATCTAAAACTCAATTTAATCATAATTTCTGCATGGTATTCAGAAAATCTACGTACCTCAACTTTCTTCATCCAAGAAGTTGCCTTCTGAACTTGCTCGCTCTCCAAGCCACTGATCACAGCCTCCTCTCGCTTGAACCGGTTGTTGATCTTCGCCGCCTTTGCGTTCTGCCACGCCGCTATCTTCGCCTCCACCTCCTCCTTCTTCACCCTCTCCACCGTCACCGTCCGATCGCTCCCGTTCGCCCCGGACCCCCACGACTCCGCCACGCTCAGAGCACGTCCGCTGTTGTCAGGCACGATCGCCAAGGGATTCGTCTCCTCCTCTACCGGCCCGTCCCTGTCCCTGTCCCTGTCTCCATCGTCGTCCTCCCTGATCCTCGCCAGCAGGCTGTTCAGGGTCTCGTCGTTTGCTAATTCGTCCGTGCCGGTGTCGTTGCCGCTGTTGGCGACGGTGGAGCCGGCAAGGACGAGGGCGTTGAACTCGCGGCTCATGGTGGTGAAGCCCTCGCTCGGGGCGGCCTCGCTCGACACCGAGCTGCTCGTCTCCCACGTCTCCCGCCGGCGGACGCGGCTCGGGGGCGGCGGCGGGGGAGCTAGCGGGTGGATGTCGCGGAACTGCTCGGCTTCATCGTCGGAGGCTGCATGGGCGCTTGTGGTGGCGATGTTTTGATCATTCAACATAGGGGTTGATCAGCGTTGAAGTGATGGTGATCTTGTGTGTTTGTTTGCTGAGAAAATGGCAAGAAAATTTTGGTAATAGTGATTAGCGAAACATGGTATGTATGATTATGTTTTCATTAGAGTGAAGAGTGTGGAAGTTCTATGAGCCACATGTTTTGATCAAGTCGTAAGGGTTTTGAAGTGAGATATTAAATGCAAGATTATTCTAATTTTAAAAGTATATAGCTCCAAATATGCTGATTAAGGGTATAATTTAGATAAAGTGGAATTATTTTGGTTTTTGTTAAAAGTTTTTGTAATTGCAATTTAAGCCCTCCTACTTTTGGTATCTCTCTTTGCCGCCTCATTACATTAATACCCTCTTTTAAGTATCTAATCCAATACGAAATGTACCAACATATTCTCGATTTCTTTATTAATTAATCTAAAGGTCGCAAAAGAGAGTTGAGATTCAATTTTGTCCATGTTCAGTTAACGCCTATTAAGTTAGAGATACGTGTGTCTCCCGTTTAATAAGCATTTATAATGAATGATAGACTTGGAGTTTGAAGTAGGCTTACGTCTGTCTTTCATGCAATAGATCTTAATAGATGAAATTGGAGATCAATATTGTTTTGTGGCAGTTGAATACTATTGTCGTTAAAAAAAAAAAACAATTGAGAATTTATTAGCGCACTTAGAAAAAGATTGGATACTTATGTCGTAAAAATATTAATAGAGTTGAAGTGATGGTCTTGGGTTTGGTGGCGTGGAAGAAATTTGAGGAAAGGGGGTTCTTAGCAATTTCATTAGAGTGAAGAGTAGGGAAAGTTTATGAGCCACATACTTGATAAATTCATGAGGGTTTTGAAGTGAAAGATTGTTATATGGAAAATTAATCTTTTAAAACTAAATCAAAATATAAAGCGTTTTTTTTTTAATTATTGAATATATTATGCTAATTTTCATCATTTCAACCCTCCTACTTTGGCCCCAATGCACTAGAAATCTTGAGCTAGAAGAATAAAAATATTAATATTATAAGGATTGAATTGCTTATATGGTGGTTGAAGTACCAATGTTTAATTTCATTAGTCATTGTTGGTAGGTTCTTGGTACTTTGTACTTGTAGGTTGTGTAGAATTAAACACTATGATGAGGCATATATACACAAGTAGGTTCTTTCAATGATTGAGGATTTGAAGGTTGTATAGATGTTGAATCTACTTTGAAATACTGAAAATCAATCCTTATTATGTCGTATAATTAATGTACAATTTGTTTTACAATATTTAATTTATTTGATTATTTTGTTGCTACAAATACTTGCTAATTTTCCTAGACTAATCAACTAAAAATCACTAACTTTTTTGTTATTGTTATTAGTGCCGTTCGCTTCTTGAATAGTTTGCTTCGTAGTACATTTTACTCTTTAATTTATATTTTAATTAAACAATACTCACTACATGATCAAATGTATTGAAGTGTTCCAAAACAATTTCAAAAAATAAAAATCCAACTGATTAACCAAGATTTGTAAAAAAAAAACTAAAAAAAAAACTATTAAGCAAATTGATTAAAATATATACTATCGACATAGATACTCAACACTATACCAAGTGTGTCCACATATTTTCAATAATTTTTTTAGCAACAATAATATTCGGTAACAACAAAACAATTTCGATGTCTAAATCTGTCATTTTTCATTAGAGTTCGTACACGGAAGACATGTGTACGTACTTATATGATTAATTAAACTCTAAAATATCAATTCTTCAACATTTTTATTTAGCTAGATATATACGTGTCTCTAACTTAGCACGAGTTCACTTCACATAAGTGAAATTGAACTCGACAATGTTTTGTTTTCTTTCATAAATACTGAGAATTTTATCTTGAGAATATGGTATAAAATTTAATTTCCAGTTCCGCTTAAGAGAAATTCGGTAAAACTTGGAACTAGAGTTTTATGATTCCGGTTTTTTCGGAACCATAGATTTTTGTTCCGATATGTATATCTGGAACCTAATATTTGGTTCCGGTTTTATATTATATTTTTTTTAATTTTTAAAATTGATTGTCAGATCAAAAATATCGGTAGTTTAGATTGGACAAAATAAAAACTGAGTCCAAACTTTTTTTAAAATCCGGAACTAAAATGTTTTAGTTTCAAATTTTTTTTCTTTCGAATTTATATCAAAATTTTGAGGGCCATATATACAGCAACATTATTATGGAGTGTTAATGTTAGTAAAAAAAAATTGGAGGTGCAATCTGCCCTAAGATATAAAATTAAGGGTCATCGTTGCCTATTACTCTTACAAATTTTTTTTTTTTTTTTTTTTAACAAATTACTCTTACAAATATTAAATACAGTAATATGTATCTATATTCTGTGTCGGCCAAAGGATAGAATTCGAGCCCACAAGAGGTAGGTAACGTTGATGGACCAGTCACACTTTGTACACGCGTCACACATAAATAGTCAAAAGTCATAGCGTGCTTCACACGTGGCACCGTGCCAATGGCTGTGGGGTCCATCTCAGAAGCTGAGAATGTTTCTCGCCATGCAAGTGCTGACGTAACACCCAATCAGAGAGCCACGTGTACGGTCCACGTTGCAGATGTTTCCATCAAGTTCTCTCAAGAAAGATGCCCACGTCTCACGTGGATTAATTAACCTAATCATGTTGATTCATTTTGTCCTCTTCCGTGGTTTATTTTAAAGAAAATTTCATGTAAAATGTTCGAAATCAAAATCAATTTCACTTTAATCAAATTTGTTCGGCCTGGCTTAGTGATAATTTATTATACACTTCTACAAGAAATCACAGATTTAAAATTTTTGAGATTAAAATGAGTATCTCCAGTGGCAGAGTCAGGATTTTAATTCATGTGGTGCCTTATTAAAAAAAAATTATAAAAAAATCAAACATACAATTAACAACAATCAATAATAATATTGTAAACTATATACATAGAAAATTTTTATCTATATTTTTATGTACAATAATGTATCCATATAATAAATAATAAATATAATTTTTTAATAATATAATAAGCGAGTATAAAAATGCATCTATATATTTTAATAACTGAAAAGAAATAAACAAAACAAAAAAGCTTAAAACTTAAAAACAAAAATAAACAAAAACTATGACTAGCCCAAGAGTTGAACTCAAGTCTTCTCTCTCTTGGGAAAACACATTTGCCAGTTGGGATGAATTCTCTATGACTTCCTAATCGGGCTCATACAATATTATAGTGATATATAAAGTTTTTTTTTTTTTTTTGCTTAAACACCTTTTCAGGTGGTGCCCGGACATACACTATGTCTCACATAGCTCCGCCTTTGTTTAGTGCCCCTTCCCTTTACAAATGAGTGCCCATTTACATAACGTCGCATGTTCTTACACGAAAAATATCTAATAATTCCAAACAGCATAGTAATATTGGCTGATTGCGATACTTCTATTAAAAAATCAAACATAGCTAAATTATACTATGATATTCTACAAAAATATCTTTCTTTATTACTTTATATTCTTCTCTTTTTTTTTTCTCTCTTTTTTTACTATTACTCAATAGTATTCATCTTCGATGGCAGATCCATTAAAATTTTTTGAAGACGAATAAATTGAAAGAGAGCAAACTAAATATAATTATACATATATATATATATATATATATTAAGGTGAAAATTGATAAATATAATAACTGGGGGATATTGGAGGAAATTAACAAAACTTATTTTTTTTTATATATATATTGGAAATTGAGAAATATAATATATAGTATGATAGTCTTCTAAGATTGCAAGAAATCCTTTGTTACTTGTATACTTAATTCATTAAGATAATTCATTTATTAATCCTTAACATACAAGTAAAATTAATAGATAGAAAATTAATTGGGTATTTCATAGTACATCCATAAATTAAATTAATTAAGCTTAAATCTATGCGATCGTCCAATTCATTGGTCTTCTTTGTTTAATAGCTAGGGTTTTGACCAATAATACACTAACATTTGGTTAAGTAGATAATTGGTTGTTAATCATGTGATGTAAAAGTAGGACGATGGTGTATGCCAAGTGTCCTCTAAGTCGATTAAGAAACAAAAAAAGTTGTGATAATCACAAGTTTTAATTGGAAGCTGAGTTTTGTGAGAGTGACCCATTGATAAATATTGTCACACTCTCGGTAGTGATGGTTCTATAATGTATTTATTATTATTTAATGCTAATTATTTGAGAAGATAATTGTGTCATTTTTTAAGACAAATATATTAGTGAGAGTTCTATCATTTTTATTTTTTTTGCTCGAACCGCATTCTCGACTTTATTTCGAAAGTTTTTCTTCAAAAATAAAAAAAATAAACTACAAATTTGTAATTTTAAATTATTAGTTTTTATCTTATGAATGAGGGCACAAATAGTGCTTAGATTATTTATATAAAAAAAGACTATTTAATGTAATTGTATTTTTTAGTCTTGACACTTACTAACAACGTTAGGCCAACAATATTAACAAAATTCTTATTTTGTCAAACTAAACTACTCGTCATGGTACATTTTAATACACACAATGAGTAATTTAAAAAAAAAATTGTGGCTAGATGAGTATTTCGTACAATTTCATTAGAAAAAAACTTATGGTCCCTAACAATTAAATATATATAGGTTTTATGTCAAATCATGTGATCATAAATTACATGTGAAACCGATAGCATATTTTAATGTTTTCATAATTGAGAGTGATTTTCATCGTTCTAAATTTAAAAAATAGAATCATTTCTTCCGAAAATCAGAATTTAGTCAAAAATCTTAACAAAAAATATATCGATAAACCCTAAAAAATACTTTGGAAAGTAAAATATTTAAGGGGTAATAGCGGCAAAAGTAGCCAAAGTTAGGCCTATTGTGCAAATAAGTGGCCAAAGCTAAGCGCTCGTGGAAATGACGTGGCAAACAACGTTAGCATGAAATGGATGGAATTTGTACTGTCCACGGTTTGGTAAGCTTTGGCTACTTATGCCGATATTATATCGCTTTGGCCACTTATTTACACACTTAGCCTAACTTTTGCTACTTTTGCCGCTATTATCCCTAAAAAATAAAAAATAAAAACTAAACTACTTTTATACATATCATATACATTAATAACATCAATTTTGACCATACGTTAGGTATTTTTGCCACAATTAATCTAAAACTAAGCGTTCATAAAATATTGGGTAAACTGCGGCTAATGTACCCAATGTTTGATCTTTTGCGAATTATGTACTCAATGTTTATTTTTGGTGGCTAATGTACTCAATGTTTGATCTGTTAGATATTTTCGTGTTTTCCGTTAGTTGACCGTTAGAGAGTTATCCTCCTCTATATACACACTTTTTGTATTTTTGACATAACTCACTCATTTTTTGTCCAAATTTTATGCATGACCTATGGTTGGAAAGAAAAGAGATAGATATACAACTTTTATGTTTTAAGTTTTTTAAAATAAGTTTTATAAAAATACGAAATTTCAAATACAACGTAACATTGGACATAAGTTTAATGCAAAATATTTGTTTCGAGAAAATTTTACCAAACTTAATGACTTTTATGATGAAACGTAAAACTAATAAGTTGTAGATACATATTTTATCTTTCCAGCGGATGTTTATATATAAATTTTGGACAAAAGATGAGTAAGTTATGCCAAAAATATGAAAGATTGTTTCACATCACATATTTCATATTTTTGGCATAACTCACTCGTTTTTTATCCAAAATTTATAAATAAACACCCGTTAGAAAGATAAAATATTTATCTACAAATTTTTAGTTTTACGTTTCACCATATAAAGCCATTAAATATATTAAAAATTGCTTGAAACAAATATTTTGTATTAAACTAATGTCTAATTTTATATTGTATTTGAAATTTCGTATTTTTCTAAAACTTATTTTACAAATCTTAAAACAACAAAGGTGTAGATCTATCTCTTATCTTTCTAACCATAGGTCGTGTATAAAATTTGGACAAAAAATGAGTGAGTTATGTCAAAAATACAAAAAGTGTACATGTAGAGGATGATAACTCTCTAACGGTCAACTAACGGAGAACACGAAAATATCTAACAGATCAAACATTGGGTACATTAGCCACCAAAAATAAACATTAGGCACATAATTCGCAAAAGATCAAACATTGAGTACATTAGCCGCAATTTACCCTAAAATATTTTTCATAGAGAAAAAGTAAACAAAACAGAGCTAAAGTACGTGCATAACCTTCACTAATTCACGAAAGGCTGGATAATGTTTTTTTTTTTCGCTGCTTTTTACTACGTGATATTGCAATATGACATCATATAATATGTGTGTGTGAGGCATACAGCAGTTTATGTTTTATTGGATTTGGATAGATATGATACTTAATGAAAACCGCGTTTTGATCGTGTATAATTAATCATATTTTATATTGTCGAGAATAAATATATGCGTTAATATAAGTGACAAAAATCCATTCATCTATGTATCTATATAAGAACATTGAATCTAAAGTTAAAACTTCTTTTGGCTGATTTTTCTTACTACCCGAAAAGGGCCTCTTGGCCCAATACATGTTTAAAGCACAAAGGGCCCATTGGACCAACAATATCTCTTCAGAAATTACCAAAATTTCATATTCATGTAGCTAAAGATCTATGCAATGTTATTCCCAGATTAATTATATTTTTACTATCCATGCATATATTCTTTTATACGTCCTCCTTTATGATTATCACTCCTGATCTAACATATTAATATATATATATATATATATATATAAAGTGAGAAAAAAAATGAGCTCCAAATTATTAACGGCATTTTGCTTGGAAACAAAACCTAGCTACCTTCGGTTTAAGAAGCATTGAGTTTCGACCTTTGGGTCGAGGGTTTAATATCGCTTGTCGGATTCAACAAAGCTGATTTAAGTTATAATTTTAAAGCGGAAAACTTGGATAATATATATATATATATATATATATATATATATATATATATATATATATATATCTTACATCACGATCTTCTCAAATAGCCATCAACCAAGTTGCGTCCCAAAAGGCAAAAGCAACTTCTTGTGATTTGTGAATGGCCACAATTTTTTGGGGAAACATTATATTATGCATATGCATATATAATTATATATATAAGCATTGTGTTATATTATTATTTTGACAATATAAATAATAAATACAACAAGGGAGACCTTCAACCTTAAAAATCACTAATAATGTTTTGAGTTTATAATTTGTAATTGATAGGTTTTATGCTTACCATATCTTTATTGAATAACGAATTCTTTTTAAATGAATTAAAAAAGGAAAAAAAGAATTATATTTTGAAATATCCACCTCTCTATTTGGACATTAGAATGAAATAATTGAATGAGCTTTCTTCTATTCAATGTGTGGCTATTAGAATGGCGTAAATGAGACTTCTTGTTGGAATCAAGTGAACCACATTTAGGGTCTTTTTGACCACTTGAAGACAATAACCAGATTTCCTATACAAAAGCATATATTTTTATATACAATACAGAAGAAAATATGGACGGATCATGATATTCCATATCTCTTTTGGAGGTTGCTTGAAAATCAACATCCTAAATCGTCGTACGAATTAATCCAACGCGGAATAAGTGACGGAATCAAGAAGTACACCCCGAGGGGTTGGCTTAATTTTTTTTTAAATACATTCAAATGATTATATTTAAATACTAATATATATACATTAAAAGAGGTGGAGCTAAATTATATAAAAATCTACACCAAGAAAAATAAAATTTAGTACAAAAAAAAAAGTTTGGGACGGTTTGAACCCCACCCCATTACATAATACTTTCGGTATGCACAAAACAATGTCAACCCATCATGAAACGAACCCTTCAAACCAAGCGAACTTTGTGAAGAGACAAAGTATTTTGATTCTGAATTTTCAACTACACGCACTTTTCAAATTTAGCAACTTTGAAAAGAAAGAAAAAAAGTTTCAACCATATTCGATACCATTACATGTGTTGTTACAAAATCCATATTGTGGCACCATAGATCTTCTTTATATATTCCAGTTTTAGCACATAGTTTCTACTTGTTTGAGGCAAAAGACCTTGAGATCGTTCTGCCAATGCCATTTGTTATAACTTGTATGATGAATTTTGAGTTGTTGGGTATCAAGTTTCAACTAAAAGCATCAATTTATTGTTGATATAAAGGGGAAAACGTGTGGTCTGAGTTATGTCGTGTATTTCACTTCTATTATTGTACTGAATTTATACGGGATACTTGCGGCATAAGTAGACGATCTTGTACTAAATGCGTCGACATACTCTAACTTTATTACTTATTATTTCTTCAGTAGTACTTCAAGGCCACAAAACAGTATTGAGGTAGTATTGAGGTCTAATTTTGTCAGTGTTTCGTTACGGTTTATTACATGAATGACACATGTACGTGTACGATTATATTACAATGTACTACTTATTCAATAGTTCAATTAAACTAGAAACGTAAACATATCTAGCTCCATAGACGTTTGATTCGACATAGACGAAAAATGAACATTGATATAGCTTTTTCGCCATTGGGCACTATTGCCGCTAAAAAAATGATTGAGCCGGGTTGATACAAGATTGAGTACTTATGTCAATGATATACCTATAAATATATATATATATATGCACATAAAAATAAAAATAAAAACTATTTTAGTTTTAAACTCAATTGAAAATTCTAATTTGAAGTGGGAAATTCTTGTTTATAGGCATACATGATGAAGAAATGTTGTCCCAATCTCACTGAACATGCAAATGGTCATTCTAATTACAAATTTCTAAGGTATCAAGTGCAAGATTTAGTAATGTTTTATAACTATAGCTTAATTCACAAAATCAAACCTCCTATTCAGGAAGGCCCAACAACTTAGTCTTATTAGCCCATTAATCTAGGTCTAAAGTTTACTCAGAGGATTCATTGCTTATGATATATGTCGGTAAACCCGTTACACATCTATATATCCGTAAAATTGAATTACCAAATTTTTCTTTAAAACAGAATTTCAAAGCTAAGTTTTCACTTATATTTTTTAGAGACTTACGTGCTATTTTTTTTTAGCTGCTATTGATAGAGAGCCGTATTTTCTCTCAACAATTTCAATTGTATATTGTTTTAAGAATAAAATAATAAATAAGAGTAATGATTTTTGTTTATTAATTGATTGGTGAAAAAACATAATAGAAGCCAAATAGTAAAGCGTACAACTCTAAATCTGGAGTTGAAAAATTCATTTTACTTCTTTGGAAGCAAATTTTTTGGGGAATAGAAAATAAATGATCCCTATTAATCCAAGTGCAAAGTAAATTTGAAATATTGTGAAAGAAAATGTCATTTTCCATATTCAAATGTTAAGTGTATTATAAATGTGTGCGAAAATGACACAATATCTTATTGGAAGAAAAAAAATACCAAAGTTCTCTATGGAAATTCCGTGATAAATGCCTTTCATGCTATATGTTTATTTAGTGCAAGACTTGTATTATAGCCACCCTAACGATACTCTAAAAAAATACTCTCTTTAGTGGAATAAGGTGCAAATTATAATGACAAAAATAAAATAATTTAATGGATCATAAAGTTTGACTAATTAGGCGGCTAAGTAGAATCTTATGAGGCATATATTCCCATTATACCCAACAATCTAATTATATGAGGAATAGTTGATTGGTGCATGAATCCATTAATCTCCAATTGATATATTATATGGTTTCTTTTGCTTACTAAGTAAAAAATTTAAGATTCTAAAATAAAAAAAATTGTTGACTTTTGAATGACAAATATTATAAGTTTCTTTGTTCAATCACAAGGTATTGGTTTTTCTAACCTTATCACATTTCTCGACAAATTGCGTTATTATTAGTAAGTAACAATTTGTCACTTTCTGAGTCCTCAAGTTATCCAATCTTAAATATATAAAAATAGAAAATATATTATTATAAGCTATTTATAAGGTTACGACTCAATAATACTTTAGAGTAAAGAGAATTTATGCCTTTGAGTATTTGATTAGCAGAATCATTTAAATTTTTAATTAATCAGATCTGCCATTTAATTGGATGAATATTATGTATTAACTTAATCACTTCGATGCAGAATCAAATCAACAAAAGTAGTAGTTTTTTGTTGTTGTTGTTGATAGTTTATATAATTGTGGATTTTCCATAAGATTTATTGATTTATTGATTCCTAAACAAAGAATTGAAATTTAATAGTGGTTTTTCTTTTTAAAAAATCAACTAAATTTTTTGTTTTTTGGGGGAAATTTCTTTGAACTTTTTTCAAGATTTATTTACCGATCTTTCTTGTGGCACTCGTGGTCGTCCCCTCTGTGGCTAGTCATGACCGCGAGCTCCCGTGACATGGCCAGTTGCATTGTGAGCTTCACGGTCTACATATTAGCTTATGTAATAAATATTAACATGCATTTAAGCAAGTTTAGTCTAATGATAACTCCACTATACTTCCATTTATGAGATCATGAGTTCAATCCTTATATGACTTAAATTAGTGACCCTTTAAATATGTAAATTTGATTAATGGTGTCATTTGTTCTTACACTGAATATATCTAGTAATGCGAGTGTACATTGTAAATCTTGATCGATAGGTCACTCTATTCAATATTTATATATATATATATATATATATATATATTATTGACAATTAAAATACGTGATTCACACAATTTTGAACATCAAGTTAGCCACTTGAATTAAATCTCATTGGAAATGGTGATGAGTGTAGCTGCACTAAACATTATTTACCTTTTTTTCAATATATCTAGCCATTGTGGAAAACAAAATACAATTATTTCATAAACAAGTATAGATTTAGCCATATAGAGATATTTGTAGTATAGTTATTCATAAAAAAAATTAATATCAGTAACTTTTTGATGTTTTTATTGAATATATGTAAGAAAATATTTATTGTAATATTAAATATTAAATATATAATAAACAAATGATGAAATATTCAAGCTGTTAGTGCTTATTGGTGAGCATCTCCCCTTGATATTATCTTTATTTGTTAGCAATGATATTTTTTTGAGAGATGTATATAATTTTAATTTTGTCAGTTTTTTTTAACACTTATTATCACGAGTTTCATTTCTTATTATGCTTTTCTATTATCAATCTCTTTAAAATTTAATTTCGAGTAATAATATTACAGACATATAGATTTATATAAATACGCTGGAGTGCATATGTAATATATAGAAAGATTGCATAATCTTCTTCATCTCCCTAATAGTAGGGTTTATAAACAGCCTTTAATCATTGCCTAAAATTCGCTGTATATAGCCACTTTGAAAGGCATGAATACATATTTTTTGGGAAATTATAATCATTACAGAGGTCAGAGTATATCATTAAGCTTAGCCAATGTTAATATATTCCATTAGTACTAAGTGCACTAAGTAGTCCCTAAAAAAAAAAAAGTGCACTAAGTAGTCATACTTTAATTATCTGAAATTGCTTGACTTTTGACTGATATATATCTTTTCTCTCTTTCTCGTATATATTAAAAAAAATGTACGAAATACTCATTTTGTGTCAAACTTTTTAAAAATTACTCATTGTGTGTGTAAAAAATTACCTATAATGAGTAGTTTTTTAAAAAATTTACACAAAATAAACATTTCGTTAATTAACTCTATGTTCAATAGCAAAATATTTATGCAGAATCTAGTGTCACTATATATATAATGTAATTATTGGAATACTGATTGTAAATAATACATTCCCTGAGCTGTGGACGTGATATCGATGGACCACCCACATGCATGGTTAATAGTCATGCTACATGTTGAAATTGGCACTTCAACTTCAACTACCACCTTAAATTAAGACATATAAATATATAAATATAGCAAATACTAAAATAATTATTCTATATTACGTACTCATTCTTTATATATAACTACACGTAAGACTTATTTTGTTGTCAACTTGTCACTACAAGCACGAAGCATGAGAGGGGTTTTGGATCTCCTTCAATAAAGTTAGATAAATTTTTCTTTTAAAAAAAAGTATCGTATATATATTTGAGAGATTCGTTTAATTGGGTTTAATTTTTTAATGATGACAATATAGTATGGTTAATAATATAGACTTAAAAAATGATAAATATTTGAATTAGGGTGATCATGTCTTTTTGTATTATATGGGAATACTATTGAAACTCTGTAGTAAATATAGTGTGAGATTATCACTAAATTAAATTCGTAAATTATACACAATGACATATATTGTTTAAATACTTTTTCTTCTTCTAGAAGAATGCTATAGGAAAAAACGTTTCAAGAAATTATTCAACCCGTTTTATCTCGTAGAGAATTCAGTAAATTCAATCTGTAAAAACTCAGGCCATCTTGTCCTTTTAACATTGTAAATCAAGATTCATAAATTGAGAAAAGCCTTGATAATTCTTCCAAATTCCATCTCAATCATATCTCTGTTGGGTTTTTCGATGACTTTTCTCAATCCCGAGGCGGAAATTTCGGGATATCATCGAACAATAAAGATCTAGAATAATTACGAGAATTAAGATATCGTTTAGAGATCGTTACCAAACTTCGGTACTTTTGCCAACTGTACCGAATAACTGCCGATTCCTTTGATTCTGGAGCTTGCCGAATTTAGGATTTAACGCCTCAAGTGCGCCTCTATTTCGTCCACCACGTCACTCGGGAACGTCTTAGATGACCGGAAAACACCTCGGAGGATAGGTTAGATCCTTGTCGGTGTTTAGATGATCAACCGTTGATTGAACCGGGGAGGAAGCCACGAAATTCGACTCACTAGGGAGGGAGCTCGAATTCTAGGAGGCTAGGGTTTATGTTGTATATTTAATTATGAGTCATGATGTGGTATTTATAATACCATGTGGTCATGACCTAGTGGGCTTTCTAAAAGCCCACCTAATGGACTTCCTAAAAGCTCAATCATGGATTAATTAATCTATTATTAATTAATATGAATCATAATTAATACTTGGGCCCGAGTGAGCCCATAATGTCGGTTATGGTTATCGGATCGATATCCGATAACTCGAGAGATACAATATCAGGTTCGGGCATAACCAACAATCTCGTACATTGAATAGGGCGAATATATATATATATATATATATATATATATATATACGTGCACGCGAACATAACGGGTTATACCCGATCCGATTCACTTAACACCACTACGTATTACTCTTTTCTAATACACTTAATTTCAACTCTGATAAGATAAGATCCCACCTTTTGAAGTTTGTTAATTAGAAAAGGAACGAGTATATATAAATTTTCATATGACTAAGTCTCTAGACCGTTTGACAAAGCCAAAGAGACCATTACTACGCGTTTGATGACAGCTTTATTCTTTGCTTCCAATGAAAATAAATATATAGCTATATATATTATTAAATAATATAACATGTAATGGATAATTATATAAAGAGTCGGTTTGTTGTGGGACCAAACGCCATAAATGGTCAACGTAAAGTCGAAGAGTTATGAGCTTTATGGGACTTGCTGTCGAGTTGCCGACTTAATCATACACTTTATTTAAGATTACGGATTTTCTTTTGGGATAATAGCGGCATAAGTCCTCAACTTTTACTTAATTAGGCGGCATAGCCCCAACCTTATTTAATAGCGGTATAAGTATCAAAAGATAATTTTCGTCCATATTTGACTAATGGAAGTAGTCAACGTTTGCTTGGTCAGCTTCTCGTCAACGTGGACGCCACATAGCCGACATGTCACCATACATGTCATCATCGCGTCATCAAATTTAATGCAAAATTAATTGAATCCCTCCATCACCCTTAATTTTGCATTAAATTTGATGACACGAGGATGACATGTATGGTGACATGTCGGATTACGTGGCGTCTACGTTGACGAGAAGCTGACCGCGCAAACGTTGACTACTTTCGTTGGTCAAATATGGACGGAAATTATCTTTTGGTACTTATACCGCTATTAAATGGGATTGGGACTATGTCGCCCCAGTTGAGTCAAGGTTGAGTACTTATGCCGCTATTATCCCTTTTTTTTTTTATCGATTATGTCCATTTTAGTGGAAATTTTATTGGACAAATTTGGCCCACTTCACATATTTTATGCCTAATAAACCCCATTACGACGTGTTTCTAGGCTTTTCTTTCTTTCAAATGAGGGTGGATCCACACTATTATTTATTGAAAAAAGAGCCAAAAGGTTCATTTTCGTGCCTCTAATAAGGTTAGCTCAATCTTTTATATGATTAAGATGTGATTTTATGCTATTGTATTTGTCTATAATTCTATATTGTTGCGACACGAGTTTGGTATCTTTATATGAGACGACCTTAATGTTTTAAATTTAATAAGGTCGTCTACAAATTTAATACCGATTTTACAATTAAAAATACTTACTTTTTTTAATTATGTTATAAATTAAAGGATATTTAGTGTTGCACGAACGTGTCACATTCGATTTAATGTATTTACACTATTCAATAATATTTATGATTTTTTTTTGCGTGAAAAATATTAATGTTTACATGCTTAGAGAAGAGAACGTAGCAAAGTATTTTTATATTAAATAAAATATTTTATATAAATTAATCTTTGATATTAATTATTTATACAAAAACATAAAAGACTAACTTAAATAATATTTTTTTACTTTCTAGGAATCCCACAATATTTTCGATTCTCAAATTCGAGGGTTTTTTTTGGGTATAACTAAATACGAAAAATTAAAAAATTTACAATTCCTTTTATCAAATTATATTAGATAAATATCTATTAAATTAGGGTGAAAAAATTGATTAGGTGGGTTATGTTTCGTATGGACTAGTGGTACCACTTGGAAATTCCACACACAACACAATGCCTTTTTGCACATGTACGTATTTTTCACAAGTTTCTTTTGTATAGTCAAACAAATTTCTTCACACGTGTCAAACAATTAGCCCTTATAGCACACGTGTGAATCTCTAGGCCAATCAATGCAAGCTTGTCTCGTTGCCTTCACGGGCACTCAACAAGTAAGTATTCGGTTCATATCATCTACCCCATTCCCTGAAGAATGAATGAGTCTTTCATTCTTTTATATTTTCTATATTCGTATTTAATAGTGACATACGTATGTTGAACATTTATAAAAATAATAAGCGTTTGATAAATATATTTTTAATATCTAAAATTTATAAATTAAATAATGGTAATATATATACATATATTGTGGTAAAATCTTTGAAATTTGCCGCTACGTAAACACATTTTTTTTATAAATATTTTAACAAGCTATATATTTTAAATATATATATTGAATAAATTGTCAGAATATTAATTATATTTGAAATCCTGAACTCATGTTAAAATTAGCTTCGATTAATTTAATTATGATTGTGCAGAAATAAATGATGAAACAAATAAATTGTAATATTTTTCCGACAAGGGACATTAATTTAACACGCTTTTTTGTGATTGTCTAGATGTGAGTAAGAGAACTAGAAGTCTGTGCATTTAAATACAGTAGTAAATGCTATTTAATACGCTTATGTCTTCTCATATAAATGCATATTTTTCGATATAATAAATAAGAAATACTGAAATAATTGATACACAAATCATAAATGAAATATCACCTAAGAAAAGAAACCCTAATGGTACGTTGTACAATTTGTATACTATAAAATAGTCTCCTCATTCAGAAAATATAAAAGTCTTTATCATAATAGTAATGGGTTATTGAAGAAAATAGTTCTCTAACATAAAGTACGTGCTCCAGAATGTATTTTTTATACCTAAAAATAAAATTAATAGAACATTATAAAAGATAGATTAATACAAGGTGACCTCGTACAACATGATGACTATCATAGATACAAATAAAAGATTAAAAAAAATAGTACATTGAATAAAATAGATTATTGAAGAAGATGAGACTTTCATATAAAAAAAATGCTTCAAATGGTGTATATAAATTATAACCTTGAATTTCAAAGAAAGCTAATTGTCTTAAAATAAAAATCCAAGAGAGGCCGACTTCGATTACCCCTTAAACGAATAAATATTAAAAAGGAGAACTAAAGTTAGAAAACCTAAACTTTATTATAGATCCAAATGAAAAATACGTTGACAAATTTAGGAAACCATATTATTAACACATAAAAAAATTATGTTGACATATTTTAGTAAATAAAAAAATTAAATTCCAAAAGTCCACTTGTATTAATTTACGTTGAGCTCGTTTAGTACAACTTAATTTTTTTTTAAATTGTTTTTTAATTTTAGGTTTAATTTTTTTAAAAAAAAAATAAACAAATGTTTGGTAAACTAATTATAGAACAGTCGCGGTTGATAACAATAGCGTTTTGATAAAATACTTTAAGGTAAAAAAATAAAATAAATTAAAAATCGTTTTTCGTATTTAGAAGAAAAAGAAAAAAAAACTATTATCCTAACTTTTACGACTTTATAAAAACTTAAAATTACGATGTGTTTTTCATAACAAAAGTTTTACCAATTTAGCTTATTTTAAAAACAAAAACCGGCATTCTTAAACTGAACCAAACGCACTCATTTAGTTCTTGATCCCAAAATTTACCCATAAACCTCAACCTTCTTAAAACTAATAATCTCAAAACAAAAAATTCAAAATTTCATTAAAAAATAAAAGATATAGATATAGATATATATTTTTTAATAATAAAATAAAAATAAAAATTGCTAGGGCTGAAAATTCGTACACATTGATTTCCAAGAAAAAACTCTCTCTTTTTCTCTCTCTCTCCTACAAATATGAGACCGAACTCTCTTCCCTCTTCCTCAGCTCCCAAAACTTTCTCGGCCTCCAAACACCTTCCTCTCTCTCCCTCCTTCCATTGATCATTCATCTCCAACCTCCACAATCCAAACCCTCCTCCAAATTCTCAATCATCACCACACTCTTCTTCCACATTCGCCGAGCAATTGCCGAAGCATTGTAATTTCAGGTATTCTTTTGATCCGCTTGTTTGATTCGGGATTATATTTTATGAATTTTTCTGGGCTTGATTCACTGCGTCTGATCATTCGACTGAATCTATTTTAGATCCCGACCGTGATTTTTAGGTTTGAGGATTGGAATTTGTCGACGTATATCAATGGTGAGTTAGTTTGTGATTTGATTTTGATTATTTTTATTTTTGATGCCGTTAGAGTGCGTTGCTGAGCTTCTCCGATCTGCATTAACAGGGTGAAGCGCCGGCGTTTTTCCTCGACGATCTTCACCGGGATTTCTCGAACGGGTTCGGTGATCTGAAACCCAACGGCTGCGAGAGGCCGACGAGCGTTGCCGTTGGCAGCAAAACAGTATGACAAAACTCCATAAACAATGTTCATTCAATGGAAAGAATAAAATGTCCTGTTTTCATCAGAAAATTGTATGGACCCCTTTTTTTGCTTTGGTTGACAGTATTTGATTGGTGGAACCTCTACCGAGTCAACATTGTCTTTCGGGGTTCGAGTGTTTGACCGATTCACGGCCGAATGGTGAGTTTCGTTGACCGGGATTCCTGGTTTGTCTTTGTGAGAAAATAGGAAGAAAAAGCTAAGCTCTTGAATGAATTTGCAGGGTGTACCCTGTTGTTTTGGGGACGTTGCCGATTCCGGGCAAAGGCTTTTCGGCTGTGCCTTTGAATGAAGACCGGATATTGGTCGTCAAGAAAGGCGCGAACAGCGATGATTTTGCCTGGTTTCTCGAGGTTGGTATCTTTATTAGCACCAAAAGTTATTGAAGGCATGTGAATACCGACTTTTTCATGGGTAAAGAATTTGATCCGAGTAAACACGTTGGTATATAAGTGGCAGAACCGGGATACAGATAAGCATATTTAAGGAGAAAAAAATGAAAGGAAAACAAATGTTTATATTGTATTATGTAAATTAGATCCCTTTGAACCTTAGGAAATCAATGTAGAAATCGCGGTCTTGTTGTATGTTTAAATAATTGTTTCAATTTTTCACATAATTGTTAGGTGGATACTCCATATGTTAGGCAACAGAGGAAGATTTTGGGGACCGAGGTTGTTGCTTGGAGTAAGGGCGTTTCGGGTAAAGCTCCGAAACCGATTGTGATCAGCGGTCCTTCTGGGGTGGGTAAAGGCACTCTGATATCGATGCTCATGAAAGAATTCCCGTCCATGTTTGGCTTCTCCGTGAGCCACACAACCCGTGGCCCACGAAATAGAGAGGAAGATGGGGTCCACTACCATTTTACGGAGAAGAGTGCCATGGAGAAAGACATCAAAGGCGGGAAGTTCCTTGAGTTTGCTAATGTCCACGGAAATCTCTACGGGACCAGTGTTGAGGCCGTTGAAGCTGTTACCGATGCTGGGAGGGTAAATTTTTGTTAGATTCTGTGCTTTTTTAGTTGAGTGACTGGTGCAAATTTTCCCTAGACTTCCTTTTAGTGCAGAATGCCCCCCTCTCTAATAAAATTGATAGATATAGACTTTTAGTTACCCGTGTCATCTCATTAGTGCGTAAAAATGTATATTTTTTATTTCATACCTAGGTAACACGAATATTATTAATTTTGCAAAAAGGTGGGCATTCTGCAACATGGGTAAAGTCGAGGGGGGGATTGATCTTTCATAATGAAGTACAGGAAAAAGGATTTCATTTGAATTTCTGAATGCAGCGATGCATTCTCGACATTGATGTGCAAGGGGCGAGATCCGTGAGAAGCAGTCCCATCGAGGCTGTGTTCATATTCGTATGTCCTCCATCAATGGTGGAGCTTGAGAAGCGCCTTCGTGCCAGGTAACTCAAAGCCGTTTCCACATATGTTTCTCGTTCTTCGGTTGAGGTGAGATTAGTAGTTGGTCTTAACACGCACGCCTTTACAGAGGAACCGAAACGGAGGAACAGATCCTTAAGCGACTCGGGAACGCCAAAGAAGAGATAGAGCAAGGCAAGTCATCGGGCATCTTTGATCACATCGTATATAATGAATGTCTCACTGAGTGTCACAAAAGCATCAAGGTATATGTTTTTTTTTTTTTTTTTTTTTTATGGATAAAACGCTCTGATATGTGATTATGCATATACTACACATTCGCCTATATAATATGACCAAATACTTAATTTACAACTAGTGTCCTATAATTCGACAGTTTCCTTATGATTTGTTTGTTTGTTGGCGTAGGAACTCTTGGGACTTGATCAAAACACCGACATCGTCGCCGAAAGAGGTAAAGCATAGGGTTTGGAGATCAAATTTTAGGGTTTCATGCTTATAATCTCGAGTAAACTCGTATCTGAACATAGCTTTAATTCTTGTTCAGTTCCGAAACGTGTCGATCTGCCCACGGATCATTCAGTCTCAAAGATCGGTCAGAAAATCGTGATATGCCCCAGAAATGGTGAACTTGAGAAAGGGTCAAAAGACGGGTAAGTTTACCCGACAATCCACTCTCTCAACGGGTTATTATGGTGTTACTAATGTTTTGTTATGGCCGAGCAGGGTCGTTTTGGAGTTGTCCTCTCTGAAAGGAGGCGCACCGGGACGGACAAGAGGGTTTGATATTTATGTGAAGAATCCGTTCTTGGACTGTCTTAACGGAATCAGTGAGCTAAGCTGACGAGCCATGAACTTGGCGAAAGGACTAACACCGTTTCCTAATCTGTTCGGTTTTTTTCTTTTTTTAACTATCTGGTCTTTAATTCAGAAAAAAAGGAATCAACGAAGAAAGCTATTTAGTCGAAATTTTGTTCCAGTTCATTCTTTACTTATTTTACAGAAGGGTTTATTACCTTGGATCATTGATTCTTAAAGGTTTATTTTCCCTCATGGGAGTTGAGAGATGATTTATGACTTGCAAGGGAAATACAAGTTATTTATTTTCAATTGGATTTTTATTTAAATCTTCTTGTGTGTTTCTACACTGCTTTGATTATGACTATAATTCTTGTTTATAGGTTGAAAAAATTACTGATACCGGTCACAGGTTCAAAACCGATTAACTGAAAGGTTACCGTACAAAACCGATATGGCTTTACTTCAATATTTCAGTTTCGGGCAATTTTAAACAGATGAAGATTAAAAAAAATATATGGAAGCAATCTATAGATAAACCCTAAAATGAAAAAAAATAAAGAAAATGGAAAGGATACAATAATTCTGTGATGCACTCAAAAGTCTAAAGTACAAAAAAAAAAAAGCAGCAATCTTGGACTAGAAAGAGTCTTGAAATTTAATATACTTATCCAATTGCTTAAATTCAGGACTTTTTGTTTGGTTCTTCTTGTCGTTTTGATATTGTAATCTATATCTACAGAAAAAAAGATTGAAAAAAAGGAAATAAGTCCAAAAACGTGCAATCTCAGCATGATACGTTACATATAATATAGCAATATAGCAGCCAAATGTCAAAGCATGCATTAGTTGAAAGCTTCATTAAAATAAAATTTAATTATTTGAATCTGATAAGCTTGGCCAAGTCATAAATGTTTTTTCTTTTCTTTTTCATCATAGTATTTACACTCCAATTTCGACGTAGAATAAAGTCAACTTCATGTCCCTAATTCGATAAGTTTAGTGTGATGACTTCAATGACGCTTTGAATTTCATGTTAAAAGTTAATTAAAAGCTGGAAGGTAGAAATGTTGACGGGTTTTCTCCTCAAATGTGTTAGGATTCGCATGTTTGTATGATTGTACAAGATGGGCATCGAGAGTTTGCGTGATTTTGCATCGTAAATAAATTCGTGTATGTTTGAGTTTTAAGTATTTCGCTAATTAATAGTCTCATCCCCACCCTTCAAATGCCCCGCGACGCGAAAGACACGATGAAAGTTGAGGAGAGACCATCAAGATTTTCGAAGACGACTCTCCGAGAACCGAATAGCTTTCTTGAGAGGGGTATCAAAATCTTCTCTTAAATAAAGTAGGTCCGCAGAAAAACAATACATGATTTTTTTTTATTGATTCCAATTTCCAATTGAATACTTATATATAAATAATTGTTATTTTGTTTTGTTCTGATCGAATACTTATAATATAGATATACGGAATTGTCGGCTTCAAGCGGCCGCGCACAGCCGGTTGGGTCCCAGAAGAACATTTATCTAGAATCTATTATATATAAATATTTATAATTGTTTTGTGTGATTCTTTTTCATTGTGTGGCTATACTTTTTTGCCAAATAATATAGAGAATGGGAAAGCAAGACGAGGGAATCTATGAAGAAAGCAGAACTCGAACATGGCTTGTTTATTAATTATTATTATTATATATATCTCTTGCACTGAATAATAATGAATGAGTGAATAGTAGAATATCAGAATCAACATATATTATAGCGTAGTGTTGAGTGTTGTCACTCAATGAGAAGTAGTGGTGCACTGCAACTCTGCAAGTAGCCAACTAGTAATGTCTCTTTTGCAAATTGCATCAATAAATAAATACATAAAATAAAAGCATTCTCATAATATATATATATATACACACAGCCCAAGAAAAGTTCTGTGGGGCAAAAAATCTCGGTTGTCTCTTTCTTACATAGTTGCCCACAAATTACGTTGATAATGAGATCAGCCTTTTGGTTCAATGAAAATAATGTTAAATGTAAATAATAATATGGGGATGAAGGAAAAATTATTGAAGACCAAAAGATTGAAGAAACAAGCTCGATAATCATAGATGTTCTTCATTGAGTCGATTCTTGGATTCGATGAGTATCAATTTGTTGTTTTGATTTGAAGAGAAAATAAGGTAAAGACCAATCTAAACAAGTAGATAAATTTGTTAAAAGAACAAAAAGAGAAAATAAATTATTAGAAAAATGCACACAATTACAAACGATATAAGACTTCAAAACAATAAAGAGCTTAAAATATAATAGAATTGAGAAGACTGGTAAACTTCCAAAGGACAATTACATGGTGGAAAAAACGACAGTGAATAGAGAAAAACGACAAGAAAACAGGAAACGTAAAGTATTGATAAATACCACAAGCTGACAAGTCCTGAGAGGACACAGATTCCAATCGACATAACACTTTACAACGACAATGAGTTACGAAAACGACAACAAAATGTTCAAACCTCGTAAACACAAATTTGGCAGCAATGCCACCAGGATCAAATAAATAAATATTATAAAAGATTAGACTTCAAATATATATTAAAAAAAAGGAAAATGATGGCAAAAATACTCAAAGTTTGGTCAAAGAACTCCTCGGGTATCCAAAGTTTAAAAATAGTGGTAAAAATACCTAAAGTCATATTTGGGGAATTGACCACTCCAATCTCGTAACACCGTTAATTTACATGTTAACTCTGACCATGCAGACTAACGTGGGTTGCCGACAGAACAACTTTTTCCACGTTGACAAGCCCACATCAGTCTCGTTTACGAGAAAACAACGAATTAAACCCCTAAGTAATACTATTTAATACAACTAATTGAACCTCTAATGATTACACTTAACAAAACAGATTTTTCCACGTGGCCAGAGTTATTGGGTAAGTTAATGGCGTTACAAGAATGAAGTGGTCAACTCCCCTAATGTGACTTTAGGTATTTTTGCTACCACTTTTAAACTTTGAGTACCCGAAGGGTTCTTTGACCAAACTTTGGATATTTTTGCCGTCATTAACCCAAAAAAATAAAGTATTAAACAAAAACGATTTAAGAAACGACATTACCTAGAAATATTACAATATGTGAGAAAACGACAGAGAATTACCTTATTAATAAGAGATTATCTCTATAAACAAAATTAATTGCATTTTTTTGTTGTTGTGAAACTTCTATATATATATATATATATATATATATGTATATATATAAAATTTTCATGTAGTGTTTTTAGGTTCATGTGGTGTTCTTGATATTCACAGAGTATTTTTAATAATTTGATTATGATGTTCTTAATGTGCATATTATGTTCTTGAGTATGCATATGTGTTCTTAAGTATTGACCTAAATTTTTAACCAAGTCAAAAAGTAACGACGTTGAGGCTTATACATTGAAATTTAAATATAAAAAAAATTATCATGGAAAATTATGTAACGATTAAATTGCTGACAATAAATGCAATAGAAAATGCTACAACATATATACTGGCATATATTTATCCTACATAGTTTAGATTCATTACAACATCAATCGTATTATAAATTAATAAAAAGTTATTTGGGACATGTTTTATATTCGTAACTAAATTCAATTACTAATACGAAACATAGATTACACCACCTCTTAGAACCATAGAGTAAATTTTACACCATGGTATTTAAACCTCGAGAAAGGTATGAAGGTCTTAACTTTATGCAACATATATAGTCATAAACAAGAAAAAACTTGGCACTCACAGATCTAGAATACTTGAGCTTTTTGAATTTTAGCCGAATTTCGACGATTAGGCTCTAAAAACTGTGATTTTTGGTTTGGGTAAAAAAAAATTGGGATATTTTTTGTGTTCTTGATGTTCATATATTATTTGTAATGTTCATGTGGTGTTCTTAATGTTCATATAATTTTTTTAATGTTAATTTGATTTTGGTGTTCTTTTGATATACATATTGTGTTATTGAGTATGTGTTCTAAAATATTGATCTAAAGTTTCCTACCAATTTAAAGTAAGGATTTTGAGGCTTATAGATTGGAATTTGAATATAAAAAAAAATCATGAAAAAATACGTAACGATTAAATTACGGACGATAAATGCAAAATAAAATGCTACATCATATATAGTCGTATTTATTTATTCTACACGGTATACAGTCATTATACAACATCAATGTAATATAAATTAATAAAAACAAAATTTATGTACTGTAATAAATTCGTAATAAAGTCGTAGTCTCTAATGAGACCCATTACTAAATTCAAACTTGTAATTAACGATTGCTTGTCTTTCATTGACAACATCAAATAACCTTAATAACCCAAGTGAAAACCAAATTCTACGAACATTAAAATCCCGAACAACCATAAAAAAAAATACGAAAGAAAACAAATGTCAAGAAATAAAATTATTTATTGTAGAAATTACCTTATTTTTCTATGAATTTATCATAAAATAAAAAATAATAATTAATTAAGGTCTTCTCTTCGGTACCGGTTCTGAAAATTGAAACCGAATATTGAAGACCTAATGTGGTCCAAATAGACCGAAGACCTTGTTTTATGAACCCGAACTCTATTATTCGATATTTTTTATTTTTTTTTACACCCGTGCTTCCAAGTTTCAATATAAAACATGTCTTGAATAAACGACACTATTCTTAGGTGTTGTTGCCACTTAAATAAAGGACAGACACTATTAGTTGATATTTCCAAATAATTACATGTCTAAGAATAAACGACAATATTCGTAATTATTATTTCCAATATATGAAATGTCTAAACGACGCTATTCTTAGGTGATTTTTCAAAACATAATACCTCTTGAATAAACGACCGATAATATTTCCAAAACACAGTAGACTAAATAGTTGTATATTGATTAATAGTAACAAAGTTTTCTACTATCCACAGACAATACGTATAAAAAACCAAAGGGCAAGATTAACTTGCCACAAAATTTTTAAAATAAAAAAAAAGCCTTTGTACAAACAAAACTCACCAACCAGAAACCTAATATTAATCATATTGAACACGAAAAAATCGTCTCCATCTTTGCCTCGAGTTCTGCTCTTTTTTTTTTTAGTATTAAGGTGAGCGTTTTTTGATTTTTTGTTGTGTTTTAAGCCTAGTAGTGTCTCCGGACTCTGAATGCTAATCATTTAATGGAAAGTGCTCGGTGGGCCCCTCTCACCATAATTCGATCATTGTCCGTTTTACCATAATTGCCCGATGAGAGCGAATGGTAAGCGGATAATTGAAACTCATGATTGCGAGGGATGTAGCTGCTGCCATTGACATCACAAAACGCCTCGTTTTGGCTCATTTCATCATGATGGTCCGAAGAGAAAGGGCTCGAGCGTGACGGGTTGGCCGTGGAATCATTAGCTGATTTCTTCTCAACGGCCTTCTTCGTGTTCAGAAACCGACCCCCGCTTCCTCTTGCCCTCCTCATCGCGTGCAAATGGCGGGACTTGTGAAGATAGGGCTGCAATAAATGTAACACTAGTCACACATCGTTACAAGTACGTCGTGAACATTGAACAAAGAGGCTTCGGTTTGGTATAAAATTCAGTAAACACGGTTTTTGGTTTGAAATTTGGATCGAGTTTTTACACACTTTAAGCCCCAAAAATAAAGATTATGTAAGAATTTAAAAAAAAAAAAATTATCATCCACTTAAAAGAAAGTGGCAACTGAAATGCAAGTGTAAGAATTGGATCTTCACTTTCGTAGAAATTAGGAGGTTGGTTTGAAATTTTAGCTCAGGGATTATAGGATTGAATTTTTGTTAAGAATTAATATTTATATAGTACACAATTTCCTATTGATTAATACACAATTATATCCATTATTAATTAATTAACCCTAGTTTAATTATATATTATAAGCGCTATGTGCGACTTACCTTGCGCACTTTTATAAGCTTCTTTTCAAGCTCGGCCTTGGCTCGGATCTGCCTTCGTCTCAGAATTCCATGGTATTGCTTGGCGTTTACGTAAACAGGCTCTTCTGTCACCTCAAGCGGTAACGCCATTCGGGCCGAGGACAATCCGACGCACTGAGATTGAACCCGTGTTCTATTAGTAAAATATAAATATCTATATGTACATATATATATATATATATATATATATATATATTATTTCATCCTTGTGTAATAAGCTAAATGACCTTTCTATTCCTTGTTCTTTGAGGGTCTCTAAATAGTAAATACTACTATATATGTGCTTAATTAAATATTATTGAGCGAATCTCATTCCAACAAAATTTCGGAATCGGAAAGAAAACTGGTTCCGTCTGGTTACAGATTTCATTGAAGAGTCTAGTGTGAAACTATGTCTCAACTACCAACTAACCAATGTACTGTATTGTGGATATGTAAAACAAATTGTATTAAAGCATAAATAAAATTGCATATTTGCATAGTTAAAGATAGTTTCAGATCATACCATGGAATGAGGTCCATAATTGGCAGGCAAAACTCCCCCATAATAAGGATCAGAATATGGAAATGACCCACACGCCTGAAAATAAAAAACAAGGCAAAAAAAACAAAAATGCAATAATTTATTGAAATATTGAATCAATGACTAAGAAGGAATGATGTAATATATTTTCTTGAGCGTAGCGAATTTTCCTCCTTTTGTTATTGTATTCTAAATTGGATTTATGTCTACTTATATTTCTAGTTCGATTTATCATCACATCTATAACTATTATGAGTTTAATTTATTGATAAGATAATACACACATAAAGTTTTGAATCAATTTTATTCCAAATTAATTCGTTGAATAAACAAATATATGAAGTTGTGGAGGGTTAAGAAGGTACATTTGTGTGGCTCATGAGCTCCATCGGAGGAACGCTTTGAATGCCTTCTTCTTCTCCACAAATTCCATCTGCCAAAGCCAATAATATTATTTAATTAATTGCCTAATTATTCTTACAGAATCTTGAGCTCTTATACCTCAAAAATTTCAAGGGACACAAATGAATTATAATGGTTCGTTTTCATTGCAAGAGTTGTATTCACATTTCTTACACTATAAAAGTCGGCCGCAAAATGATCAACTTAATTAATACGTGTATCGAATCTGAATTGCGTTTCCCGCGAATTAAATTTCACGATTCTTAACATCTTTTTGCGTCGATACATCTCTCTCGGCGCTATAATTTTTTTCCTACTACTTTTTAGTTTTTACCATATATTAAATCTCTCGATCTTTATCTATTTGAGTATGAAGCAATTGTAGAGACACGTGTTAACTATTTACACGTATGCATAAAATGGAAATTGATATTTATATATACAAAGAAAAGTAACATATAAATCAATTTAATGGTGTGACATAGCATGAGCTATCTACATCAGGAAGGTCCAAATATATATTAATGAAAGTGCTTTGTCACCATTGAACTTAAACTTCAACCATTCTGATTAATTACGACATTAATGATATATATATAAATATGTATATACATATATATACACACACACGCTGATACACACCTGATTGTAGAATTTGAGAACTCTTCTTAGCTAATGAAGAGGAATCACCATGCAGATGATGATGATGATTCGGTGGAGACAAGCTCATAGTAGTCATTCCTAGTACTCCATGACCATCTCCATTAGAGAGGTGTGAAATACCAGTTCTACCCCACCAAGCTTGAGAATCCATGGTGTTTCTCTCAATGGCTTCAGATTCATGCTGGCTTGTCATTGTGCCCTTAAGTCTTTGTTGCATGCTTCAAAAACTGATCCAAAAATAAATTAAAAACGCAAATTATATATATATATATATACATATATAGTATTGTATTATAGCCCGAGGACCGATGCCTGGCCACACTTAACCCGCGGCTCAATTTTTATTTTTATTTTACGTAACGTTATCCGTAATTTCTAAACTAAAAACGAATTATTTGAGTCCGAATTTTAGCCTTCAAGCAGGTATGGACTTCATAACACATAAATGTATTAGAGCTGCCGAATCGGGCAGGCTTTAATATCCCGAGGCCCATTGCTCGGCTACACTAAAAAATTCCAATTTCCCGAATTACCCTTTTTTTACTTCGTACATGCATATTCTTTTAACTAACAAAATACAGGTTTGGACCGGCTCGGGCAAGGTGAGCCCGCTGGAATCTCCAAACCCTATACATACATATACATGCAAGCAATGGAATCTTATATCGGTATATAATATTTTTGAAGTATATGACTTACTAGAGAAGTGTGGGAGAAACTCAAGCTTTGACTTCAATGGATTGCTGGGAGAAACTCATATGAGAAGGGTGGAATGACAATGGAGTTTTGTGTACTTAAAGATGGATAGATAGATAGATACAAAAACAAGAGTAGAGTAATGGAAAATTGTGAGAGAGAAGAAGTGAATTGTTGTTTTATGACATTGTCAATATGTTCCCCTTCTTTCCCTTTTTATAATTATAAAATCAAAAAATAAATTATGGTAGAGGAAATGTCCCTTTCATTTCTTTTGTATTTTCATATGATCTGTTTTTTTTTTCTTTTTTCTTGTATATGTGTATATCTTTAATTAATTTTTCTAATGTTTTGGACAAAGAGATAATTCTAGGTTGACGAGTACTCGGTGGTCTCACGTTTCGAAAGTACTTTCTTATGACATCACTGATTTAAATTACCAATCTATCCCTAAAAAACTATTACATCATATTAATTTTGCATCTTCATATATAGAGCAAATAGTCACGAGGAAATCACGTGCATTGGGACACTCTAAATTTCAAAATCTTCAAAAAAAAAAATAATGACTCATTATATATTCCGTTCTGAGTTCTTTACATTTTGCATTGATTTCTCCTAAATTTGTATTCGAGATTTTATCGCTTTTTAGAGTTTTAATTACATGTCATTAAATGCTATTCTCTTCGATTGGTTGAAAATTCGACAACATTTTTTCCAAGATTGATTGTGTAAGTCTTAGATAGGAATCCGAACTTCTTGGATGCTCTTTATGAACGTTGCGCGGCTTGTGACGTCGTTACTATAAATGCGCTAAGTAACTCTCATTGGCTAAGACTTCTGACACATCTGACTCTCGTTAGAACACTTTTCGTTTGTCTTTTTCGCCTCACGTCGTTTGGTTCGAACGACGTCGTAAGCCAACATTACCTATGAAAGAAACTAGATCTAAAGTGTAACACAATGAAGGAAAACAATAATTGTCAAGGTAGAAAAATATTATATACTAATAGTATAATATTATTAAATGTCATTAGCACGTATTATAATTATTAGCTAAAGAATAAGATACTTAACTATGCTTAATTATGCGACATTAAGTCTTCTAAATAATACATTTTGTCTCCGAAAAAAAAAATCAACAAAAAAATATGCATCTTCATAACCTATACTTTGCACTTTTTCGTATCCAAAACATATTTTTAAAATATTGAAATACATTCTTTTTTGTTTAATTCGATACCACGACATTTTACTTCCAAATAAATCTAGAGCCAAATTTTATAATCTAAATATTGTAGAGAAAAAAAATAAAAAAAATAATATGATAATCCTAAATCGGAAATCACTTGTAGCAACTAGCAATAGCATTAGGTGTCACTTGTACACTAATTTCATGTCATTTCGTAGACTTTCCATTAATGGAAATCGGAATCTATTCATTCATGCAGGGGCAAAAGAGTCAAATCACAAGTCTGGCCACAAAGACTTTTAAAGAGAAAAAAATAAATGTAAAAGAATAATTATGATGACAATTATCTCCTCCACTTTGATACCAAGTCCTTTCGAATGGTGCCAAATCCGACTTGACTCCACCACCAACGTGTCCACCCAAATCCCAGGATTACACCCCGCTACGCGACAAAACCCCCGGACCCACGTGCCACGATACCCCCTCCACGTGCCTCCCCCCGCCGTTAACCCAACTGTCTGCCGTTGACGGCGACCGTTAAATCGGCTCCCCAACGGTCCGTGTTTTGCTCAACGAACTCTCTGAGTCCTGGACGAGGGTGGTGTCGACACGTGTACGGGGTGAGCAGGCTTCGGGGTGAGTAACAGGGACAGCTCAGCACGACAGCGCTGTCGGGTGGGCCCCACTCACCGGAGTGGGAGGAATTTACGGGACTTGTGGGTCCCATAGAGTTTTAAATAAAACGACGGCGTTTTTGATGAGCTGTCCTTTTTGATGGATTTGAGAATGGGCCCAGAAATGGAATAAGACTTTTTTGGTTGGAAGGCCCATTACCTTAAAGTAGTAATGAGCCCAGTCTGTTTATTATTTTTTAAGCACTTTGGCTGGTAAATACTAAATAGTGTGTGGATTGAATTTTTATTTTAAAGATAGATAAGCTTCATTAGACCCTCAGAGTCTCTCAAATGGCTGCGGCTCTAGAGAGAAGAGTACTCCACATCGACTTACCAATGGCAGAAGTAAAAAAAATATCACGAACAAGGGTCGGGACTCCCTCGTTACAAACCGAGTTATGTGCAACAAGAGGTTCAATACTTGGTGGGATAGTCTCCAACAAACTATATTCCCTCTAGACTGAATCGCGAGTCTAGCAAGGCCATGCGCGACTTCATTACAGCATATCGGGCTAAAGTAGAACAATACATATTCAATTTGAGTAAATAAGCGATGGATATCGGAGACAATAGTGCCTAAATAGAGGCGTAAATATTCAAAAAAAAAAAAAAAAAAGGGGGGGGGTGAAGAAAATTAGAGCTACAAATTCAATATTCTTCACATCCTATTGTTATTTATATCCCGTTAAAACCAAAAATAAAAATAAAAATAAAAAATTGACATGTGTTCAAGACTTGACGACACTTGCATAGATTGGTCAATCGACTTAAAAAGAAAACTGAATTTTAGAGAGAAACAAAATATTAAAAATTAAGTTTATGCCACGATATAATAAAATATTAAATTTTATGTTGCTATTAATACTAAAGTAATAACTACTTAATATTTCTTAGATACCCTCTAACTTTACTTTTTTGGCTTCTTGACCCCTCTAAATTAGTTATCATCATTGATCCCGTCTAACTTTAATCTTTTGACAGTCGACCCCTCTCAACTTTTCTAACTGTTTTTTAGACCGTCACATTTTACAAATCATTACAAAAATCTTCGCTTGAACTTTTGCTTTTAATCAAACCACTAGTTTTTTATTAGATAGTTTGATACTTTGATCTATAGAGGAATATTAATGCCGTAAATGAATGTAAATAAAAAATTAATGGTGTAAAATGGTAGGTATGTAACTTGAATAGTGTCATTGAGGGTTCATGAGAGAACTAAATGCTTGGTTTACTTTTCTTATTGGTTAGTATTTCCATTTAAAGGCGCTTTTATTGCCATAAATTTCAAAAAACAAGTTTAGATGAGCACAATCATTATTCACCTACTCTTATGAAACAAGTTTCTTACTACTAAGCTCAAAACTTAAGGCAAATCCAAGATTACAAGCAAGCTATTTTCTAGATTATGCGGCGATTTTTTCTTCTTCGAGAAATATGAGTAACATGTAAGTAATAGGGTTGAGGTTTATTATTATATATATTTTTTACCATATGATTGGTCTTAGACAACATTCAAAAGACGCACCAAGGGTAAGTCTTCCGTTGCCCCCGGTCCACAAATATACTATCTCGATCGGTATTTTTTCTTTTTATCAAAATCCTTTTCGATTCGCAAAAACTCATTGGCCCCGGTTTTGGAATCCCACAAATTACTCATTAATATAAGTACTTGTAACCGGTCGATAAATTACCATAAAATCATAGGGCGGTTATTTATTGCGGGTTCAAGGAAATTGTGTCTCCCTTTAACTTCAAATATACGTTCAAAACATATTCTAAATTTTTATGTACTCGTTTCTCATCACGTAAACAAGTTGAAAAAATCATGCACATACTAATATTATATATATTTGACTTTTCCTTTTTTTGCAATATAAAAAATGGGAATAAAATTATATGCATTTTGGCTATGTAATTAAGTTTTGACAAAGTATACATTATTTTTAACGTAGAAAAGTCAATCATTAGGTAAAATATTGTTATCTACTCTTGTTATTTGTTTGTCTATGACCAGATTAAAAATTATATTTATATAATATAGGATTAATTGCGGCAAAAATACTTAACTTTTGGTCAAATTCTCCCCCGTGTATCCAACTTTCATAAATGGCGGCAGTAATACCCAAGTTCAGTATTTGGGAGTTGACCGACCTATTCCGCCCAACTCCGTTAGACAGCGTCCACGTGGTTGTCAAGCCTTAGCCACGTGGCTTCCTATAACCAAGTCTATATATATATATATATATATATATATATATATATATATATATATATATATATATATATATATATATGTATTACATGTTATCCTATAACCAAGTTTATTAGTCATGAACACATTTTTAGATAACAACGACGATATTAATTATTTCATGACAAGAACTTTAGTAGAAATTAATCGTTAAATCAGAATGTTTAATAGGAAAAAACTTCAATTTAGTTTTTAATTATGTTTCGTAAATACTAATCAATGCAAATTAGAAAATATATCTATATATATATATATACAGCTTACATGGTGATAAGCTTTAAGGTTGATATGATTAAAGATATGTATCACAACATTTTTTATTGTGATTATCACTAGTATAGTAAAGGTTCAAAAAGGCCCACAATACAGGGTTTAGAAAATACTATTAGTATTAGTAGTACAATACAACTATTTGTAGCACGCACTAATTCTAATTTATTTAACTAATCATTGTTTTCCGGCAAACGAATACCGTGTACAAAAAGATTACGTAAAACGTGTCTAACACAAAGTGCGCTTATTATCTTCAATCTAAACAAACTTTCTATAAATCTTGAAAAAAATCGTGTTTGCTATTTTGTTTTCCTCTTTGTAAGATCTAGTGAATTTATTTATTTTTCTTCTGCAATAACAAAAGAATTCTTAGCTTTCATTGATCGGATAAATATTATAAGACAATAACATCTCGTGTGTCAAAACAAGAAAATACTTATGATTTTATTTTCCCATTTCTTTCTACAACGCATCAACAAAATAATATATAAAAATTCTCTTTAAAAATATAAACAAAAAACAGCAATGCCCTCATGAAGCACGTGTATATAAATGCATAAATCATTTCTTTCGTGTGATACATATTAGCATAAATATATATATCCTCATTATATATACACTTGTGAGAGCTCGTGAGCAAGAGCGTATTTTGCAATAAATTCTATAGCAAGTTTTGTGAGGTCGATTTTGTTTTGTAATATTAGTTTGCACAAGTTTTTCTACATTTTATTTTAATATTATTTCCTTATTTTGGAGCAGAAAAAGTCAACTATCATATATTTGTTGACTCGAGTTCTTCATTGGCAAGATTTTGAAAGGAGTGAGTTTCCAGGACCAATTATCTTGGGGTAGTTTTGACTTGATTAATTAAGTTATTGGTCTATAGATTTAAGATAACATGGGCAAAAAAATAAAGTAAATATCAGCGTGGAAAAAGACTCAAGTTTAGTGAAGCACTAGCTTCCTCGAAATTTTGATAACTTGTGAATTTAATTACAATTAACTCATATAAGATAGTTGAGTAAGAAAAGACAAGTATTAAAATCAATCTCATTTTGACTTCTGAGGGTTTCAATTTGAAAGATTAGTTTAATCTGGAAAAAATAAATAGTAATAGTAATAATATTAATAAGTCTTTGTGACTGACTTTTTAGTCGATAAGTTGACAAATTCAGAATGGATAAGTAATGAGTCCAAGCAAAGAATTGATTCGATGGTTATAACTTATAAGTTATAACGTCGAAAGTCAACAAATTAATTGCTTCCCAATTAATTAAGAAAGAAAAAACATGTGTTATGTCGATAGGTTTAATAACTTGAAAAGTTATAGGACCTAAATACTCCATAGTTTTTTTTATAATATACATGAGATTTTTTAAATATTTCTTGCTAAATTAAAACGCAAATCAAATTAGTATACGTAGTTAAGACTCATATGGTCAAAATGTACAAGTTATCTCCGCGCATTCTAACTCCTAAAAATATCGAATAACATTATATCACACCGTGAAGCTTTCGAACGGGTCGGAACCATGTGTTTATTTTAGCTCTATAGGTATAATAACTTGAAATGTTATAATAAGGGCTAGAAACTCTCTAATTTTTTATAATATATACTTTAGTAAGAAGAAGAAAAAAACTGTAGGCGGAGTTTTTTATTTTATTGAAAATTCAACCTAAAATACTTAATTAAACTGCAACCCAAGATACAGAATTGGACTTATTTGGCCAAAATGTACAAGTTGGTGAGTATCTCGGCTTTCTACCGCCTAAAAGTATCGAAAATAATAATATATCACACCGTGAAGCTTTCGAACGGGCCGGACCGGGAATGAACAATAAGCGTAGTTGCGAAAGTGAGTACGTGTCTCACGGAACACGTACAACATGGCATCACGTTACGTGTTTCGCCATAAATGCAACACACAACACAACAATAAACTCTGGAAGGCTAGTTGGGTTGTCCAAATCACTTCATTCCATTGCCCCAATCGCCATTATTATTGCCAACACTCATATATATAGCTCATACAATTCCCGACACACACACTACATTACTATAAATAGTTAACCATACAATAATACATATACTTTCAAATTTGAATTAGGGTTTCATTTCCTTGGGAAACAAAAAAGTTTCTCACGAGCGGTATATACTATTCAGGCGAAGCTATATACTTTTAAATGATATTGGCACACGTAGTGAGTGGCCGGAGATGACTTTCTGCAGCTATTTCCCGTGATGACCATTTGCTGCCGCCTGCCGGCCGACGGTCTTACTCTGGCCGAGAAAAAGTTTCAGTATTTTTTATATAAAAAATAAGAGAGACAAGTTCGCGCTTTCCGCGCTCTCCTCGCGTCATGGTCATGGTTTCGCATGAAAAAAAAATGTTTAGCACATAAGATGTGTAATATATTTATAAAATTATTATTGAGTTGAGAAGATTAGTTTTGACAATCACTGTGAAGATCCGAGTCATCCGACATAGATTACTAATCAATTAATGGTGCAAAGGTATTTTAAGAATTTCACATAAATATGTAACCTTCGATCGATTATAATGGGCAAATAGTAAGTGGACGTAAATTTATAATATTCTATATCATTATTATTTTATACTCTTTTTTTTTTTTACTTGGAATTTGATAGTTTAATCCTAACCATTGCCACCAATAGCATGAGCTGAATTTCGCATTGGATTCTCTAATATATCATGCACTACGCACACGCCATGCAGCAGCAAAAACACAATAATAATCAAAAGAATAGTACTAATAATAGTAAATATATATTTATATGTATATAACTATGTATATAATATATTGGTGTTTTTGTTCTGACACAGACACTCATGTGCATAAACAATTGTATACGGCCTGACATCATGAATCTGCCTCCAACTACATGAATACTTTAATGTTTAACTTTATCGCAAAAGATAACCAAACTTTGTAAGGGAAAGTTTCAAAAATAATTAGGGCAAACTTTTATCTTGATATGCTCACATTTATAATTACAAAAGAGATCTAGATTCTAAAAGGAACAAGAGAATTAGGAGAGAATCCAAAGCTCTATAATTGACATTTGAGATCTATATATTATAAGCTACGAGGAATAAGAATAGATATATATTATATGCTATTGATTGATAGATTCGGAATACTATGAACCCCAAATTAGGGTTTTTCAAAACTTGTCGGTGGTTATGTGAAAAAGTATATCTCATCAGATAAGATTAGGGTTATATATTTTCAATTTTCAAAGATTAATGGCTTAGCTTAGCAAATGAATACATTTAACAATACTATTGAGCATTTTCAAGAGATTATAAATGGAATTTGGCTAACATTCTACAATTAACCTCAGTGATTAATCCTACCATTCAAATTCAGAAATTGACTAATTAGTTGCACGTTAACATAATGAAAAAATGATCGCAAAAATTATTTTTCCCGGGTCAGATTAAAAAGAGCAGGAAAATTTCATTAAACTCTCAAAGGCGCAATTCATAAAATGTGCAGCTGAAAAGCTAGTACTTTTACCAAAAGAAATGAAATGACAACATAATAAATTAGATCCCTAAAATAAATTAGAATCAGACGAGGCTTTTATTAACTTTGCTAAGTCTTCTCTTGATCTTTTTCTCTCTTTTCTGAGGTTGACCCTTTTATTCATGATATATAATTTAACTCCAAAAAATTTAGAAGGAAAATATTTGCACGATTTTCTGATAAGAAATATTTCACTGACATTAATTTGCAGTGCCTGAATGGATCATAACAAAAGTCTCTCCATAAATTTATGAAAAAGTATTCATTAAGTTTGATTTAATCAACTCACAGAAAAACTTAAGACTCACAAGCCTTATATATATATATATATATATATATATATATATATATATATATTGAACAAGCCCTGCAACCTAGAATAAGTTAGACTGCAGAAGCATGACGATAGAAGATATCCACCATTTATTAAGCAAGCAAGGGCTCTATTCCTTAAAAGAAAAAGTGCTCTATAAGTACATATATATATATATATATATATATTGTTCTAAACCCTAAACTATATCAACTAGTTTGAGTCCTGATGTGACTTAAAAGTGAGAAAGAAAAGAAGAAGAAAAAACTCCTTTATTAAAAAAAACAAACTAACCTAATCAACAGGCACTACTCCTAAAAGCAAAGTAGAAGAAAAGTTCTATCTCCGGCGAGGAGAAAAACGATACCGGCAACGGTGGACTCAACGATCGATTTGGGGCGACCTTCCTCTTCTTTGGCGCGGGTGGACAGGACAACATCGCGGGGATTTTGTGCCTCTCGGCCTTCGGAGTCGAACAACCCGAGACAACTATATGATCTTCAATATCATCATTAATATTATGTGAGGATATCGATTCTATGGAGCTTATTACAGACTTGCTCTTCTTCTTCTCCGATTGATCAGCTCTTGATAGCTGCCTTTTGGCTTGACTGGTTGACCTTGCATTAGCCGTTGCTGCCATGGCTATATCTATATAAGCTCTGATAAATATGATATCACTATATATATTTGGATATGGTAAGCTTTTCCAAAGAGTGTATATTATATATGTGAAGTCATGTGTTTGAGAGGGAAAGAGAACGATGGAGAGGATTGCACTTATGGTCCTTGCATTTTTAAGATGAACATATATATATATAGCCCATTAAATGTAAGTGGTCCTATTATAGCATCCCACGTTAGATTCTTAACAGGAAAGTGTGAAATTGAGTTTTGAGATATATAACTAATGACCTTAAATTAGGCCACCTAGGTTTTATTTCATAATTTATAATTGGATAGCGGCATAAGTATCTAATATATTAATTTTTGTGGGGATATAAACTCGATACTCTTTTCACGGTCAAAGTTTCTGAAAGACACTCTATTGCTTCTTTTTTTTTTCTATATAAGAAATTTCATCTGTTTTTTCAATTTCTAGTACGAACCGATGTTAAAGAGGTTTATAGAACTACAAAAATTCAAATATTAGATACTTACCCTGCTATTAACTCCTTACAATTTCCTTTTTTTCGTCATTTTTTATGACCAGTTACCAAAATATAGCCACCAAACTCAGAGACAGACGTGTTTCAGTTTATTTGTCTACTTTTTAATTTATACTATTTATTTATTATTTTTGTACAATTAGGGTTACATTATCGGGGTTGAATATTGAATAACCACCAAACTCAGAGACATGCATCGATGCACGTACGTGATTGTGTGATTGTGTACATTTCTTGAAAATCGAAGACCCTCTCAGAAAAAAAAAATGAAAATGATAAAAACAAACTTTCCAATTTTGCAGAGTGGTAATTTGTTAGTTGATTAATTGGTAAAAAGGAACGTCTTTTCTTCTTCTTTTTTCACCCTTTTTGGATTGTACCGAAACGCAGTTACTATTGTAGACAAGTGACAAACACATAATGAACAAAGTGGAAATATTGTGGTAAAACTACCTATTGTAATTCAAAATATATCGTGCGTTATTAAGTCGTTCAGTTAGCTTTGTCGATTGATTTTATCTCATGTGTCTTCATTAATGTTGAGTTTTTTACACTTGTACAAGCACAACTCATATTGGTACTCGATTTTTAAAATGCTTTGAATTTTATTCAAATTAAACACTTCAATGTGAAACATGCATGTTTGAATAAATTAATGTCTTAAGGTTAACAGAGACATGCATGATACCAAACAAATCGAAAACTCAAATTTCATGACTCTGGATATTTATTCAGCGCAATTGAAAGTTTGAGAGTTCGAAATAAGTAGTGTTATTATGAATATAATATTAGGACTTCTGCTACAATTATCCTATAGTATAGCTATAATTGTGTATATATAATTATATATATATATATATACAAACCTATTAAAAAATGTGAGACTTATCTATAATTCAAATTGGCTCAATTATATGAGCACTGTTTGAGTCTTGGAAAGTTAAATACTTCTGTATAAATCCAATAATCATGACGTTTTAGAGCATGAAGAACCTGCCACCACTCAGATATCTATGTTATATATAACTATAAATTAAATAGAATAAATATCCCAACAAATCATGATAAGATTGAACCTATTTCGCATAAATATCTTAGCTTTACAACCTAAGCTTATCTTGTTTTGTATTTGAAAATTAAAAGGATATGAATATATGATGATGACGACGACTAAGTAATAAATTAATGGTACCAATTGCATGCACTCTTCTTTAATTTTTATAGTCCGTATTGCGTGCATATTTCTACGATATAATAATTGCGCGTTTAAAACATTAGAAAAGTAGTTGATAATATTAATAACCATATGCGAAGCCCTTTTTTATTAATGCATATAACTTCCAAGAACTGCAAAGTTCTCAAAATTAGGTATACTTGTAATGAAAAGCCAGGTTTTTGGTTCATGTGTTACGTTTAGAATAACATTTGGGTGTTCAATAAGTGTTCAAGTTATAAAAATAAAATAAAATTATAATGTCTATCTATGTAATGCTGAGTTGCGTTAATAGGTTTGGAAGCGTTTGGTTTTGTTTTTAAAATTTATTTTATGTATTTTAATTCTATAGTTTTTGAAAAACACTATTAGTTAAAAGTTATTTTACTTAAAATACACAATTTTAAAAACATATTTTTTAAATTTGAAATTTGTATAGAAAAAAAATACAAATAAAAGGTGTTTTGTACCTCATTCTAATTTAATTCTTCTTTTATTTTTCACGTACATTATTTTAATTTATGTTGTATTTTATTTTGTGTCAACCAAAATTTTATTACTCTATTTTTTTTCTACGAACTTCGGATGGACAAAAAGAAAAGAGTGAATTAGACAAATCTTTTTTGTCAATAACCTCATAGGCTCATACCGATTATATATATATATATATATATATATATATTGGAAAGCTTACGACGAGAACAATTCAATTATAGTTGTTGACGTGGTTTCCCACCTCAACAGCCATAGTAACTTGTGGATGTATGATATTTGATTTACTTACGTGGAATCTCTTCCACGTTGCAAACTCACAAACACTCTGTGTGTGTGTGTGTGTATATATATATATATATATATATATATGAGAGCAAATAAATGAAACGAGAATTTTCTAGAGAGGTTCTTCCCAAGACAGTACTTGACTACGTCCTATGTTAGTTTATTGCGACAAAAAACATGAATAGACATCTACATGCAACAGCCTGATTCGGAATAGAGATGGAAAAGAAGAAGTAGAAAACAAAAGGAAATAGCTCTCAACTCAATATCATGCCGAACAGAACGCTCTCAGTATCCTCTTTTGTTAACGCGTGCTTGATTCTTTGTCTTAGCTACTATTTATATTCTTCAAATCTTCTTGTTGGATTTCCTGGATTTTGGGGTCGTATTTTCGAGCTAACCGGACTGACCAATTGTCCATCTAACACGTGCCCCATGCACGACTACGTCCCTTTCGCTAAGTTGAACTCTTGACTAAGTAGAGTTGTGGTGGGTTTGACTTTGTGCTCCTTGTCTTCTGTGTAGATTTGAATCAACTAGGCCAGACATGATTTATGACGATTATCTTCTTCATTTCTCATGTTGTTGCCGGATAATTTTTTGGCTTTTACGCCCTTTAGCATCTGTCCATGGCTGTTCCGTGCATGATTTATGACGATTATGTCCTTCATTTCTCACGGGCTTTTGTTTTTGTACTGGGCCCGTTTGAATATGTAATATTATTTTGAACATTTTTTCATTTATTTACGAATTTAATTGATACATAATTTGCGTGACATGTCGCATTAAATAAAGGGTTCTTTAGGGTAATAGCCAAACTTAAAAGTGTGTTTAGCAAAATAGCCGAACTTTAGTTAATTTTGTAAACTAGCCAATTAACCACTTAAACAGAATACCAATTAGATTGTTAATTTTGATTAATTTCGACTAGTTTAAGGGGTTAATTGACTAGTTTACAAAATTAACCAAAGTTTGGCTATTTTGCAAATCTTATGTTTCAATTTGACTATTTAGAGTAATTTCTCTTAAATAAACGACGAATGTGTACATCAACAACATGGATGAATTAGTTTTGACATATTATTTTTCAGAAATTATATATAAATTTAGAATTATATTTTTTTAATTATTAAATCGAAATCATAATCAAACAACTTCTCAAAATTATGAAATATAATTTTAAATTTATTTTCTAGGACTAAAAAAATAATTAAAAGCCAAAACCAAACAGATGATAAGTGTTCTGGCACGGCTATTAGCGAAACGGCACTGGAATCACAACATTTACGACTAATTCAATTTTATTTTACTTTTGCCAACAGCTAAAAAAAATCCGTAGTGCTTTCCATTCTTTTTGTTTGCTAAATTTGATCTTTCTTTTTTCTTTTTAAAGAACATTTGATCTGTTTATAGTGGTTTTATACTATGTTAGTATGTTTATATATAGTATAATAATGATAATAATAATAATAATAATATAGGAAATAAAACCACTATAATAATAATAATATGATAATTTTTTTATTGAGCCTAGAAGCCCATGAAACTTATTAGCAAAGCCCAAAACAATGCTCGTAACATCATGGGCCTTGACTCAATCATTACAAACACTTCGAGAAAATATAGGAAATAAATCGAATTCTGTATATCTTTAGTTTGTTATAACTTTTGAATTTTGATAAACTAGATAAACAAAAGTTTACCTAACTATTGATTAATACTATTGATTTGCTAAAGAATAAAATCAATAATTTGAGGAAGAAATAATAGTAATTCGTAAAAGTCTATAAGCACTAGTAGTCTCTAATATAATTTATATGTACACCTAACTACAGGCATGCGATGTAAGATCTTCAACTTTTGAATTTTATTACCTAACCTTTAGCTTCTTCTTTTCTTCTTTTTTCTTTTTCAAATCTACCACCCAAAAATCTATTAAGTGAATAAGGATGGATTCTGACAGCCGAGAAACACAGTGTTGTCGTCGGAACGTCGCTAGTCTTTCACTTCACACCGGAGTTGACAAATTTCACTTTCTTTTGGACTACTTGGTCCGACACTTACCTATGTCCTATACGGGATGGAGAAGCTGTGGATGGCCAAGCCCGTCCCGGGTATTTGTGGTGCGGGCAATTTGTTTTCATATTTTCTCTTTTGACAGGCAACCTACACCGGGTTATTCATAGGCGCAACCATCAATAAGACGCTTCTTTTCTTCTTCTTATAACTCATTTTAAAATGCTTAATTGCTGAATTTAAAAAAACAAAAGAGAAGGCATGTCAACACTCGGGCGCAATCCCATGCATGCCTGCCCGGCTGCCCCTGCCATACTAGTAGATGGGCGCCTATGCACGCCGCCAGTTTTCCCTTGATTATTTTAACCTATACCACAATTTTAATAGCTTAAAGCCTCAAACTTCCTCAACAAGAAGACTCAATAATTTTCAAGAATGTGTAAAATAGGAGAAGAAAAGAAATCACAGTTCATCAAGATTAATAAGTGACTATGTAAATAATTAAAATATATAAGCTACAAGGAGAACTTCATAAACATTAAAAGATTTTAAATTCAAGATTTCCCAACTTTTAGGAAAGCCACTCTCAATCTCAGCAATGCTCTCAACTTCTCATACATTTGTCATCCTAAAGTCAGTGCCTACTATACACACAACTACCAAATCTTCAAAATCGTCTCGAATCCGGCTCGGAGCCTGCCTCGGATGAGTCGTCCCTGGCCTCATCCTCGGCGGGCTGCTTTGGGCTGGCAAATGGCGGAGGAGGTGGGTCGACGCTCAGCGTCCCCTCCAACACCTTCACCACTTCCCCCATCGACGGCCTCATCCGTTCATCGGCCTGCAGGCACCAGAACGCGATCCGCAGCACGCAGTCGAGCTCCACCGGGGCAACCCCGCCGCCGATCCTCCGGTCCACAATGCTCTCTGTGTTCCCCTCCGCCCACTCCTTGTATGTCCATCGCATTAAATCCTCGACGCCATCCTTGGACCCGCTCACTAAAACAAGCACCATCCTCCCGAACCCCTCGACGTCCCTCTCAGCCGACACCCATGACTCATCGTCAGCCACCCTATGAAGCCCGAACTCGGTCAGCTTTGCCCCGAGACTCCCGTCCAACACCACATTTTCGACCTTGATGTTCCCGTGGCTGGCAAACTCCCGGCATCCAGTGTGGAGGTAGCAGATGGCTCGTGCAACGCTCAAGCAAATATCGACCCTCTTCGCCCACGTCAGCTTCTTGAAGAGCTTTGGGTCGTCTAACGCCTTCCCAACCGAACCGTTCTCGGCGAATTCGTACACGAAGAACCTCTGGCCCAGCTCACAACAGTACCCTTCGAGCTTCACGATGCTCTTGTGATGAATCCCTCCGATTTTCCCTGCAGCAACTCGGAATTTCCGCTCCTCCGCAGCCGACTTCACTTCCTTGACCGCAACAGGTCGGTTCGGTGGGAGTGTTCCCCTGAACACTGTCGGCCCAATTCGGTCTTCGAAGTTCTTCGTCACGTCCTTGATATCAGAATACGACAGCACAATCAAACTGCTCGGGTTCAGACCCGTATACCCGGACGCGGCCTTCTTCCTCAGAGCCCTCCTCCGCCGTTTGTAAACAAACAAAACAATGCCCAACTGCGCCACAACGAGCAAAACCATCGTCCCCGACACCACCCCCGCCATACACGGGAGACAAAACCCTACCGAGCGTTCCAAGCCCGAAGCATCTTCCCGATATGGATTCACGGCCACTGGATCCAAACACCGCTTGACGAACGAAACTGAGCGCAGCGATGGGTCGGCGTACCCCCCGACATACTGCGTCTTCTTAATCGAGCACCGCGCAGTCCCGTCATTGGCGTACGTCGCGGCCGTGCAGAGCGGGTCCTCAAGGCACGAGCGTTCGCACTCGCGCAGACTCGTCCGCTTGACCCAGTCGTCGCTCGGCGGGTACATTGCGTATAACGACATCTGCCGGTAATTCAGCATATAAAACCCTGATCGACACCGATTCGGAAACGGAATCAAACAGCTCGGAACCGAATCGTTCCTCAGCTCAAAAGGGCACTCGCAACCGTGAGATCCAAGCTTATCTTGCACACAAACTCCCCTCTTACCGCAAGTAGCGAAAACATCGCACTGATTTTCGACAGCTCGCCAAACCGGCTTCCACACCTGCAAAGCTTCAATCCACGAGTAAAGCCTCAGATTTCCGTCCTTATCGAGCCGGAGAAACCGGTACCGAAACGAATCGTCGTGATCTTCTCCGAACACAGACCAAACAACCACCAATCTCCGGTTCCGAATCTGAAGAACCCCTTTCGACGAGAGACTCGCAGTTAAGTTCTCGCCGCCGACATTCCCGCTGTTCCAGTAAACGACGTGACTGTCCCACCGGAGATTCATCGAGCCGGACGAGTTCATGAAGAGCGAGTAGTAGCTCGAAATCAAGCCCTCGCTCGCCGCCCGCAGCACTTGAGAGGCCGTGAAGCTCTGTCCGGGGAGAAGCGTGTCGGACGGGAAATCAAAGCTCTGCCAAAGGACGCTGTCGCTCTCGCTCACCACCGCGAAGTTCCCGTTATCATACAGATAAGCCGAATCGACATTGCCACGAAGCTGGGAAGCCTTGCTCGTCCAGACGTTGACCCGATTCGCCGAGTCAAACAAACTCATCTCTCCATTGCCGGCGAGCTCAAAGTACGAGCCGTTTCCGACCGCGAGACCGGCCCCGGCGACCCAAACGACGTGCCGTGCCTCCGGCGGGATCGTTTCCGAGCTGAATCGGACACCAAAGCTGAAGAGATTCGGGTTGTCCGGGAGGCTGAAGAATCCGAGAGCAAAATCACCATTTTCAGAGACCCAAGAACTGTTATCAGAAACAGAGAGCTTCGAGCCCAACGGAATCTTCGTCTGCGACACAACGGAATTTAGAAACAGACAGAAACAGAGACAACAAACCAGAGAACGCCATTGAAGCTGAAGCATGTCTCTGTCGAAGCACGTCAATGGAGAACTCAAAGCCAGCGAAGAGGACCGGTATTATGCAGCGAGTAAGTTCTGGGCCCATGGCAAAGCGGACATTTTCAAAGGTTGGAGCTTTAGGGTATGAATGAAGTGTAAAGCATACAAGAATTATATATATATATATGTATGAATTTGGGAGATGAGAAATGGAGAATGAGGGGGGTTGAATCGAGATGGGACCCAACCAAGACTAGTATAATGAAAGCTCAGTCTGAGCAATGCAATCAGTTAGTTCCAAAGCTCAAAAGGGTTGAAAGTAAAGATTCAAATAAAGAATATAAGCACAGAAGCTTTAAACCGCCATTAATGAAATGTGCTTCGTCAGAAGAACTTGGTGGGTCCAACCACCAGTTAGCTGGAGAGCTGGGTTTTTTCCTGGGAAAGTTTTGGGGATGACTGTTTTTTTCCCGAGAAACAAACAGGTTCGGAGCGTGACAAGGAAGTAACTTTCGAGCACTGGGAATCGGGAAAAGGCTGAGAAAGTGAAATTAGCGTGAAGAAAGTCAAGCCAAGAACAGATTTTTTAGTTATTTTTTGGGATGTAATGGAGAGAGTTTGGCTGAAACGATGAGAAAGATCTGGGATTTCGTGGCTTTTGTCTGGAGAGACGCAATGCTGTCGGAGAGAGAGAGAGAGAGAGAGAGAGAGAGAGAGAGAGAGAGAGAGAGAGATTGAATGGCAATGTGTGAAAGCGAGCTTGTGAACTGCGAAGAAGCAGTGACCAGCCAAAGAAAATGTGGATATTTTATTATTTTTAAATTTTAATTTTATTCAGCAGAGAATAATTGACATGGTTGGTCTCTGAATTTGCCAAAGTTTACAACTTGGTCCTCACGTTTTTGGTTTTATCAACTTGGGGCGGAAATATTAGAATTGGAGCAGTAAACTCCTATCCTATCAGGGTTTAACTGTTATGTACAACGTTTTTATAGTAGAGCTACAGGGCGGGCGAAGACGCGGGTGTATGTATAAACTTTTTCAGTTTAGAATCCAGAATTTTTCAGTTTAAAACTTTTAGGATTGAGAAATTTCGTCCCGATTTCCGGTTATTTATCATATTTATCATAACACTTTGGTAACTATAAATTCAATCTATAATTATATAAGAGAACGGCCAAAAGATTGCCACGTAAAATATCACAATTATGTGTGAATTTTATTTAATTGATTTACTTCTGCTTTTTTATACAAAAAAAGAGTCAATGAGTCCTAGATATCTGATCATTAAGAATGTCCAAGTCTCCCAATGCCCGACCCAACATATCTCCTATAATCATACCACTCTTGAAACTTCTGAAGAAGAAAAAAATAGAAAAAAAAATACTATATAATAATATATATATAGTGAAAATAGTGGTAAAAGTCTCTAAAATCATCCGGTTGTTGTAACTTGCAATTATGCGCCTTTTTCTTTATGATTGAAGTTATTGTCTATAATTTTGTAGCATTTTAAAGAAGGTAAACGGTAAATGTGATGGTAAAATTATATCGGTGATGATTTTTATCACAAAACAGAATTTGTATATATGTAATTAACTACATTAATCGGACGTAATTAGGGATTTTCGTCGATATTTTTCCGAAGAGTAGTAAATAGATACTAATCTAGCGCAAACAAAACTTCTAGTAAGTCACATGCTCTCGATAGTTTATTATTTTCAGCATTTTTTTTCCTTCTCACATTACCTCTTATATTCTTGTTAATTGTTTTCTTATTCTTACTATCAATTTACTAGTTTTCTTTTTATTGGGGATGTTTTACCTTCACCACAAAAGAAATAAACATAAAGTGCTATTAGTTATAGTTTATGGTGTGTTTCAACAATTTTTTTATGATTACAACATAAAAGAAATAGAAAAAAAAAAAAAAGACGTTTAGTTGCCGTAGTTAATACAGTTTGCCAAGTTGAGAAACTTTTAGTGTGCAAATAAATACTAGGTCAAAGGTTTTAAATACCGCTTGTCGATGTCGTTTCGCACTTTTCGTTTTACGGATATATCGCTTGTCGATGGGTACCTCGATAGGTAAGTCGATGGGTATGCCGATGGATATATCGTTTCGCATATCCTCGAAAAAAGATTTTCGATGAGCATGTCGATGGATATTCGAGAAATTTAATACCTTGACAAACAATAAAAAATGTGTCAATCGTTTTCTTATTCTTCCAATGAATAAATTGTGTTCCCAATTGGTGCATTAGGACTTAAATCACAATTTCACACATGCATTTGCATTTGCTTGACCGCATTTTTTTTAAAAAAATTCTTATGTGGACGAGATCTTTCATTTATCATCTTGGTCTAAAATTGATATAAAACCTTGCTGAGTTGGTCTATTTTTCACTTATTAATGCTTGAAAGTCGAGCGAAGCAAAGAGATTATGTGAGGCAAGAGACAGAGAGACGAAGGTGTTAAGCGTTCAAGGAAAAAAGTCACTCCGAAATAGGTTTATTTTGAGCCTCTACATAATAAACCAAAAAAAAAAGAGTAAATGTTCGAGAATTGAAACTAATCTTCTTTACAAGCTTAAAGAAGGCAAGTATTAACAATGAAACGAAGTAACAAAATATTGACGAGCATGATTATTTCGACTTTCCTATTATTATATATGTGGTCAATGTTTGCCAATTTCTAAGTATAATAATAGAAAGTTGTTACATAAAAGAGTACTAATACCCCAAAAGCAAAACCTAATAAAGCGGGAGATGGTGAAGCTAATCAGTGGCGGAGCCAGGATTTTTGTTGAGGTGGTGCCCAGCGGTGGAGCTAAAATGTTAGTTAAAGTGAAGTCTTTAACAAATATTTGGGATTTTTTTTAATGTAAATTTTAACTATTTTTTTCTTCAACAATGTACATATATATATATATATATATATATATATATATACCGATTGAGCAATATATACCAATTGAGCACTACAATATACTTTTTTAATAAATAAAATAAAATAATTAAGAATTTTTAACCTCTAAAATAGGATATTCAAAAGTAATGAGCTATGATGATTTCAATCTTAGTGCTATTTCGTTTTTATGAAAATAAAATATGTCATTTTAAAAAAATACATTAATTGAAATCACGTTAATTGCATTAATTAATTATCAAGTAAAAAATAATTAGTTATATGAAAGTTAAGTAGTTCTTGAACCTATTTAGAACTATAATATTGTTTTACATATATATTCCCTTTATATATCAACTTAAACTAAGAAGAAAAAAATAAACCAAAAAAATGGAGACCCAAGGACTTGAACTCATGTCAAGAGGAGATGAGTGACTTAAAAAACAAAACTTCAACCAGTTGGACTGCTTGCATTTATTGTTGTTTATACAACTCATTAAGTAGATAATATGTACCACAGTTTTTTATTTTTATTTGAAAATCGTATAATTTTTCTTTCACGTTGTTTTCAGGTGGTGCCCGGATACAGGCTTGTGCCTACATGGCTCCGCCCCTGAAGCTAATAGTATAGTTTTGAATGGATTAATAACAAAACTGTTAAATTGCAGCCATCAAAGCAACTGAAAACTACTAAAATCAACAGTAAATATGCTAGTGTTAGGGGTGGAAAAAAAAAAAACTATAAACTGATTTTTTTTCTTCTTCTGAAAACTAATCATATTGAAACCGATTAAACCGCAACCGTTATTAAATCGATTAAAACGAATATATCGAGAAAAGACCGAATACCCGAATTAGGTTGAAACATGATTTTCGGTTTTAGTGTGAAAATTACAGCCGCTTATCCAGTTCCACCGCTTTAACTTCATCTAATAGTATATTTCATAATTTTCTATTGACTACATATCAACACGTTAAAAATAGTTTTCTTCTCAACTCTCTTGGTGCATTGTGTAATATTAGTATTTAGTAGTCTGATTATGTGTAATAATATTTATTATTAATTGTAGTCAGTTTATGTGGATGTAGATATCAAAATAAGTATATGCGGGCAAAAAAAATAGGGTATTTGATTATCAATTTCAAAATACTGAAAAAGCAATATTCAAGCTATTATATGTCAAAACTTGCACACCCCTAACTAGTATATTAATCTTTTTGTATTAATTAACGAAGCGTGAGTATGCCAATTAATTTTAACTTTTTTAGCAGTTTACTTTTCTTTCTTTTTCCTTATCTCACTTTCCATCGTAAATTTATCACTATGTGTTGAATTACCTCCTAAGACCTAAACTTACAAATATGTATTAATTTCTACTAAACTATCTATATTTCGTATTAAAGTGACCCCTTCGTATTAAAGTCATGATTTAAAGACAAATATGTACTCTTATATCTTTAAAATAATTTATATTTTTACCTTAATTTATTAACTACATTAAAATTATTTCTCAAAAAAATTTCCCCTCACGGTGGTGTCTTTTCAAGTTTCTGGCTTCCGCTAGCCATGAAGATCCGAAACGCTTATTTAACATATTATAAAAAATGATGAGTATTCCATAAAAGCGAAAACCCGTTAAATATTGTAGTCAATTTATTAAATATTAGAACTCTTACAAGAAATGATTGAAAGAAGTGTTTGTGAAAAAACTTACAAAGAAATGTTTAGAGGGGCTTAATGATTGTAAAAAATAAAAAAAATGGAGTGATTCGCGGGCTAAATTGATACAAAAAGCTCAAGTGACACTTTAATACAAATTGACAAATTTAAAGGAATTAGTGATATTTACTCAGAAATTAAATAAATAAACGACAAAGCTACTAAGGTCAAGCTTATAATGATTATCGAGTGATGAAATAAAACTATTGAAAGGAAAATAAGAACATGAAGAAAGCAAATGAATCTGGTGGACATTTTTATTAAAGATTACCAAAAACAAACAACTAAAAAAGGGAAAAAAAGGCAAGAGATTCCCTTTTTTCCTATGCTACTTTATTTTATTTTTTTCTCCTTATTTTTAGAAAGGACAATGATTTTTTAATGCTAAAAAGGCAATAACTAATTAACTTTAAATTAAACTAATCAAAAAGCCCTCATGTGCTGCACGCAAAGCGTTAAAGTAGTTTTTTTCCTCTAATTTAATCAATGAATAATCACAAATGGACCCTTTTAAAATATGCGACGTTGATTATATAACAGCTTGATTTAATAGAAAAATGCCTAACGTTACCGTTTTTCAAAGTGGCTATCATGTTAATTGTTAAGATATTTAGCAGAATTAATAATATTTTAATAAATTATTATAGCAAAAGGTATGACAAAGAAATTCAGTAGAAACAATGGGCCCATTGTTAATCACTTGGCTATTAGCTCAACTGCTTGATCATTTAGTCAAAGATGGACTAAAGTTTCTGTTCTGTGCATATATATATATATAGTTATATATTATATATACACACACATATATATAGAAGCACACAACACACTTCAATTCATATTTCCTATTACTTAAAAAACTATATATGTGATATTGTATTATAGGCGTTTCTATTGTCGTTTAATTTTAATATAATGTGAGATTCAAACTAATTAAGTACCTTAACGACAATCCATGTGTTGTCTCTACTTGTAAACTTAATATGTTATTACATTATCATGATTATGCGAATTTAAGCAAATTTAAGAATATTCGTATTTTTTATGAAAATAAAATATTAGTAATTTCTCACTCTTTTGTATTATGGCACTATATAACACTCAACTAAAATTAGTTTTACAATCTTAGTCCTCTTCTTACTCGTAGTTCTTGGTCGAGTTTGATAAAAGAGCGGAATTAAATTGTAAATTTTTTATCCGAAGGATTTGAACTAAAGAGTTTAAAGGTATAAGAAGAACAAATGTTCGAATTGTGTTGTACGCGTGTCCGATGAAAAGTAATTTTCGGAAATAATTTATTTCTTTAGAAAACAAACTATAAAATTTAACCATAAATCTCCAAATAGAGCTCAAGCGAAGTCCTTAATGAATAATGATCAATGATACAAGGCATAGACTTTCATTTCATCCAAGGCCATACTCTTTGGAATTGCATGTTGCTACATGTGGACTGTATTTGCTTGAAAAGAAAGCTTATTAGGACTTTTGGAAAATTTTGAAAAAAAAAATTTAATTTAAATTATGGGGCTGCAAATTTTCCAATTGACATGAAAAGACATGTTTCTAAGTGGGTTTTTTGCAGTGCCAAAATTGAGCAGGATTGGAATGTGGGGTCCAATAATGTAAATAATACATAAGGATCTGCCAAAAAAAAAGAACCAAGTTATCACTGAAGAGTGAACACCTTGTTTTGGGAAATTCCACTTCCAAACAAAATACTTTTTGGAGTTTACTATTTATTTAACATATTTGGGGCAAAAATCAATTACAATAATTTTACAGCTATGTTTGGGACCCCAAAAAAAAATGATAGAGAAAAACAATACATGTTCAAAATTCAAATCATGATGTCTTCCGATTATTCACAAAAAAAATGGTACTGAAATCTACGTTGATTTCAAGAAAAAAAAAAACTGGTATTTAAATCTTAGTGTGAGAGAGTGCACTTCGGGACTCCCAAAATGGGCCTTGTATTTCCAGTTGGGCCCAACATTTTGCATTCTGACAAATGGGCCTCAATAACCATCAATTTTAATCTTGTTATAAACATCAATTTTATTCATTAAGCAATTTATTATAAATTTTAACTTGATGTTTTGAATGATCTTTTTCCGGCCTGAATATGTAATCAAAATCGAGATCTTAGTCTTCATTACAATTCCTGGCCCAATATTTGGTAAACCATAAAATTTTCAAATCGAAACAAGAATACTTTTTTGACGTCCGGATTTTCCGGGACCGGGAAAAGAGAAGGCTAAAATAGTATTAAGAAAAGAGAGCAGGTGAAATAGTATTAATCGAAAGGATAAACTAATCTCAAACTAATTGATATTAATGAAAAGCTCTAATTTCGTTAATGTAAAAAAGAGCTCGAAATTCGCCGATCTTTGTCTTCGTTTTTAAGATGAATACACTATAATAATATAATGTGATAAATTAAAAAATATAGGTGACGTAGTCTTGTTCATCGTAGACATAGCATAAGAAAATAATCCAAACAAAAACAAATGAATAGATCAATTCCTTTTTAAACACATCGCTATTAAATGATAACATTTTTTTTAGAAAGCTCTTCAATGATAACATTGAATATTGAACGAGTTGGTAGTCTTGTAACAATAAATAACAGCTAAATTTGCTATATATGTCACATTAAAATTATTGAATTTATTGCCATTAGATTCCTTATTAAAAAAATACAAAAATAACAATTTTTATATTAAATGGTTATTTCTTATTTGTTTACTATCACATGCGCTTAGTAAATAATACTTTATTTTTTCAAGAAAAAAAAGAAGAGTAAATACTACTTTATATCTATTTGAGTATATATAGCTCATAAAATGTAATAATATAAGATAATCCATGTAATAGAGTTTTTTTTTTTTTTATTAGAGTAATGTTGGTTGAAAAATCCATCTTTCCGCAACCCACTCTTTTGAAATTTAGTTTTTAACAGTAAATTTATACACTTAAAAAAAAGAAAAAAAAAATATCGCTCTGTACATTTTAAAAATGACAAAAAGATTAATTTACATGTGACTGTCGTCGCGGTAACGACATGTCGTGTAATTGTCGTTAGACTCTAAAGTGTCAGGTCGTTAAGAACTTACAACACGTAGAGTTAACCTCTCATATAATATAACGTTGTTTTCTGTTGATTGTTATGATCCTTTCGATATTTGCACGTGCTTTATTAGGTTTCTTCTTATGTTTTTACGAGGCATGCGGGTAATAATATCCATGTTAATCATGATATTTGTCGGTAAGTTTGAAATCAAGTGTGTCGGTTTTAACCTCCATACTTATTGTTCGTAAATTTTCGATGAGCGACCGGCAGTGTGACTCGACTTTTAAAACCATGATCATTAAAATATATTTGGCTCCCAATGAATGGCTATACACTAGCATATTTCTTACATGTAAACTTGTAATTGCACGGACGGTTTCAATGCATTGTCCCTTTGCATTTGTGACGATTTCAATATATTAAAGTGAGTGATTATATTTTAATTATCCAAATTTAATAAGTTATCATCAATTTGTCTGTGTTAAAACTCATTATACAGTTTCAAATTATTATTATTATTTCCGAAACTATTTTCTTAATATTTTTAGAAAATAACGACATAAGTATCTAAAAATTTTCAGACAAGACATGACTCTGTCACATCCCCTCACACATATTCCGTGTATCATTGTTCGGTACTCAGTTCCAGCACTACTACGTTAATTACTCATCGAAGGCGAATACACCTATTTTAAATAAGTTTAAGTACTTACACCGCAATTATTTATTTTTCCTCAAACGTAGGCGAATGACGGAGGAAATATCGTCGTTTCGTTGTCTTTTATCTTTAGATCCTGTCTACTGTACACACTAAATAAGCTCCGACTTGACGAATAACACATCGCCACGTCATCAAGTCCATAGATTTTCGCTGATCTCGCGCGTACTAGATTTCCGCTCCCGATAAAAAGAAAAAAATTAACTTGCATTTCACACGAATTTGGGTTGAATCTCGATGGAATTTGATCACCAGAGAGAGATGGAAGTTATTACCAAAATAACCCCCGCTTTATTCGTTGTCGTTTTGCTTGCGTGTAACACCTAATCAGGGATCGCCATGTCACGGGAAAGGTAATACACTAACCTTAAGTTTGTCAAGATTTACATCTTTGCCATACATACTACTACGTGGCACTATCCAATTGGGTTTGATATATGTATAATTATATAAATAATCGAAATGAATATTCAAAAAACCCCACAACAATGAACAAACTAGTGCGTTTGCTTTTTTTTTTTTCTTTCTATTTTCTTTTTGCTTCCATTGGATAGTTTATTTTACATCTTTATGGAAACCCACAAAAATTAAGAAGATTAATTTATGCCTTATTTTATTTTTGTGGACTATTATTATAATAATAACAATTTTAGAATAATTGATGGTAAGCCCACCAAATTGGCATATTAATTAATGCACTCTTTTTAATTATTATTTTTCCTAATATTATTCTTTATACTTTTAAGGAGTAATTGCAACATAAATATTTAGTATTTATTATACAACTATAGATTGAATTTTTTTTCTTTATTTTATTTTATATACGATTTTTATCGTTAAAACTTAAAACCCTACCAATATGAATTTTAAAAACGACGCGTGGCTAAGACTTATACCCAAAATTTTATTTAAAGATAAAAAAATGGATTTATGCCATGATAAAATGAAAAATATTATTTTCCTCAAAACTAAAATATTATGAGATTATTTTAAATATCGCATGCTTAAATTTTTAATATATTATAACTAGTAAGGATTAAGGAAGACAAATAATAAAGTGAGCAGAGCTCACTTTCTCTCTCCAACTTATTTTCTTTCATTTCATCGTCAGATTTTCTCGGAAGAAACTCTGGATTTTCGTGGCATCCAAACACTCGAAGCCCTAGATCTGCGCTCTCTGACTGGCGCTGAATGGTGCTTCTTCGTTAGCTTCCGTAGCTGGGTGGTAAGATTCGCTCGCTTCGATCGGAATCCAATCATCTAGATTTTATCGGCGTATTTCTCGCTTAGATCAAGGTTTTGGTTCTTCGATCGCATGGATGAAGATTTGAAGTTCATTGCTAACAATAGGTAAGGATTGAGCATAAATACACACATACTGCTATTCTCTTTCACTATTTGTTTTCTGGGTTGACTAGAAATCCAATGTTTTTTGACTCCGGATTCTGATGAAAGACCATTTCTTTTGTTCATACTGTTCTTCGTAGTGTAAACTGACCAAGTCTGATTTTTTACACTTCGTTTTTGTGCTTGCTTATCGATGTGGTCTTTGTTCATCTCTGTTTCCTTGCAGATATTTTTGTAAATGATAGAAAATATGAAACTATAACAACAAACTACACAATAAAATTCTTGTGAAAACCAATCCGTTCTGATCCAAAAAGTGTTATAATAAAGGATAGAGTACGAAAAATAAATCGCGGGTATTCGTAATTAACCCTAATCCGAATGCTTAGAGTTCCGGCTAATATCAATAAAAAAAATTATGTCAGCACTGCGAAAGTAGAAATGGGCCGGGGCGGGAAAAAACGGATTTGGGTCACTAACTTTGAAGCTGTTTAATCTATTATGAGTTTTTGGTTTTTCTTGTTATTTGGTAAGGTTTAATGTTATTTGGTTTTTAATTTCAGCTGGCTGTCCAGCAAGTAAAAGCATGTGCTGTGGATCAGAGAGACAAAAACCGGCACAATCCACATCACTGTCTACTGCTCCTTTCGACGACAACGTGATGATGAACCGTTTGACTGTCGAAACACAAGACACCTTCGCCAGTCTGCTCGAGCTTGCTGCGAACAACGATGTCGAGGGCTTCAGAAGATCGGTCGAGCACGATCCCTCTGGTATTGATGAGGCCGGTCTCTGGTATGGCCGACAGAAGGGCTCGAAGCTAATGGTAACTGAGCAGCGAACCCCTCTAATGGTGGCTGCAACTTACGGTAGTATCGATGTCGCCAAGTTGATTCTTGCTCTCTCATCTGTTGATCCGAATCAGCCTTGCGGTCTCGACGGAAGCACCGCTCTTCACTGTGCGGCTTCAGGCGGGGCTGAGAATGCTATCGATGTTGTGAAACTGCTTTTGGCGGCGGGTGCAGATCCTAATTTGGTCGATGGGAACGGCCATTACCCCGTTGATGTCATAGTCGTTCCTCCTAAGCTGCAATGCGCAAAGTCAGAGCTAGAAGAACTGCTCAGAACAAACTCTACCATCGCCGACCGATCTCTGACCATTTCAACTCAAAATCTAAATTCAAATTCGAATTCTCCTCCGTTGTCTTCTTCCTCGGAAAACGGCTCTTTGTTTGCCTCTGATCCCCACTCTCCGTTTTTATCAGAAAGGAAGGAATACCCCGTTGACCCATCTCTCCCCGACATAAAAAACAGCATATACTCGACCGACGAATTCCGTATGTACTCGTTCAAGGTGCGTCACTGCTCACGCGCTTACTCTCACGATTGGACCGAATGCCCTTTTGTTCATCCCGGCGAAAATGCAAGAAGAAGAGACCCGAGGAAGTTTCATTACAGCTGCGTCCCGTGCCCGGAGTTCCGCAAAGGAGCTTGCAGGCGTGGAGACATGTGTGAGTATGCTCACGGTGTGTTTGAGTGCTGGCTTCACCCGGCTCAGTATCGAACTCGGCTCTGCAAAGACGGTACGAGCTGCGCAAGGAGAGTCTGCTTTTTTGCTCACACGCCCGAAGAACTGAGGCCACTCTATGTTTCAACCGGCACAGCTATGTTGCCCGGTTCTCCTTCTTCGGTCTCAGTCATGTCTCCTTCACAGTTCACACCACCCATGTCGCCAGCTGGCAACGGCATGCCACACTCAACCCTAGCCTGGCCGCAACCCAACGTACCTGCTTTACATCTCCCGGGCAGCAATCTCCAGTCAAGCCGCCTGAGATCTTCTCTCAGCGCCAGAGACATTCCCATGAATGACTTTGAGATGCTACAAGAGTTTGATATGTTGTCGATGAATTCGAATCCCTTGAACCGTTCTGGTCGGATGAAAATTCTAACCCCTTCAAATTTAGACGATATGTTCTCCGCTGAAAGCTCTTCTCCCAGATTTTCACCGACCCATAAATCAGCAGTTATCAACCAGTTTCAGAACATGCTTTCACCGATCAACACAAATTTCTCCATGTCGCCTAGGAATATGGAGCCCATTTCTCCCATGAGCGCCCGGGTCTCCATGCTTGCTCGTGAGAAGCAGCAGCAATTCCGCAGCCTCAGCTCTCGGGAGCTGGGATCCAGCGCTGCTTCCTTCATTGGCTCACCCGTACATTCGTGGTCCAAATGGGGATCGTCTGACGGAAAACCGGATTGGGCCATTAGCACGGATGAACTGGGGAAGCTTCGGAGATCCTCTTCTTTCGAGAATACTAACAACGGGGAGGAACCGGATCTTTCCTGGGTTCAGTCACTCGTGAAAGAGTCTCCCTCTGAGACGAAGGAAAACTCAATGGCTCAAGCTTCAGGTGTCGCGGAGAACGCTTCCACCGGCGAAGAACAGGCCGATAATGCGGTGATCGGAGCGTGGCTAGAGCAAATGCAGCTCGATCATCTGGTGGCTCAGCAAAACTGAAAGAAGTTCCAACGAGCTCTCCGAGGTAGCTAACAACAGAAACGATTTCGGTACATAAAAAACTACATGCCCTTTTTATTAATTTCTCCTTCAGATTTTTGTCGGTGGGTTTTTCGTCGAAGAAGGTAACGACAGTAACATGGACGAAAACCCGAATTCGTTATCACCATTTATAATTTACAACATAAGTTAGGAAAGGGTTCGAAGTACCGGGAAAAAACATTAATGCCGGGGACCGATCCTTCTTGCTTGTAATATCTTAAACTTTAGGGGATCATATGCTGTCGTTTTTTCTTCTGTGATGATTTTGGAACATTTCAGTACCCAAAAATTGTAATGCTTGTTCCATGTCATTCATTGTTAGGGTTCATAGGCTCCATTTTTTGGGGATTAGAAAAAATGTTTTATAATGTAGAAATGTATAACTATTTTAGTTTATGTAACAGTTAATCTCACTGATATTATTCTGATAATCTTCATCATCATTCTTATCTGTATCTTCATCTTGTTGGCGGTTTCTTAAACCAGAATTATTTACGTCGGAGGGAGCGGCGTTAGATTTTAATATGGTAAATATGGAATCCCGTTTCCGTATCTTAAAAAAAAAAATCAAACAAAAATATGTATTGGTTGTTGCATAATTTGCATCTAGGATATAGGGCATAAGAACAATAATTTTATTCTGATGGGATGATCATTCCCAAATCTTTATGGATGGATCAGATTCTTTTGGTTAAATTTATACATAAATAATTATATATATATAAATATGCCTTGAAACATGGGTTCTTTTGTTCCACATTTCATGTTTTTTTTTTGCCGTCTCATTCACGTTTGGCTCTCTCGAGAATAATATAAAAGTACAGTGACCAAGTTATAAAGTTGTTGGCTTTCGGTGCATGGAAGATTGGAATTTGTTTAATCCCCAAAAAAGGTGACTTTGCATTAAGCCAAGTTGTCCAAGGTAAAGCAAAAGTGATGTGATAATGGCATTGAAATCAACATTTGATATCTTTTTGAATAGAGTGATTTATATATATATATATATATATATATATATTCATTATAAATGATGTAAATGGCATATTTTATTGTTGAAGAAAAGCTTTGTGGTGGAGGTGGACCCTTACAAGGAATAAGTCATATTATCAAATATCTATAGCCAAAAGTTAAGTGAGATTCTCTTGATAAAATAAGATGTTGAATACAATAATAAAAAAGTACAATTAGGAGTAATGCTATGAAGTATGAAGTATGAACTATGCACATATTATTATCACTAGCCAAAAGTGAAGTGAAAATCTGCTGATAGAAAAAGATGTTGAAAATAATGATAAGAAGCACAGTTAGGACTTGGGAGTAAACCCTCTATTCAACATATTTTCATAAATTTTATAGATTTTGATCCATTCAAAGATTGTTTTTACGAAGAAATTAATACTCCAATGAACTCAGTGGAAAAGCTAACATAAAATACATAGACAATAGCGGTAAAATTATTAAAGATGTAGCTAGATTTTTATATGAAGATGACTCATTCATGTCTCCACTAATGTTTCATGTTTTTTTAATCGAATTTAAATGGGTTGTTAATAAATTTTGAAAAAATTAAACGGAATTAATATTTTATTAAACTAAAATACTGCCCAATTTACTATAATACTATGATCATCCAAAATTCCAAAGTTTCAACCTTTTGATTTTTTTTGTTGTTGTTGTTGGGGTGGATCCCACACAATGCACATGAACATGTAAAAGTATGTATAAATATTTATAAATAAACCATAGAAAGGGATATTTACTAAAGATATATGAGCTAAATATTTTATTGCCCAAGCAAAATCTAGTTCCCAAAAGAATCATAACTCATAAGTATTTGGTAGAGCTGCACACGAGCCAATCGCGACCGATCGCGACTAAAGTCGCCAAAATCGCGAATTGGCCGGTCGCGATGCGTCGCGGCGTGTCTGGTCGCGATGCGTCGCGACGTGGTCGCGATTTAGCGAGGAAGGACCAAAAAAAGGGCTGCGGCAAAAGTTATTTTTTGTTTCCAATGTTTAATTTTATTAGTTTTTATCCGAATTAAAGTATTAAATTATGTAAACTTATTATTTAAACTTTATTTATTTCAAAATTAATATTTTAGTATGTTATTATTGTGTAACATATTATTAATTTTAAATTATAAGTTAATTTTTAAGTTGTAATATATGTTAATAAGTATGTACGTATACCATATTAATAATTATTAAAATTCTAAAACAAATAAGTAAATATGATAAAACAAGATATTAAAAAAAAAGTTGTATTATTCATTGTGAATATTACAATATGGTGGAAGAAGTTGTAAATATTCAGTGTAAATATTACAAGATGCCTCACTAAAACCTCTCTCGTAAAACCCTCCTTAGGGACATAAAACCAAGAGAGGAAAGAGCACATCATATTGGCGTTTACATTGCGTCACTCGGGGAACCAGTCGTTAAACCTTTGCGTCATAAGCTCTAGGTCGGTTGGCTCGGTCCGTTGGGCGATGGTGGGGTTGCGGAACATCCAATCGTTCAACACCACCGCTTGCTCGAGGTGTGTGGGAGTTGTTGACGCCCTCCGGTCGTCGATTATATGCTGAGCCGAGCTGAACGCGCTCTCCGAAGCAACGCTGGAAATGGGGATGGACAGTATATCCCTCGCCATTCTCGCCAATATCGGGAATCTTTCCCGTTGATTCTTCCACCATCCAATCACATCGAACTCGACGGAGTCCTCGTCGATCCGCAGGCCGTAGTACCGCTTCAGTTCTTGCGGGGCACCGTCCGTTTCCTCCGCTCGTGCCGGTGGCGTACCGGATCCCGATGCTTCTCCGCGATCCAGTCTTTGCTTCAGTCTCCGGACAAATGCTAGGCCGGTCTTGGTTGGGCTTTCCATAACTGCCCTTTGCTCCGCCTCCACGTTGAACTGTGGGAACCGCCGGTCGTATTCACTGTAAAGTTCATAAAAAGCTTCATTAACAACCTTAATATAATCAGTGTAATCCACCCCTAGGTTTATCCCGATTGCTAACATCAACGGCCCGAATGTAAACATAATACGGGGATCCAAGATAGCACCGAAACAATACGAAAAAGGGGGTGGATCCCAATAACTTTTGAATTTTGCAACCATTCCCTCAATCATGGGCGAAATAACAGGGTCATTTGCGAATTCAGAAAAAGTGTTTGTAATTTCGTAAAGACCCGAAAGACCATGATTCAAGGAAGGTTGTCTTTGGTTTGAAAAATTTAAAGTAACAGCGTAAAAGGGTTTAAGGAATTGGGTGAATTTCTGGGCCATTTCCCATTCTGCCTCCGTGATCCGCTCCGAGGCCTCTAGTTCGGTGAGGAGGAAAGCGCTTAATGGTAATCTCTGTCTACAAACAACTGAAAGCATTAGATATGTAGAGTTCCATCGTGTATTGTTGTCTAAACCAAACTTATTAGCTTTATGATTGTGCTCTTTACAAAATCGTCTCCACCTAACAACGGTTTGAGAATGCCGGATCCAATCGACAACGCCGCGTATTTTGTCAACGTGCCCTGAAATATTTCGTTCCCCCGTTCTAGCAATTAAATTAATGATGTGACAAGCACATTTTTGATGTAAAATATTACGAAAAGGAGAACCGGGCAAACTATTTTCTAAGATAGTAATAGCGGCGTTATTGTTTGCGGCATTGTCTAACGTAATAGAAATGATACGATTTTGCAAACCCCAATCATTGAATAATTCTATTAATTTATCGGAAATGTTTTTGCCGGTATGGCGACACTCGAATGGTGACATGTTTAAAAGTTTTTGACATGGATCCCAATTCTCGTCGACGTAATGGGCGGTCAGACTCAAATAGTCGTTAAGACTCGGACCGCTCCACAAGTCGGTGGTAAAAGCAACGTTAATGTTGGACATTTTGAAAAAATCGACCAAATAATTTTTTTGCATTTTGTAAGCATTTTCCATGTCCCTGGTATACGTCGTACGGGAAAACTGTTCGTAAGACGGATTAACCCTTTGCATATATTGTGTATGCGCAGGGTTTTCCACCAAACTCATCGGTGCGCCCGTAGACAGTAACCACTCGAGGGTCCATTTCCGTAAATTTTCGGTGGTAAGAGCACTTACCTGTGCTGTGTTTACCTCGTTACCGTCTCCGTAGCACGCTTTCTTATGTCGCGTCAAGTAGCCGGTTCCTTTGTCCCCCAACGCATCGAGGGTTTCATGGCACTTCTTGCACGTGGCGATCTTGATTCGAACACCGTTCTCCACCCGTCGTTCCTCGTGAAAATAATCCCACACCTTCGCTTTGTTTGGTCGTCCCCACAACAAGGCAGGAGGACTTTCCCTATTAAAAATATACGGGAGAAAAAAGGTTAACAAAATAAAAATGGGTATTAATTTTACATGGGTTAAATATTAATATTAATCCTATTAATTAATTAAATTTCATATAGTTAATTAAAAGAGTTAACAAAATTAAAAATGGTATTTTCTATGTGTGGAAATCATTATCAAGCTCTTTTTGACGGAACTCCCCGAGGTTCCACGGCCAGATCGACTGGAAAGGATGCTATGATCTCGCTTTAGGCCCAAGCTTTTCTAGACAGAACTCCCCGAGGTTCCCAGGCTAGCTTGGAGGAGATTGCAAAGCAAACCTTATTTAAAAACCAATCTTTCTAAGACACCGTATTCCATTAAGAACTTTATAATAATCACCACACATACAAATTACCATTTTTAATCCCGTTAACTTATTAAATATCAAGAAAATCGTTTCTGATGTGGAAGATCAGTCGGAACCGCAACCACAGAGCATACTAAGACTTTCAAGAGACGTGACAAATTAATTAATTAAACTAAAAGGTAATTAAACTATAAGATTTATCGTAAAAAAATTAAACGAAATTAATTAATTAAGATAATATGATTAAATGATAATTAAATCTCAAGAAAATCGTTTCTGATGTGGAAGATCAGTCGGAACCGCAACCACAGAGCATACTAAGACTTTCAAGTGATTATTATTTAATAATTATTAATTATTAAAAATTAATTATTTTTTTTCAATTATTTTTTTTAATTATTATTTATTACTTATTAATTATTAATTATTATTTATTATTAAGTACTAACTTATTAATTAATAAAAAATTAATAATTAATTAAATAAAAAAAGGATTAAAGGTTATTACCCGGTAGAAGGACGTCGACTTCGTCGAGGACGGGCAACGGAGGCTTCACCGCTATCTTGATTGGAAGGTTGAGGAGAACCGCGGTTGTACACCCCGATATTTGAACCACGGATCGAGGGCGGCGTTTGATAGTCGTCGGGATCGGCATCGTCGGGACGTTGAGTTTGGTCGGGATCGGCATCTTCGGGACCTTGAGGTTCGTCGGGATCGGCACCTTCGGGACCTTGAGCTCCGTATTCGGCACCTTCCCGTAACATGAGATTGAAAAAAGGATCGTTGTTTCCCCCCCTACATTGAGCCACCGCGTCGACCAACTCTTGGGGCACACGGTCGGGATTGGCGTGGTGCTGGGCCACCGCCCGGACTAGACTAGGTCTTAGAGACCGTACTGTATCGTCGGGATAATCTGGATTGTGAGGGGAAGGGAATATTTCTGCCGGCAGCCTAACGGGAATGTAGTCGTCGGGACAAGTATCCGATGTTCCCCCTTGTAGAAATTGAGGTTGCAAATTCCTGGCCGCCCTTCGACCCCCGGAACTACCGCCGCTTCTTCGAGACATAATGATAGAACTTTAGGAATTTAGAAAATTGGAACTTTGGAACTTTAGAACTTTGGAGATTGAGAGTGGAAAAAACTTGGAGAGTTGAGAGAATTTGAGAGAGAGTTGAGAGATTGTTGGTGAGGAAATGAGGGAGGAAGAGGTGGTATTTATAGGGTTTTGGGAGAGGGTGGGGTGGGTGAATAATTATTGTGGTGGGTGAAGTGGGTGAATAATTGTGAGGAGAAAGTGGGTGAAAAAATTTTGAAATTTGAAATTTTAGGGTTGGAATTCGAGTAAAGTGGGTAATAATTGTGGTTGGGGAATAAAATTCGGGTAAAAATTGTGTTATTTATGCCCCAAAAGGACAAAATCACGCGGATCGCTGACGTGGCAAGATCTGGGCCGTCGATCGCTTCACGCGGATCACGCCCTGACGCGTCGCGACCAGAGCCCGAGATCGCGACGCGTCGCGACTTTTGCCGCGTGAATCGCGACGCGTCGCGACTGGCACTGTATGCGTCGCGACGCGTCGCGTCGTCACTGGCGACGTCGTTTGCTCGGCTCTAGTATTTGGTACATGTGTATCTGTTCAGTGTTTATAATGAATTGCACTTTCATATAATTTATATTGTCAGTTTAGAGTTTGGAGTTTGGACCACTATTTTCCAGTGGCATACTTTAATGGGTTCATTGCGGCAAAAATACTAAATCTTTGGTCAAATTCTCCGTTGCGTATACAACCTCCGTAAATAGCGGTAAAAGTACCTAAACTTAGCATTTAGGAGTTGACCGAGAATATCTATCTATGTGGCAATCACCCTTTGCCACGTGGCACACCACATGGCACTTGGCCGCCACGTGGCATGCCACGTAATTATTATTTTATTAAATATTTTTTTAAAATAAATATTTTTTTATTTATTTTAAAAAAAACTTTTTATTTTTTTCAAAATAAAATTATTTTTCCATAAAAACCAATAATGAATATTTAAATATAATTATTCATTTTAGAAAAGTGGATCAAACGAAATAAATAAAGAAAAAAATCTCCGCTCACGGTTCACTCAAGCTCCGCCTCCGATCCGGTTTAAGGGTGAAACGAAATCACTTAATATGTTTACTAATAATAACCAATAATAATCATATGATTATTTAACGATAACTTTTTTAAAAAAAGAATAATATATAAATAAAAAAATATATTAAACAATTATTATTATTCTAAAATGCAAACACAAAAAAAATATCATGCAAACAAATACAAATAATTTTTCATTAAATATAAATATGACTACTATTTTTTGTTTTTGAATAAGTGGTGCGTATATAATTATGTCTTGACTTTTTAAACATTATGTATGTGTTTACTAGTTATTATTATTAAACATATTAAACAATTTTATTTGACGCGTGAACCGGACCGGAAACGGAATTCAAGTGAACCGTGAGCGGTGAAAATTAATTCCTTCTACCCACTTTTTCAAAAATAAAATTATAACCAATAATGAATATTTAAATTTAAATATTATTTATTTGTTATTATTAAAAAAAATATTAAAATTAAAAATTAAAAATAATTTTGTTTAAAAAATATATTTTTTAATTGATTTTAAATAAAATAATAATTACGTGGCATGCCAAGTGCCACGTGGCAAAGACTGATTGCCACATAGATAGATATTCTCGGTCAACTCCCAAATGCTAAGTTTGGGCACTTTTTGCCGCCATTTACGGAGATTGTGTACACAGCAGAGAACTTGACCAAAAGTTGGATATTTTTGCCGCAATTAACCCTACTTTAATTATGTATGTATTTATGTTACTTTTTTGTCACTGACTTTAACTATTTATTTCGCTGTGTAATTTTAAAAATTGTCAGTAATAGATAGAAAAATAAAGTAGACGGAACGGAATCACTGAATATTAAATACTTTTTTTTAGGGATAATAGCGGCATAAGTCCTCAACCTTTACTCAATTGGGGCGGCATAGCCCCAACCCTATTTAATAGCGGTATAAGTACCAAAAGATGATTTCCGTCCATATTTGACTAACGGAAGTAGTCAACGTTTGCGCGGTCAACTTCTCGTCAACGAGGACACCACGTAATCCGACATGTCACCATACACGTCATCCTCGTGTCATCAAATTTATTGCAAAATTAAGGGTGATGGAGGGATTCAATTAATTTTGCATTAAATTTGATGATGCGAGGATGACATGTATGGTGACATGTCGGACTATGTGGCGTCCACGTTGACGAGAAGCTGACCACGCAAACGTTGACTACTTCCGTTAGTCAAATATGGACGAAAATCATATTTTGGTACTTATACCGCTATTAAATGAGGTTGAGGCTATGCCGCCCCATTTGAGTAAAGGTTGAGGACTTATGCCGCTATTATCCCTTTTTTTATACAATTCAAAATTGTCACAAATTATATATATATATATATATATAATACTATTTTTGAAAATTGTTTGATGGATCATGGATGTAGAATTGAGACTAACGTTTAAGAAATGTAGAAAGAAATGCTCAATAATTGGAATAAAGAATAGTGGTACGGCTGCAACCAAACAGACAAGTACATTGGTAAGGCCTAGAACTTGGTAAGGCATCAAATCACAGCTCAAGGACAAAAAAGAAAGTCCCACTTATTATTCTCATTCATTGCTCTTTGCAATCAAACAAAATGACACGTTTTTCCATCCAAACACAATATTGGTATTATGAGACTGAATTGTCACTTTTCATGCATTATTTGGTTTGGTAGCAAAACCCTATTTGTTTCCCTTCACGAGGCTCAGTCTGAGTGTTTCAATCCGGATATGAATACAACTTTGTTCATTGGCCTATCACATCCTATCTTCCTTACACACTTTGACTTGACAATTGGCCGTTTTTTTTTTTTAACATCTATTAACGATTTCTTGATAGAGGTACGATATCGTCAACAACAATTTGTACTCGTACGACGAAATTTATCTCTATCGTTTATTATATCGAGATAAAATTGCAAAAGCCCAACACAAGAATATGCCCAATAAGCCAATTCAAAGGGAGCTTGGTCAAACATGCTCAAAAGGAAGGACATCGACGAAGGGACGTGACGAAGATCTTCATCAACAAATAAGCACATCACAACATATTTTTATCGATGAAACCTCATTGATAGAGCTCATCACCAATATAAAGGAAGCAACAAACTAAGTCAGCGATGAGACATAATCTCGTCGACGAGGCTAAAACACGAATGGCAAAGAGAAGAGCTAGCATGCATCAATCAATGCAGCGCAAGCAACGCTCTAGGAGATTGATGATGACGATTACGCTCACGATTGCAGCTTCACCATTATGGCAATTATGAGAGAATTAAACACATATTGTAACAACCCATTTATGAGGCCTAATTCGATTTTTTTTTAGCTATAAATAGAGGGCTAAAACCCATGTACAGAGGATCACAATCTTTATCAACACGAGACACAAGGCTTCGACGCTAAAGCCCATAAAAAACACCCGACTCATTTCCAAAATATCAATATCTTTCAACATGATTTAGCTTTAACCGAAAGACCCGAGCTCCGAGGTAATCTAAACTTGGAATTACGACGTCCGTAGCGCTGTGATTGCGGGGTGATTTTTTCACCTTAACAATGTTCTAAGATAAACATAAGAATCGAATCTATACCGATTTTGTGATTCATGCATACTTGGCTTATAGCTACCTAAACGGAGTTTACTCTCCTTTTTTTGTTGTTGAATTGAAAGTTTTCATAAATTAAAATAGTTCATGCATTGTTATCTTATTATTACTTAAGAGGCGAACCTATCGTTTTAAATATGATGCAAGCTAAGTGAGGTTTGAGTAGAAATAATCCAATAATATTAAGTGAGTATTCAAATATTTTGAAAAATAATTTAAATTTTTTTAAGTTTTAAAAAGGAGAAAGAAAATAACATGAGGATAACTTACTTAAAACTAGCATAAACAAACACATCATATATTTGATTGATTAATTATTAAGATTTAAACGGTCATGTAACTAAATTTACTTGGTCTACTAATAAATCTAATACATTCCTCTCTAAATATATTTAATAATGCGAAAGTGCGTTCGAAATTTTAGTCAATAATATCATTCTATTAAACTATGCTTGCTTGGCCTACAAGTAACTCCACTATATACCTCTTTATTTTTCAAGAGGTCACATGTTCAAACCTCATGGGACTTATATAATTACCCCATTGCATATGTAAACTTGGCCAATAATGCTGGATGTTTTTTACACTGAATATATCTGGTAGTGCGAGAGTGCATTATACCTTGGCCAATAATACTACCTATTAAAAAAATTATAATAATACCATTCCATTAAAAATAAAGTCATAAAATTTAAGGAAATAAATTAAAAAAAAAGTTTATTACGAGGGACAAAAATGAAATAATTTGAGGACTTAGGGGGATAATTTTGTTTCTATAGTTTTAGAGGGGTGAATTCGTAAATGTCATTCGAATTAGAAACCCATATTTGCTCATTTCTTCTCAGACATCGCGCGCAATTGTTATACTCATAAACCCTAGAACCCCAATCCATCAAGATCCGCCATTGAAGCTTCTCCGAGGTTCCTCTCCTCTCGGTCGTGAATTCAAACTCTAATCGCTTCCCTGGTTAGGTTTTTGCCCTCATAGATTTGAAAATTTCAAGCAAAGAATTTTCAACATTTTCATTTGGGGAATTACAGCGAATAATCGGCAGAAGAACTCGCAATGTGGCTCGAATGCAAGATCGAATGACGAATTGATCTTCTCGAAGGTATGTTGCGAGACTACTATATCATGCTCTTCGTTGGAGTTGGAATTGGAATTTTATCATGCACTGAATTATTCATCATCGGAAGTTGCTCATATAATCAGCTCTATATGAGCACAATGTTCAGTTTAGGGTTTAGGAACTGGTTTATTCTTCGGTAAGCAATGGAGAAGGCAAATGATAAGAACTCATGGCTTTGTCATGTGCTAGTTGCTCCGAAACGAAGTGACCCGAATCCGTTTTCTAGGCCAAAGCTTTACGGTGCGACATAAATTAGGACAAATGTTACTGGAGGCCCTTCATCTTTGTATTATTATCATTGCGTAGCTATTCACTTAATGTAGTTTGTCATTATGTAGTTTATCTGTCAAATTTTCAATTTAAAATTTTCAGATTTGTACCTCATATTCGAGGGATTAAAACTTGCGTTTTAATTTTTAAAATATAATTTAGTAAAACGTTAACACAAAATTAATTAAATCTTTGTCCATTTTTATAAATATTTTGTCTCTATACCCGAATGTGCGATTTTTAGGCTTAGTATTACGACTTTCATGTACTTTCTTTCTCCAACATACTAGTTCTTCGATTAGAGTGAAGTGGCACACCTGCTCTTGATTTTCTTTTAAAATTGAGTTTCTAGATAAAAATCCTCCTGTCAATTTTCTTTTACTTTGCTTGCTGTTTGGTGTTCTAAACATGTTGTAATTTACTTATGCAATGTTACTATATATTGATTAGGGAATGCTATTTGTCTATTGCAGCAATGAACAGAGAAATGGGAGCAAGAACGTTGAGTAATGCGAGCGGGACAAACCCTCGAGCTCCACCAGGTTTCCTGTGTCTTACAGCCTTTACTTTGAAGAGAACTAGAGAAAATGGCGATTCTAAGGAGCACGCCGTGGCCGGGGTGTCGAACAGTGCTACTTTAGGAACTTGTTTAAGAAAAAGATCATGGATACTCTGTGACCCAGCAGATTACAAATCAGAGGAACCAGACTTAGAACAACCTAAGAACAAGGTCGTGTTCTTACTGATTGTTTTGTGTTTTTTTGTTTTTTCTAGTCCCGTGTTTTTTTTTGTTTTTTTTATTTCAGAGATTGAACTAATTTGTGTGTTTTTTAGTATTAGTATCTTGTTTGTGCTGTGCGTTGAAGCACGTATATAAATCAATAAAATGTAAAAATGGGTACATTATGTAGTCCATTTTACGGATTGGCGGCTTACCTATTCAGTGCTTGCCCGAATGACAAGAAAATGGGTACAATCGGGTCGGGTGAATTCAATAATAGATGTCGTTTGGCATTCTAGCCTCCCTATTGCGTGAGAAGCTATTTCTGAGAGTATTTAAATAATACATGTCGGTTTTAATACATATAGTATCATTAATCTAAAGACTTTATTTTATTATTTTTAGAATAGGTTCTTGGGACACTTTACTCACCGTGTTCAAAATTCAATTTACCTATAAATATGCAGGAAACTTGTTCGGAAACTTGCCTCCCCAAGGGAGTGTTTCATGGATGTCCGGATTTTAGTAATTGTCTGATGGTTGGTTTCTTTCTTTCGGACTCGAGTTTCTTCGCCGTGAAGCAAATAATAGTTTTGACTGGTCGGAATTCTTATAATTTTCAATTAGGTAACAGCCAAATGGCGTCCGGAGGACGCAAGAAAGGATTCCATTGAAGAGGCTCCCATATTCTACCCTACCGAAGAGGTATTCTTTCTATTCTTTGAGGAACAACTTTTTTCTGAAAATTGTTGGCACTAGTGGCCCCTCCTTTATAACGGATGTGCAGATTTTGCCCCTCCATTCCTAAAATAGCATAATGATCCATGCCTCTTTTATGATGAATGCGCTGATTTGGCCTGTCTGTTCCAATATAGCAGATATGACCCCTCCTTTTAAGGTTTTGACATTGATTTCGTCTTTTGACTGTCGATTGACAGAGAATTTAACTATTTATCAAAATTTAAAAATAAATAAAATTATTTTAAAAAAAATCTAGGATTTAAAAAGAATCATGGATATTTTTGTTATATTACCAAATAATAATTTAAAATGATTCTAAATCATTAAATTTTATGCTAATTGGAGGTTAAAGGACCAAATCCACACCAGAATCACAAATGAGGGCCCACTTCCTCTATTTCTCGAACAAAAGGGCCAAATCAATAGAAAAATAGAGGGCTCATTTTCACACCAAAATCATAAATGAGGGGCGGTTTCTCTATTTCTGGAACAAAACGGCCAAATCAACTGAAAAATCATAAAGAAGGCTCATTTTCACTATTTATGGAACAGAATGGCCAAGCCCGCATTTCCCTCATAAAAAGGGCCAATAGCACTAATTACTATTTCTGAATTGGTGTAATGAGTTTCCTCTAGGAATTTAAAGACACTCTCAAGTACATTGCAAAGATACGTCCTAGAGCAGAATCATACGGAATTTGTCGTATCAGCCCTCCTCCTTCATGGAACCCTCCACATGCTCTTAAGGAAGAGAAATTTTGGGAAAATTCCACATTCATTACTCAAGCTCAACGGATTGATGGGCTGCAAGTTCCACATTCAAAGTATAAATCGCGTTTTGTTGAAGATAATAATGGTAAGAGAAGAAGAACCTCGACAGGTTTGAGATTCGGAAGTGATCGTTTGCAAGCAGAAAATTCCGAAGAATCAGTACGCGGTCCAGAATTTACTTTGGAAAGTTTCAAGAAACACGCAGACGAGTTCAAGGCTAAGTATTTTCGTGACAATGAAGCCGTAAGCTCAAATTATTGTTCTACCAGATTCCACGTGAAGTCGGGACCGTCAATCGAGAATATTGAAGGTGAGTATAAGCGAATTGTTGATGCCCCGACCGAAGAAATTGAGGTATGTTTCAGACGTTGACAAGGTTGAATTCTTTTGGTGTTTCTTTTGCCCTTTTTCATGTACACTTAATGATGAAAAACCTTGTTTCGTTGTTCAAAGGTACTTTCTTACGATGATTCAACAAATGGAGTCTTTGGCAGTGGATTCTCATGTGTGTCAAAATCTAGTGATTCCGAAATCGCAAACTCGGGTTGGAACTTGAACAACGTGGCCAAATTATCGGGATCTCTTCTCTCTTTCGAAAGACGTAAAACTTCCCGGGTTTTAGCTCCTCGGGTCCGGATAGGGATGTGTTTTTCAACTCTAAATTGGGTAAGATCTATTTTTATTTTATTTTATTTTTGTTAAAATATTGAGTTAAATCTGGTCATTTATTGGTGTTATTATTGAGCAAAATCGGATCTCGTAACGTAAGCTGTTGGTTTAGTTTCCAAGCCTCGCTCCTACCAATCGTAGTCCCTCTTTTATCCTAAATTTAAGCGAATTTATGCCGCTTTCTTTTCTCATTGATTCAGTCTTGTACATACCAAACATTACAACCAAATGAGCTGGGCCCAAACCCCAAAATTGAAATACCCTTAACCCTGTAAACACATGTAGAATTTAGACATTATTAAATAACAAAACTTAATAAGAACATGTCATAATTAATTAACCTTATAAGCAAAGGAAACCATGATTTAAGGTTCCTAGGGTTTGAGCCGCCTTGCAACTCAACCCCCGTAGTTCTCATTATAATTTCAAATCAGCCCTACAATCTGGAATCCTGGTCCCGCATAATTATTATCAATAATGTTACGTGCTTTTCGCACGTGCTTTAGTATAATTTGTCTACTGTGCATGCCTAACATCTTTTTTTTCTTCTTCTTCTTCTCAATTATATGAAAAAAAGCAGAGGGTTGAAGAGCACCACTTATATTCATTGAGTTTCTTGCATTTGGGTGCCCCCAAGATATGGTATGCTGTTCCCCGAAGAGGCAGTTTAAAGTTTGAGTCTGCTCTACAGAAATCCTCGCAAGATACAAAAGAAAAGCTGAATAGGCTGGTAAGTCTGAGAATTTTTTCTCGTTTTCTCTCGGGATATTTTTTCAAATAAGTGATACGAACCCACACTAGGCCCAATAGGTGGTATGATTGATTTTAAAATACAGGAAAAACACTTATTACCCTCTGCGTTGAAGTCCGAGGGCATTCCTGTCTTTCAGTGTGTTCAGAACATGAGGGAATTTGTAGTTGTTTTCCCGGGGGTACACCATTCAAGTTTTGATACTGGGTTCAGTTTCTCCGAGAGTGCAAACTTCGCACCCATTGACTGGCTACCCCACGGAGGAAATGCTGTAGAACTTTATCGTGATTTGGGACGGAAAACGTCGCTGTCTCATGATAAGGTCTTGCTCCAAGCTGCTTATGAATCTGTGAGAGCTCAATGGGATTTTTCAGTGCGCAAGAAACTCAGTTGCCACAATCAGTTTTGGACATGTGTTTCCGGGACGGAAGGAATCTTGACAAAAGCATTTAAGGTATATATTTGTTTTTTTAATCACGACGTTTATGGATTGGCAGATTCTTGCTGTAATTTCTCTAAGTAAGTTGCCCTTTTGAGAGATTACAATTTTCCCTTTTTGACTTTAAGATATGCCAGCGATAGCTTATCTTCTTTCGAAAAGTAGCATATTGCCCCCTAGACGTTAAAAGATGTCGGAAAATGTTAACTTGAGCTCGACTCATGACTCACTCGAGGGTATTATTTGCCATAAACTATACCTATCAGTGAGTAATCTACTAGTTTGTGGGACTATTGTGAAGCAGTTAAGGAATTAACCATGGAACAATGAAATTCTCACAAGATTGGAGTAAAAATGGCAAAAATACGGTATTTATTAAAACTTCCACCAAATTTTAATTTGTTAGCGACAATTTGCTACTTTTATATTGTCGTCCTAATATATTCAGGCCGGATTATTACCAATTACAGTAAAACCTCTATAATTTTATATTGCCGGTACATGAGAATTCTATTATATTATCGAAGTTATTCATTGATGGATAATTTAGTGATATTAGTTACAGTCGGGACCAAAAGTATTATTTTATCGAGGTTCTAATGTACTCCATTTATTTTCTGAACATAAAGTTAATCGTATTTGAGAAGATACACTATAACTTCGTTAAATTAATATTTGATAAAAACCTCGATTAAATAAAACTTTTATATGATCCCGACTCTAACTAACATTACTAAATTATAACTGGATAAATTAATAAATTCAATATAATAATAGAATTACTTAGGTCCCAATAATATTAATCTATAGAGATTGACTTGTATCCACTATGATCCAAGTATCTAACGAAATTGTGATTTCCTTTTTGATGTAGTTGCGTGTCAAGTCTGAAGAAACGGCAAGAAAATTCCTCTGCAGCTCTTTAAGGACGCGGAAAATGGACGAGAATTTCGATGCCGCCATCAAAAGAGAATGCAAGATTTGTCTCTATGATCTTCATCTCTCTGCAGCCGGGTGTCCTTGTTCTTCGGACGCATATTCATGTCTAATTCACGCTAAGCAACTTTGCCGTTCTTGTGCTTGGGACGATAAATTTTTCCTCTTCCGCCACGGAACAGACGAACTAAACCTTCTAGTCAATGCTTTGGAGGGAGAATTGAGTTCGATCATCATATGGGCTAAAGTCAAACTTGGGAACTCTCTGTATTCTACCTCTGGTAGGTCACCATCATCGACACCTCTTGAAGAGACTTCAGAGCAAAGTTCATCCAAGCCGCTTCTTCGCACTAGCGATTCGGCTTCTATTATTAGGGCAGAAATCAAAGCCCGCATAAAATCAAACCTGGCAGCTAAATCAGAATCGAAAGCTTTTACCGGGCGCAATGGTGTTGAAAGGAATCCTAATCTTGCTTCCGGAATCAAGACAGAAGGCAAGGAGGCATCCGATTCCGAATCCGCGAAAGTCTCGAACAAATTAGAATCGAAGAAGAGGCTGGCGTCTGCTTCCGGCTCGAGCATCAAAAGAGAGAGTTGGTTCCCGAAAATGGATGTGGCATTCGGAGATGCAATGATAGGCTCGAGTGAATCGAGCGATGAGTATGAGTCCGACGACGACTCTCCTCGGTCTTAAGTAGCATAGAGGTAATTTACCATTATTTCGTAAGTTACATGATGTCGATATTGTAGAACTCATGTATAGTATGCTAAGGATTGTACCCATATTAGAATTCATGAAGTTTATAAAACTATTCTTAAGTCTTTATGAGATCGTAACATACCATCACGCTCTGTTGATGCCAATGCTCGTGCCGACCCCCCTCCAAGTGGCGATTCGGGTTTTTCCCGGTCCGGTCTCGAGGTCACTCCTTACGGGTTTGCCCTTTCGCCACGTGAGCTCATGGGTTCATCTCTAATAAAAATATATATGAACCCGTCACATATTGGGTCCATATAAAGATGGCGAGTTTTGCAACTCACTTGTAGGAGATGAAAAATACGGCTTTATTATTGGAGAAATTGCAAATAAATGAAAAAATAAGCGAGCGAAAAATGCAGTGGATAATACACCCGTGATTCCGCTTGCTTTACCGAGTTAATAGCGGCATTACTAAATGTTCGGACTAATGTAACCGCGTATTCTCAATATTTATTTTCACCCAGGTGGTAAAATATACATATTGTGTCCTGAAAAATGGACAAGTCGCGTCCGGAAAAATGGACACAACTAAGGGTATTTTGGTACATAAAATTTAAAAAGGATGTATTTCCAATTATGATGTTTTGAGGTGTAATAAAATAATTTATGGTGTTTTGAGGGATGTTTTACGAAGTTTTCCTATTTATTTTTGTAAATCCGAATTTTTTTAGTGCCAATTGCTTTTCTAGGCATTCTAAATATTTTTTCTTATATTATCATTAAAGAAAAGAAGAGAGCATCGGTCTGTTAATCCCCTTTCATTGTATTTATTTTTATGTATAAAAAATCACCAATAATCTCCACAGGTGCATTTGCCATCTTCAAACCTGTGAAACCTGTTGTTGTCCCTCAAAACGACAACTCTCTTGGAACACTTGGACATGAACTTGATCGCATTGTGACAATCCCCACACACTCGCAGGTTCTTCATCACCCTTATCACCCTCTCTTCTGCCAAAGCTATCATCCCGAATGCTATGGCCAATCTCTCACTGTGGTACCTACCTTCCTCCCCCGTCTCGCTTCCGTCCACTCGCCTCAACGCGTGCCTCGTGTCCACCACGTAGCCCGCCTTCTCGATCTCCTCGTACAGCTCCTCGAGCTTCTCGTAGATCGCGTCGCTCCTCGCGTGCGTTCGGTCCCGGGACACGAAGGAGTGGACTTCGTTCCCGGCTTCGACCCAGCTCAGCCCGGTTTCCTTCCTCACTCCGTGATCTCTCAGCCGTTTCCTCACTCGTGCCGCGTCGTCCCATCTCCCGGAGGCTGTGTACGCGTTGGCGAGCAGTACGTGGAGGCCCGGGCCCATGGCGCTCCAGTCCGTGATACGGTCGGCCACGGAAGCCGCCAGCTCGGCATCCCCGTGGATCCGACACCCCGTGAGTAGCGCCCCCCAGACACCCTCTGTTGGGCTTATCGGCATCTTTTCGACGGTGGAGACCGCATCGTGCAATTTCCCTGCTCGGCCAAGCAAGTCGACCAGCGTTGCGTAGTGCTGAGCTCCGGGCTCGATCCCGTACTCCTTCATAAGATCGAAGTAGTAACGTCCCTTTTCGACTAGGCCCGAGTGGCTACAAGCGTAGAGCAAGCCGAGAAACGTGATGAAATTCGGCTTCGTTCCGACGCTCTTCATTTCTTCGAAGAGAACGAGCGCTTTCCCGGTTTCGGCATGTTGAGCGTAGCTTAGGAGCATCGCATTCCATAGACCAAGATTCTTATCATCGATCTCGTTGAAAACCCGGCACGCTCCTTCAATGACACCGCAACGGGCGTACAACGAGACCAAAGACGTCCCTACGAAGCTTGACGAGTCGAAGCCGGTTTTGAAGCACAGCCCGTGAATTTGCAAGCCCAATTCAAGTAGGGTCAAATTCCCGCAAACCCTAGCCACACTCGTGAACGTGAAGTCGTTGACCTCGACACCCTCCACCAACGCCCGCTTAAAGAGTGTCACGGCCTCCGCGTCTTTACCGAACGCGACGTACGCTGATATCATCCCACTCCACGACACCACATTCCTGTCCGGCATTCCATCGAACACCCTCCGAGCGTTCTCGATCTCGCCGCACTTCGCATACATATCCACCACCGCGCTCCCCACGAACACATCACCCTCAAAAGCGGTCTTTACCGCAGCGCCGTGAACAGATCTCCCGACTTCGGCCCTCCCGAGGATCCCAGCCGCCTTTGCCGCGCTCGGGAATATCCGATCATCGGCGCCGAGCCCGTCCCCGAGCATCCGCCGAAAGTGCTCCAGCGCGGCCAGCGGGAGGTCATTCTGCGCGAAGCAAGCGATGACGGAGCTCCAAGTGGTGGCCGATCTCGCTGCCGTTTCATCGAACACCTTGCTTGCGCCGCAAGGAAGGCGGGTTTTGGAGTAGAAGTTGATGAGGTTGTGGGAGACGAGAGGGATGTTTCGGAAGCCGAGTTTGATGATCTGGGCATGGAGTTTGAGGCCTCGTGGGGTGGATCTTGAGCGGGTCGCGGAGAGAAGGGCGTCGCATAGCGGCTTGTGGCTGGTCGGAGAGTTTAAGGTTGTCGGAGAGGAGAGAGAGTGGCGTTTGGGAAGGTGGTGAAGCATCTGAGGACTTCCAAGAAGAAGAAGCCCGCTTACTAATTATAATTATATACATGCATCATGCATGGACAGTACGATGATTTTTGTGTATGTTATTTTTTTTTTAAATATGATTGGTTATTATTTTCTTACAACAATGTTTAATTACTTATTTGTTTGAATAAAAAATAACTTATTTGCGGAGTAAAATATTAAAAAATAAAAATGGATTTGATAACAAAAAGTAACAGAAAACAAACGCTCACTTTTTTTTTCTTTCTTTTCTTTTAAATATACCTTGGAATCTTTTGCCAAAACACAAAATGCTTTCTGGAAATGCTTCCAAAACCACTTACTACTTGAGGGATTCATACAACTGAGATTTGGTATCTTTTTTGGGCTCGGGTTCTGCTTTCATCTGAGCCGTTTTTTTAAGCTTGGAATTGGACGAGATCTAATTCTCGAATTAAATCCTTAAATCTAAAACTATAGTAAAAGAGTACTTAAACCGGACCAGTCCGGACTGGTTTTTCAATAGAAAAATCCATTTACGAGCTGAACCCGGACAGGGAGCTGCCAAAACACATGAATTCGATAAGGTGAAAGTTTTTGGTCGGAAACACGGTATTTTAGCTGGTCCGGATTGGCCTCCTAAACCGAACTTTTTTGTTAAAAAGTTAAGAAGCAGGCCGGTTTTAGTTTTCTGTCCTTGATGTTTATTTATCAAATATTATAAATTTATAGTTAATATTTGATAAATACACACGAGGAACAAACGGTGTCGTTTTTGCGGAGTTCTGTCTTTCTTCTTCTTCTTCCAAAGAGAACTAAACCCCGCGAAAAACCAGAGAAACCCCCAATCGCCATGGAAGACGAAGCCGAGAACTTCCTCTCCAAATCGAGCTCTTCTTCCATGGCTTCTCTCACTCTCGGAAGACTCCTCACCTCTCTCCTCGCCGCCCGCCCCAGCAAGCTCAACGACGCCGTTTCGCGCCTCTCCTCCGGCTCTCACTCCTCGCCTTCCCTCGGTTCGTCGTGCGAATCGATTACGCAATTCGCTATGATCTTCTCAGGTTCTTCTCTGATATCTGCGTTCTTGTTCAGGTTCGTTGGACGAATCGCTCTGGTTTCTGCACAAGTACGTGAAGGAATGCGCTGAGAAGGCCGAGTCTTTGGATGGCGTTCTCGTTCCAATGCTCGAACATGTGCGATACAATGTTAACTTCATCTTCATCTACAGTTATGTGTGTATATATATGTATATGTATCTTAAGCTTCTTTGTTGTTTGATTAACAGACATTGAGGTCCAAGGATGCGAAGAACTTACACAGTGGACAGTCCATGGTGCTTTTGAACTGGCTATTTCAAGATGAAATTCTTTTCGCCGCCATAGCCGAAAGCCTTTCGAAGATCATTTCCACTAAAGAGGACCGTTTCGTTGCTCTTGGTTGGTGTGTGCTTGTGCGCGGGCTCGCCGAATTCGAACGCGGTTCAGATCAGTACCCAATGAATGGTACTTCGTCAATCTCACTAATGAATAATTGGGTGATCGTATGTGATATTCTTCTTAAATCATGTTACAGAACTTGTATATCGTTCATGGATTTTGTTCAACGACAGGAATAAGGCAAAGGCAGAATGAGTTGCTGAACACATTAGCTTCTTGTATTCCGTTTCTCGGTCGAATTGTATCTCAAGGAAGGTATATAAACTTGATTCAAGGATCAAATAGTTTCCGTTTCGGTGAAGATTGACGAGCATTATCGGAGTTTGTTGTTCATTTTTCAATACACATTTGTATGTAGCAATTTGCAGGACGGGTTTGAGCTTCCATCCCGACTTGCAGTGGCAGCGGCCGATTGTTTTTTGTCTCTTACTGAATCGTTGACCAAGATTTCTTCGCGTCCAAGCAACAAGAAGAAATCACTGGATTCGAGCAAACCTAGTCAACGGGTTTCCTTAGTAGCCACCGGTACTGATCGGAAAGCAATCCCGGCACAGAAGTTGTCTGAAGTTTCAGACAAAAAATTGGAAAATTTGCTTTGGGAACATCTAGCGGAGCTTATTAATTTGGCTGAAAAACTCCGAGCTGTAAGTTAAATATTCTGCTTGTTGGCTTTCTTCTCAGTTTGTTTGAGTGTTTCACATCTAGAACGTAGTATTTTCTAGTCAGAGAAATCTTAAAGCTTAACGAAAAACTATATCATGATGTTAGACCTTGAATTATATTTATTTAATTATGTATTTTAAGCGTTCTATTATATGAGGGTATTAGAGGTATATTAAAATAATTATAGGATTAGCATTTCTAGTAGGTGCCTCTATTAGAGATTTTCTTTATGTTTTGATTGTTCGGTTTTGTACCTCCAAGACATCATTGGGAGAGTTTCTCGGTTAACTCTCGAATTATAAACCGGGGCTCCGTAAATCATTGAAGAGTTCTTGTTTTCTTTGATTACCGGTTTGATTCCTTTCTAATCGTGATCTTGGAACCTGTGGCATATATTATTGCGCTAGAAATTCCTTTGATCTTTTAACGGGTAGCTATTTTATACTGTAGTGGAGCCAGAAAAGTAGACCCCTGCATTTCAAAGGGTTGGAGCAAGTTCTCAAGTGGCTGAAAGAGATAAAAAGTCAATACGGTCATTCGCAGGTTGATACAGGTCCTCTTAGAAAGCTTTGCTTTTTCGCATCTTGAATTGATCTGTTGATATTCATATTTACATGTGTATGGATTTTTATTTTTCTGATTCTGATACCAAAGTCGGGCACCGAAAAGACGGGCATCTTGCTACTATCTTCGTGCTGGAAGCACTATAGCGTGCTACTTCGATTAGAAGATCACAAAGGTTCTCATCAGTACAAGGAATTATTGGAACAGTATTTATCAGGCCTCAAGGTCAGGCTTACTATCCTTTTCGCTTTCCATTATAACCGTTTATTTTTGTATTTTCTGATAGTTTGTATGTATATTAATATTAGATCCGATTTCTGTGTTTATATGTGCAGTATTTTACGGATAATCATGGAAGGGAGCCTTCTGAGGATAGAGAAAGTGGTATTGAAACCAGAAAGTTCTTTCTAAACTGCCTCTGCCTTTTGTTGGGTCGATTCGATAGAAAGAGATTTGAACGCATAGTTTCGGAAGACGGGATGAGGATAATTCATGTCGTTTTGCCTCAGGTAGCTTCGCTAAGCATCAGCCTAGGACCATGAGATGACATTATGCTCCATTGTTCTTATGTCGCATTTTTTTCTTCTTTCCGTGAAGCTCCATTGTTCCGATGATGATGTCATAGAGGGTGTTATTTGCATATTAAAAGCATCCATTTTCAAGCCACAAAGTTCATCTGGAAATAGTCACGGTGACAACATAGAAACTGATGCTATGCTTCCGTTGCTAATTAACCTTCTCGATGAGCAAGACGGTACAGCTCGGGCTGTGGTCAAGCTCTTGGCAGAATATTGTTTAATGTAAGTCTAATTTTCCTTCCTTTTAATAGTTGAAAAACTTCGGAAAGTCAATTCTTCATCTTGATTTCTTGATAATGGCTAACCAGGAGCAAAGAAAGACACTGCCTGCCAGAAGTTCTGCAGCGTCTTGCTTCGGAGACCGTTCAACAGAGGAAGAATGCAATGGCTGTTGTTGCAGAGCTTTTAAATTCAGTTACCTTGCTTCCCAAGTCATCTAGGTAAATCAATGGTCTACTATAACTGGTGATTTCTTCAGTTTATTTATTTCTTTCTTTCATGCAATATATTCTTTTCATTGATTGTTGCAGGCAGGATATAGCAGACCACTTACTTGAGCGTCTTGATGATGAAGAAATTGCAATCCGTGAACAAGCATCCGATTTAGTTTCGATGATTGGTTAGTTTGACTATCTCAATTTTACAGCCAATTTGTTTAGAAATGAGATGAAAGTGTTAAATCAGCTTTGTTATATTCAACTTTCATATTTGAAAGAATCTTGCCGGTTTCCCCTTTAAACAATTTTCCTGATATAATTATATTTCCATATCTTTTTCTTCCAATTCTCTAGTCCTCAACTTTGAATCAGTCTAATTCTTCGTGCAGATCCTTCTATGGTTTTGCCTTCACTAGTTCATCTTGTTTTGTCAATAAATCAACGAGTGCAATCAGCTTCTTCTGATGCTCTTGTAAGGGTCCTTAAAGACCATAGTCAAAATGGACAAGTAATATGCACATTGCTCGACTGTCTCATGTATTTTCCTCTCATCTCCCTTTTTTCCGTTCTTTAAATTTTCAGTTTATAGCTTAATTTCCGGAAGTTCTGATAATTGTCATCTCATGCAGAAACATCAGCCAAAGCCCGGACCTTCAGAATGACACAGGAGATTCACAAGGTATGTTGTGAATGGTTTTGAATCATTTTCTGCCCTAATGTACTGATTGTAAGTCCATCCTTTTCAATACGAGTTCTCTTCCTCCTCAAATTCTTTTCCAGGATCGAAACTGGTTTGTGATCGAGTGCTCACACTGATACCAGAATGGTCTAGAAGTGTAAGATTCATTTCTATATGTTCTGCACTTATTTTGTGTAAAGAAGATAGTCCAATTAAGCGTTGTATCAATAAGCTCTGTACAGTCTTCTTTCTCTCACTGTTCTTTGCTCCAATAATTCATTCTTTGTCCTCCTTAACATTTCGGAATTCTAGTATGGTAAATTATAAATCACTGATATTATATTTGATATCGCAGGTTCCTAAATGGGATGTTCTAATTGGACCTTTGATAGACAAGATGTTTTCACACCCCGCAAATGCAACTATTGTCAGGTTTTTTAGTCACATCAGTAAACACCTCGCCGAAGCTGTCGATACAGTCTTCTATCACGTTTTGCTGCATACGAGACGACAGACGGAGTGAGTGCCTATGAAATCAAATTCAAATTATTTACTGAGCCTCATAACTTATTTTTTTTAATTATTATTTTTACTTTAGTAAAGCTTCGACATTGTCTCAGTTTGCCCTCTGATTTTTCAATCAGTTTGTGCTATGGACCACCTATAAACTTTAGCGGTTTACCCACCGCTCTCGGTTATATATATGATGGTTTATGTTATATCTCAGAGAATATCTTGGAATTTATTACACACGGCTGTTTTATGGGGAGTTCTCAGGGGGTTGAGTGAAGAAAGTTCACCAATTTTCATGCAAATGACCATTTTGTCCCTATTAAAAGAAATCGTCTATATTTAACGGAGGTAGTCTGTCATTACAAGTTCAAGGGGCAAACTGAGACTATGCGACATTTAGCTCATAATGACCTTTCCCTAAACAATAATGTTCATCATTAAATCGTCTATATTATGTTTTGAACATTATTGTTTTTGTTGATTTTTTTTTTCTTTTTTCGTGGGAACTTTATTATGTCAATTCTTGTGAAAGTGTTTTGATAGACGTACTGACGTACATATTTCTCTTTTGAAGTATGGATGAGCAGACCTTCTCAATATGGGAAAATCGAACACATACAAGCGAGGACTCGGCAGTTATGCAGCAATTGCTGTTCGAGCATCTTTGCCCACTCCTAATTATCAGGATGCTTCCATTAAGCTGTTTTAATGACCTTTATTCATCTAATATGTATGATCAGCTTATTAATCAAGGTAATCTCTATCTTGCTTATTAATCAACTTTATCCAAAAATGTTACTCTAAGGATGTATGTTTCTCTGAATGCATGCGCTGGTATCTCGATACCTTGGTATCAGCTTCTTATTTCACTCTTTGGTTTTGCTCGTCGTTAGCTCAGATCATGGAGATGCGAAGATCTATAGTAACGGTGGCATTACGAATCTTCTTTTTAAGAGGTTGATTGACTTCATATGCTTTTCCAAAGTTCAAAGCTGAATCCTTTACTCTTTTCTTGCTGAATTTATATTTTTCTTAAAATTTAATTAGGGCATTCGACAAGTTTGAATTTGAAGACGTGCGTAAACTTGCGGCTGAGCTCTGTGGGAGAATTCATCCTCAAGTATGTAGCACCCTTATATTATTTACATGCTGTACCGTTATTCACTTTGTCATTTTTTTTTCTTCGTGTGTAGCTATTGATTTCATTAGCATTTCAAAATCTTTATAGTTTACTACTTCTCATATTAATACTAATGGTGTAACTTGTTTGTTTTCACTTTGTAGGTGCTCATACCAGTTGTTAGCTCTCAGCTAGAACACGCCGTTAGTTCTCGGGACATACTAAAGATGAAAACTTGTTTGTTTTCGCTTTGCACCTCCCTCATGGTAATTGTACCCTTTCTCCGTCTATTTCACGGCTTACCATATTTCCGATCTCATTACTTTATTCACTCTTATAGGTCAGGCCCGAAGATTCAGTTTCACATCCTGCAATGTTCGAAGTCAGAAAATCACTGGAGAAGGTTCTATTATGGCCTTCGCTAGATGGGGATGAAGGTTCGTAAACTACCTAGCTAGCTAGCAATGTGTCAATTTTTAAGTTGTACTAGATATATATGGAGGCCCCAACTTTGTATTTTTTGTCCCTATTTAGCCCCACTTTTTAAGATGACTTTATTTCACTCTTGAATTTGTACTTTTGTCCCTATCTAGCCCTCCTGTCAGGACACTGCTAGTTTTTAACGGAAATTTCATATTTGGAATAGTATTTGTGGTCAAATATGGATAAAAAAGCAAAATAGAGGGCGAAGTAAATTTTTTTACAAATGTAAGGTTTGATGGTCATTAATCAAGGTGGCGGGCCAAATAGAGACAAAAAAACATGGTCAGGGGTCTCTCAGAGATTGACCGTCCTTTTAAGTTTGATGCAAGTAAATGTTAATTTCAGTTTCGAGAGCGCAACATGGATGCATCGATAGCCTAGCACTAATGATATGTGCGGAGTTACAAGCTCCAAAGTCTTCTAACATTGTTGGAAAGAACAATAACCTAACTTCCGCTGATGCATCGTCACGAGATCTGGTCCTCAATTACGTGATCCTTAAACTCACTTCCAACGATAACGGGCCCGTTTTGACCTCATTCCGCTTATGCATGGCCACTGTCCTCATCAGTGCTTGTCAAAAGATTCCAGACTCTACCAAGAAACGATTTGCTAAAAGGGTTCTTCCTCGTCTCATCCCTCTAGTTGAGGTACATGACTTACATGGCTCTTGAAGTTTTTCTTTTATTTATAAAACACGCCGAATAAATCACATTCATCGCATATTAGTTATATCAGTTACCTCTTAGCTGTTAATTTGAAATCTGTAACATTTTTTGTAGTCTAGGAGATAGTTTTGCCAGAAATAAAGAATAAGGGGCGAGCTATCACATCTCTAAAAGTTCACGGCGCGTTATTGTCTATTATTCTATTATCTTCTGTCAATATCTATTCCAAATTTGGTTCCTATTTCCTGATTCATTCTAACACGAGTGAAATTGTGCAGATGATTACGGAATCAGACGTTAGAGCAGCTTGCATCCAATTTCTGTTTTCTGCCGTGTATCATCTGAAATCCCGAGCTTACCCTTATGCACCCAATCTCCTAAAGCTCTCACTCAAAGCTCTGAAGAAAGGCTCGGAGAAGGTAAAGCAAAACTCGGGTCCCGCTAGTCATTCTGCTTCATTTTTGCATTATTATGGTGGCCATAATAAATTACTATCTGAAGGTAAAAAGAAAAAAGAAAAAAAAAAGACAGCATAATAGTTAATTGTGGAAATAGAAATAAATAAATAAATAAATAATGATTTGGGTAATATTGAACGTTTTTTCTTTTAAGTCAGGCTGTATTTCTGTCCGCCCCTGCTCGAGAGCAAGTATTAATGATAATTGTAGGAAATGGCAACATTTTGAAAGAAAAAAATAAAATAGACGTGAATACATATAAACGGGAAAAAAAAAAACTTGAAAGAAATATTACTGAAATACAGAATCATTATAATGCACTGAGCTAATCCAATGATATTGGAATCGATGTCGTATATCTGCTGACAGGAGAAGTTGGCCGGTGCAAAGCTTATGGCGTCGCTCATGGGCAGCGACGATGAGGTTTTGGCGAGCATTTCGGTCGGGCTAACAGAAGCGAGGTCGGTACTCTCTGCTCTTTCTTTGACTGACCCGTCACTCGAGCTAAGACAGATCTGCTCCAAGTTGTTGGCTTGCATAACCTTTCCCTGAGTTGGATTCCGACGAAGAAGATGACCGGTGTTATTCTGCAATAAAGATCAAAATTTATTGCGTAAACGAAAAATATTTGAACTTATTGATAAATTGTGTATAGTAATATATTGTGCTATTCATGTGTCTTTTTCCCTTCCCCTCATAAACCAGGTGATTTTACGTGAGTTATAGCTGAATTTAGTGCTAATATTAGTGGACGGAAAACTTGTGTCCGGAACTGAGAAAGAACCATCCAAAATAACGGTAAAATTACCGTTCTTTTTATAGCTAGTCCTCTACCTTCTTCTTTTGGCATGTCTTCGCACGAGTTGGGCGCCTTGCTTTGTAGACCTGAGGAAACTTTCGACATAAATGGTGGATTATAACCGCCGGAGAGACTTCCAAATCCCGTCGTAGGTCGTCTGGGTCCGGTTACGTTTTAGCCATTTTATTAACTTCATGGTCATCTTCAAGGTTTCAACACATATATTGTAATTATTTGTAATGCTATACTTCGCGTCCTGTTAATGACAGTTTTTCCCTGCAGCCGCGATTTTTTTATTTATTATAATAATATTCAGATATCCTCCCAGTATCATTTTTTTTCTTTTATTTTTGAAACCGTATTTCAGACCAGACCGAGACAGGGATCAATAAAAGATGCTGGTTTTACAACGGAACATAGTATGATAAAGACAAAAATATTTAAAACTAATTTGCAATATGCGAGAACTGGCTCAGATATCTATTTTTGATACCGAAAAATACCGGTTACTACTTCCCCCTTGCATGAAAAAAATGAAAATTATAATCAGGAACACAAATAGTATTGAAAATATGGCTTCTGCTGAGGTTGGTCGACAAGTTTAATAGATATTTGGCAGCTCTTAGTTTCTACTCTACGCACCACTGCCTCACAACCATGCTAGCATAGACGTGGAGAGCGGATGATTTTATTATATTATCGAAATTGTTAATTTATTGTGGTAAAATTTACTCATGTGAGTTAAAAGTCGGAACCATGCAAAAGTATTATTTTTTAATGGTATTAATTTATCGAGTATTAATTTAACTTAATCGGGTTATAATTCCATCGAAACACTAAAACAGTCTAAATTGTGTTGCATGAAGTTCACCCTTTGAGTCGGAAAATAAGATTTTATATTAATACATATGTTTGTTGGTTTCTACACATAGATTTTGCATAATTTGATTAAAAAAATTGAAACATCAAATCATGAGTAGAACAATTACTATCTTTGATCTATATAATACTTTTGGTTCCTACTACTAGTATCTATTATATATCATATAACAAATAAGATTAAGATATAGTTGACCAAATTAATCGTGTCTTTCTTTCTATTTGGTTAAATTATCCTCTTCCAAGACTATTAGGTTTGAAAGTAACAAGAGAGAATGACAGATTGGAACGTGTTGTTGGTTCTATGAAAGTCCAAGTCAAAACTTTCACCCATCTTTCTATTTTCACTCTCTTTTATTCTTAAAAAAATAGCTCAATTTCAAAGATCTAAGAAGCTTATAGTATTTGATTCGGCCATCTGTTTGTGTCTAAATTTCAAATCCAAAAAATCCATAACGAGCAAATTAAATCCGAAATTAAAATATTTTGATTTCGGATTTTTTTTTTGTTTGTATAAATGTTTTTCTATTTATTCAGATTACGATATGATGGCTCATTTGAACCCGGACTTATAGTAGTCTGAAATTCAGCCTCCCACATCCACGTCAGTAGTTGCAATTGAATTATCATGCTAATTAACAAGTACATTAGTTAAGACAATAAATGTCTTGAATTCGAGTCAATATGAGAGTAAGAGTGAAATCCAAAGATCTGTTGGGAGAAAGCGCAACGCAACGGAATCTCAATGTCTCCCAATAGCCGCTGAAATATGAAGGCGATAATAATCGAAACACAACCACGAACACGGGACAATTTTAGCGTGGAAAAACCCCCAAAACGGAGTAAAAAACCACGGGACCCGTAGGCCGCTTAAAATCCACTATAATCAAGAGTGAGGTACAAACGAAGTCTTCCCTAGATAAAACTATAGGCATACATCATCATCATCAAGATCGAACACCAATCTCGGATTACAACAAACAAGCAAGAGAAGAATTTGTGAAAAACGTTCCCACAAAACAGCCTCTGGTTTCCACTCTTCAGACCGACCTAGAAATATCCAAACCACATCTCCACCGTTCAGAACGTACCTCTATGTCTTAGGAACGTTCTGTCCAAAAATCACGACGATCAAACGGTGAACGAGTGCGCAATGACGATTTTCCTGAGGGTCGACGAAACTGGGCGGAAACCGCGAATTTGCTCTCTTTCTCTCTTTCTCTTGTTTACTCTCACTCCTTCACTCTTGTATTTCTTCATCTCATCTAAGTCATTTATGACCTAGGCTTCATGGGCCGGGTACATGAATCAATGGGTCAAAAATAACCCACATTGTTGGGCCTCCAAATAGGAGGGATACCCAACAAGATCCTCATATATATTATTATTATATATATAAATAAATAAATTATCATGCTGATTAATATTTTTTTAAGTTTGGATTGGACAAAGTTAGATACTGAAAACTAAAGATTGGCCTTCATTTTCATTTAATTGTGAATGAATGGTGATATACATCTTTTATTAATTCAAAACGACAAATGGATATATTATCCATAAGAAAATGGATATCTTAAAAGGGCTAATTCAAAATGACAAATGGATATCTTATCGATAAGAAAATGGAGTTACCAAATAAGGCTTGAAATCTATATTTATGTTTTTCTTTTTTCAAAAGAAAATAATTTCTATAATATCGAGTGAATTTTTTTATTTGACAAACATAGATTTGTGGTTTTAATATGAAAAAATGAACTCGCCAAACACTCCACTTGTAATTGATATCTTGTGAGACAACAAAAAAAAGTTAGTGATTTTTGAGACGTTTGTGCTTATTTCGCTTTTTTATATGTGTTCGAGGTTCGTTATTTTTACTAGACTTTATTAGTTAATTATTTTCCAATGTTGGTTTCTCTTCATCCGTCTATATATTCCCTTCCCGGTTTTGACTCTTACAAGCTTCTTCTATATTTGCGTGATTCCTTAGATTCGTCGCCGTTAGTTGACTCTTGAATAGTTTAGTTTGATAAACAAGATCGATCACTAATTAAACCGATGAAAAGAAAAGAAAAAACGTTAAAAGGATAGGAAGTGATTCACGAGGGAGTGAGAGCGGTTAAAACCCGAGCGAACCGAGCGGACCAAGATTCCTACCTTTTCTAGCTAGTTGTGTTGCTTTGAGTGAATTTGGATTAGTAATTCAGTAACTACTTTAGAAATGCAATGTAAAAAAATAAAGTATATGATTGAAAGACTTCTTTAATATGAAGTTTTAAGATCTTTTATTTGTCTTTCAATAATTACAAGATATTTGATTCCAAGAAAATATTTATGTATTGAGTGAGCCATGCAAACGTGTCAAAGTTAAGTTCGATCATGTGATCATATTAATATAGTAATTTAGACAGAAAATTAGCACTTAAACTTCAGATTCAGAACAGTGAATGACAACAACGCCAAACTTATGGCCCTGTCTCCTGAGAACTCTTTTGGTCCATTGCGGTTTTCCGTCTCATTGCGGTTTTTTTTTTAATATAAAGTACAGAGCTGGTCAAAGATTTAAAAAATCAAATCGGTCATGCTTCAGGATCTGATTATTTATTTTGTTTTACAAAATATTTTATAAAACCAGGCCACCTGATTTTTATCTCGGTTTTTTTATTTAGTATCCTAGCTCTAAAATTTCATTTTAAACCATCTTTTTCTAAGTAGAAATGTTCTTAACTATTTGACCTGGAATGATTTTTACTCATAAATAGTTAAGTTAAAAAAGTCTTCTCCAATATAAGGGCGTCCGGTTTTCCATATCCACGAACCCGATTTTGGTTCCGATGAAACCTAAGACGGGCATTGCATAAAAAAAGAAAAAGCAAAAAACTCGATATCGAATCTCGATTCCACTCTCGATAAATACACATTAATCCATTAATCAGAAAGTTATGAAAAAAAACATTTAATAATCAGGAAGCAATAAATATTTAATATTTAATATTTAATACCATACATAATTACACAATGTTATTTAACTTTCACTTAATAAGATTAATAAATAATTTCATAATAAAAATATAAATTAATGAATAATTAAATTGTAATCTTGTCTTGTCTTGTTAGGTGACCGTGACAAAAGGCTCAAAACAGCACCACTACTCTTCTCCCAAATCCTCCACTTTCCCGAGAAACAAACAGAAATCACAGACAGATTCTCTTCCCGCCGAAACCCAAGACGAACGCCGATCGACCTCTCTCTCTCTCGATTCGATTCGGATTTGAAATGCTTCAGCTGTTCTTCGCCGTGGCGTTCTCGGCCGTGCCGTTGACGCTGTACATCCCGCCGATCCGGAGCCTCAACCTCTTCGTCGAGACGCTCGAGGACATCTTCCGGCAGACGGCGGTGTACACGCTCCGGGCCTACCCCAGGGTCCGCCTCGGATTCTCCAGAATCTTCAACTCCGTCACTCGTCTCCACCGCTAAAGACAACAATTCGATCTGTCATCGCCTGGAAGCACTCAAGGTTTCGCTACGAATCTCCAATCTCTCTCTCTCTTCTCGCTCTTCGTGTGGTCTTCTTCTCCTCTCTGATTTGGTCGTGTTTTTGGTGAATTCTGGGATTCGATCTTCGAAAACGGTACTGTTTCGGGTTTTTGGTGTACATGATTGTATGAATTGCTATAGAGGATAACTCATAAGCTTCTCCAGATTCATTGAACACACACACACATATATATATATATATATATATATATGTATATCTATATGTATACAACACTGAATAAAGTTTCATGCTTTGTACTTATAATTTGATTAAATTAGTGTTTTAATTTTCGCCGGTTATCGCGGGTTTGACCTTACCGTTGCCGGTTAATTTTGACGAGAAAGCGTACCGTACTTTATGTTACCGACATGTTAATGTAAAGAAAAACTCATAAAAAATTATAATTTTTTTTTATTAATTTATGAAAATCCGAGAATATGTTGAAAAGTATATTTATAATAGTTTTTGCCCATCATTAAGTAGTTTTCGAGTGAAGATCCAAAACACGAACTTGATATAAATAAATTTGCCATCAAAATTTTCGGTCAATATCGATAATTTATATTTATTTTTTGACTTATTTTCTCTTAAAATGATATTTATTATATCTTGATCTACCTACATTATAGAGGAAGAATTTTATTTGTAGATATTAATATATTCGTAATTTTGATCGGTAAAAAGTATCATATTGGTATTGGTGTTTATATACTTAATGTTCATCAGTTTAGAGCTATCAAAATTTTATTGATAGTGATATTTAAACATTCAAATAAATTATATAGGTTAATTTTTTTTTAAAAAAAATTTATGAATTATCCTCTAAATAAAATATTGGAAGTGCTATTACTAAAGAAACAATATTAGGCGGTTTGGAATAAAGTTGGCATGTGGTTTTGTTGAGACAAGTGTCCAATGTCCACTCATATATATATTAATATATATAATATTCAGCACCATATAAATATATTTATTATTTTTCAAGTTATTTATCACTTTACTCATATGGGGCCACTTTGATTTATTTATGTTTGTATGATGATGATATATCTCTAAGCCTTATCTGAATATATGTGTGTATATATATCCTCTTGTGATATGTCAGTAAATACTAAATACAGCTTGAAGTTGTAGCTTTTTCTTTCCTTTTCTCTTTTGTCAATTTAATGGCTGAGAAAATACTATGTCGTTTGGTATTCAAAATATGTCGTATGAGATGTTTTCATTGTAAACGACATTTATCTATAACTCATATCACTTATTATTATTATTATTATTATTATTATTATTATTATTATTATTATTATTATTAAAGGCTATCATGAATAAGATGTGTAGTAAAAACTCCTTAAAAAAAGATGTATAGTAAAAGCCAAATTCCTTTAAATGTGTTTAGAAAAATTAACATACCAATTGAGGGCATTTAATTACAAATATATGTCTTATGATAAAAAATGGTAAATTGCGGCTAAAGTAATTATTATGGAAATTTTGAATTATATATTTAATTTTTTGGTGGCTATAGTACCTAAAGTTACTTCTGTAAGGAATTTAGTTTCTTCCGTCAAACTTCATTAGTAGTGTCCTACGTGACTCCTCAGACGCACCGTGTAGATTTGGCATTTGACTGTCACGTGGCATTTGACTGCCACGTGACATTTTTTCTATTTATTTTTTTGTTTTTTCTAAAATATTATTAATAATATAATTTAATAATAATAATTAAAATCAAAATTATACAAAATAATATTAATAATAATTCGCCACTGTTTTGTTATAGTTCGTTTCTCATGTACTATCATCTCCATTCAAAGTTTACCTAACAACCGACAAGTCAGAATTTTGGATATATCAAGGGCATGCCGAAGGTAAGTCGGGGTATTTAAAACGAATGACTTAAGTATTATTCAAGCTTTCTCTTGAACCTTTGTCAAATGCAAGCTTTAAAATACTTCATACAATAAGCTAGTTAAATAAGTATTAATATATAATTAATTAAATAGCAAGTGATAAAGAAGAAGACGAAGGAATATAAAAAAAAATAAGAATGTTTCTATGTCAACTACAAGTGACTCAAGTGCTAACCGCGTTTAATTATTGGAATAATTTGCGGTATAAGTACTAAATATATAATAAGTGTTCCGGTATATTTTAATTGTTTTTAGCGACATTAGTATATAAAAGACCACAAAATAATGCCGAGCTTCAATTCCGTCCATTTCTTTTAAAGTTCTATTACCGGAGAAACATGAGTATGCTTACAATTAAAACTCCAAAAATATTAATTATTCAAAAGTTTTATTAAATTTGAGACATAAACATGTCTTTAAGTTAATATAACGTTAACTTGACATGGACGAAATTGAACATCGACCTTGTTTTGTGGGCTTTAAGTACTATCGCCGTTAAGAAATGAGCCCAGAAATATCCCAAGCTGGGTACTTAAGCAAAAAATATCCCTTAATTATTTAGTAAGCAGGCTATTTAAAAATAACTAGCTTGATTAGAATATTGATTCACACTATGTCTAAGAAGAAAGCATTCTGTTCCAAAGAAATTGATGTTTTAATTCCGAACATTACATAAAACAATAAGAAATCACTTATTGATTTATGTATTAATCAATTAATTAATAAATAATTTACTTGATGTTAACAATAACTGGCCATGGTAAATTTACCGGTATAGGATAAATTTCTCATATAATATTTGTGTAATTGTATAAAGATTCATCAATTAGCTAGAGACATACACATGCATTTAGTTTAAAAAATAGTAACTCGACATAGAAAATATATTTGGTAGCCTTTGAATACTAATGCGGTTAAAAAAAAAAATAATTTTTTTTTAACACATTTGATATGAAAGTGAATACTTATGGCACAAATATCACTTCTTAATTTATATGGCTACTAATTATGTTCTTAATTCTTACACCGTGTTCAACTACATATATGACTATGAATAAGGAGTTGACCCCATAAATATTCCTTTCTATGTTTTTCCTCGTAAGTGAAATAATTTGTTGATATTAAAATATTCATAAGCTACATTGAATCATTCTTTTGCTTCTTCTTCTTTGCTCTCAAGTTGGTTGATTTGTTTATGGAATCTTAATTAACTTGTCTATCCACATTAATGAAGGGGATTAAACACTTATATAAGGTCTAATTCTTCTTATAATTAAACCAATCGAGTTCAAAGATATCTGCCATTTGACATGACATTAAGCACCTTCTTCCTTTCCTTCTTCTTAATCTTCTTCTTAATCTACTTTTTAATTTTTTCCTTAATCTGTGTATCCTTGCTCATCTTTCTTTGTCTCCCTTTATCTCGTTCGATTCTTATTATTTTTCTTCTTCTTTTGTCATCGGTCTATTCTTCTTCTCCGACTCCATCTCCAATTCCGACTCCTCGCTCTTCTTCGTTTCCTCGTATCTTTTTCATCCTTGTTCTCCTCTTCCTTCTTCTTCCCTTCCTACTTTTACTCATCCTCTTCCTCGCGCTCGTATCTACCTGCTAAGTCATTCTCTTCCTTGTGCTCGTATATACCTAAGTGAAAGAGGTTAGAAGTGCATGAATATTTCCCATTTAAACATAAAAACCCCGTTTACTAGGTTTAAAAGATAATCAATCATTAACAACAACAAACTGTTCCATTAAGGTTTGTTCAACAACAACTCTAATTTTAAGTTATTCTATTACGTATAATGACTAACCATTCTTTCTGTTATGTTTTCAGGTTGATTTTTTTTTTTTTATTATGATAAAATGTGATGCCATTGCAAAGGGCTTGAGAAAAAAACTCAATTTGTAATGAAGTCTCCGGATTTTGGCCAAATTCCAATTAGGTCGCAATACGACAACTTTTGAAAATTTTGGTCAACTTCTTTCGTTTTTTTTACTGTATTTTTATTATTTATTTTCACATCTTTCTTGCTTTTATTTGCTTGAATTATATTATTATACGGCCTTACTTTGTGTTCTATGTTTATTTTCGGGCAATTAAAGTATTATAAAGCATTTACTTTGTGTTCTATGTTTATTTTCGGGCAATTAAGACATCATTTTCAATTTAATTGTTTGTGAATAAAAAAAACTATTAAAGCCTTAGGTTCAAACATTACGTTTTTTTTTTTGATAGAACAAACATTACGTTTATTTTCTTCATGTATGTATTTCTTTCTTCATGTATATGTATGTACCCATATCTTATCAATTTGCTTATTATATTCAACCTCACTATAAGGTCAATAAACTTTATACTTAACACAAAAGATGCCTATTTGTTTTAAAATTGGAAGTATTTGGCCAATCATCCCTCGATTGATACTATATAACTTTTTAAAACTTAATTATTCTATTAACGTTAAATTTGTTATTTATACGTGTACGTCCAGAGCCGGCCGTAGTTCGAACGAGCTATAGGGAGAGAAATTTTTTGGAGCCCCTTGACAAAGTATTATATTGTAAAAATGGCAAATATAACAAAAAATAGTTAATTTTTTAGAACACGAAGACGTCGCATTTATAAATGTAAAAGTATAAATTAAGTTGTGTTTAAAACCCTTAAACATTTATAAATGTAAAAGTATAAATTAAGTTGTGTTTAAACATAAGTATAATTTTTTTGTGACTCCTTCAAATTAGGGGTCTTGCTTATAGTGAAAGTCGCCTCTATGTACGCCAAAGACACATATTTTGTGATTTTTCTAATATGTTAAATATATTAATTTGAGACATACACGAGTAAATAACTTAATGCCAACAAAGAAACATGAAATAAAACCAATTAAAATCACTAATTTTATGACTTAAAATATTTATTCAGTATAATGAAAATTTTAGAATCTGTCACACTATTTCAACACTTTTGTCCCTAACTGTTAAGAAAATTTTAGAGCATGTCACTCTATTTTAAGTGCATACATGTTCTAAATCTAAATAATATATTAATTATTAAAAAATCAAAAATAATTTTGTGAATAAAACGAAAAACTGAAAATAAAAAGAGGGAAGAAAATTATTAAGAAAATCGAATCTTCTAAGAGACGGTTCTTGTTCTTCGGAATTCAATCGCTCTCGTCTTCTCGATCTTCCTCTCTTCCGTTCTGAAAAACAGTAAGACGAATCAAGTTTTAAGGGTTTTCGTTCGAAGCAATTCAAGTTTCTAGTCGACAATGGCGAGCCCGAACTTTCGAATTTTGAGAATGAATTTCAGAAGCGCAAAATCGATTCTTTTTCATAGTTTTTTGTCTGAATTCTTCGTCCTGATTTCTCAGAGACGAAAGGGGCTTACTGGGTTCGTCTTACTTCGTAAATTAAAGCTCTTGTTTTTGGGTTTTGAAGGTTTCGAAAAGGGTCGAAGCGAATTCGATCATGGAAGACATGACTGAGTCCGAGGAGAGGCTTGCATGGGTTTGGGTCATTGAAGCCATGGCAAGCTTCAAAGAAGTGAGCTTGCCACTCTTACATGGTAAATTTGAACCCGCATTAGGCTTATTAAGCACATTCTCCATTGTTGTTTTAGTCCATTGGTTCTGGTGAGCTGAGTTGTCCCGGTAATCGTTGTTCAGATTTGGTTGAGGCAGCTCCGAAATTACCGGATGGTTTGATGAAGAATGCAGAAGAAAGGGTTGCTCTCAGGTGTTTGGAGGAACTGTTTGCGCGCCAAACGAGGTGTGGAGATTCTTCCGTGCCGGGTTTGAAAGTCGGATTAGATGTATCGGAGAGTTGCGAAAATGTTCTAAAGCGAATTGTGCAAGAGGTAACAAAGAATGTTTATATTTATATATGTATAGATATATATGCGTGCATGCGTGCGCTCGCGAGTGTGTATTGATTTGGTTGAAGCTGTTATAGGGTTATATATCAAAGCTGAAAACGGGTGGTTCAGAGTTGGCGAAATTGGATATCGAACCCTTCATTAGGCATAAACGCGCTAACATGCCTGAATTGGGTTTAGAGAAGGTAAAAACCATTTTTCTCGTTGAAACTTCGACGATTTCGGATTGCATTTTACTTATATCATAATGACTAATGGGGATTGTATATGAAAACTCTCTTTCCAAACAGTTGAGCCGTTCGATCCGTGACGGTACACATCCTAATGCTGATTTCTTGAGGCGAAGCGACGGCGTGGGACCCACAAATCCGGAGTTTGGAGCTTGTATGAACACGAAAGATAAAGCGAACTCGGCGCCGGCAATTGTTGAAAATGGAGAAAAACGTTTTGAAGATAATTTGAATGTAGGTGATGCATTACGTACTAAGAGGAGTCGGGACGGTTTAGCTTCCAAAGATTACGCTGATTCCCAGAATGATAATGTCAAAAAGGCTAAACTGTGCGCATCTTCCGTTGATCTGATTTTGGAGCCGAATTTAGTCTCTGCTAGCGAAAGCGGGCAGCATAAAGAATTTCCTGGTGCTCAAAATGATATGTCAAAACCGTGCACATCTTCCACTGTTAAGGTTTCGGAACCGAATCCTGTCTCTGTAAGTGGAAGAGAGCGACACGAAGATATTTCCGAGAGAGGACTTGATGATTGTACAGCCTCGCAGAACCCTTGTGAGAATGATGATGATATATTGCATGGAAATGACAAGATAGCTTCGCCCGTTGATGCATCAAAGGCTGTTGATGAGAATCTTGACGAACCATGCGGCAGTCCTACCTTTGACACGACGCTTAAGAATTCTATCGAAGAAGCGAGGGGCAAAATTGACGAAGATTTTCAGTTTCAAAGCCCGAATTCTGCGGAACCAGAAGAGAGACAAGAGGACTGTCGTGGATCGGAGACTTCAAGTGATAGCCACGGGTATAGAAACGAGAGGACTAATGTGGCAAAGAGAAAGCATGTCTTTTTTTCCTCCCAACTCACAGAAAGTCTCGATCCCGTAATTGCTGATTCATCGGAGCAAAGCCCATGCATGAAGTGTAGTGAAGCTGGTCACGTATTGGTGTGCAGTGGCAGTAATTGCCAGGTGGCAGTTCACGAGAAATGTCTAGGCTCACCTCCGATATTCGATGACAAGGGTAGTTTCTACTGTCCCTTCTGTGCATATTCTCGGGCGATCACGGAATATCTTGATGCGAAGAAGAAATCGTCCTTATCGCGCAGAGAATTATCCGCTTTTATCGGTAAGCCTAAAAGGTCCGTTGATGGTTTTCATAAGACGTTACCTTGCAAGGAAAAGGATGAGAATCGAAAGACGTTACCTTGTACAGAAAAGGATAAGATTCGGATCACTACTAATGTAAATGAAGAGTGTATGGTATCGTTTAATGAGCGACGGGATCTTCCCGTAACATGCAATTTCAACGCAAATTTAGAGACCAAAGGAAAAAGAACAAGCGAGCGAGTAACGTTCGGAGGTGAAGAAAAGGCAGTCGAAGAATGCCCTTCGAGATCGTACAACCCACAGAAGGAAATGCACGGTACGCATGGTCAGTTACCTGGTGTGGGTACTCGTAACAATTATGTTCATCGAAGAAAGGAAGTGTCGAGCATGCGACAGGAAACTTTGAAAAAGAAAGACGCTGAAGCTCCTATACAACTAGCTCGTGAGTTTAGCCTCGATAGTGAAGAAGATTCCGAGGCAGATCACGACGAGCCTACTGTTTCCAGTTACTGCATAAGAGTACGGAAGGAAGAAGTGCACTAGTAAGTTATTCAGAATGTTACGGTGCTATGTTTCTTTTTAATTAATTGTACTTAAGAGTTAAGCCACAATTTATACGATTAGGTTGACCAATATAATTTACCGTGGCTTATACACGTTCGTTGAGGCTAAATAATTTTGGGTATAATTGCAATTGCAGTAACTCGTTCCCGGCAATTCCTCTGTTAAGGCGAAAAAAGGTTCCATGGGCGACCGAAGAGGAAGAAAAGATAAAGGTGCTGACTTATCCGTTTCTATGTCGCTTTTCGTGTTAATTTACCTCATATAACCCTTAGAAAGTAAAATCCATAAAACTGGTATCAGTAACGGTTTTGGTTTGGTAATTCCGTTTTCAATTTACATTTAGTCTTATGTCATCTTGCTTTATCAAGAACCCTCCGGACACACTTACCCTTAGGGTTTTTACTTGCTTCTTCAGAATTTGTATCCTTACATTTTTTTTTTACCAGTAGTGAAAATGCCCGAAACTCGGGTTATAACGATACTGTTATCCTGAGTTCATTTTCTTGTTAAGCTTTTCTCACGCATTATCAACATGCACTGGCGGACGTACGTTATGGGTTGGTGTGGTTGAAACCACCCCCAAAATTTTGAAAATTGCACTAATAGGATCAAAATACTATAAACTTATTTACATAAACCACCCCCAAAATTAAATTTTAATGGAAAAAAAAAATTGAACCCCCCCGGTCTCCGAATCCTGGTTCCGCCACTGTCAACATGTAATAGCTCGAAACTATTTCTGCAGGAGGGTGTGCAACGATTCACCGAGGGACGAATGATTCATTGGAAGAAGATCTTGGAATTCGGAAAGTCGGTATTTTTGAAAGGTCGAACCACGGTAGATCTCAAGGATAAATGGCGAAACATGTGCAAGGGGTCTCCGAAACCAAAATGAATATGACAATTGACGAATCTAGGTCCGTGAATTACCATTTTTGATGTTGTATAGATAAACCTTGAAATGATGTATTTCATATGTAGTTATAATTCCAAGATCTCATATTTTGTGGATTTATCTTTTTGTTATATGCTATGTAGTTTATATGTAGTTATAATTCCAAGATCTCTAACCTAATATTTCTTAGTTATGGGTAGTTTTTTACACACAATGAGTAGTTTTTTAAAAAGTTTGACACAAAATGAGTATTTCGTACAATTTCCTTATTTCTCTTTCTTATTCTAGTTCTATCGTATTTTGGTTAAATCAGTCTAAGTCTAAACCATAATAGTGATTTATATTTTCATTTAAATTCACAAATTGTTTTTGGATTGTTTGAGAGAGAGAACATAACATGAAATCGTTGCGATACATAGTTTATTGCCTATTTTGAGGGAAATTGTAAAGTAATTATGTGTAACTTTGATTAGAGATTTCTTGACTTTTCAATTTTTGGCCTTTGATATGTACCGTAAGAAAAATTCATGGCGTCTTTAATTCTACTCAGTGACGGAACTAGTATTAACAATAGAAACAGGCCGAAACACATAGTATAGGAAAACCGCAACTAAAATTTTAATTTCTTATATTCTTTTGAGGAATTTTAGGCTATTTCTCAAAATGTAAGGGCGACAGTCGGCACGTGCTTTTACCGTTCTTGAGATTAGACCGTACTCGGGTTTTGGACGAATAATCCTCACAACTCACAATTGCTTTATTTTAAAACAAATCCCACCAACAATTAGATTCAACAACCTTCTCCATAAAAGCAGCATCCAAAGAGCCTAGTGGTCAAACTACATGATATGGAGAGTGAAACGGCAAGTCGTTTTGAATGTAAAAGTGGCATTGCATGCATGCATGCATACATGGGATAAAGGTGAATGAGTCTCGAGAATCAAGCTGAGAATGACACCAAAACATGTGAAATACAAGTGCTCGTGAACATATATACTAATCTTGAGGTGCCTCTTCTTCATTGACACACATAAATAATCATTTCTTCACTATTCAGAATCCAATGCACTCGAGTTTTCTTCATTCAAAGATCATATACTCATATTATATATATATATATGTGTGTGTGTGTGATCACTTCCTTCCTCTTCTCATCATACTAAGTCAAACCAAATTATCCCACGAACCACCACAATAATTAAATGCATTTCACTATTTATCTATATATATATATTAGTATGCATGTATAAGAGGTGAAACTTTTGGCCCGGTCAAAACCCGATCTCTTAGTAAAATTTGCAAATCAAAACCGAGTCGTTTGATCGAGGCTTTAATGTTGAGCTATTTTCTAGACCAATTTTAGAAGAAAAAAATCGAGATTTTCCGAAATCCAGATGGGATTGGTCACGGAGCTTGAAGGCCCGAGAAAACCGAGAATGAGCTAAAAGAAATCTCAAAACCTGTAATCGGTCCTGCATAAAATTAGCAACGGATATGAACTAAATAAGGGTGGGGCTATATAACAAATGTATAAATAATAATGGGAGTTATATTGAGATCATAATGGCAAAACAACACTTATCATATGTTGTTTAAGACTTAGCTCAATGTTGCTAGCTAGCTTATATCACATGTGACGTTACTTTATATCTAACGGGAACAACTTTTATTACTTCCACATGCATTTATTTGTGCATAATCAAATCAAATTTTGTCACAAACCCTCCAAGCAATTTCAGCAAATAAACAATCTATATCTTTCTCTTGGCAAGATATTCAAACCAATTAACACATGTCAATAGTAATATTATATTCGATGTAAATGTTGAAAATGACTTAGATATATTATTGAATTAATATCTAGAGACCCCTTATAATTCTAACTAATCATATTATATTTAATCATTCGGATTTTTTGAAAATTAGGAAGTCTAAGTTTGAGTTGATATCTAGAAGAGACCCTTTATAAAACACCAATCCAATTCTTATACATTTCCCATGCACGTGAACTTTATGATCATGCACATCTTTAGATCAAAATATATACTCACTAATACATCAAAGTGAGAGAATTTGCCTAACCAACCCTAAAGTAAAGAGACCTAGCTAAGTGAATATTGATCAACGGTCACATGTGCTTGTGAAAAGCTTTAGGAAAATGCAAACGTGACAACATTTATACCCCAAAACTGCCTTCTTTACCATCTCCTCCTACTTAAACACGCTCCTCTCTACCCATCTTTTTTCACACTCTCACTCGCTACTCTCCACTCTCACTCACACTCTCACTCTTCACTCTCACTCCAAGAAAGAAGAGAAAGAGACGTTTTTGTTCTTATTCCATTAGATTTTCAAACCAAAGTAGAATCTCTCTCTCTCTCTCTCTCTCTCTCTCTCTCTCTCTCTCTCTCTCTCTCTCTCTCTCTCTCTCTCTCTCTCTCTCTCTCTCTCTCTCTCTCTCTCTCTCTCTCTCTCTCTCTCTCTCTCTCTCTCTCAACACACACACACACACACTTACTTCACTTCTCACTCTCACTCCAAAAGGAGAATAAAAAGAAATACACAATTTTGCTCATTCTTATAGATTCTCACACCAAGTGGAAAGAATAAGTTAAGAGACATGGAAAGCTACAAGAGATCATCTCCATTGAAGCCATGGAAGAAGGGCCCGACACGAGGCAAAGGGGGTCCCCTAAACGCGTCATGCGAGTACCGAGGAGTGAGGCAAAGGACTTGGGGCAAGTGGGTCGCCGAGATCAGAGAGCCCAAGAAGAGGACACGCCTTTGGTTGGGCTCATTCTCCACCGCGGAAGAGGCTGCGATGGCCTACGACGAGGCTGCACGGAGGCTCTACGGTCCCGAGGCCTATCTGAACCTTCCTCACCTCCTCAATCACAACAACCCCAATGGCCTTGCATTAAAGTCCTCCAATTCCAATAATAAGTTCAAGTGGCACCCTCCAAAGAGTTTCGTCTCAATGTTTCCCTCTTGTGGATTGCTCAACATAAATGCTCAGCCTAGTGTTCATGTCATTCACCAAAGGCTCCAAGAGCTCAAGCAAAATTCTATGAGTAAGAGCCCTAGTAGTGGTGATAGTAATAAGAATTGTTCGAGCTCATCTTCTTGTGACTCAAAGCATGATGAAACTCAAGCCAATAATGATCAAGACAAACCCGAATTTCTTGGAGAGGATTCAAGAGAGGTCGAGAGACCGCAAATCGACTTGCATGAGTTTCTCGAACAGATTGGAGTGGTCAAAGGAGAGAGCGTCCGGTCTGGTGCAGGAGATGCTGGAGCGAGCAATTTCACGGTTGATGATCATCATGATGACCGTGATCCCGGTCCTGATCATAATAGAAAAGGGCCATTGGAAGAGGTCGCAATCATCGGTGATCATCAGCTCGGGGGCTTTGCAGACAAGTGCCTCAATTGGGACGCTTTGTTCGAAATGCACGGTATGGTCGGTGATCAAGGAACAGAAGTTGGCGGCGGCTTCCAAGTTTGCGATGTGGGCGAAGAGTTGACTTTCCCGACTTCCATTTGGAACTTTTGAGAGAAGTCAACATGAGCATGTTTTGGGATCAAAGCTCAACAAGAGTTGGGTCAAGTTTTGAAGACACTAGACACTTCAAATCAGATCAAGTACTTGAAGAAAATCAATTTCCGTGTTACTCTTTTAGTAGTTTTAGTTAGAGAATACAATATATAGCATATAAGCTTGTCGTTTGGCCTAATAGTTGATACGGAAATTATGTAATATGTTCTATCTGCATGTTTGTGTATATTTCTATTTGATATAATAAAAGCATTAAGACATAATAGTTTCATAAAAAATATTCCACTCATTTTCCTTTTTTTTTTTTGGATAAAAAAAGAAAAGAAAAGCAAAGCCCAAATATTGGAAAGACTCGTATACTTATTTGATACAAGGTATTCAGCTACTATAATCGTATATCTCTGCGTGACGAATGGAAATTCGGGTTTACCGAAAATCGATATTACTTGAACAGTGATAAAAATTCGGGACACGGATTAAAGTTTGCCTTTTAATTTTGGTTTACTTGCGACAAAAAAAAAAAAAAAAAAAAGGTGAAAAAGTGAGAATATACAAATTCAGCAATTTACACTTTTACACAATTGAGTAGTAAATGCTTGCCCCTTGTTCTTACACTGAATATATCTACTAATGCGAGAGTGCATTTTATCGTTGACCGATAGCGCCACCCCATTCAAAAAAGAAAGAAAGAATATACAACTTGAAAAAACAATGAAATAGTCATATTTAACTTATAGATATATTTGCCGCACATATAATTATGTTGTTAACTTTAAGTTCTAATTTGAATCAGCATTTTTACCAGTAGACGACATTAACTCCAAGTATTTCAAGGGAAATCCATAAGTCACTAAAGCGTACTAGGACTTCGATAATGTGGTTTTTTTTTTTTTTTTTTTTTTTTTTTTTTTTTTTTTTATCCTTACCGAAAAAATACTCCTTAATCTGATCATCTAAATTTTTATTATGCTATTGTTTAAAAAAACGTTAAGAGTTGTAAAGCTTAATATATGTATATGTGCCTCGTATGCATATATTATGCTATTGTTTTTTATCCTAACCGAAAAAATACTCCTTAATCTGATCATCTAAATTTTTATTATGCTATTGTATAAAAAAACGTTAAGAGTTGTAAAGCTTAATATATGCATATGTGCCTCGTAGATTTCATTGTGTGCATCGTAGCACAAAATGAGAGAGTGAGGAAAAAGATTATAACCGAAGAACTCCGATTGAATAATAGTGAATCAGACCGGCAAGCACTAAGGTCCGAGAAATACGGTCTTTAAATATTGCTTTGCTTTTTTGTTTTTCTAGAAAATATGGTTTTTAGACACTTTGGCACTCTTATGTGCTCGGAAAATTTGAGTAACTTGAGGTCCAAGAAACCATACTCCTTGTGCCTCGCGCATTGATAATATAGGGGAAACAAGGAGAAGAATTTGTATAGTAGTAATCAATGGGGAAAATTACTGAGCGCAGAACTCCGAGCCGCTTGCGTACTCACCGTGTTCCTCGAAGTACTCAATCAGTCGTTTCAGGAACGCGTCGTTACTCACAGTCTCGGTGTCGCACACGATACAGCATTGCCTTCTTGCTCGTGTCACTGCCACGTTCATACGCCTCCGGTCGCTCAAGAATCCGACCTGAAATTTCCAAGAAACTCGCGAGGATCAGAACTAACAGAAGAGAAAGGCGTTGGAATTTGCATTAAGGGTGAAACTGGGTTCAAGAATCCAAGTCCCCCAGAACCGGATTTTAAAGGCGGGTTTTTATTTTCCACTCCACCGAAGCCCGGAATTGAATCTACCGGTTTTAGACCATAACGGGATTTTTTCTAGACTTCGATTTCAGGCCAAACTTGTTATGGTCCCCGAGTTATGGATCTTTACCCAGGTCTGGAACAAGTGAAACTTTTTTTTCCCCTCAATTTCTCATTGATGAGCTTTTAAATAAGGCAAACATTATAATTTGTTGACTGGATTCTTAATAACTTAACCCTAAAATGATAGTTATATAACATGTCATAATTAAAAGAAATAGAAATATATAAAGCCGCGTCCGTGAGTAACGACGGCGCTTAGATGGAAAAATACCTCTTTCTTAGTGTTGGACCGAACCATTGAAATGATGATAGCCTCCTTTTCCCTGCCCTGGAAGCCGTCGACAGTTGAAATTTCCAAGCCCTTTAGCTTATCTTCATTGCCTCTCATCATCTTCAATATGACACCCTGCAACGCATAGTTTCAACGATGTCAAAACAACTTATTTACTAAAGTATCGGGGAATTCATTTCATTAGTGAATTTCTAATGACATCGCATGTTTGGATGGTGCTTGTGTGTTAAGGGTTGCATTTTGATTAAGGTTCCTATCGAATTCAATACTTTTTTCTATTTTTAAATTATTATAAAGTAGACCTGAGCATTATAAGGGGTGATGATTCCGATATCAGAAGCTTGAACTCCGCTTTCAATAAGTCTCTTTGCATGGGCAATGGCAACCTCGGCTTCACCCTCGTTCAACGTGCTCTCTTCTTCGTCCTTCTTTTCTTCCATGTCACATCTGAAGCATGAGCATCAAAGCAATAATCCTGGTTAAATCAGCCACACATTTTCCACAGCTCAATCAATAAAAACCTTCTTAATCTTAATATAACAGAGTGGTGAAATTTTATTTTATATGGCCAACAAATATATTTGTATCGTTATAGAGGAAGCTCATACCCAGCTGTGTCTATAAGAAGAAGAGTCGGTTCCGTAGAAGGGGTTTTCTTTACATCCTCGAGATAGTAAAGCATATGGGCCGCGACACTTGAATGAGCTTTGATCTGTAGTAACAAAGATCATATATAAGTTATATACTTGAGTATCAAATTGAAAAATTGGCAGCAATGGTCCCTAAATTTTTCAAAAGAGCATTTTTCCGTGTGATCTTTGATTGGTGGCATTATACCTTACTACTGTAGAGCTCTCTGGATGACCAGTTCATTATAACCTCGTGCATCCGATACTGAACCGTTAGCATTGAAACTACGTCGTTTTGATACATATCAGCAAGTCGCTCAAAGAGGGTCGTTCCTAAACCTTTCTTTTCGGCTTCAACACTTTGAATGGTCGGTGGAAGCTGAAGATGGTCCCCTGCAAGTATACATCTTGAACCCTAGAACAACGAACTCAGATCCTTCAGTAGAGCGCTTGAATTCCCGATCTTTCTGTTTCTATTAATTTTTTTTATTTTAAGGAAATTATGTGACCCATTTACAATACAGCTTGCTTCTATTAAAAATTAAGGAAATTTCTGATTTTACAGAAAGTCTCTGTATATAGACTACCTTTAATAGAGCTATCCAGCAAGCTATCTCAAGGGCCTGAGCAGCTTCATCGATGATAACCAAATCAAATGAAGTGTTATCAAGCTTCCGAGAAGATGAACCTGTAAGAGTTGTTAGCACAACATCTGCGTTCTTAATAACGTCCGTCACGGCTAATTGCTGCCTTTTTCGTTCTTCCTTGGAAAGTGTTCGAAGCTCCTTCTGAATGGTTCGTCTAGTGTTCTTGTCTCTGGTTTTCAACAGTTTCCCGTTTAATGCCTGGAATCATTTTTATATTTTTCTTTGTGAACTCGATTCAGACCAGAAAACAAAAGGGAATTCGAGAGAAAATGTTTCTCAATATTTTAATACATACTTTATGCATTGATTTCTGATTGTTAATCACTCACCTTCATTTCCTTCCGGATGTCATTTGCTAGAGAGCTATTATCGCCTTTTAGGACCTAAAAGCAAAGAAAAATAATTGTAAAGACAATATGCAAGCATTAACAATACGTACTATAAGCTATTTTGGGAAGTTATGTTTATAAGGTGGCAAGTATTATGAAATGATGTTTTTTGAGATCAAAGAAAATAAGATGATAAATCAACATAAATAATTAAGTCATGACTATTGGATGAAATTCTAAAATACCCCCAAAAAAAAGCCACAACAGAAAGGTCCAAAATGTAATTGATTCGGATGTTCATCGTAAGAGTTCAACAAAGAAAAAATAAAGGTATGATCTTCAATACCTGTGCGTCCAAAGCACTATCCAATACTTGAGGAAGAAGACGCGCGGGATGGCCCAATCGCACCAACTTTACTCTAGATAAATAATCATAAAAATACAAAATAAGATTATCTACTTAGAGTTAATGAAACATTTGTAAAGAGCTTCAGATAAAAACATCGATTTCGACACTTTAGAAATAAGAATTAATCTGAATCCGGATACAAGTCAGTGACAAATCCCCGCATGATCAAAACAGTTCGGCTACATAGCTAGTTAATGATCTGAAAAACTCAAACAAGTTAAAGAAAAGCACCATGGGAAGGAAAGGGAGACCAAAATTCAATACAAGGATATGAGAAATGATAGTGATCGGACCCGAACTAATAATCAAACTGAAACAAAAATGCTTCATTGATAAATGGTAAAATACCCTTAATGAAGGGAAATGCAATTAATAATTAAAAATGTGGGTCTAACAGATAGTTTTGTACATTTTTACAAAGAAAATAAGACAATTATAATTTATAATAACTTAAGGTAGAGTTTTACTTGTGGCGGGCAAGTCGCTCAACGAGGTTATCCACAGCAATATTTGAAGCAGCACATGCTAGAATCTTGGATCCACACTTCACTTCTTGCAAGATAATTTCCACCACTGTTGTGGTTTTTCCCGTTCCAGGAGGGCCATGCAGTAAAGACACATTCTTTGATGCCAGGGCCTTTGAAATAGCTAGTTTCTGAGAGACAAAAGATAAAATGCGATGTCTAAGAATATGAAAAAGCAAGTTGTCCGGAGTAACACATAACTACACATGTAATAAAAACGCAGCACAACTATGTATCAAATTATGCGAATGCTTTTTCTTATGGTGTAGAGTTGTGTCTCGCCACAGGCCCAGAACTGCCAAAGCCATTTTCTCTATTGTGAATAATATTTGGCTTTCATTTCTCATGGGTAATATGTACTTATGATCATTAAGAGTGTCAAACAAAATATGAACTTTCATGCACTCCAATACTCTGCACAATCATCTGAGTAATGCATCTATTGCGAATTAATTGTACTGACCTGTGAATTATCCAAGTTGGAATTAAATGGACTAAACGTGACATCCTTCTTGGTGACCGTCGGTGGTTTCTCTCCAAATAAAACCGGGATTAGGTCAGAAGCAGGACCCTTATGAACACCTTTACTCAATTGTATCAAGGCGTCCTTCATCTTCCGGTACGTCACCTGAGCTTATGTAACCCATAGACTATCAATAAAGGAAGGGGAAAAAAAGATTTTAAAATTTTGAAATATCATACCTCATTTGCCACCTTTTCGAGTCGAAGAGGACTATTCAAGCCCTCTTCTGGGATGTCATCAAACGCAACCGTGATCGAGGAGTCCTGTTAGGTCAAAAAACCATAAGAACGCGACTAGCCGAAAATCCGTATCACGGAAAAATTACCTTCAATCGGTAAACTACTCCTTGTCCAAGAGCAGCGGACCCGATATCCGCCTTGTTTGGTTTCAGAACAACCACATCATGAGTGCCAAACTGAAAAGGTCACGACATTATAAAAAATCAAAGCAACAGGTTTTACAGTTATGCGATATAAGAGGAACACAAAACGGTACACGAAAATCAAAGAAATATACGTTTGGAACGTATTTCTCACCTTGTGAGCCGGAAGAACTTCCCCTTTGTTCGATTGAAACTCGAGAAGTGTTTTTCCCATCAGCCCTGTCTGTACAAACCGTTAAAATACACGAAACCGAGGCAACACGCAGACGTTTACGAGCAAACTGTTTGACACGAGTTCGAACATTGTTCGTAGAGGTCAAAACCTTAATCTTCCATTCTCACTTCAATGCAATGTTCAATACCAAGTTATCATGTTCATGCCTCCCAAATTCAACATTCTCATACCAGAAACAAGCGATTCCATGACACCATAATTCAGTTGAATTCGACATTTGAGAAGCTCGCAATAGCCTTGGGAATCTCACCTGAGCATCGACACACTTCAAGTTGAGAATCGTGGAGCCTCTCCTCTGAGCAGTCTCTAGATTCCTGGAAGCTCCGGTGCTGATCGAGGCTGATATCTCAGCTTCCTGTCACAATCAAACGTGATAAGAATCGCCAATCTCTGCGTTTTCAGTAGATCGATGAGAGAAGCGCAGAGACCTTTTCCAAGTCGATGAGGGGAGACATGAGGGAGACGAATCGGTCGAGAGTGAGCGCAGGCGGATTCTTCGTCGACTCCATTGCTCTCTTTCTGTTTGTTTCTCGGGAAAAAATGAAAAGAGAAACTGGGAACGACGTAATGACCTGCAACTGCAAGCTTCTAAGTTCTGACACTGGTTTCTTTTTCTTTCTTCTTCTTTGGATTATTTGCGGCAAAACTCACGAATATTCGTGCTTTTTCAGCACTTAATTCCTTAAATACGATTTTTAATGGCAGAAGTCACTAATATTCCATATTTGTTGCAATTGGACGATGGTCAATGTTGATTGCCAATGTGGCGTCTATGGGTGTAAAAAAACCAAAAAACCTAAACTGAAGAACCGAAATCTTGTCACCGAAGATGTTAAAAGACCGAATAATAGGGTCCAGATCCATAAAACAAGATCATCGGTCTATTTGGACTGTATTGGGTCTTTGGTTTCAATTTAAAGAACGGGTGCCAAAGACCCTATTTAATAATTGATTTTTTATTTATGACAATTTTTATAAGAAAAGAAAATACATTTTTACCATCTAGAGAAGAAATTCTAACCTCAAATTAATCAATCATATTAAGTTATAAACTCGAATTCTAAGTACTAGAGTTGACAAAAGAACACTCAAGTTGTTAGTAATTGCCAACGAGCTCCTCCAAAACCCCACAAAAGGACATTATTTGCCCAACCAAAATTCTCTAGTCTCACACAACAGCAAAGCTCTAGATTTGCCTCCTCTCAAGGAGAATAATACACGAACTTGTAGATTTGCCTAACATGAAACTATAAATAAATCCCAATCATAACCAAAACGGGATCGAATCTTCCAGCAATGACCCGCGTTTATTTGTAAATGAGAGCATCACGACCGGGTCCCACGCCGATGTAGTGAACCGGAACGCCAACAAGCTCTTCGATTCTCTCGACGTATTGTTGCGCGGCCTTCGGAAGATCGGAGTAGTTTCGTACTGATGATATGTCGGTGTTCCAACCGGGCATTACTTCATATTCCACCTAGAAACACATGAAAACAAAGTATCCAGTTACGCCAGGTTAATCTGTCGGAGAACGAGAAGGCGAATCCGACATCGGAAACAAGAAATGTAAGTATTATCTATTATGTTTGTTGTGCTAGAATACTAAAGAAAATTTCGTAGTTTTTTTTTCTTTCTTCTTTTTCTTTCTAAGTTTGTTGAGAACCGACACGATGTCGATACCATTTCGAGCAGCGACACAGACTTAATGACGAAATCTGAGTGATATGACCCTGATTTACCCCGATTATTTAATCTGGATAGGAGGGGGAAACATATTTTTTCGAAAAACATTAAAAACAAATCATTAAAAGAAACATATAGTTTAAGGGAAGGGACTGCGACTTGCCTCGAGCTGCTCAAGAAGGCGAAGGTCGGACGGGAACGATTGAATCGGCGTACCGTCGGCGTGTTTATAAGAAACTCCCAACTGTATCTCGGGAAGATCTGACAGCACATCAAGTTTGGTGAGGTTGAGCGAGGCGAAGCCGTTGATTTGGCAGCAAAACTTCAGAGCGACTATATCGAGCCAGCCACAACGACGGGGACGACCCGTGGTTGTGCCAAATTCTTGACCGGCAAATCGAAGGAGATCACCGCCTTGACCCAATATTTCTGTCGGGAATGGTCCGGACCCGACTCTTGTAGTGTACGCTTTCACCTGCACATGTAGAATGATAGGAAATTATATCGCCAATTTAAGAGCGGGAAATCAGAAAAGAAAATATTTTATATTTTGTTATAAGCAATATTACTGAATGATTGACTTACGACGCCAATCAGATCGCCTAAAACCCTCGGTGCGATTCCAAGACCAGTGCAAATCCCACCCGCTGACGGGCTGGAAGAAGTAACAAAGGGATAAGTACCAAAGTCGATGTCCAACATCGTCGCTTGACCACCTTCGACCAGAATCTTCTTCTTCTGTGCAATTGCGTCGCCCATAACGAGCACGGTGTCGACGATGTACGGCTCCAACCTCTCGGCAAATCTCTTGTATTTCTCGACCTCGTCTTTGAGCATCTCCGGAGTATAGTCGAAATCCTTGAATCTTGCCGCGGCATCCGATAACAAAAGATCAAGCTTTTGTGGGAAAGTATCCATGTGTCTTAAGTCGCCCACTCTAATGCCGTTTCTGATCACCTTGCTTGAGTAACACGGCCCAATTCCTCTCTTCGTTGTGCCTATGAAGGACTTGGCGAGCTCGGATTCTCTGAGCCCGTCCACTTCTTGGTGGAAGTCAAAGAGCAAGTGAGCACGATCGGAGATCAAGATTCTTCCGCCGCAGGAAACACCGTTGGATTCTAACCCGTCGATCTCTTTGAATAAACCGGGAAGATGAACTACGACTCCGTTACCGATCACGCAAAGAGTTTCCTCGTTGAGAATTCCCGAAGGGACGAGGTGAAGAGCGAACTTCTTTCCCTCTGCGTTGTAGATGGTGTGGCCCGCATTAGCTCCTCCCTGAACAAATGATAAAAGGAAAAGATAAATAAACTTATTGCATAAAATAATGGGCTACTAGCGGCATAAATACCCAAAGTTGTTCAAAATGGGGCGGGATATTCCTAACTCTTAATTGTGCAGAAGGAAAAAACCACAAACATTAATGCAGGTTAAAATAATCTACTTTTGCAGCTCAAATCGTAACATTTTCAACTTTGAAAGAAAGAAAGAAAAATAAACCGCCAAACCGCGAACCCAACCATCTCTTCAGCAAAAGCACAAGCTTAAAAAGCCATAAATCCAAAAAAAAAAAAAAAGAATCATAAACACTCATTCATGCAAGGTTTTAAATACCGCTTGTCGATGTCGTTTCGCACTTTTCATTTTACGGATATATCGCTTGTCGATGTGTATCTCATAGGTAAGTCGATGGATATGTCGATGGATAAGCTTAGAGAAACCAAAAATCCACAAAATGAATCACAAATACACATACTTCCCAAACACCAACACTCACGCACATTATATATATATATATATATATATATATATATATATATATTAAAACAAAAGCGAAATTGTGTAGAGCTGATACATGCTGTTCGACTAAAGTTTTTAATAAAATTGAACGTTTATCAATGTTTTTTTTTTTAAGAAACTGTTGTATTGAACTTAGGTACTTTTCAACAACAACAAAAAAACCAAACTGAATCGCGAAAAAAATATACTCTTTTATTATAAATTAGAGTACTTTCCCCACTAAAAAAAACCTTGTGAAAACCCAAAATGGACCACAAGCATTTAGTCGAGCATTTTCACAAACACCATGAAAGCAAACACGCAGCTTCGAAGCAAAGCAAAGCGAAGCGAAGGCAAACAGACCTGACAGCGAGCGACGATGTCGAAGTGGTGAGCGAGGATGTCGACGAGCTTGCCCTTGCCCTCGTCGCCCCACTGGCACCCCAGCACGCCGGAGACCTGGCTCAGCGCCTCGATCCTCCCCAGCCCCTGGGCCGCCCCCGACTCAGCCACGCTCACCGACGCCGACACGGGCTTCACGGCGCACACCACGGCGCCTCGCGGCCGGCACGCCGCGCGCCGCGCCCGGAGGCCGCGGACGCCGGCGAGGGGGTTCGCGTCGAGGGCGGCGAGGGACGACGAGAGGGTCATTGTCGGGACTGCGCGGCGGCGGCGGCGACGAGAGTGGCGAGTGGGAAAGTTGGAGAGAGAAAGAGGAAAGAGGCGGGTTTTGGTTGGAGAGGGATTCTTGAGGAAGAGAAATGATTACTGCGTCACCCGCGGGTGAGCCTCGTAGAGGGTTGACTTTGACTCCCTTTGACCGTTGACTTATGGAGGAAACATGGTATTCGCCTACTCGGAATCGATAAAAGGGTTAGAATTTCGGTCCGGTCCGGAATTGGCTCCAAAACCGGTTTTAGGCTGGTCCCTTTGTGATGTCAGCTTTAAAATTGGGACCCGGTCTAGAATAACTGGAAAAGATATGGTCTTAGTTTGGTTCTTTATGTTTTTCGATTTTTGGTTGGATTTAATTTTTTAAACTCGCTTTGAGTTTTATTTTAATCTAATTAGAATATTGTTTGAGTGATACTCCCGACAAATGAAAATATTTTGGAAAAATCACGAGCGTAAATATTATTAACTTCTTAGACAAGAGAATCGATTTTATATGGTTGAAAACTTTTCAAGTTGAACTCTTTCTCTTTGTCTTTTTATTCTCGGCGCATTCTTGATCAAACCTTATTTGGGTTCGATCACTGAAAATCCAAACCTCCGACTTTTCCATTGCTTACACAACATCAAACACTCATCGAAACGACATGTAGTTTTTCACTTAGCTAATGCCATTTCTAGCTACCTATATAATTTAGAAACTTATATCAAAGTTTAGTATTTTAAATAGAACCCTTTTAAAATTATTACGTGAAAACTAATCAAGCAATTTCAAAATAGGTTTATCCGCGACATAAATACTAAAAGTGTTTAAAAACTAACTTTAAATACCCACTCTTTATTTTAGCAAAAAAATATACTAATACTTTTCTCCCACATTATGGGTACCTTTCTATAACGCGGGAGAAACGTATTGGTCTTTATTTCGGCTAAAACAAAAAATGAGTACCCACTCTTTATTTGGTACCTTTCTATAATGCGGGAAAAAAAGTATTGGTCTTTTGTCCGGCTGAAACAAAAAATGAATATTTAACGTTAGTTGTTCACACACTTTTAGTATTTATACAGCTAATATCCCTAAAAACTTTAATTATTCTCAGCGTGACGATTTAGTTATTAAAGGAGTATAAATTCACAATTAATTTCAAAAAGTAGAGAGAAAATAATAGAGAAATTGCACCAAATAGCTAAATTGAAACATAGGTTTAGCAAAATAGCCAAACTTTGGTTAATTTTGTAAACTAGCCAATTAATCATTTAAGTGAATTTCTAATTTGGCTAATTTACAAAATTAACCAAAATTTTATAAATGGTTAATTGGCTAGTTTACAAAATTAACCAAAATTTGACTATTTTGCTAAACCTATGTTTCAATTTGGCTATTACTCTTAAGCGCTCAAAATAATATATATAGCTTTTCTTACGAGGCTATTTGTAGAATTTACATAGGCGGATGGAATAAGGAGTGGTGTGGTCTTCAAAGTCAAACCACTCCCTTCAATTTTTTTTTATAAATATTTTATCTTCAAAACTTTCACCAATATTTATATATAACATCTTAAAGTTAATTTTGTTAAATATATATATATCTAACTCATGGTATGTAATTTCTAGTTCCGCCGCCACTGAACACTTATGTCAGAAATATAGATAATATGTCTTCACTAAAATTTTAAAAAAATGCAAAATGAATAATAGGTTTATATATATATATATATATATATATATATATATGAGAGTTAGATGATTCATGAACACTTTTTAATGTTGTTAAGTCATATTTTCACGGTTTAGTAAGATATATGTGAGTTTAGTATAAAACGAATGGAAACCAAAAAACATGCAAGAAAGAGAACGACGCCCAAAACTTTTTGTTATCTGAGTTTGGACTAGCCCTTGTGGATAACTTATTTTTATGGGGCACTCGCTCATATTAATCAACCAATAGATTGCAAGAGATGTTTACAAACAGTAAAGCATCTAGACTCAAAGCATAAAGGCCCCCGCCCCTCGATGTGCAACACTAACTCTGACATTGACTCTTGAACTCTTGATGATCGCAAGATCCCCTTGCACCAACTAGCTGCGAATGTCCCGTTCTTCTTCACGTCATTGTGAATCATCAATTGCCTTCTCACGTAGGTTTTTCTTTAATAATATGGGGTGTAGTCGAATTGAACCTCGACTACGTGCTATAAGGAGCCAAGGACCATTATTTCCATATTACTCATCCATAAATCTTGGCTCCAATATTCTCCAATAAGATATAAATCACATACACTCATCATTTGATTATTGGTTTTTGATAGTTGTACGCAATCCTGAAGAATGAAAGTATTGATTGAGGATCCTTGTAATAAATGTTTAAGATACTTGTCCGGATACCACCATTGACTTTCTAATTACAACATCAAATAAAGCAACAAATTGACATAAAGAAGTTAACATAAATGCACGTCGTAAATGATAAAAATGACCGTGTTCCATTAGCTGCTATATATGGTCAAGTTCTCAAAAGCGCGTCGGGCGTACTCTTCAAGAGGCGTTAAGTCGGAGCCTCGCAGCCTATGCCTCATGCAAATGAGACTCGCAACACCCGTGCGAGGCGCATGCATCGCTCTTTTGTTCAACGGGGCTTGTTCGGTAACTTTTTGCTGTTTATGTAAATATTAAGGTTAACACTTCGGTTCGCCTCAAAGTGCTTCAGATTCCGAGACTCTCTCAAAACCTTGTATAAGATGAATCATAGGAGATCGAAATGACAGATTTTTGGAGATATCAGAGGTTGCTGATGAGTCATTGGAGTGTCACACACTAAACACTAAATTAATGAAGAGTAAGAGAGGTTTTAAATTATGATATAGATTAATCATATTTTAGCCTCAATATGTGGGGGAGTGAATGACAACATTGGTCTTTTATTAATTAGGAGAAGTGTGCGGTGTACATACATATATCACATTTGTAGTTTTCATGTGCTTTTATTTGGCCCTTGACATCACGTGGCCCAAAATTTCCGACTAAAATAGAAAACCTTACCAAATTCATCCAAAATTTCATCCTAAAGTTTAGGGAGTAAACGTGCAAATTATTACTCTAATATATATATATATATATATATATATATATATATATATATATTGTGACTTGTAGCAGTGAGATTTTAAACTATGTAGCAGTGAGATTTTATTCGATTCTACTATCATCTATTAGCCCTTTTGACCCAGAAAAATAATGATAGTAATCTATTACCCTCTAATTAGACCAAAATTGTTAGATACCAGAGTCCGGATTTTAACTATTATTTTATAAATGACAATAAAATTCCAGATATAGAAGTTATGGATCCGTTTTTTGTTTTTGTTTTATTTTTTAATATCAAAACGAGAACATTCTAGTTGTGAGTTTATCCATAACTACTATGGTTTTGGTTTCGGCTTTTTTTTTTAAGAAAATAGTATTTTATATATGAAGTCTTAAATCTAAGTTGTTGGATCTTGATTTAGGGTAATTTTAAGCCGTTGGATACGAGAAAAGGTGTCAAAAAAAAAAAAAAAAAACAGAATAAAAAATTTCCGGTTTTGAATTCACCCACTCAGATTCGGTCTAAAGAGAACATTAAGCCAATACGTGAAAGGTTACTATAATAATTTAATGAATTCTGCGTAATTTCCTCAGTATCAAGCCATGCAACAACCCAATATGATCTCTCCAGAGAGTTTCTCCGGCAATCATGTGAGAATACTACGAATTTTATCAAGACTCCATTAAGAAATCAAACCAGAGCTATGAAGGAATGGCATTATGCTTCTATTATATGTGAGGGATATTTTTAGACATGTTGACACCGAATCAATTCTGCAACAATTTCAAATATGAAATCTCCACGTTATATTTCGCAATCAATAATATTATTATTAATGATTCTATTTAGTATATGTTACCAATAATTGCTTTAGTATGATCATTTTGAATTATGTAAACTGTAGAAAATTTTGCAGAAAATTGGTCGATCGATCGGTGCGCTTTGATTGAAAGTCTAGCTCCGTCACTTTCACAAATAAGAACTTTCCATGTTGTACCTATTACAAACAAGCATACCTCCTCTCTGGCCATCTCTTAATCAAAACTTTTTCTGTGTTTCGTGTGATTTTTATTATATAGTTTCAATGAAAATAAAAACAAGATTTTCATGTCGCTCACGTAATAATTGAATTTAATTTAGTTTTCTTGTTAGTTTGATTATACACAGATTCATCTTATATGTGCAGCTACGTGTGAAGAAAATTTTAACATGCATGTGGTAGTTGGAATACCAAATAATATGTTAACTTTTTCATATCCCTTTCAAAGTTCAACAACTTTATGGCTTAAAGTAAATAAAAGGAAAGTTTCTATTTTACATCCCATATACTTATTTACTTTTTTAAAGAAAAAAAAAATAGCCCTTTAAAAAAAAAAAAAAACCCTAAAATATACCTTCATTTAATTTATTGATTTGTTTTCCGTTTTGAGGGGCTAACTAATACGTAGCGGCCGAGAAGTAACGAATAAGGAAACATTGATATGGGTCAACTACTCAAAACGTTCCTTGAGTAGTGTTGCCACCACTTTTCAAAGTTGAGTATATGCCACCAACTTTGATCATAAGTTGAGTATTTATGCCGCAAATATTTTTTTAATAGTAATTTCATAATCAGTTATGTAATATTATTTATTTTTATATCGAATTATTAATTAATATATAATTAATTGGGACCTATATACTTCTAAAAAACATATTATTTTATAAATTAGTGAATTGTTAATTAACTAGTTAGGCCCGAGTCGTAACCGATCAAAATTATTATTTAATAGAGGTTCTACTATACTGAAGTACACTTGGATGGTATTTTTTTATTGTTTTTGAAAATTGAGAGTATTCGAAATGGAAATACAAAGTATATAAAAAAGACAAATTCTCTTTAAAAATTAAAAACTTTTTTTTATTGAGGCAGTACTATTGGCAAAGATTACATGTATTCGTATTACAAAATATAGTTTCACAGTAAGAATCATCAGCCCTATTAGCCAAAATTAAGAATATTATAATGGATTTACCACTAGGCCAAACATACTTGGTTAAAAAAAAAAAACTTTCATTGTCTAAATTTGTTGAGTGTTAGAGTTTCTTGCTTGAGACAAAGTTTTTCTACTAGATTTGTCATACAAATTTAGCTGTCGGTTAATGGCTTAATTTTATGGCATAATAGTCTTTTCTAAACATGTATATATATATATTGCTACTTTTAAGTGGAAGATACATACAATGACATTATATGTCGTAAAGTACTATGCAACCTTAGAAAGTTAACACAAAAATCATTAGTTGCATGAACTAGCTTCTACTCTACAATATATATCTCTATACAACGGTATAATGTGGAAGGTTAAGTATGGAAGTGGGGCTGAAGATCCCTACTTGTACAGCACAAACAACTTCTTGGGAAGACAGATCTTCCAGTTCGACCCCAATGCCGGAACCGAAGAAGAGCGAGCGGAGGTGGAAGAGGTTCGCCGCAACTTTTATGCAAATCGGCACAAGGTCAAGCCCTGCAGTGACCTAATATGGCGTCTTCAGGTACGCAGATATATACCTATAAAGACAAAAATACTTAAGTTATAGTCAATTGGGCCGATTTTTTATTATAGGAATAGTATTTAAATTTAGTAAATCTTTAATTTCATCAAATTTTTTGTTAAAAAAAGTCAATGAACCGTCCAATTTCTGCTAAAAAAGATGTATCATCATAACACAAATTTTCATTACTTTTTTACGCTTTCTATACTTTATTTAAATTATTGGGTCTCTCCTCTATTAATAGATATATTTTTAAAAAAATTGGACGAGGCTACTGGTTTACTAAATTTGAGTACTTTTTCCATTACAAAGAGAATTTGAGAACTTGTTGCTGTAGTTGATTAAATTTAATACTTTTACCTCTATTATCCGGATTATCCCTCAATATTATATACAAATTTTCTTGAGAGTAGAATTAAATTGTACAGAATATTATATATAAAATAGCTTTCCATTATTAATTTATTAGGTACAATTAATATTATATATATATATTTTAGTTCCCTAATATTTATCGTCATTTACTAAATAAGTTAAGAAAATTATGATTTAAAGTTTACATCGATGTGTTTAAGCTGCTGCGAGAGAAAAAGTTCAAGCAAGAGATTCCGCCGGTGAAGATGGAGGACGGGGAGGAAATCACATTTGCAAAGGCCGACGCGGCCATGAAAAGGTCCATAAACTTCTGGTCAGCCCTGCAGTCGCGGCACGGACATTGGCCCGGTCTCATCTCCGGCGTCATGTTCTACGCCCCTCCCATGGTAATGCACAACTTCTCAAGTAGTTTCCAGTTTTCACGGTTAAGAAAAAGGAAGAAGAGTATTTTAGAGGAAAGCCCCCTAAATTTTAGGTGAGATGGTATTTACCCTATGAGTTTGTTTTTGGTGAAATTTTTCCTCTGACTTTCAGAAACATGACATTTATTGTTCCCTAAGTATAGTTAATTGAAAAAAGGTTTATAGCGGCAAATATGTTCGAGTTTGATTGAAATTACTATTTCATGCATACACTAAGTATTAGCGGTAAAAATACCTTAATACATATGTAGCAAATCACGTTTAACTGCCACGTGGCATGTTGACATGTCATGCTACATCACAAGAGCCCACGTCACCTAGTTATTAAAATACAAATGTCATAGAAGGCAAGTATATTTTTGTTGCACTCAACCAATAAATATCAATAAATATTGGGTCCACGTGGCGTGACGTGCCACATGATGTGTAAGCATACCATGTGATGAGGCGTGACACGTCAACATTGCCACGTCAACCTTTACGGGGTAAAGTTTATGCTACATTTGTACTTTTGTCGTCAAATATCTTCGTACTTAAGTATTTGAACGGATCTATATAATATTTAAGGGGCACTGCAATCCCTTCAAATTTCAGGAAAACGTTCAAAATCTATGCATAATTTTTTATTTCTTCAATTATATTATCCTTATTTTTTTTAAATAAGCTTTAATTATGCTTAATTAGCCCTAGGCCGCAATACTTATCCCGAAAAATTTATATCCTAGATCCGCAACTGACTGAAAACACCAATAAAAATGCTCAGATATACTCTTGCTAAATTAACGTACATGATGTGGAATAGTATGAGTGCGAGGCCAAAATGATAACATTTATATTTATATATATATATATATATATATAGGTATTTTGCATGTACATAACAGGGACACTAGACACTGTGTTAAGCGAGCAACACAAGAAAGAGTTGTTATGGCACATGTACTGCCATCAAAACGACGATGGAGGGTGGGGACTGCACGTCGAGGGGCCGAGCATGATGATGTGCACTGTGCTCAACTACCTCGCTATGCGCATCCTCGGAGAAGGCCCCGACGGCGGCCTCGCCAATGCATGCACCAAATCTCGGGAGTGGATCCTCCGCCACGGTGGCGCCACAAGCTCAGCATCATGGGGGAAGACTTGGATGTCGGTACGTATGTGCACTCTCTGGCTGCGATGTTGACCTATTTGTGTGCTAAATGCCCAAACTTACACAATTAAATTAACATATTATATAATTTATATTTGGAATTTCTTCAACAGAAATAAAGTGGTCTTTTGAAACGGCATAATCTCGTTGTTTATTTATTACAGATTAAGTATCTAATGTTATTATAAACGTGTCTCTTAGAAAATAGCTGACCCATAATACAAATTCATGTGGGAGGGGTTGATTACTTACAATTTAGTGTAAGATGATATTAAAGCAATAAAATAAAATAAAAAACGAATTAAGAAATTGAAGAAAAAAAATTAAACCTCAAATTAAGGGCTGCCATTTGACTGTGTAAGACCCGCCCATGCATGCTTTAAGGTATCAAACCCAAACCCTAACGGGGACTAATGTACGTATGTACAGACAGACGGACGGAGCCACATAAATCGTAATATTGGATACTTGTCCCGCGATTAACAAACAAAGTTATGCCGACCCAAAATTTATATATAGTACAACCCGATTTGGGTATAATAATACATTTTGTGTGTGTGTGATTGTAGATACTTGGAGTGTATGAGTGGGAAGGATGCAACCCTATGCCACCAGAAGTTTGGCTCTTGCCCTCTGGCCTGCCTCCTTATCTTCCATGTAAATATATATATATATATATATATATATATATATATATATTAATTATATCTACAAGCTATATTTGTATATAATGATATTCTCTCACTTTGTTAGCGACGATGCTATCCTATTGCCGCATGACCTACCTTCCCATGTCATATCTCTACGGGAGGAAATTTGTGGCTCCAATCACACCTTTGATCCGACGGCTGAGAGAGGAGATCTACGATGAACCCTACCGCCAGATCAAGTGGAGTAAAATGCGCCACGTATGTGCCGACACGGATAGTTACTACCCTCCCGGTAGACTGCAAAGGCTTCTATGGAATACCGTATACCATGTTGCGGAGCCTCTGGCTAGAACGTGGCCGTTTAGCAAGATGAGAGAGAGGGGTGTCGAGAGAGCGATTAAGCTCGTCCATTATGAAGACGAGCACAGCCGATACATCACGATTGGATGCGTCGAGAAGCCTCTCAACATGCTCGCATGTTGGGTTGAGGATCCTCAAGGCGACGCTTTCAAGAAGCACATCGCTAGACTCGCCGACTTCTTCTGGGTCGCAGAAGACGGTATCAATATACAAGTAAGACACAAGTATTTTGTGTATTTCTTTAGTACTAACCAAGGTGTAAAATTTCGCGAAAATCGGTCGACATTTCGACCGATTTTCGTTTTTCGGAGGTATGCGAAACGAAAACCCTGTCGTTTCGCTGGATTTTTACCATTTTTCGCATTTTTCGCATGGGCAAGTGGATGGAATTTCGTTTTTCGCTTTTGTGTGTTAAATTTGCGAAAAATGGATGGAATTTCGCTAAAAAATAAACTTTTGGTAGATTTTGGCAAAAATACCAATTAAATTTTCGGCAAAAATAATTATACTTGCACAATATAGCTAATATCACATATTCACACTTAACATACACTTCACCTAATAATTTAACTTAATATTATAGACTTCAAATAATATTATACAAATATACATATTAACTTCAAATAATATTATACAAATATACATATTAACTTCACCTAACATACATATACACTTAATATATATATATGTATTCATTCATTTAATATTATACACTTCAACTAATATTAAATTTGTTAACATACATGTACAATTAACATGCATATTCACTTAATATTACACACTTAACATACATATTCACTTCACATAATAATTTGACTTAATATTATACACTTCAACTAATAAAGTGACTTAACATTATACATTTCACCTATATATTTAAGTTACAAATGTATTTTGTTGTATACAATTATGTCTTGTATTTATTAAATATGTAGTTTTGAACCTATATAAATATCTTGCTTAAATACTCAAATATTTTTTACAAAATATCCATCGAAAACCCCATCGGCATGCGGTATGCCCATGCGGCATATGCGGCATGCGGCATGCCCTTTTTTTACCATTTGCCCATCGACATACCCATCGGCAAGCGATATATCCGTAAAACGGAAAATGCGAAACGACATCGGCAAGCGGCATTTTAAACCTTGGTACTAACTAGCTCTAAGTATTTAACTTATATTATTTTCGGAAAGCAGTTATGAATCAGCTAATACGTGAGAATTAACAGTTTTAACTTTTTATATAATAATATGATATATATATATAAACTATGATTGAATATAAAATTTCAGATATACAAAGCAAACACACTAAACACTTTACTATATATTTAAATGTAAATTAAATATTTAGATATGTATTCAAATCAAAATCTCTAATCTCTGGAGTAATTGGGTTTGTAGAGTTTCGGTTGCCAGACGTGGGACTGCAGTTTCTCCGTTCAGGCTCTCCTAGCCGCCGCTATCAGCGATGAAACCGCGCCCGTCTTGAAGAAAGCACACGACTTTCTCAAGAATTCCCAAATCCGAGAGGATCTTCCCGATCGCCTGGGCCATTATCGCCACATTTCCAAGGGAGCGTGGACTTTATCCGATCGAGACAATGGCTGGCAAGTCTCCGATTGCACGGCCGAAGCTCTGCAGGTTCTCTCCGATACACAAATAATAATGTCTAGTTATTATCGTGAAATATAGATATATGGAAGCGTAACTTAAGCTAATAATGAATATCAATTTTATATATAAATATGAATGGTTTTGCAGTGCTGTCTATTGCTGTCGATGATGTCACCAGATCTTGTGGGAGAGCCAATGGCAACAGATCACCTGTTCGATTCTGTCAACGTTTTACTTTCATTACAAGTGAGAAATCAATCTTTCTTCATAAGTGCCCATTATATAATACAAGTTATATATTTATTCATTATATAATTTATATATATATATATTATGATTTATAGGGTAATTTGAGACGAAAGTCATCGAACTCACCAGTTTCTTACACATAAGTCACTAATCTCATTTTTTTGGCGGCGAAAGTCACTATCGTCATACTTTTATTGCAAATACACCCTTACATCGTTAAATTCCCCATTTTTCACAAAGCACCACATCACTCTATCGTCCTCCCGACCGCATCCTATTGCCCGTAGTAGCTTTCTTCGCCGGAATACGCCTCATTACGGCTAGTAGAAAGCAGCCGGAAGGATAGTTGAGAAAGGCTCACATATGACAAATGCAAGTATATGTAGTGATGTAGCGCGTCTAATATGACGGAAAAAAAAAACCCATGGCATTTAATATTGCAAGGGTGTATTTGCAATAAAAGTGCGACGTTAGCGATTTTCACAGTCAAAAAAAGAATTTAGTGACTTATATGTAATAAATTGATGAGTTCGATGACTTTCTCCCGTAAAATATGAGTTTAGGAACTTATTGACTTATTTGTAAGAAAATGATGAGGATCAATGACTTTCGCTGTAAATTTTCCTGATTTATATACTAACTGAAGCTCTCTTCCTGCCAATAGAGCTCCAACGGTGGCATTTCAGTGTGGGAGCCCGCTCGAGGCGCAAAATGGTTGGAGGTAAAATAATAATAAAAAAAATCCATTTGTGAAAAGGCGCGGCCGTTTTCCACCCCCTCCCACCGCAGGAGTTTTCATTTTTGTCAAAGTTTTTTCCTATTTGAAAATACAATTATCCGCTCCCAAAATTCATATCTTGGGGTCCGCCATGGACTTCGAACGAGACTACGAAGTATATACATTTTGACTTTCGAGATTTCCATCGTTTTTCTTTCTTACTTTTCGCAGTTGCTCAACCCTGTGGAAATTATGAAGGACCTTGTAATCGAATACGAGTAAGAAAAACAATATAATGATTCCCTCATGTTTCTCTATCACATAAATTCAGACAATATTTCACCATAATATAATATATATATATATATATATATATATATATTTGTATTTTCAGGTACGTGGAGTGCACAGCATCTTCAATCCAGGCATTAAGTTCGTTCAGAAAGATATACCCGAGACACAGAAGGCATGAGATTGACAAGTTCATTAGCGAAGCTGCATGGTTCATAGAAGAAGCGCAAATGGCCGATGGATCTTGGTACGGGAATTGGGGCGTGTGCTTCATCTACGGCACGTGGTTCGCCGTGAAAGGCTTGGTCTCCGCTGGGAGAAACCACCACAACTGCCACTCTCTCCGCCGAGGGCTCGATTTCTTGTTAAACATGCAAACGCAAGACGGGGGTTGGGGCGAGAGCTATGTTTCGTGCCCTAGCAAGGTTTCAAGCTCTATAATTCAATCTATTTTGTTATATTTTAACTCTCATATCTTATTCCTTATTTTTCATGTTATTATTATATACCCGTATCATTATGCTCATAGATATCTTTATATATTATGTTATTTCACTAAAACACATGCGATTTCAAAATAACATCAAACGAAATAAATACAGCGAGACTCATGATTATAAGTTTTTTTTTTTTAATTAAAAAGAAATCATGATATATTTGATTTTAGTGAAACACATATATTTCTTATTTAGTGTATCAATATATATATATATATATATATATAAATTACTATTTATTTATGTAGAGAATGAGAGTAATTCCAAAAAGTTGGTGGCGTTTGGTTAACTGGTCTCGGAAACCAATTTTGCAATTTGGTTTGGGAAACCAGTCTGAGAGTTTAATCTCCCAAACCAGTTTGGGAGATTGATTTTTGAAACACTGTTTGGTTAGTATTTTGTTAATCTGTGGTCGAATATAAATGAAAAAATGCAATAAAATACAATATATGTTACTAAAAAGAAAGTATGTTTTATTTGAAAGTAATATATACTAATATTACGTCTAAAAAATATTTGCTATCATAAAATTTTTATTCATATTTCATGACTCTAATTACATATTTAAATAATGTAATATATAAAGTAGTAAATATTTTGTTTCAATAGTTTATATCATTGTAATTAAGTTAATATTTAATAATATACAAAATTTAAGTATATTTGTTAATATGATAGTAATATTATAAAAATATATATATATATATATACATGATTTTAATAATTTATTATATACGTTAATTTCATTGTTAATACCATATTATTATAATTAAATACTATTATAAAATGATAATATATTATTATCGTTTTATTTTGTACGATTGAGCTGAAGACCAAAGACAGAAAATAATTTCAAGTCGTTTTCTGTTTTCCTTCATTAAAATTTCAGTGGTCTGCGAGACTGATCTCAGAAAACAGAGACAACTGGTAACCAAACGTGGTCTGCGAAACCAATATGACACTGTTTGAAACCAAAACCAGAAACTGGTCTCGGAGACTATAACCAAACGCCACCTTAGGTTCCTATTTAGTGTAAAGGATTCTCCCTAAATCTATAAGAGAAGAATACATCTCTTGGAATATTAATAGATCAGTTTTTTTTTTCTCAATATTTCTCTCTCATTATAACCTCAAGCTTATAATTTTTATATATATATAAAAATTATTATCTTTTGAATTTGCAGGTATACACACCTTTGGAAGGAGGACGCTCGAACTTGGTCCAAACTTCGTTTGCATTGATGGCTTTGATCCATGGTGGACAGGTAACCAATTCAATATCTTTCTAATTAATTTTCGAGAGAAAACATATAATTAGATTGAGAAAATTACACAATATTCAAAATATATTCAACATACAAATTGTTTTCTTGATTTTTTATGGATTATCATAAGGAGGGTTCAATAGTAAGTCTTTTTTACACTGAATATATTTATAACACGATTAATAGGTTGAGAGAGACCCCACTCCCATCCATCGTGCTGCAAAATTGTTGATCAATTCTCAATTAGAAGATGGAGATTTTCCTCAGCAGGTATTATTATAATCTCTTCCGGTGTAAAAACCTCGGGTTCCTCTTTTACCGATTCCGTGAAAAAAATAATATAAAACGATAATTATCGATTCCGGTTTACCTTTTTTATTAAAATTAATTTGGACGATAAAGATCTCAACCCAGCGGTCCAGATTACTATATTAGTTGTGACGACGTAAGTGACGTATTGGCACTGAAATTGCAGGAGCAGTGTGGCGTTTCCATGAGGAACCTAATTCTACATTACTCGTCATATAAGAACGTTTTTCCCGTTTGGGCTCTCGCTCTATATCGGAATTTGGTTCTCGTTTCCGATACAAAGATCCAGTAATTATATTCTTGATTAATGTGTCTTACATATATATAGAGACCGACAGATATGATATATATATAATATATATATATAATTACTTCTTGATGCTATGAATCTTTTTGTTCGATAAATTATTTTGATACGACTGTTTTGGTATATAATCTCACATGTTCTGTAGACAATAAGTGAGAGATGCGTGACATCTTGTGCAATGTATCGTTTTCACTACCGTTTTCGCAATAGTATATGCTATATGTTATGGTTTTGTATTTTTAGTTCCGTCTCTGTCTCCGGCCTCCACTCCCTCTCTCTCTCGCTTTTTGACGTCGGCTCACACCAATGATATTATTTATAAAATCGCGAGTAATATATATATATATATTAATAAAAATTTTATGGTTATATCCATAGATTTTGCGGTATACCCAGAAAATCGAATAGGCACAATTGTAATTGATTTTTGAAAATTTACAAAACGTTGATTATTAGATTTGGGAGCGGTTAAGAGTCTCTAAAACATTGAATGGAAGTACTATAGTTTATTTCGATAATACGATCTTATCTCTAAATTCAGATGAGAAAATTTAAGTTCTTTTTGAAATTTTTAATTTCAACTATAATTATACAATTATTAATGAATATGACTTTTAATTATAAGTTTCAATCGGGTTTAGTACGGTATATATTAAGCAACTAAATTCATTAGCATATCTTAACATTCCTTTACACAGCGAGTACATCTAATCGGTTCATAGTCAACTTTGACCGTAAAAAAAATAGAATTTATATATACATATATAGAACTTTGACCGAAATATATACATATCGATATATAGAACTTTGACCGTAAGAAAAATAGAATTTATATCATCACAAATTGCTCGCACTCATGACAATATAGAACTTGTTAGACTTCAAAAGAACAGTGCTAACTATTTCTAATATATATGAGAAAAAGTAGAAGTTGAATAAATATGTTCAATATATTCGAAAAAGAAAAATATATACACTTGAGGGAATATGAATGTACGTAGTCGTAGAAGAAGAGAAAAGATTCAAAGATTGTGATCTAACAGAGCCTAACCTAAATCTTCAAAATCAGTTTCGAACCAGTCACCGATATCGGGCACGTTCATGGAGAAATTCCGGCAAAAAATAGCCGGATCCGTCATCAGCGCGGCCAGATCCGGAATCGGACCTGGAATGACCCACTGGCACGCCAGTAACTCTGAATCGCGCGAGCAATACGAACCCGAGCACGTACTCGGAGTTGACTCGGCCGCGCTCGTGAGCGAGCTCAAGTCTGATTGAGAGTCTAAATCCTTTACCGGCTTAAAATTCGGACTCCCGGGCGACGGATCGAAATTCCCCAATGACGGAAAGCCTGATTTCTCCCACGGCGTTACTAAACCATAATTCTCCGACGACTGAAACCCCGATATATCCGGCAGTGGTCGTAAACCGAAATTCTTGAACTGCTCCGGCATCACGAAACCATGATTCTCCGACGACTGAAAACCCGACTTCTCCGGCGGTCGTAAACCGGGATTCTTGAACAGCTCCAACGGTGCGAAACCATAATTCTCCAACGACCAAAAACCCGATTCACCCGGCAGTCGTAAGCGGGAATTCCCCAACGACAGATGCTCCGGAAACAGCGGCCGGAAAGAACTCCAGTCCGTTCTCCGGCGACGGGGCGTCCGTTGGCGGCGCTTCCCGCCCCAGACGAGCCATGAGAGCAAAATCAAAGGCTTGAGGTCAGGGAGTGGGTACTTTCTGGGCCTGCCTCGTCCTCGCTTGACAATGGGAGCTCCGTCGAGTGGGACACCGCCATTGATCAAGGGTTTCAACTTTCTTGGACGACCGACTTTGTTCTTGCTCTTCATGGCAAGAAAGGAACCAACCTAGGGTTTCGATTCTTTTGTTAGGGTTTATTGTTATCTAATATCTAGGGTTTCCCAATTGAGTTTGTTAGCTTTATAAATTAACGAGGCATATCTTTTATTTTTTAAATTCCCAAAATATAGATTATCTATCGTTAATACTTAATAGTTAATATAACATATTCTTTTACGAGATAATCCCTTTTTTTTTTCTTTTAAAAATAATAAGCCCACGTGTAAAAAATAAATAAATACTACACGTGCCACTTTTATATCAATTTATTTAATGAACAATTACTTACATAAAAGATCAATATTTAATCCACTAAGCTTATATAATTGTGAAATTGAAACCAGAGCTTTCGGGCCTCTCGAAAATTATTTTGGTCCCATTTTCAGATTTTATTTTTTTCAAAATTGAAACATGGGCAGGGATTAAAAGAAATTCTTCCCCTAAACTGGTTAGAAGTGAAACCGAGACTGGAAACTGGACCTTAGCACTTTTTGACCCGACCGAAACCTTTTTCTGACCCCGATTATTTTTATTCAAGAACCGGGTCAAGACCTAAATAGATTCTTGTAGTTAAATCAATGTAACTTTTTTATTAATGAAATGGTACAAAGAATTGATCAATATTTTATCTTTTGTATACCTTTGTTCAAAGATTTTGGCACGTGGTATTTCCAAGATTTGGACCACGTGATTTTAATAAAAAATATATTTCTTTGGCGTTTTTCACGTGCGTTTTGACAAACATTGAGCATTTAACCCGAATTCCTTGATCGTAGTGACATTCTGCCTCCATGGATCGTTGTGTAACTTGTAGTGCAATACCTAGCAAAGAAAGTAGTGTTTGTATGAATTAGAAATATACTAACTTGAAGTGCAAGCAACGGACGATATCCTTCATTATACCGACTCCCGGTCTTGTTTACACACGGGACTTTTGCTACGCAAAAATCGGGGATTGGGAAACCAGGATAAAATCCGGACCAGTTTTGCCCCCATAAGACTGATCAAGGTCCGGATTTATATATATTTTGTTTAAAGGGTTCAGGGTTTTTTGGCTTATCATTGAGCGTTATAGTTTTCTTGTATTTTTTTTTAACCGGTACAAAACCTTTTTTTTACCGGTCCTGATTATCTCATAGAAGAGAAGAAAAAAAAAATCCCGGTCCTGGTTTCGGTACCTGAAAATACTGTTTTTTTTTATTATTATTATTATTAAAAGAGGACCGAGATAGGTTGATGAAATCCTGAAGAAGAAAAAAAAAAGTTGCCGGCAAAAGGTAAGCCCAAAATGCCGGTTTCAGATCATGGTTTCACTGGGGAGTCCTGTCGGCATATATAAAGATCGATGATCTGAACTAGAAAGATCCGATGATACCTGTACAAATGTTGAAAAGACGTCATCTTCGACATATTTCGAGAACTCGACAGCCCAGTCGTCCTTTCGGCCAAAAGCCGTCATCTGCCTTTCAGCTTCGAGCATAATCGAGTCGCGATGGAGAAACCTCTGCCAGATTTTCTGGACGTTTCCTTGCTTGAATTCTACTTCGGTTCTATTAAAGGCCTGCACAATTGGAAACGGCATTAACTCGGTTCCTTGACAATAAAGACTTGAGTAAATAGAGTACGTTGAGGGTAATGAAGCATACCCGGAGAATATTTATCAAATTTGGAATTTCATCTTCGCTTATACGAACGGCAAAGCTGTCGTAGTTTAGCACATTCTCGTAGGGTAGATAAATCCCGTCCTAAACAGATGAAATGTGAAGTAAGAACTTTAAGTTATAGCAAGTTAGCAACAATACCCCTTGTTCATCAAACAGTCACAGTTAAAAAACGAACAAAAATAATAATAACTTGTGCCGAGATTACTTTCTTCAATTTTTTTCTCCAATCTCGTAGGATTTTTTATTTTAACAATTGTTCCATAATGAACTCCGTCAGTGCGTTCACCATAGTCCAATAAGTACATTGCTTTGTTCAGTAATAAATTGACATACCCTCGAGCAAGTCACCCGTTGGGCACAGGTTAAAGTTTTCAGTGTTTTTTGCGTCTGGGGCTACGGGTATTTCTGCCACAAACTAAACTTCGAGGGGAGTATTACTATCAATTACACAGTCCTAATTGAAAAAGCAATTTTACCTGAATGACTACGGGGATACACCCTTGTAAGATACTATCTTCCATACGACCGCTCCAACCGTCTCCCGGAAATACCCCGCAGAAAGTTGAGTTGGCTAAAGAAACGTGATAATCGCCGGAACGCAGAGGAGTAACAACAACGTCGTTTGCGTGTTGTTGTCCGAGCTGACCTTTCTTGTTGGGGCTTGACCCGAACTCCTCAGCTAGCTTCTGTCTGATTCCCATGCTGTATCTGCACAAGAAAACCGCTTCTTTAATTGGAGGACTAAAACAGAAAAATGATCGGATTGAGATCAGACTCGTTGACACAGTCTAGTTCGGAGATAGTTTTAAACAATATATTGCGACCAACCCATAATTCAAAAGAAAACCAGAAACTGGTCCGGAAACTATGACTTACGATGCTTCAGGTCTTCCACCTTCGTAAGCTGGGCCCAGATTCCCGTTGAAGTAGAATAGCGTCTTCCGCATCTCAAGTGGTCTGAAATATACAAAATTATATAAAAAAAAAGGCTTGTACTCAAACAAGTACACTTGAAGAAATATTATATATATCGATTCAGAATAATATATATAACCTATTTTCTCTCTCCCGATCCCATTGACACATACTGATAGGACCCGGGATAAACAAGATTCAATAATTAGACCGAAAAACTCATCTAATGATGTTCAATAGAAAATTTTCCACTAATATCCCTAAAAAATAAAATAGATAATTAAAACTCTTTCCTATTACGAAGTCAATACATACCTCGACCAGAGTTTCAATCTCAAGGAATCAACATCGGGTCTCTTCCAAGCGGGAAGAACGAGATCTTTACGAGGATCAAAGCACGAATGGTTTCCTCTTCTGTCAGAGGAAATGGTATCCCATTGGTCGCCCCAATACGCCGTGGTCGAGTGATTATGCTTCGAGTTTGTGTTACCCCAGTGAACCAACATCATGCTGTTCCATATCTCTTTGGGAGCGTAGCAAGCTCCTTCATCCCACGAGAAAAACTGCCTTCGTTTACATAGGTCTCATCGTTAGCACACTTTGTAAGGATCAGAATAAGCTGATATTTATATGCCTAGGGGTGAAACCGAACCTGATAATCAGTTATTTGGGTATTTGTTTAAGGGAATACGGTGGCTTAAGTAACCATAAAGTCGTGTAGGGCGGGCATAATAATGTGGTTTGTTTATCCAGGGTTAATTAACACACTTAACCTTTGATAAACAAACAACGGGATTATGCTGCCCCAAAACACTACTTTACGTGTACTTATGCCGCATATATCCCTTTTTCACTACTGGTTATAGTTATTCAGTTTTCATAAATAGAACCCCAGCACCCATGTTTTTCTTCTTGAACATCGATTAATTTTTTTTAGTAATCAGTTATCGAATTTCTCAGTCAAAACCGGTTTTTAAGAAATAAAAAAAAAATCTCAAAGTCCGAATAAATAGTTATAATATTTCAAATCAAAAGAACATGCTAGCATAGCATAGGTCAAATCAAGAAAGTAGCTTAATCCAAATCATAACATATATAAGGTACCGTATCATATGATTAAAAAAAAAATTAAGTTACCGGTTTTCACGAGTTAAAAACTGGTTCAGTTTTCTTCTATTTCTTTTTAATATAAAATCATTTGTAACGTACCCAAATATGGTCTCTTCCGGCCGAGCGGTTCCAAAAAGGATATTTTTCGACAATGTGATCGTGGGCCTTCTTGTAGAATTCTAGAGTAAGAGAGCTCCTCAAACCCCGGTGATCCTGAAAATAAGTAACGATGGCCCAATTACCGATACAAGCTATTTTTCTAATATTGAATAAGAAACAAGGTAGAGAAATAGACGCGCTAAAAACCAAAATAAACAGCATATACAATTTGTTATACTAAATCTACCTCCATGCTCAAATGTGGAGCATCATCAGCGCGAGTTATGATGCACGAATCAAGAACCGGTACGAAGAAAAAATCCGCCTCGTCACCATTTAAAGTGCGATGAGAACTAGCTAAGACGCTCTCGTAAAACGACATCTGACAAACAAAAATAAATAAACTATGGGTAAAGATTGCAAAATTTATATCATTTGTGGGTGCCGCTAACATGATCCCCCCATCATTTTACCTGGGAGCCATATAAGTGGTCCGTCCACAAGGTGGCATTTCGGTCATCGTAGAGTCTGTTTACACACTCTAACTTAAAATGGCGTCCCTGCAAGAGAATAAAGAAAAGGCTTGCTTGTTACTAGTCCTGTTGAAGTAGGAGTCTAGAATACCCATATTCATTCCGGAAAAATTAGCCTCAGATATAATCTGAGCAGTTGGGTCTTCGGAAAATAGAGTTAAGTATTATATTTTATAAGAAAAATAAGAATTTATTCAGTTCCGGGTAAATCCGGAATCAGTTATCCGGTTGTGGATTTTTTCCTGAACCACAAATTCTAGTTCTGGTTTTTTCCCGGAAATTTTGAAAATCCGGAACCAGAATCTTGGTTCCGCCCACATCTACCGGGTATTCGCGAGTGGTGAAAAGGGAAGCACGGCGCAGCTCATTCCTACCTCGAGAAGTAAGCTATTGAAATCCGGGGGCAAATCGTAGATATAAATAAGGGGTCTTTTCTTTTGGACATTAGCATTTAGACTGAGAACGCTCTTGGAGGTATTTAAATTGCTTGTAACATCAAGACGAGCAGGAAGAAGCCATCTAGGCCACTCTCCAACGGAAGAAGCAATAGACGGAACACTGCAATCTACCCCGTACCAACCATTGTTGCACTGCAATTGAACGCAAACAAATGTAGTTACATTACATAACTCTATCTAATTTCTGAGTTCAGAGTAGGCGAATTTTTATACCGAAAACCATTTATCGGAATTCTGAAATTATAAAAAATTATATTTATTTTCATCCTCAAAAACCAGTAGAACCTCGATAGATTAATATTGTTGGGACCATAGAAATTATTATATTATCGAGATTATTAATTTTGTCGAGTATTAAAGTTAATAATGTTAGTTTGAGTCAGGGACTCGAAAAAGTATTATTTATTCAAGATTATTGATTTATCGAGGTTCTACTGTATTTGAATTGTAATAGCTTAGGTTCGGTTTTATCATAGCCTAGTACGACACTGAAATATGTATAAAGTGTCGAAAAAAGAACAGTAATTACCTGACAGAAACCGCCGCGACAATGTCCATGACCGGAGCATTGGTTAATACAAATGCTTAGAACAGGAATTTCACAAAACCGGCCCCAGAGACCGTCGTACTTACAGTCACACTCTTCTTTGAGTGTTGCCTTCTTAAGGTATCCTTCAACCGGGTCTATATTGCACCATCCTGCTTCGCTTCTATTTGTTGTAAAGACATCCATGTCCGGTTTACTCCAATCGACCAGTTTCGGATCACCTGGTTTAGAAGGTGGGCTGCCGAAAATCATTAGTTACTCCTAATATGTTCATTATGCACACTAACAATTAACGTAAATATACATATATATGTACAAATTTAGATATAGAAATAAATATAGATATAGATATCTGTATTACTTACTCGATCGTAAAGCCACATGTCTCTGCCAAAGGACGATTGGGATATTTCGTGCCTTCCCCACAAAAACACATAGCTCTTGTCATGTCGCAATGAGCCGAGCAAATTGAGACGACCCATCTCCCGTATGGATAATCCGGTGTTGACGGATAGTTGCATTTCATCTCGAGTCGCTCAGAGCATCCTTCGCCTGCAACATTCCCATTTACGTCTTTTCATTTGATCACGGTATTTGAATTATTCAACTATGTTTAGGGTTTGATTTATGAGAAATAAATCCCATGAAGCATTTGATAAATTATTCGTTAATAAATTGTGTACTAAATTAAAATTTTAGTAACTAAACACAAGTTTTAGCGTATTTTATGAGGTAGAAAACTAAAAATTTAAAACGTTGTTAAAAATTTGACGGACATTTTCGCTCAAGAGAGGCGAAAAGCTCGCGGCGGGCTCCCGGATTCAATCCACAGTCAGGGTTTTGCAACGAACATATATCAAAATGTACTAACCGCCATATCCATGAAAGCACCGGCACCGTCCCAATTCGCGGTTGCACACGCCTTGACCGGAGCAATCCTTTTCGCAGCCATTCCCGCCGATAACCTGCAAACAAACCCTAAAATCAGCTTCAAGAAATCCAAATTAAGCAACCAAAAACTAAAAATTAAATAAATAAAAAATCACCTCAACAATGCTGACTTCTCCGACGTTCGAATCGCAACCGGAGAGCCACCGGCCAATCTCGGCCTTCCAAGCCGCGCCTCGATAGATGACCGCGCCGTGCGAATCCGCCGGAAACCGAGCATCAAAACGCAGAGGGGGTTGACTTCGAGTTCCGGACTCCGCTCTGGCGGACGCGTTGACCGGAACGCACGAGGCCGGTCCTGGTCGGAAGTACTCGAGCGGAGGCACCAGAGGGAAGAGGAAGAGATGAACGACGAGAACAAACGCCAGAATCGAAGCGACTACGGAAACCAGAGACCACGAGAGCCGCCATTTTTGGAGAGAAATCATTCTCTTCCAAAACCTAACCCTAGATTAAGCTCAACAATCTCGAATCTTCATCTCCGAGACTGATTTAAAACCTAGAAAAAAAAAAATCGAACATCGAATCCATCAACCTCATAAATCATGATCCAAAATTTCAATAAAAAAAATAAAAACGAAGTACGATATTTCACCTTGATAATTTCCAAATTGAAGAACAATAATTTCTTCAAATTGGCTCCGATGATCTTCGAAAATAGCTCCACTGAAGAGAGGAAAAAAAAAAAGAGCGAATGTGATGCCTCGATTAAGATTTCGATGCAGAAAAACTCGTTGAAGAGCCACAAACAGAGATGAATTCTCAGTCCACAGATGATTTTTTCTGGTCCACCATGGAAATACAGAGAGAGAGACAGAGAGAGAGAGAGGTCAACGCTTTGTGAGAGGAAGACGAAGCTACGTATACATAGATATATAGTATACTATTATATACAAATAGAGCAGAGGAGAGGAGCATCGAATGACTGTTATACCCTCTTTGACTATATTTCTGTAATTCTGTTTGCGTATGAAACGCTGAGTCACGAGAGCAACTAGTAGGGCAGTTTCGTAAATTAGATTTAATAAAACGTTGATATTAAATAAAATTATTAATATATTTTGTTAACTGATTCGTTTGATTTTATACATTACGTAAGCACTTCGATGTCTATTACTCTATTTAATAGATACCATTTTAAATCAATTAAAAAAAAATTCATTTTAAAGCCCGCAAAAGTAAGGTTTTAAATACCGCTTGCCGATATCGTTTTGTATTTTTTATTTTACGGATATATCGCTTGTCGATAGGTATCTCGATAGGTATGTCAATGAGTATGCCGATGGATATATCGTTTTGTATATCCTCGAAAAAAAAATTCGATAAACATGCCGATAGATATTCGAAAAATTTAATACCTTACGGAAAAGTACCTATATTTTTTAGTGGGAAAATATTAATTGTATTTGAAATACTTGATAAATATTCCTCTCAAACATCACTAATAGATATTTATTTTATTAAACACCAAAATTTTAAAATTATTCTACAAAATTTGTTTTGACAATTTTACCCCTTTTAGAAAATGTATATTGGTCTTAAATTGTGTTCAATCAAATGTATAATGTTTAAAAGAACTTTAAAGAATAATTTTATAATTTAGTGTTAGGTAAAATAAAAAGTCGATTAATAATGTTTTGAAAGATATTATTCAAATTTCTCAAGTCCATCGACGTGATAAGATGTTGTGTAAACATCATGTAATATAATATTTTATTTTTTATTCATTTTTTTTTTATCAAATAATCTAATTTGTGGGGTCTCCCTCTTTTCGAAAGCCAAAAATACATAATATATAAATCAAACTTACAATGACGGAAAACCTTGAAAGATGACTTCGTAAATGGGCAAAATTGACCAAACTGTCATAGGAAAATCGTCCAGAATTAGAGCTCAATTATCTATATGAAGTAAGGGTGACAATTTTGTGGAGGAACACAAAATATAAAACGGTTACAACACGATTATAACGGGTTTGAGTCTGCAATAAAAATGCAATAAATCATTAACCACAATAATTTCGCTACCAGTTTTAAACATGAGTAATATTAATGTGTAAAAAGTAAAAACTGGATAATTAAAAGAAATTACCACCAGTATCTCCTATGATTCATGAATTGGACATTTTATGCTGAATAAACATAGATATATGGTCAAGTTGACAACATAAATGTTTTGTAACAAAAATTTGTTCTAGAAATTACAAGAGAGGTGTATTAATCATGTCATTTACTTTTTTAAAGTGAAAATACATGGTCAAGCCTACATTTCAAAGTTGACTGACACTATTTTTTTGTTTTAAAGTTTAATTAGTGCCAATTTTGTTAATGTTTTATTCTTGTTGACCCAATAGGAGACTACCATGTTTGATTATGACTAAAAAGTTGCTGTCGTATATGACATTGTCGTTGTCGTTTATGTCACGCTCCCACCACACGGCTGTTATTTGTCGCAATCGTTGGTCAGAGCTTCAACGAATAACTATATAATATATATATATATATATATATATCTTCGTTGGTTTTATACTTGTGTTGGCTGTTATTTGTCGCCATCGTTGGTTAGAGCGAATAACTATAAGATAATATACATATACACTATATATATGTGTTGGTTTTTTTTCTTTTCGGGTGGTTTAGTCTCCAAAATGTAAAATATTGGATTGGAACTTTTCACTGCGATTATATTCTAGTCACGACCATTCAAAAACTCCGATCTACCCACGGTATATTACAATCGGTACTGGTTTTGAAAATTGTACAAAAACGTCATATGATATTGCCCGTACCGTATTCGGTATGCTCGTAAATTAAACTAACGAGTTATTTACGGTTTGTGGGCTCTTAGAAGTAATCTTGGAAGGATGTCTGCACTCAAAAGGTTGCGCAAAGATTTTCATTGAATTTTACTTTTGTTACCGTCTCTCTCTCGCGATGGATTATACCCAAAATCTCTAATACCATTGATGGATTAGAGTTTATATGAATACCTAAAAAAATGATTATATAGTACAAGATGGCGCGCCTGCCCCGCACGAGCTTGGTAAATATGAAGACCAATAGATACATGGTCGGAGATACGAAGCTCGGAGATTGGTTGAGTCATAACTTTATTTGCAACATAGTGCATGTACATCCCTCGAATTGTATTATGTGTGTATGTGATGCAACAAAATTAGTAAAAAAACTCGAATTAAGATATATAATTCAACTCGAAGATACCCGATAGAAGAACCTTCTTTCGCTTATTGATTTACTTGAAAATACTAAACTCAATGAATCTAAGAATTTTTTATTCACTCGAGAATGCCAAGTTCATGCATCAAGCTCGAGTCCCCTCAAGAACACTTGATTTCAAAGGAAAGAAGAAAAAAAAACCTTATATTTTCCTTTCATCTAGCCATTATAATATTTATTGAGAATACAAGACCCATTTTTTTAATTTTTTTTTTAAGAGGAACAGACTTCATTAATCAGTTGCAAGGCTTAAACCCTTTTGTACAAAGATAACAAGCCAGTGAGAGCAGACATCCGACCACAAATCCGGGGATAAATCGAAAAGACGAGTTCTAGCAAAACATACAAGACCCAAATTGATGCTTATATAATGCATCAAAAAATCCTTAAGCAAAACAATACATATAGTTTGAGTCTAAAGCAAAAATGACCTAAAGAAATAAACAAGGCGACAACGAATATTAAAATGATATAAAAAATGAAAGCGACAAAACGTGTATTAAGAAGAAGAAGAAAAATAAAAGTCAGTATTCTCAAACCCGAAATACAATTTCGGGCATAACTTGTCTATTCCTACGCAACAATATTCCCGAGCTTCGATTAGATAATGTGTTAATTGAGTGCTCGATTTAAAAGATATGACCCTTCAAAGTTAGGGCTTTTAAGAGCGCTTGCAGGAGCGTTTCTCAAAACGTGAAAGTGGGGCTTGCATTATATAATGAGAGTGGGCCCTTTTCCGTACATATTGGGCTTGCATTATGAGAGTGGGGCTTGAGTTTCACGAAACACGTTCTTCAATGGTTCACAAAAGGTCAAAGCTATTTGCATCACTCAAAGAATTAAGGTTCTACCATATGCTTTATCGGAAGGAATGGTCGATACCAAAACGGGACGGTGTAGCTTTCTTGAGACCGATGAAACTCACTTTTTAAGTTAAGGGGAATTGGATGGAAAAATTAAGTTTTTTGCGAACCCATCCGCTCTTAGAAAACCACACCATCTGACAATATATGCGGACCGCCGTCGTCGGAGTTCCGACAATTGTTTAGGCATACTATATAATTTTTTAACTTCAAAATTTTGTATGTATTTCACTCAGCGTCGTATCATTAACCATAAAACGACTTGATCTACGTTGTAATTCTCAATCGAATACTGTACTTTTAAACTAAAAATAATATAAAATGCTTGCGGTTAATTTTCACGACTACAAAATCAATCGCAAAGATAGAAAAGTTTACGACTAAATAATAAGTCACATAGAACTTCACGAACACTTATGAAAGTCGAAAATATTTTTAGTTGCAAATAATGTCTTTGGTATAAAACTGAACGACTAATAAAACCGTCACTAAAGTATTTTAGCGACAATGAAAGGCATTGCGACAGAATTTTTTGTTGCTAAAAGTTGCCAATAGGAGATTAGTTTATCCGATTCTTTCAATGTTTAGAGTTGTTAAGGTAAGTTTTCAATTAATGAGGTTTTGATTAATGGGTCAAGTTATGTAAAATTTCGACGCATTTGATGAACATAAACACAACGTCGTTTTGCCATACTGATAATAAACTCACTGTCGTTTTGAAGGACATGTCATTCGATGATTATGCATTGATTGCAAAAAAATGGAAGTTTAAAATGTAAAATAGTACTCAAAATATTTTGTTGAAGCTACAGAAGCCCAACCACAAGCTCCGCCGAAAGACAAACCGATGATGTCCGTCAAATGTGCATTTTTTATTCAACGGTGAACATTGAAATTCGGATATTTTACGTCTAATCGGGAAGCCTTTATTAATTTTGGAAGAAGAAGCAATATATTATGGTTTTCTCTTAACTAAGAAGCTCTTTCATATAATTAAGTGATTTAGATATTATCTTCTCTTTGCTACGATAATCGATCGTGTGCACGAGGGTGAGTGTGTAAGATTCGACGATATTCTTCCGGGATTTCACCAAACCAATACTGACCTATATCTCAATTTTTGAGCTCTTGCCGAATTACTCTAAAATAGTTGTGTTCGTGCTTTCGTATTTGATTTTCCGATGGGTTCTTGCTCTTATTTAGTTGCAAGAATCAGTGGTTATTTACAATTACAACACATATATTACAAAATAATTTGTTATATGTACATGATACATATGATCTTAAACTAAATAGTAAGCAAAAGCGAACACACAAAGGTCCCAAAAGAGTGAATATGTGCAAATTATACATAAATTTTATCCATTTTTTCATTTAAATTAAATCAAATGCGTTTGAATTGATATTGATGGGGTCTATTTAATTTATATTTATTGGGTGACATATTTATTTAATTTTTTTTGGGACAAGTGTAAATTTATATGGTCAATCTCTATCATTTCTCAATAAGGATAATGCTACACGTACTCCAATTAAATTTCTTATCTTATGACAATAACACATATTCCAACATTCTTATAATCCACAACCCCATATCAAATCCTAACACATCATTCCAATCTGTGATTTTGCACCATCATCCATGTTATGACATATTTATTTAATTTATTTTTCAAATGACACTCTTTACTTTTTAATTTCTCAATAAGTAAGAACAAATATAAAAATATCGGTGATGGGCTCGACGCTCGAAACAACTATTAAGGTTATAAATCAGTTACATTACATATATATATATATATAATCATTAACTATAATTACAGGATAAAACATATAGCTAACATGTGATTCTCAATTTTTATATTTTTTTTTGTCTATTTTTCAATATAAATTACGTGATAATAAAATAAATTTAATACCCTTAAACCCTAAATCTTAAGGGAAAATATATCGTTAATAAAAGCCGGTTCGGAATCTTGATTCTGGATTAAAAGAACATCAATGTCATGTATCTGCTAACAAATCCATTAATTTCTTCTATTCTAGTGCAACACGCTAAAAGAGTAAATTATTAATTTAGGCCACCGCATTAACTACTATCGTCTATCAAGCAAATTAATTTAAAATATAGTTGGTTGTTACTTACATTACATTCATGGTGAATTAGCTCAACAATATCTATATTGTATTTACTTAATACTATATATAGTCCACAAATTCATTTCTACAATATATTCATAGAAATAAGAATTACTTAATTTCTATGGCATTTTTTCTCCTTCAATTTTCTTCACTTAAGAGAGCGAGTACAACAAATGGAAATATACTCCTAATTCTCTAAAATAATAATTTCTTGTCATTGTTTATGAATCTGTAGAGAAGAATTACGAATGTTATTTGAACTCTTAAACAAAATGCACTCGGGTTGGAGATGTGTATCACTTCCTATACCGATCGAATAGCTATTCGGATTGGGTACGTGGTTTCTACTTTAATACGAGAAGCTGTAACGAAATCGTGCACGGTCTTGCTAAACTCGCAAGTAAGTCTAAAAGAAATATTATTCGGTTTAAGTCTCTTCCGTTAAGTGTTGAACCTTTGCTTTCGAATGATTTTGGTTGCAATAAGTGAGTCTCGACTTTACTTCGGAATGCTCGTCTAGCTGATGCCAATAGTAACTTCTAATTAGGTGCGGAATACTCGTCCCTCTCGAGTCGCATCCGTTTTAAGTAGACCCTAATAATTTAACAAAGACTCGTCTTTAAAAAAAAATTAAATACAATTCAAGGGAGATAAATGTCACTCACTCATTAAAAAGACCCGACCCGTATTTACGACGCCTATTTATGAGTCCATTTTCGTAGGTAGAAAACAGCGTGAAAGCTTATGATCGACAAAACGACAAATAAAAACGCCAAAACGACACAACCCCCCTCTCTCTCTCTCTCTCCTTTATCAGAGAGAGAGAGAGCGAAGAGTTTCTCTCTCCTCTGTGGACTACCATGCTCTCCTCTCTCTCTCTCTCATCACTGTCGCACGGAAATCAACCCGCAAATCCTCCGTTTCTCACTCTGAATTCGGATTAGCTTCTCTCTCTCTCTGTAAATCGGTGGTTTCGGTGATTGATTCCTGCGTGCCCGTAGCTTCGAGGTCTGTACGGCCATGTCGATTGCTGCAGCGGCCATCATCGTCCCATTGGGCCTGCTCTTCTTCATCTCCGGCCTCATCGTCAATGTCGTCCAGGTATTCGCGAAATGATTCGATTCGTTTGCTTGTTTTGGTGTGGATTCTAGGTTTTTGCCTAGGTCTCTGATCGTCTTCGTGTTCAATGTGGGAAGTGAACTGCAATGGTTGATTGTTGTTCGGTTTCTGCTAGTTTCTGCGATTTTTCTGATTGGACTCTGTGCTTGAGTGTGCATGTGAATCTCTGTTTGCGTTTGCTATTTGGTTACTAAAGTTCTGTTCTAGGGTTAGAGAGTTTGCCATTATTAGTATCATGTAGACAAATACTTTAAATTCGGTTTAGTAAGAATTTCAGGAAACAAGCAGTGTATTTAGTGACGTTTAGAGGTGTTTTTCTACGAATCGAGGACTTAGTTTGTGGACTTCTGATCTTGGTGATGGGATTTTGAGGTAATTATTACAGATTTAGTCGATCTAATCCGATATTTGAATGACGCTCTATTTCAGGCGATCTGCTTCATTCTGATCAGGCCTGTGTCGAAGAGCGTGTATAGGCGGATCAACAGAGTGGTGGCGGAGTTGTTGTGGCTGGAGCTCGTATGGATCGTCGATTGGTGGGCGGGTGTTAAGGTGTTTAATCTGATCTTATCTTCGTCATTTTATGGTGATTGTGTACATCCAGATAGTTTTGCAATGCGAATCTTATGGCATGTTCTCGTTTTCATGCCTTTTTTAGCTGTTGCTTATAATTCTTTGTTGCACGTTTCAATATGAATTTACTGTTTAGTTTCTTATTACTTCAGGTCCACGTATACGCAGATCCTGAAACTTTTGATTTAATGGGTAAGGGGCATTCTTAAATTCGGCAGATGTAGATATGATGGTCTCTCTTTCTGTGCTTAGTGTTTATCTTCTCACTTTAATATATATATATATATACATATATTATATATATATGCAGGTAAAGAGCACGCTCTTCTCATATGCAATCATAAAAGTGACATTGACTGGCTAATTGGGTGGATTCTGGCCCAGGTATGATCTCTTAATGGGCAAGCGATACTTTATTTGCACATAACAAAATATACTTAGCTTTTGTTAAGGATTGGCATTTTTGTCTCAATCTCGGCTCCAAATTATTTATAATTTCATTAATTTGTTTATTTTTCTTCAGCGATCCGGTTGCCTTGGCAGCGCAATAGCGGTGATGAAGAAATCGTCAAAGCTCCTTCCAGTAAGTATCGTAGTATCGATGATCAAGTTTATAAATTCTAGGTTTTGTTCACCAGAATGGACAATTGGTACGGTATTGTGAATATAATATAATATTAAATTAATGTTAAGGCTTCAGGACACACACTAGCTATATATTTTTTGCTTTTGTAGAATCAGGAGCCTAATAGAGTTATGGTCTACGTAGTCAACCGATTGTTGGAATGGCTGATCGTTAATCATTCTCTAGCCTCGCATTGTAATTTATTTCTTTTAATACAATCGTTGTTTAAAAAAAAAAGAATCAGGAGCCTAATGAGGCATGTTAAAGGCTTTGGGGCACATATTACATTAAGTACTTGATTCTTCGGAATGATACTTGTATTCGGTGTTTTGTTAGACTTCTGTTAATCTTTTATGCTGGCCTGTTCTCAATTTTTTTTCTTCTATCTCCCATCTGCAGGTAATTGGTTGGTCCATGTGGTTCTCCGAATACCTTTTCTTGGAAAGAAACTGGGCAAAGGATGAAAGTACAATAAAAGTAGGGATTCTGTTATTCACTTGCTTGTAATTAGCGGTGAAATTCCGAATCTGCTGGCTTCTGTCTGTTGGTTTTCTTTATCCTTATTGGTTGGTTTTATTTTGTGTATCTCTGCAGAACGGCATTCTACGGTTAAAGGACTACCCTAAGCCTTTCTGGTTGGCTCTTTTTGTTGAAGGAACTCGCTTCACAAAGGCAAAGCTTTTGGCAGCGCAGGAATATGCAACCTCCCAAGGATTGCCCGTTCCTCGAAATGTATTGATACCCCGTACCAAGGTCAGATTCTTTTCAATTCTCCCTTAATCGTACACATCACAACATTTAGTTATTATATGATTCATATTTACAATATATAATGAAATAAATGGAAGGAGAAAGTTACTTTTATCTCGGGGTTTGTTGTAGATGTGCGGTTCTTGGTCTGAAAGCACCAAGCTAGCTAAGGGAAACATAGTAATATAGGATTAACACGTGTATAAACAACAACTTAGTATATTCTTTATTGGTTTTTTTTTTTTAAGCGTAATTCTGCGTGAGCCGTTCTAAATCCTAGCGTGCTGTCTCTTTTAGGGCTTCGTATCAGTAGTAAGTCACATGCGCTCGTTCGTTCCAGCGGTTTATGATGCAACTGTTGCAATTCCCAAAGTATCTGCTCCACCAACAATGCTAAGACTCTTCAAAGGACAATCTTCAGTGGTAAGCTACCTCGAGTAACTAATCGAGTAATCAGTAGTAATGACCCCATGTTCGTACAATTTGCCCCTGCTCGTTAACATTTGCGGTCCACAATTCATGACATATTCGAAGGTCTTTGTGTTAACTAATTACTGAACGAGATCAAATATACTAGATTATGAATCTTTTGAGAAACGGTTACTTAGTCTAGTTTTTCAAGTATCATTAAGATAAAGAGCCCCAGGATTGGTAAAAATAATGAAATTGACGAAAATACTCGCAAAAAAGTCACGTGCAGTGCAAAAGCTAAGATTTTCTGTCATTTTTAATGTATAGGGGGCGATGTACTACTTTTTGTAAGTATAGCGGCATTGCAATCTAAAACTAAAGTTAAGGGGAGGGAAAGACACCAATATGCATAGTTAGGGGGCATTACTGATTACTATAATAATATAATAAAAGTTGCCATAAAGAATAAATCAACATGTGCAGTTGGAAACTTGACGCTAAAAAATCTGCAGGTTCATGTGCACATCAAACGACACTTGATGAAGGATCTCCCTGAAAGCGATGACGCCGTTGCACAATGGTGCAAAGACAAATTTGTCGCCAAGGTGCTTTTTATAAAGTTTTTACATAAATAGCCCTTTAAACGCAAATTCAATTTGTCCAATCTACGTATTCAATACCTTTTGTTTCCTTAAACGGAAACCAGTTACTGAAAAATTGGTTTTTAACTTTTTATCTTTATTGATAACCGGTAAAAACCAGTACCGGTGTTCGGTCTGCCACTTGTAAAGGTTACTATTTTTTTGATATTCTACCTGTTATCGGTTTTAGATATATGTATATATTATTTACCTTATTATTTATTTGTTGATTTGGAGCTGGACTGCTATTTTGCTGATTTAAGTTATAATATTATGATTATGATTTTTTTTAGTCTTTTTTTTTCTTCTTCACAAAATCCAGTAACCTGAAAAACCATTTTGGTGAAGAAAAAAACTGCTTTTTATTTTAAAAAAATCCGTTTATGTGTTGTAAAATTGTCCTGTTCCTTTAGTCTCCATACATCTACTTACTGTTTGCTTATAAAATCAGGACGCTTTACTGGATAAACACGCAGCCGAAGACACGTTCAGCGACCAACCATTGCAAGACATCGGAAAGCCGAAAAAGTCCCTTGTGGTGCGATACCTCATCCCAATAATAGAACCTCACAAAATTTGACCTCTTGGTTTTTTCGGTCTTCTCCTAATTCCACATTTTATTTTGTTTTGCAGGTTGTTACGTCTTGGGCGTGTCTGCTCGTCTTCGGAACCCTGAAGTTTCTCCAGTGGTCGTCGCTCCTATCATCACGAAAGGGCCTCGCATTCTCGGCCATCGGTTTGGCGGTTGTGACCGCGCTCATGCAAGTCTTGATTCGCTTCTCTCAGTCGGAACGGTCAACCCCGGCCAAAGTCACCCCGTCGAACCCCAGAAACGGCACCGAGACTTCAAGCTAAGTCAGCGTGGTCTTTTTGCAACCGATCTGCATCATCTAAGGTCGTAGTAGTACATCAAACTTGTTTCCACATGCAGCTTTACGTTACCGGCGTGATCTCATTCTTGATCTCTTTTTCGGTTTATAATTATGGTTTTAATCTTTTCGGTTATGAGGGTTTTCATTTTGTAGATTTTGTTGACGGGGCTGTAGAAGTAACAAATCGGGGGGTTAGACTGTCACGGTGGTGTTTTTCCTTTATTACTTTTTTTAGTAAAGTGAACATTTTTACGTGGTAACTGAAACTTTTCTCTTGTTAATCCTTTAGTTAAAGTACATTAAGGCCAAGAATACTATATTGCACATGAATTTCTACCATGATTATGAAACAATTTCTACTCTTCAAGTCTTGAATACATATTTATATTTAGGGGCAAGTTCAGGAACTAGATTGGAAATTTTAAAATAAAATGTGATTAAATTATTTTCTTAATGATTGATTTTGATAAATAATAAACTATAAGGACCATATGAAGCAGACGATATAAAATATAATTACATATCATTTTATTTTAGCGTTGATTAAAATAAAAAATATATTAATTTAAGTGACATTGAATATTAAAAATAAAATTTAAATATTTTATTGTGGTAGAATTGTAAAAAGATGATAACTGAATAAATTAATATAACTATACAGTAAAACCTCTATAAATTAATACTCGATAAATTAATACCTCGGTTAATTAATAATTTTCTCCTGTCCCAACTATACTAACGTAGTTCAAATTTTAACTCGACAAATTAATAAACTCGATAATATAATAAATTTCTCTGGTCCCAACTTTATTAATTTATAGAGGTTCAACTGATGTTTGTACATAAAAATTACGGACTTGGATCAAGTCGAGCCGGCCGATCCAGCAAAAGCCGACGTGGCTTTGCACCTATATAAATATAGATATTTTTAGTCTATCTTCAACCCTGTAATTAGGGTTGTAAAACCGGGGATTCAGTGCGGTTTTCTCAAAATAATAGACCGAATATCGCATTTCGGTATTTTTATTACAAAACCGAATGCCCTATTTTAAAAGATAAATACTGCATCTATGGCATATTCGGGATTCGGTATCGGTTGTGGTAAAATCGGTATTTTAACAACATTTACCACTTCGAGGAGTATGAAAAAAATCAAATAAAAATATTAATGAATCTACATTAACTACTCTAATAACGTAGTCATTAAGTTAGAAAATGATATGAAATGTAGACGTGAAACTAATAAACTCGGCAAGTATTACATAAGTAGAGGTTAATATAGTTTGCAATATAAAATATAAAATTGTATACTAGGTTTTGTCATGTGCGGTAGATTCAGTTTTCGGTTCGGTTTATTTTATAATAACCGAATACCGCAACCGAATGGTATATAGGTTTTCGGTTTCTATTCGGTACATTGGGTTTTAACCTTTTAAAATTCGGTATTCGGTGTATACATTACCGGTATATCCGGTTTTCGGTTTAATATTCAGTTTACGGTTTATTTTGTTCACCCCTACATGTAATAATGAATTTCTCCATTATAACAGGTCTGGAGGTTAGGGCTCCAAACTTTCGATCATAAACATAGATGGTGAAGTCGGATTGCAGTACGGACTCAGTTTCCGTCTCGGTCTCGGAGAAAATTTTCAATATCCTGCCCAGCTATGTTATTCCATGATAGCTACGAAAAATATGCTCCCGACGGCATTGTTGAAAAAATCCAATTAATTATGCCTAGCTAAAAATGCATGATAGAATTTAACAACTTTATTACTGTTGAACGGGGAAAATCCAAACAAAATTTAATATTTTTTTGCCAGTGCTCTAAGAATTGAGGTTTACTGAGGGAATGCAGTGAAATATTTCGAGGACCTCAAATTATTTTTGTTTTCCAAATTATTTAATATTTTGTAACTTTCGAGCATCGTTCAATTTGCTTTGTTCATCTCGAACTTAAACTTTCTGACAATCGATTACGTAACTATTGAGCTAAACGGCTCTAAGAATCGCAAACTTTGAATAAAAATACTTGATTTATTGGTATAAAAACCGATTCATCGAAGCCAAACAAAATAATTCGGTTGGTTTCAAACTAGCCCGGTTGTCTTTTCGTCAATAGGATTGGGTCGGATTGAGACTCAATTTAATTAATTAAGTTGGGTTTGATTGATTTAATTTTTCACCTTGTACATGTGAGTTGTTTGTGATTTATTTCTTTAATGCTTATAGCTATAAAATATTGGTATTTGTGACTCATAAAAAATATATTATTTATAATTATAAGTATGGACACGTTTTATCTTAAACATTTTTTAGTCAACATGCCAGCTACGCAGTACTCACCCCCATATTGTAGTTAATATTTCCTTCACATGATTCATAATTGCATCATATTATAAAAGGTTAATGACGAAAAAAATATCTAAAGTTTGGTCAATTAACCCTTCGTGTACTCAAAGTTTAAAAGTGATGGTAAAAATACACATAGTCGCATTTGGGGAGTTGACCACTCCATTCTCGTAACGCCATTAACTTACCCGTTAACTCTGGCCACGCAGACAAACGTGGGTTGCTGACATAACAATTTTTGCCACGTGGAGGAGCCCACATCAGCCTCGTTTTACGATAAAACAACAAATAAAACTCCCAATTAATACTATTTAATACAATTAATTGAACCCCTAATGATTACACTTAACAAAACAGATTTGTCCACGTGGTCAGAGTTAACGAGTAAGTTAACGACATTACGAGAATGGAGTGGTCAACTCCCCAAATACAACTTTGGGTATTTTTCCCACCACTTTTAAACTTTGGGTGCATGAGGGGTTCTTTAACCAAACTTTTGGTATTTTTGCCGTCATTAACCCTATTATAAAATTGAATTAGTTCCAATCAATTTTCAACACCGTCTCTAACTGAGCGATTTATTTAATGGATAAACTAGCTTAAAATGTTTAAGATATTAGATTTTTCAAAATCCTTCAGTAATTAATATATATTTTAAAAAGTTTTGATCAAATAAATATGTCCAAAACCATATTTTAAAGTTTAAGGTCTTCTTATGACCATTCACTTTCACACTAACAGCTTGAATATCTTGCATGCTTTGATTTTATCAGATTAAATATCATTAATACTCCTTAAATTCATTATTCTATAGTTTTTTTTTTAAATCAATTCAGCCCTTGGAAATTCTCAATTTGTTTCGACTTGCTTTTACTCTCTGTAATTCTGTGTCAATTCTTTCTTTAAATATTGAATTTGTTACAACATTTACTATGAAAGTTTTTAAATTTTAAAATTGATCTTAATTGTATCTGAAACTATTTTTAAGGAAATTGTAGACATTAGTATTATTGAAAATGATAATTGTTACCTTAAAGTTGAATCGTAAGTATATGTTCATTAGTTTTAATTTTTTTACGTTCTATTATGAAGTCTCAACCAAAGTTGTTGAAAAGAAAATATATATCTAAAATAAAAGATAGATCTACTGATTCAGTGGTGTTAATGCCTTGCAATTCATTAGTCAACTCTCATGTTATTCTGTAATTTCAATAATAAATAAATAAAAATCTTGTCCAGATCTTGCAATTTGCCTCTGAGGGAGGCAGCAAAGCTTGCTCTTTCAGTGTTTTTCTTCTCGGCTTTGTCGTCTTCCTCGAGGCTTGGAAATGGACGTCTTGTCCGGATGTTTGAGCAGCCTCGGAGAGCACGCTGCAACGGCGCTCTTCCGACAATGCGGCTATGCGGTCAAGTATAAGAGGAGCATCAGCGAGCTTAACTCTCGAATACAGAAGCTCGATGACCTACAAGCGGCGGTGAAAAGACGAGTGATCGAGGCCGAAGCAAATCTCGAGACGGTTTTCCCAGGAGTGGAGAAGTGGCTGCTTGAGGTGGAAGCGATCGTCGAGGTAATGCATTTAAATGTAGAAGGAACCAGAATTCCGGTTTTGGTCTGTATGAAATCCCAAATTACCGGTTTGGATTTCTCTCTCTTTTTTCTTTAAGAGTTAGTTTTCAAATAAAAAAGTAAATTTAATCTAGACCCTCAGATCTACATTAAATAATATGTATTAAAATCTATGATTTTTTTTAATAAATTAAAACACGGAATTCGGATTTTGGATTTCGAATTTAAAAAAAAAATAGAGTTCCGGTTTTGATGGATGCAAATAGAAGGAAATAAGTTTCTTGCCACAATTGAATGGATCAATTATTACTAAGATTTTTTGTCTTCAATAGCCCTGAAGTTTCAAAGTAGGCACAACCTCCCTCTTATATTTTCTTTTGTAGCATTTAACCTCTTAAAAACTTTAATAAGTAGCACGAACATCATAGCTTTGGATCTTGAAGATCGATTAAGTTGGCATAGAGATTGAGATATAAAAGTATTAGTCATTATTAAAAAAAGATCTTTATTCGAAAATAAAGTACGAGAATTCGGTTAGGTTTCTTTTGTATGGCATTCAAAGACTCATTAGTCTTAACTTTCCTTCTAATCCTATCTCACATAAAAGAAACACAAAATCATAGGTTTCCACAAGAAGCAGTCCTACATTCATGATATTTACAAATTTACAGGAATTAATAAAAATGTTAATATTAACAGTCAATCACATGAAACTTGGTACCGATCATTCCTACCAATGATTTTTATTATTGGTAGGAAAGGCAGAAGAAAATTCTGTACGTGACCGAAGCCCAAGTAGCGTTCTTCGCGTTGCAACCGAAACAAAATACTTTCCGTTTCCACATTCCTCAAAGTACGACCCTGCGCCGCTCCACGAACGCCTTTCAAAACGCACAAGATGTTAAGTTGGAGAAATTCCATATTCCTTTGTTATCAGAATAGATTTTCACTTCTTCGATCTCTCTGCAGGAAAAGGCGGCAATGTTCGACAAGCACAACGAATCAAAGGCGTGGTACTGTTACGACTGGTGTCCGAATCCCAAGGCGTGCCATTCCTTGGGAAGGAAGGCAACAAAGATGGCAGCTCGCTTGGAGGATCTCCACAGCAGAGGGACCTTCCCAACGATATCATATGTCTCTACCAGTCTCCCGAGGAACATTTCTCCGGCGGGGCCGTCACGTCCCGCACACACCTTTGAGTCGAGAGCTTCCGTTGTTAGAGACGTTGTGGAGGCTCTGAAAGTGGATGGCCGGGAACCCGTCGTCGTTCTTGGGATGAGTGGTATAGGCAAGACCACGATGCTCAGAGAGATTTACAAGGGCGAAGAGTCTTCAGCGCTGTTCGGCAAGGTCTTGCTAGTCGAGGTCAGCCGAGAGGAGGGCTACTTGGGCGAGATCCAGAAGGAAATCGCCGACACTCTTGGCTTGAAGCGTCTCTCGGAGCATGCTAGCTTAGGCAAGAGAGCGGAGTTGTTGGCCAAACGGTTAAATTCAGAGAAAGTACTTGTGATGTTGGACGATGTATGGGAGTTCATCGATTTCGAAAAAGTTGGAATTCCTATAGGTGGAGACTGTAAAGTTCTGATATCGACGAGGTTTCATCATCTGTATGGGAACGTGGGCGCTGAGAGGAAGTTTGTGGTCAATGGTTTGCCCCGAGAAGAGGCGTGGAGTCTTTTCAAAGAGACGGCGGGCAGCGACATCGAGTCGTATTTGCTCAAGCCTATTGCAGAGAAGATTGTTCGAAAATGCGACGGACTGCCAATTGCTATATCAACAATGGGAAGCGCTCTGCGTGGCAAAAAGGCGGCTATATGGGAAGATGCGCTGAGACGACTGAAAAATCCGAACCGTGATAACGTGACGGAGGAGAGCGTGGTGACAAAATTGCTCCCGAACATAAAGTTTTGTCACGAGCGCTTGGACAGTAAGGAAGCCAAGTCTTTCTTTTTCCTTTGCTGCGTATATCCAGAAGGGAGTGACATAGAAGTTGAAGATCTGGTTCGACACGGGCTCGGCCTCGGACTATTCAGGAGAATTAGCTCAATGGTACAAGCGAGAAATCGGGTCGAAACGTTGATTGATCGACTCAAGGACCGTTCTTTGCTGTTGGAGAGTAAGAAAAAAGGATTCTTGAAAGTGCACGATCTTGTTCGCCGAGTCGCTCTACTTTTAGATTCTCCGCCGTCACATGATAACAGCAGTAGAGGCAGATTCTGGACAAACTATGGACCGGAGCTGATAGTCGAAATTCTCGGGAACAATGAAATTCCCGAAAACAGAGAAAGCCAGATTGTGTTTTCGCTTGAAGATTATTCTAAAAAGCCGGTACTGGAAGCCACTGACAAGGTTTTACTTTGTAAGCGAGCGTCGTCACCAGAGCCGTTACAGCGTTGGGAAACTATTCGGACCCTGAGCCTAGAGCATTGTGATTTGAGAGAAGATCTATCATATATTGGCAACCTGAAAATGCTAGTGATACTAAGCTTACGCCATTCTTCCATGTGGGAACTGCCTCGGTGTTTCAAAAACTTATCAGATCTTTGGCTTCTAGACTTAACAGGATGTGCCCTAAGATCAGAAACAATTTCAATATTAGGCATAATCTCAGGCCTAAGGAAGTTACAAGAGCTGTACATGCTTGTGGAACGATCTAGAGATGACGACGTACCGGAAAGTAATGTTTACAGATACAATGCGGTCTCGGAGATTATACATAATTGGCAGTGTTCTCTGACCACTCTAGAAGCTGATCTGCCACAAGCTTGTCTGAGATTTTTCAAAAAAAGTCATATTTTCGATAATCTTGAGAGATTTAAGATCTCAGTTGGAAGCAGCGATAGATGGGAGAGCGTTCCGAGTAGCAATAACTTCTTAAGATTAGACGTCGACATGGATTTGCTTACCGAGCTCAGTCCGGTCACCAAATTATTGGCGAAGGCTCAGACTATCGAGATCGCCATGTATGTATCCAAAGGAGAACACTTGGATGATTTGACGTATTTGAAGTTCGAAGGTTGTGGGACTCTAGAAGATGTTGTTAGCTACATTCGGGATACAAAGCGTAATGTGAAGTTGTTCCCCGTGTTGCGTTCGATGACAACTGAAAACTCAAAAATGCTTGTAAGCTTCTGTGAAAGCCAATCTTGTATGGAGTTGTTCCAAGAATTACGACGCGTCGAATTGCGTTCTTGCGATCATTTGAGCTCTCTATTTTCGTTACACATGGCTAGGGAAGGTCATTTGGATCAGCTTGAAGAACTTGATATTCAAAAGTGCTCGGAATTGAAAGAGATCGTGGCGTCTATTGGAGATACGAACAGAGAGATCTGCAAGCTCTATAATTTGATCAGATTAGAGCTCGTCGACCTGCAAAACTTTACCGGGTTTAGCCGTATGAGCATTTGCTTTCCTCTACTCATAAACATTCAGCTCAAGAAGCTACCAAAGCTCGTTTCTCTATGTCCGAACGACGGAGTTTCAAGCTCCTCACAGCCACAGGCCAGACGTCAACATTTGTTCGACGCCATGGTATGGTTATGATCCTTCTATAAATTATTATACTTGAAATTCTTTTGACCATATCATCTTGAAGATTTCTTTATCAGAATTATGTGATAAGAGCTAGATCAATAATGCCTAAGAAACGAAAAAACGTGTTATTGACGAACGCTACCCTGTCTCTACTAATCAAATACAAAAGAAACTATAATAGAAAGTTAGAAATACCTGTTTATAGGATCGTTAGAAACCTTAATCCCATATTCATTGTAAAGTATATTTATATTATCACATGCTTCAATGTTTATAGTGTTCTTATCTGCAGGATGAATCTCTTCTAGAGCTAAGATCCGTGAAGGTGTTGAGCTGCGATTTAATCTCAAGCACGTTCTCGTCCACTTGCGTGCAGAGCTTACAAAGTTTGGAAGATTTGACGGTACAAGATTGTCGATCATTGACAACTATTTTCGATTTCGAAGACGGGGATTCGGATATCATCAAAAGAAAGGAAGCAATCAAGTTTGAAGATGGGGTTACTTCAACCCTGTCAAGCATAGAAAAACTGAGGTTGATTAATCTGCCTAATTTGGAATACATCTGGAAGCCGCCCCGGGCAATAAAAGCGTTTCGAAGCTGTAGTGATGTTGAAATCGATCGGTGTTCGAATTTGAGACATGTTTTCCCATTATACATTGCTGAAGGGCTCGTAAAACTTCAACAATTGTCTGTTCGCAAATGCCGTTACATGAATGAAATAATCCACAACGACAGGGAATCAACGTCCACAATCGTCGTCTTGCAAGTGGAATCGCTACAATTTGACGACTTACCGTGTCTAGAAACTTTTTGTTACACTCTTAAGCGAATCGAGTGGCCATTGCTGAAAAAGTTAGTGTTAACCAATCTTCCAAGCATCAAAAATATTTTTGAGCTGTTATTACGCCCTTCAGATACCACACAGGTACGAGCAATTTGATTCTTCCTCTGCCAAAATTTTTGAGATTATTTTCTTATGAAAAACTACCTGCAAGCTCCGATGCCGATAAAACTTGGAATTTTACCGGCGTTTTTTTTTTGCAAAAGGGATGGTAAAAGTCTTGTTTCTTGAAATTATACCGATATGCTTCTCGTAAGATTTTAAAAACCCGTGTTGATTTAGATATACCGCAAAACGGTTGGGTTACCTTCCTTTGGTATTTCTCGGGCTCGATCGGAATTGTATAATTATACGTTTTTCTTTTCTTTTCTTGGAGTTCGGTATGTGACAACTACACATAACCTGCAGGTTGCTTTCCCTATGTTGGAAGAACTGAGGATCACTAACATACCAAGAATACCATTTCAAGCGTGGCATAGTTTTCCGAAACTGGAGGTTTTATCCGTGTCTCACTGTGAAACGGTTCGGGAGATTATCGAGTTTTGCGAAGCGGGAACTTCTAACATTTCTCAAGCAGGAAATCCTCAAATCAGTAATAATGATACGATATTTCGGAACCTGAAGACGCTGAGCATTGAAAGCTGCTGCAATCTGACAACTCTTCTCCCCCTTTCGGTGGCCAGAAGTCTCGTAAGGCTCGAGAAACTATCCGTGTCGTCCTGTTCGAGAATCAAAGAAATAGTTTCGAAACCAAATGAGAGCAAAGCAGCCGAGGAAATCCCGAGCGTTTTCCCGAACTTAACCCGCTTGAAACTGACCGATCTACCAGATCTCACCACTTTCATGGAAGGTAATAACGCTCTGGATTGGCCGCTTCTGAAAAGTTTCCAGTTCCGGGGATGCCCCAGTATGCGGAGTTTCTATTCCGGATCGGTTAAAACACCAAAGCTGTTGCAAGAGGGTATTTCAGCCTCGGCGCGCAGTACTCAGCCTCTGTCCATGGACATTAACGCTATCGTTTATCGCAGTTACGTCGAAGAGGTGCGTAAATTAATGATAATCTAAGGTAGTTGTTTTTCTGGAATTCATATAAGATACATGTTGAGTATCGAACATGTATTCGGACAAATATTCTCCGACACTTCTCACTTTGTATAGAAACATGTATCACTTTATTTGTATAAGGCAATTTCGTGAAGAAAAAAATCGAGTTTGTATTGTATTACCGCAAATTCATAATGTTGAGTACTTAAGCCGCTATTACTTTTTGCCCCACTTAGTTTGGGCTATCACTTCCTCTGTTGAAAAACGAGAGGATCTACATATAGAAACAAAATCACTAAAATCGATTAAAAGAAATAATAAGACAAGAAAAATAAAGACACAAGATTATGACAATATCATACATTACATGTCATAAAAATGTTTTCGAAGGAACAATCACAACAAAATAGTCACTTGATGAGATTAAGAGCCCTCATCATCGTGGGGTTAACGCCACTAAGCCCGCCGTGGATTACGAGATTGAGCCCGCTGACGTAGCCGGCCTCGTTGCTGGCGAGGAAGCGCCCGTCCTTTGAGGTTCCCTATCGCACTAAATTGCTGCTCAAGCTTGTTAATCTTGCAGTCGCCGCTGCGAAACTCAGCTGTCACGCGCGTCGCGCCGCCGCCGCCGCCGCCGAAGGGCGACACGCAGTTGAACCTGATATGCCGCACTGGCCGACTTCACTGGCGAGGCTGTTGGCAAGTCCGAAAATCGCGTATTTCCACGCCGAGCACGTAGGGGTGCAGGCCCGCCGTGGCAGTGCACACGCTGGCAGTGAACAAGATGCAGCCGGCGCGGACAGCGTGCTTGGCACTGAGGAACGCGCCTACTAGGCTGACACCGACGATGCGGTCAAGGTCGGCCTTCGCGGCGTGAAGTATGGTACAGTAGGACCGGTCCAGGACGCCGGCGTTATAGTACATCACGCAAGCTGGCCGTGTCGTGCCACAGCGGGGTCCACGAGTCGCGACATGTCATTGTCGCTTGACACGTCACAGTGGATGTAAGAAACTTCGTCGCTGAGCTTAGCCGCCTTGGATGTCGGCGACGATGACTTTCGCTCTGTTACGGTGGATAGCTCCACAACGCTTGCCCCAATTCCCCTTGCCCCGCCGGTTACAGTGATCACCTTTCCTTGGAGGCTGGAGCCTGAAATATTGTTGAATTATTATGAATGTTAAGAGGGTGAAACCGGGACCGGGTACCTTGTTCTTAAGATTTTGCCATCCCCTTTCTTCGGTTTTCAAGAATTGGGTGGGGTGTACTGGTGTAGGTTTTGGTAAGGTCCGATTTTCCGGAAACCAAGCACTAAGCCAAAACCGGGCCGGGCCTAATAATGGGTTGAATTGTGAAATTTTAGTAGGAACATTCCTAATATTCAACACTCGTTTGATCTCCATAAAAAAAAAAAAAAACCTCGATTGATCTGTTTAGTTGCCAAAAAATTGGAGCGAAATAAGTTATTTTGAGAAGAATTAAATATTGAAAATATCTACAGTGAAGACTGAAGACAGAGGAAAGTAGATGAATGAGTAAAATTATGGGTAAATGAGCCAAATGCCCATTTTGACTCAAAATTCTAAAAAAAATGCCTAAACCTATTTAAGGTAATCAAAACCACTTATTAATTGCAATATGAACTAAAATACCCTTTAATTTTTTTTTTTATTATTAATGTTCCTTAATTGTAGCATAATAGAATCAACCAATTAATGCTTAAAAAATAACCCTTACTATATAGCATACTTAGAAATCCTATTAAATAGGAATATTTGAATAATTTGATTTTAATAAATAAAAATATATATCAACCAATTAATGCTTAAAAAATAACCCTTACTATATAGCATACTTAGAAATCCTATTAAATAAGAATATTTGAATAATTTGATTTTAATAAATAAAAATATACGTAATTTTTTTTTATATCAACATACATTTAGTTTATGTAATTACCAATATAAAACTGTAAATATATATACGAATTATGATCGTAAGTATCAACATAAATTCGGTATATGTATATACCAATATAAACCTGTAAATTTGATTACCAAAATTGTATATGTAATATGTGCAAATCGTAAATATCAACGTACATTTGGTTTATGTAATTACCAATATAATACTGTAACTATATATACGAATTACGAATCATAAATATCAACATGAATTTGGTATATGTATATACCAATATAAAACTGTAAATTTAATTACAAAAATTGTATATGTAATACGGGGACTGTTTGTGCAAATTATAAATATCAACATATATTTGGTTTATGTTATTACCAATATAAAAAAGTAAATATATACGAAATTTATTAACGTACGTTCACCATCGGCAACCTGCACGAGGAAGTGGTTCGCAACGATCGAAGATGGTTTTCCCGGCGACGGAGCAGAACTCGAAGCAGATCCCCTCGTCGTGGAAGAGCGGGTCGACCTCGCCGAGGATGTGGTGACGGAGAGGGGAGGCGGTGATGCGAAAAACTCGAAGATGGTTTTCCCGGCGACGGAGCGGAACTCGGAGCAAATCTACTCGTCGTGGGAGAGCCGGTCGACCTCGGCGAGGATGTGGTGACGGAGAGGCAAGGCGACGATGGGACAGAGTCGCGACGGAGAGGCGGCGCGCTCTTCTCCGATCAATAGGAATCCGGCGATGGCGGTCAATCCGACGAGGATATCGTGAGAAGCCGAGAGAGAGGGTTGTTTCTCTGGTTTCAGATTCATGTTAAATGGAGAGAGAGAGAGAGCGCTTAATTATAGGAAATTATAATTTTCAAATTATATTATTAATAATTATTAAAACGAAAAATTAATAATTAATATTAGGGTTAATATGGTCCAAAAAAATTTATTAATGGATATAAATTAATCGTTTGAAATTATGGGCAATTTTCTTAAACTTTAAGTAGTTTTTGGGCATTTGGGGAGTTTTTCTTAAAAGGATCTCTCACAACAAAGTAGAACCTCTATAAATTAATACAGTTAGGACCAGCAAAAAATATTATCTTTTGGATTATTAATTAACATATAAATTAGTAATTTATTAATTTATACATTAATAAAAAAAAATTAGTCAACTATAAGTATTTAAACATCTTTAACAACAAAAAAATATTTCAATTTATTATATCGAGAATATTAAAGTATCAAGAATATCAAGAGCGACTATTATCATTCAAAAGATTTTATTATAATACCAATGTCGAAATATTAAAGAGCCCAATAATTTTAAATAGGAATGACAACAACTTAGAGTACGTAGTGATAATTAAAGCTGTAATAGTTACTATAGAATCATATTTTAAGAAGACTACATAATTAGTTATGTAATTTTTTTTTATTTAATGTGATTTCATAGTTATTTATATTTTATTTTATTTTATTTATAGTGATTTTTTAATTATTTATGTAATTTTTTATATTGAGTTATTAATTTATATATCACTTGGGACCTATATACTTACTAAAAAAATATTATGTTATAAATTTAGCGAATTATTAATTTAATACTAGTTAGGGTCGAGTCAGGACTGGAGAAAAATATTTTTTTAATCGCGACTATTAATTTATCGAGTATTAATTTATGGAGGTTATGTTGTATGTTCGAAAAAATACGCGTGATTTAAATAAACTTTTATCAACAAAATCAATAATATAAGTAATTTCGTCATTAATCTTTCAGGAAAAAGGAAAAAAAAAACATTGATAAGAGGCATTTAAGAGTAATATTTTTAGGAGCTGACACATGTCTCTGAAATTTAAGAGTAATACACATAACGGAACACGTTTGTTAACTTTGGATCTTTATGCCAGTATTTTCTTTTAATTAAATATAAAACTTAAGGAAACAGTTAGTAAATAAGTACCTTTTGTTGGCCTCTGTTGCGGAAGAAGCATGACTCATGTTTAATTTTAGAATTGTATTTATGGGTTTTTTTTCCCTGAATGAATCTTCTATTTATGGTGTTGTTGATACAATTTTGTTATTCTAAAAAAAATGCATTGTCAATTATTCTCAAGAAAAAATATGGTGGAAAATGTGACCCGCGATTATTTAGTGCAGTGAGATCGTGAGATTGTAATATTATAATAGATATGCTGGCGCTGTGTATAAAGTATCCTCTAAAATGCCCGATTGAGTGAAAATTTAGTCAATCTAGTTCTAACATGTAATGCACTAATAGTGCATATGCATTAGTTGTAGTAAATAAAGGGGTAATTTGTAGCTAATGTCCTCAAATTCATATGTTTCTTATAAATAAGTTATTGAATTCAATTTTCGACGGCCAAATTCCTCAAAAAAACTCATTAATTTTGTTATAAATAAGTCTCTGAACTAAATATTTTACTGCTTAAGTCGTAAAACTCGTCAGAATAAGTCCCTAGCTATAAGTGTTGACTATAATGTGCCACGTGTCACTCAATTGACTACGACGTAGCATGCCATGCAACATCACTCAACAACCGCGTGAAAAATAAAATTTCTATTTTTTTAAATAATCAATATTTTTTTAACTATCATAAATATATACATTAAATTTATATATCTAAATTATTTTTCAAAAGGTACTATGAATATATGTACTTTAAACTTATGTATAAATAATTTAGAGTTTGTACTTTGTACATCTCTGAATAGATAGTACATATAATTTTTTTATATATACATATATTTATTATCATTTTATTATAATAAAAAAATTATTGATTATTTAATTCAAAATAATAAAAAAAGAAACTTTTGCTATATTTATTTTCTGTACATAAATTAGCAAGATTGGAATAAGAATATATATTTTTTGTTGTTATTTTTCTTTTTGACATTTATATATTTATTCTATAAAAAAATCTTAAAAATAAATTTCAAACATTTTTTTTTATAACTAACGATGTAGTAACGAAAACCTTCAATGAAGCAAATTTGTGTCCTATTTGGGAACTTAATCTTGCATCTGAAAGCTTACGGCCGCACTAATTTAATAAGTTTAAGTACTTATTCCACTATTATCCTAAATAAGTTATTAAGTCATTGCTTATAACTACAGCTCATAATTATTTGACTAAGAGACATATTATGATATAATGATGAGATTTTACATCGGATTTTGAGGCGATATGTTAGCTCGATCAGGGTCGAACTCTCTCCAGTATTCAAATCCAGTAAGAGTATGTTTAGGGTAATATACAGATGCAAAGACTTTTCAAACACATTTTGAGGGCGTTAATAATGGAACTTAGAATTTTAGGAAGTTGGTGAACAATATAAAATTTACTCGAATATATACGATGGAGGTGAATAAGTTCAAAGAAACACGAACAAATATTCGATCGTTGATTTGTGTACGAATGTTAATCGAACGTAACTTATTGAATCGCTCAATATTTCTAGATTCCTACACCGGAATCAAACACGAATATTAGTTTTAAGGGTATCAAAAAATTAAATTCTAAGAATACGATATAAGCTTCATTCAAAATTATCATCTCGCTTTTTGCGATAACGGGACTTATATAGTCTAGCTCAAACAAAACGTAAACAACAAAAAATAGGTAAAAAAAGAAGAAAGAAATAAAATAATTTTTAATTTAAAAGTGTTTAGAACACGTTAAAACGACCTTTAACGTCTATGGAGTGTGCCCTCATCAACTCGATCGAAGGAGGTATAAGCACGGAAAGTAACACGTGAAATGTGCCTGTACAGTTGTTGGTATATACTATATATAACAATAATTAAGCCGATCAAAATACTTGCGAAAATTGTGCATCAGTGCATGTGATCCTTAAATACTTTAGTTTTCATGAAGATCGGTCAACGGGTTACGAGTCACGACTAAGTTTTGAAGTGATTATTCTAATTAGTGAACGAAGAGATTATATATAACATAAACATACTATGTATGCGTATTGATGTCAACAAATTCCAATCTTATTTGATTTGATATCACACTCGATCCAAGGTGGCATAGGGAGCCTTTTATATTAATTAATTAATCAGAATGTGTAACATATTCTTGCACGACTTATCGTGCCCCTCTCGTTCTTCATGATGAAGAAACATCACCACTGAACATATATATATATATATATATATATTCACTCATGACCTCTATTGCATCCATACCAGATTGTGAATAATCAAGATCACAAAACTATGGCAACAGAAATCGAGATTATTAAGAGAGAAATCGTAAAACCTTGCTCTCCAACTCCGGAGAAATGTCGAAGATATGAACTCTCCTCTCAGGATCAATATCTCTTAACTCTTCCAGTTTCTACGCTTCTCTTCTATCCCGCCAACTCCTCCACTGTTCCCCAAACATCCCAGCTTCTGATCAAATCTCTCTCCAAAACCTTGACAAGCTTCTACCACTTCGCCGGGAGATTCAGAGACAACGTCGCCATCGACTGCAATGACCAAGGAGCCGGGTTCGTAGCTACGAGAGTCAACTTTCCGCTGTCGACGGTACTGTCGAATCCGGATCTCTTTGCCACGCTGCAGCGAGAGCTCGTTCCCGGCCTGACATTCCCGAAGGAAGAGCTATCCGCCAGTCCTCTCTTGATCGTCCAAGCTAACTTCTTTGGCTGCGGCGGCTTGGCTATTGGCGTATCTATTACGCACAGAATCGCTGATGCGTCCACGGAGGGCACATTCCTCAGCGCCTGGGCTTCCGTGGCCTTGGGATCGGAGATCGAATTGACGATGATCCCGCACTTCATATCGTCGACGTCAGTTTTCCCTCCTCAAGACTGCTTTGATCCTTTGTAGAGACTCGCCTGCCTGCTGGTATTGCGAACGAGAAAAAGAAACTCAAGAGTCTAGTCTTCCACCGCCCGAAAATTGAAGCTCTCAGGTCAAGAGCAGCCACGGACGCCCTGACAAACCCGACGCGCGTGAAGGCAGTCTCGGCACTTATCTGGAAATGCGTGATTGAGGCCTTACCAGTGTCTCAGCATTACTCGGGGTACTCTTTCTTTCAGTCCGTGAACATACGGAAGAGGGCGAACCCTTGTTTGCCGCCAAACACAGTGGGAAACCTCTTGAGTCTACTGCAAGCGAAGGTCCCGAGCAGCAGCGAAGCGGACAAGCCCGAACTGAAAGATCTGGTCGTTGTTCTTAGGGAAGGCATCAACGGACTCAATGCAGCCTGGAAAACAGGAGTTCCAGCCGGAGCGTCAACCGGTCCCTTTGAGGCAGTGAGACAAAATGACGGGCGGCATAAGTTCTTGAACTCAAGCTGGTGCAGGCTTCCGCTGTATGGCGCGGATTTCGGATGGGGAAAGCCGGTTCGGGTATGCATTCCCAACATGGTAGGAATTAGTAAGTTTTTGTTTTTGTTTCTGTTTCTTTTTTTTAGTCTGAACTTGAATTTTCAACCCAAATAAATGTGAGATTTCTATGAAATCGAAGATAATTTTTTAATTTAAAAACAATAAGACCACGAATATAATAATTAGTTTTGATATATAATTGTGACTTCTGCATATCGTATATCGATTTGTTATATAATTTTGTGAGCCATATTCCGGAATTTTTCTTTAATCATTTATTAAAATTTTATCTTTATAAATTACTTTTTGGCCAACAAATTTCATTAATTACATAGAAAGGACCATTATTATAAATTTTATAAAATGAAAAGCGTATACATTATTTCATTTCGTGTATCGCTTTTATATATTAAAATCATATGCTAATGTTTTATTAAATGAAAGTGTATACTTTTTCACGGTGAAAATTCCTAATGTTTTAATATAGTAGTTGCAAAATGTTTATTTTTATTTGCGGCAAAAGTATTTAATTAATACTTTTCCACCGCAATAATTCAACAATGTCATCATTTTATCCCTTTCTAAATTCCAGCCATATTACATTTATCAATGTCATCATTTTATCTCTTTCTTAATTCCAACCATATTAATAACAAAAAATGTTATAATCGGCATAAGTACTTAGTGTTTTTAATTCAGTTCTAAAGTAAATTAATTTGTTACTAAAATGCAGTGGCGTAGCCACTCAGATACGCCACTCAGAGCCCAGTGATCCATGGGCACAACCTCAATTTTTTTTTAAATTATATATATATATATATATATATATTAAAAACAGATTACGAATAGCCGTTCTCTTCAATTACTAATTACGATCTCATTTATCAGTTTTCAAACTTCCTCGCCCTAGTCTTTCCGTCGATTCTCTCGTCACAGTTTATTTTCGCCCTTGCCGTTGCTGTGTCGCTCTCTTCTTCCTCACCGTTGGTTCTCATTCTCGTCGTCGCTGCGACTCGGTTCTCGCCGTCGCCACGACTCGGTCCTCGTCGTTGGTTCTCGTCGTCGTTGTGACTCAGTCTTTGCCGTCGCTGCGACTCGGTTCTCACCCCCGCCGACAGTTCTCGTCGTCGCTGCGACTCGGTCCTCGCCCTCGGTGCGACTCGGTCCTCACCCTCGCCGCGACTCGATTCTCGCCCTCGTCGTCGATTCTCGCCCTAGTCGTTGTTGAAACTCTCACACATGATCTTGCCCTTCCCGGTTGGTTCTAGCCGCCGTCGCCGTTATTCCGACTCTCGAGTACAAAATTGTATAACTGACCCATAAAATAACTAAATAAATATGCCGCTGAATAAATGATTCAAATATGCGCCGTACAAATAAAAAAGAATAATACAAGGACACTAAAATTTTTAAAAACACTCGAACAAAATTAATATAAATATCACTTTGTTTAAAATAAAATATCAAATTATAACATAAAGAATTTGGAGCACTTGTGTTATTTTTCAAGCGATAGTGTTTTATAAGCAACATCCTTTTTGTAAGCATAGAATTATTATCTTTGAATTTTTTTTAAACATAAAATTGTTATTGTTGAGACGTTGAAATATATTGAAAATATATTCGATACCGGCATTACTTGTTGCGGATGTTTGATTTTTTTTTCTTCATTTTTATTTTATTAGGCACCACCTAAATCGAAATCCTGACTCCGCCACTGCTAAAATATAATAGAACTTACAACAACATGAAGTAGTTATGCCAATTTTGACGTTTTATTGCTAATACTTTGAATGTAATTTAATAAGGGATAAAAACTAATAACGTTGGGAACTTTCACCTTAGATAAAGATTATTTAGTGCTTTTGCTGCTATTTTTTTGCCACCAAAAATAAGATTAGAAACTTTTATCGCTATTAAATGATACCATTAACAATTTTTGGAAGAAAAAAAAAAGAACTTCAGCCACGATTTCATAAAACACTCCGTATTTTCACGGCTATTGACCCTATAATTTGTTATATGCAGAAGCTCTATTTTTTTCTCTCTGCAGACACGTGCATATTTTATAATTATGATATCTTAATGATAATAAACTCGTATTTGATTAACTAGCGTATAAAAGAGGTTCTTTATGGTAATAGCCAAACTTAAAAGTGTGTTTAGCAAAATAGCCAAACTTTGATTAATTTTGTAAACTAGCTAATTAACCACTTAAACAAAACTCCAATTACATTGTTAATTTTGGCTAGTTTAAGTGATTAATTGGCTAGTTTACAAAATTAACTAAAGTTTGACTATTTTACAAATCTTATGTTTCAGTTCGACTATTTAGAGCAATTTCTCTAAAAAAAATATAGCAAACTATATATGTACAATATATATACGTCACGATTAACTAATTTATATTTTCATAACCCCATCGTTAATAATTAATCAACATTTTTACTGTCCATATATATACATATATATTTATAATAGATATAGAAGTCAAACATAACGACAAGAAGAGAACCAGGCGATCAACAGATCACTTAGAAAACGTACTAACCGACATCCAAGTCTTCCCCCAGGAGGCAGAGCTTCTGGCACCGCCGTGACAGTAGATCCATTCACGAGCTCAGGGACAGGCGTTGGCTAGGCCACCATCAGGGCCTTCCCCGAGAAGGCGCATAGCGAGGTAGCTGAGGACAGTGCACATCATCATGCTCGGCCCCTCAACGTACAGTCCCCACCCTCTGTCGTCGTTTTGATGGCAGTACATGTGCCACAACATCTCTCACTTGTGTTGCTCGCTCAATACCGTGTCCAATGTCCCCGTTATGTACATGATAAATATATTCATGTAAAGTTAAAATCCATTTTTAAGAGCACGATAAGCGATAATTAATCACCTGATGGTTCAGTTTTACGGGTATACATAGCCCATAGGTACTTGTAGACTTGTAGTGTATTAAAAAACTATAATACCGATTTGTATCGAGAAAAGTTTAAATGTATATATTGATAATGGGCGACAGATCTTATGTAAAATAATAATATTTAGAAATATAAATTATAGATGTTAATTATTGTATAGGGAATAGTCAGTTCATCCATTATTTGTATTAGTGATTTTATATAGTGCACGCAGCTAGTGTAGACTAGTACTATAGAAGCTACACAGTACGTACTATTTGTGGGGCGTAGAACATGACACCGGAGACAAGACCCGGCCAATGCCCATGTGGCGACGGCTGGGCCAACAAGAAATTTATGGACCTTTTCATGGGTGCGTCGGCCTTTGCGTATGTGATTTCCTCGTCGTCCTCCACCTTTACCGGTGGAACCGCTTGCTTGAACTTTTTCTCTCTTAGCGTCTAAACACATAGATTTCGATTGAACGTACGTTCATGATATACAAGAGATAAAAGGTTGTATGTACATATATAGATGCATATAAATTTACCTGGAGACGCCACATTAGGTCACTGCAGGGCTTGGTTTTGTGGCGGTTTGCATAGAAATTCCGACGAACCTCTTCCACCTCCGATCGCTCTTCCGGCGTTCGGGTCGAATTCGAATACCTGTCTTCCTAAGAAGTTATTAGTGCTGTAAAAGTAAGGATCTTCAGTTATTCGGTAAGGATCTTTAGATATTGAAACTTTTGATATGATTATCCCTTTATATAACTATGTATAAGATAACAAAAACTATAAAGTAGTTAGTATTTATATAACTGTATGAGATAATTAAACTATAGCTTATTCTTGGATTTTTGAGAGCTTGAGCGAGTTCGACAGAACTGGAAATGAGAGGCGCTAGCGTTTGAAAAAAAAAAATGAAGATGAAGTTCGATTTTTCTAATTTTTTTTTCCCAATGAATTTAGGGGTGTTATCGTAAGAATACTGTTTAGTTCTTTGTTTTGTCATTATGTTTAGAAAACAGGTTGTGTGAAGACTTATAAGAGCAACTGAAGATTGGATAATTTTGCTGAAGATCTGCGCATTTACGGAAGAGATATATATGTTGCTGAAGTCAACGATCTACATCAAAGTTATTGCCACAATCTGCCAACTCATTCATCGTCAAGATCTGATTGGAGCTGGATATCCTTGAACTGATTCAATTGAAGATATTCGTTGGTGCCTTTAATCCCTTTGATCGTGGAGTCTCTTATTGCCTTATTTGGAAGCCAAGAAGACCGGGGTATATTGTAACGACCCACTTTCTTGGGTCCGTTACTTCTTCGATAAAACCGTCAAAGATCCACTTTATATAAAAAAAATATTTAAAAAAAACTATATATAATAATTAAAATCCTTAAATGTTTGTAAATATATATTTTTCATTAAATATACAAATTTTGAAATATATAACAAGTAATTGGAACAACACTTAGTTTCAACACAAACCAAAATTTAGCGGAGCTCCATAGTTTTCAAAAACAAAATACAAATAATTTAGAACACGCATTTTAAAGATCGTACCTATCACCATTTACACTGTATATGCTACTGTGTCGATCCCGCCACATCCGCTCCTATTCTTGAATTGGTCATTTACCTGAAGCTACAACACAACTATAATGAGCTATAGCCCAGTACGTACAAGCAAATATAACTCACTAATATAAGCGTTTTAAGATAAAAAAAAAATATCATCACCTAAATTATACACATTTCTTCATCCATAATATGTTACATGAATTGCAAATGAATGCAATTTTACTTTATATCTCGAAAATAATTCATTTTATAATGTAGAAAATATCTTATCATAAATTGGGCCCTGCGTACGTACCCTGTACGCACACCTACGGGGGACTGGGGGCGCGACCCAAACCGAATCAACCCGAGGCATCATAACTTTCATCATCTCATTACGAGACTTCATAATATACCATATGAGAACCTTGCGTCTCGGTATAAACTTTCATCATCTCATTACGAGACTTCTTGGTACGATGCCGTAAAAACTTTTCTTTAAAACTTATATACATATATAGTTCATCATGGTCATGCATGCATCATGAACATATACTTTAGCCATAACATAAACACTCTTCTTCGCACTTATATTAACGCTCGCGAACATTATCAGTCACGTGGATAATCATTTTACCATAGACATGTATCTTAAAATATTTTCATCTATCATCAACATATATATTATTATTTCATATAATCCTAAACATAATCATGCATCTCATCTTCACATAGTTCAATCATACACAAACATTCAAACATACACTTATCACCAAACGTAATCACACATGTTATATTAGTGTTGTATTGTAGGTAAGTACTTGTACGTACCTTATCCCTTATGAGTCTTTACTACACGAAACGGTTCTTCGTTCAAGCTTTAACTACCTGATATTTAAACATGTTTTAAATATCAATTACTTAGATATATACTGGCATTTATATTGATCATACATCAATACCCTTGCTTACTAGATAGACCTTCAAACTGCTATCAATATAAATTTTCAAACTTACTAAAATAGATAACCGTTCAAAATACCTCTACTTAATTAAGTATCATGCAAATATAATAAACATCTCAATAATATCTCTTACTTTAGTGGGGTGTAAAACTTATGTGAGCACGTGTAGGGAATATATAGTATATACACTAGATTATAAGAACCAAAATTCTTACAATCCGCTAAGCCAGAATTCTTAAATATATATATATATATATATATATATATATATATATATATATATGTGAACTCTTAACATGTATTTACCTATGCAAGACTCCATAGGTAGACAAATTAAGTACACATGTCTAACATTTACATATGCATATTGGAAAATATTAAATATATAGAAACCAATCACCATATAACCTTTATTTATATATATATATATATACACACGATTCAAAGCTGCATGCATATAATTCAAAGCTATATGCATCTCCACTAGATTTTATTTAAATATCATATTATTAAACTTGTTTAGTTTAATGTTCAATATCATAATTAGATATAAATTTAATCATAATAGCTAAATAAAAACTATATTAAAGCATTTTCTGTATCAAATCTATAACATCTCCTAATACTAAAATTACAAATATCAAAACTTGACAAGCTAGCCACAAGCTAATCTGTTAGATTCTATATCAATAGATATATTAAATAGTAACATCCAAATTGGTTATAAAACAAACAAGAACACTCTAAAATTTGTTGGGTTTTTGATGATTCTTTCTCAATCCCGAGGCAAAAATCACGGGATATCATCGAACAATATAGATCTAGAATAATTATGAGAATTAAGATATTGAATTAGAGATCGTTATCAAACTTCGGTACTTTTGTCAACTGTACCGAAAACACAGACTTTTGACGATTCTGAGCTTGGCCAAATTCTCTAGATGTCTCGGGGATGAGAACTTCAATTGTAGTGCCTATATGTTGTCCACCACGTCACTCGGAAACGTCTTGATGACCGGGAAACACCTAGGATGATAGGTTAGATCCTATTCGGTGTTTAGATGACGAACCGATGATGAACCGAGAGCAAGCCAAAAACTCGATTTCCTTCATGGGAGGGGAGGTCGAATTTCTCTCTATGGCTAGGTCCAGGATTCGTGTTTTATGAGCCATGATTAAGTATTTATTATTCTTAATCTCATGAGACTTAATGGATTTTAATTAAGGCCTAATAAGCTTTAATTAATTAATTTATAATTAATTAAGTGTGCTCATTATTATTGCTCGGGCTCAATTAGGTCCGTTATGTCGTTTATAGATTCGGGTCGATATCCGATAACCCGAAAGATACAATATCGAATTCGGGCATAACTTACAAAAATTTCATTGCACGTCACTCAAATTGCTTTTCTTACATAAATTAGCCTTAGTCTAGAAAAATTGATTTATTTATTTACCTCAATGCTTGACATCTTCAAATCAAGAAAACACATAGAAGTTTTCTTATTGATAATGAGAGAGAGAGAGAAAAAGCAAGAGAGGAATGATGAAAGAGAAAATTTGCTTCCGAACAATGATCAGAGAGTAGAAAAAAATAAGCTGAGAGGGAAGAGTGAGTATCAAGCTGCCACATCATGAATGACTCATTAGCTAAACTAATAGACACGTCAAAGAAAACGTTTTGGGTATTTGACAAATAGTCACTTATTATAGAAAAAGACTCATTAATCTTTTATCTATTAAATGGATATTAGTGCAGATTTTATGGTGATTCAGTTACTATTTTTCAGGAAAGCATGGGATGATCATTATAAGACACTAAGCTTGATTTTATGCATTCAGAATTTAACTAGTTAGCAGCTATTTTCCAGACTATCTTACATTTTCTAAATTATTTGACGTTGCGCTTTTCTAAATCTTTGGGAGAACGTGTTGACGTTTGTGAAGTTCGTTTCAAAGTCCACTTAGCAAAGAGATCTTGCAACGATGACACTGACCAATATATGAATTATGTGGTCATGAATACAATCATCCTCAATTGATTTTTTCTTTTGAAGCGTTTTGAAAGGTGGTCTAACAGGTCCAATTTAAATGCACCTAATTAACTTTTAACGCACATGTTGAAATTGGACTTAAATTCCACAATTAATATGAGGCAATATGTACAATATGAGGCATTATTAGGCATTTATGTACAATTTAGGCACTATTAGGCAATATGTACGATATTAGGCGATATATGTACAAAATTAAGCTCCATTAGGCAATATGTACAATATTAGGCGAAATATTTACAAATTAGGCACTATTAGGCAATATGTACTTGCACGTTCAATGCGACTTGTCGTATATTAGACACTAAAAGATGGCTATAATGGTTGTGCCCATTAAGGAATTCAGCGGTGAGCTTGATCATTGCAAAGATAAGGCAATAATACGTAAATAAATAGTATGAGTAACACGTGCTTCTAAAAATGAAATAATATGCGAGGTTTTCTTTTATTAATTTATGGTTGATTTCAATCATTTACTCCGTTTACTAAATTCATATATCTTAATATATTTATTATCAAAATGACACTCAAACCCGCTCTATTAAACAACCGAGTTAATCGTATTTATTCATTTAAATCCTACAATTTATACGACGATATACTCGTAAATTATAAGACAATGAAACATTTTATAGGTAACAACATTAACATTTTAAATCTTGATTAATAAGAATAGTGATAATTAAAGAGAAAGTGATAAAATTCAATAACAGAATACAGAAAGATTCTTGTATGATTATCGGTCACTCGCTTATACTCAGAAGACACAATTTTAACTTCTAATTATCGGTCACACTAACAAATAATAAATAACTAAAAATAAAAAATAAAAAGCATTGTCTTCCCAACGTTCCGTTCAAAAATTCCGCGTAGTCACGGTGGCGTAGTTACCGGAGCTCACAGGAGCTCGATCGACGGCGAAACTTCGGCGGCCAGAGCCCGAGCCCGAGCCCGATGTAACCACAAAATTTGAGTACATTTGCCGCTTTTACCTCATTATATATGTTAATACATATAATTAAGGAGCTGGAAGTATTTAAAAAAAATACAAACGATAAGTTATAGAATGCGTTGGTGCAAAGTTAATTGCACGGAAAGATATTATAACGACGATGCAAATATGCAATTATATATGGAAAATAAAGCAGCTCTAAGACTAACTGTAAATACTTTTGTCTTAGGGGATATAACCATAAGAGATCACGATTTACATGTTCTTTTCAGTTGTTAGGAAATTGCCCAAAAACTACATCAGGTTTAAGAAATTATCTATACTTTCAAACAATTCATTTATACTCATTTTAATAATATTTTGGACCATATAAATCTTGATTTTAATTATATTTTTGTATTTTTGTTTATTAATTAATTATTAAATATTTTAATTTTGAATTCTTAAAATTTTGGTTAAATTTTTCTCTTATTTATCAATTTTTTATTTAATTTGTTACTTTGACCTAAATTTCAAAACTTTCTGTTTTTTCTTCTGTTTATCTCCTCCTTCACACACACTCTCTCTCTCTTCTCTGTATCTTCGATCTTCCGCAAATGTAAGAGCGTGAAGCAGCTCAGAGAAGCCCACTCTCGGCTCATTGAGGCCTCGACCACCCTCCATCTTCTCTCAGATCCGCGATCTCTCAGTCGCCAATGGTTTCGAGTGGCGGCGACAACGCCGATGGTTCCGAGTGATGGTGATTTGGTTGCCGATCAGGTCTTCAATATTCGTAATTACATTTACAGATTTTTTGGTAATTTAATTTACAAATTGAAATTGGTTTACGTATATACAAGATTCGTAATTTTTTTTGCTTTTTCATAAATATTTTTATAATTTTTCAAGGTTGTTCATATATTTATAGTTTTACCTACAACTTTCTTATACTTTCTTAAATATGTTTACAGTTTAATTTCGTAAATATTTCTACAGTTTAATGCACGTAATAGTGTAAAAAATGGCGGAAAAATATACTCATTATAATAGAACTGATTTATAATTTAAAATTGGTATACATATACATGATTCGTATATTAATTAACCAACGGTTCCCGTACAAAATATTCGTATATAGATATATATACAAGATTCATAATTTAATTTGCAGTTTCAAATTGCTATATTTAAATATAATTTATGCGTGTTGATTTTATATTAATTTGTGCTCATTATTTCCTACGATTTTAGGAAATGAATAATCCAACAAGAATAGAATAGAATTTATTTTTAAAATCTTGTTTTTAAAATTAAAATAGGTTACAATATTGATTAATAGGGAGAAAAATTTGAACTTAAAAAAGGAAGGATAAAGATAATTAGTTATTTACTTTTCTACATTTAAAGAAAATATTATTTTTTTATTATAAAAATTTAAATTATTCCTTAGTTAATTTTAAACGTTATTTATTTTCCTCTATCAATTTTACACATAAAAATTCATATGTAGTTACGTAAAAATATATAATCGTAAATATAGTTACATAAAAATACAGAATCGTAAATACCGTTACGTAATAATACAAAATCGTAAATATAGTTACGTAAATAAATCATAAATATAGTTCCGTAAATATAATAACAGATTCGTAAATATAGTTACATACAAAAAAAGGCTAAACTATTAGGATTGATTTTTAATTGATTTTTGAAAATTTGATTAATAAATAAAATATTGTTAGAATCCTTATAAATAGGGGAAAGAATAATTCTAACCCTTTCCAAGAGATAATACAATCAGTTATTTATTTAATTATTTTTAAGGAAAATTAAAGAGTTATTATTTACATTTAAACGTAATTTTTGAATTAATTTTTGAATTTAAACATAATTTTTGAATTAATTATTTTTCATAAAATAATCAAAAATTAAAGAACGAAAAATATTAAAAATAAAGAGTAATCAGTTATTAATATTGCTACATTTATGGAAAAATTTATTTTTAATTTTATTCAAAAAAATTCAAATAATTATTTATATTTAAACGTATTTTTCGAATTAATTTCACACCTTAATTTCACACATTAAAAATTAGAAGGGCATATTTGTCAATATTTCTATACGTTGGTGATTTTGATTACCATAAATAGAAATGAGCATTTTTTCTTAACCTAGAGTCACAAATGGGCATTTGGCTCATTTACCCTATAGTATATATTCTGGTGACCTCAGGGTTTCTTTTCTGCGATTGCACCTTCAATTCTACCGAGCACAGTCTCCTCTTCTGCCCTTTGGTTGAGGAAGCGTGGAGAGGTTCGCCCTTTGAACATATCCTCGACTCTAACCCACACAAACAGTTTCGCGATATCTTTATGGACGTGGCTCTTTCTAATTCGAAGATGGACCTTTCTCTTTTTTCTATCATGACTTGGGAGGTATGGAATCAAAGGAATAGACAGATACACGATCATCACAGTAATTTCAAACAAGTTTACCTCCGGGCAAGAACAATCCATTATGATTTTGAGCGACTCGATAACCCTATTGGGCCATCTGTGCAATGTGTAGCCACGTTGACATGGTCCCCTCCGTCAACCCGCAAATGGAAGGTGAATGTTGATGCGGCTTTCCCGCTGAATAGTAGAAACATGGGGTTAGGTGGCTGTGTCAGAGACAAACAAGGAATTTTTATTGCTGCTTTTAGTTTGGCCAAACCGAAGGCTGCATCGATTTTGGGTGCGGAGCTGGAGGCTATTCCCGAAGTATGTTCTCGGGGTTTCTCGCCTTGCGAGATTGAATCTGATTCCCAGTTGGCAGTCACTACTTGTGCATGCCCCGAAATTGTGGCGGATGAAGATGGTTTTACCATCGACGACATAAGACGGTTGGCTTCTCACTCCAACTCTAGTTTTCATCTTATTCGCAGAAGCAGTAACAAGGTTGCCCACTGTCTTGCTCAATTTAGTCTTGTGTCTTCTATTTCTAATGTCTGGTTGGATTATCCTCCTCATTGTATTGTCGACTTTATCGTGACGGATTCCGCCGGAGCCAGTCGTGGATGTTAATGAAATTCCAGTTTTCCCTAAAAAAAAAAAAGAAACTTGATTACTCTAATAGCTCATTATTACGATAATGGGTATTAAATGCATTATAATGCTTCAAATAAACCTCTCTATTCTCTATATAAATAGCTACACAAAGCATATCATATGTATCACAACAAAAATCCACAAGTATTCGCTTCCAAATCCATATCTCTGAAAACACCATGGAAGATTTTTATTCCAATGTTTACCTCAAGCTCTTTCTTACCTTTCTCGTATTTGTTTTAGTGCCTCTGAATATAGCAGCTGCGAAGAAGTCCAAAAGAAATAAGCCAAATCTACCTCCTGGGCCGTGGAAACTGCCGGTGATCGGAAACGTTCATCAGTTAGCTCATCCATTACCCCACCATCGTTTGCGGGATATGGCCGCAAAGTATGGCGATATGATGCATTTGCAGCTTGGCGAACTGTCCTACATCGTAGTTTCTTCAGCCGAAGTTGCAAGCGAGATGTTGAGAACCCACGATGCCAAATTCTCGCAGAGGCCGTCTCTCATTTCTGCAGGATTTTACAATGCAAAAACCCTCTTTTTCGCCCACTACGGGGATTACTGGAGACATCTCAGGAAGATATGCGTGCAGGAGATGTTGAATCCTGCGCGTGTTCGGTCCTTCCAATCACTCAGAACAGAAGAGGTTTCCTCTCTGGTCAAGCATTTACACTCAGCCTCGGGGACGCCGATCAATCTCAGCGAGAAACTATTCAAGATGACGTATGGCATCACGGCAAGGGCGGCTTTTGGCAAGAAGTGCAAAGCGCAAGACACCTTCGTCGAGCTAATCAGTACTGGTGTGAAGATTGCGGGATTTCTCAATGTTGCTGAATTATTCCCTTCCCAAAAGTGGCTTCCATGGATCACCGGATCCGGGCCCAAGCTCGAGAAAACTTTAATGATGATTGATCGAGTACTTCAAGACATCGTCGAAAATTGTCTAGCTGGCCGGGTTGAAGAATCAACGAAAGGAAATAGCTTGTTGGATATTCTTCTAGACATTAACGAGAAAAATGACTTTTCATTTCCAATTGAAGCTCAAAACATCAGAGCCGTTATGCTGGTAAGTAAAAACTTTGTTATTGATGATCTTTATCTTTACCTTGATAAAGTCTCATAAACCATTAGACCGAATATTACTACCTCGTGACTAGACCCAAAACTCAGAAAAAGTGAACTGAACATAATAATTATCAACTGAAAAATCTAAATAACATATATAGTTATATCTCTAATATAATGTTACACTAATCTTGATTTCTTTCTTATTGCTGGACCCTGTCTGATTAACTTCCTATTATAAATCTCTCTTAAACAATTCAGGTTTGAGTATTTAATTTGTAGCGGATCAATCTTGTTGCCAACTATATATTTAATAATGAATTCATTCAGTATTGTCTCAGTTCAACATTTATAAAAAAAGATGCAAAAAACAAACTGATGGCAACGAAATATTTGATATTGACAAAGCCCTTCAATTTGTTTCATAGGACATGTTCGCCGCAGGGAGTGACACGTCGGCGACGACCATGGAATGGACAATGTTTGAGCTATTGAGAAACCCAATAGTGATGAAAAAGGTTCAAGCTGAGGTGAGACGGGTGTTTAGCGGAGAGAGAGAGATTCACGAAGCCCACCTACATGAACTGACCTACTTGGACTGTGTCGTCAAGGAGACGCTCAGGCTGCACACTCCGGGACCCCTTCTCCCGCGAGAAACCTTAGAAAGCTGCGTGATTAACGGATACGATATACCCGTTAAGACTACAATATTAGTCAATACTTGGGCGATCGCGAGAGACTCTAGATATTGGACTGATCCAGAGAAGTATTATCCCGACAGATTCATCGACAGTGAAGTTGACTTTAAAGGAACTGACTTTGAGTTGCTCCCCTTTGGTGCTGGAAGAAGGATTTGTCCTGGAATTCCTTTCGCCATGCCTAACATTAAGCTTCCTCTCGCCCATTTGTTGTTCCACTTCGACTGGAAATTTGGCAATGGGGATCGTGCCCACAATGATGCATCTGACATTGAGAGTTTTGGCATGACGGTTCGTCTAAAAGACGAACTTTACGTGATTCCTATTCCTCACAGCACTGCATCAATGAGCGTTGGCTGACCTAAATGGTCTTTCCTCTTGTACTATTTGATTGTTCGTGTTTTCCTTTTTCGTTTTTGTCTTGTACTTGTAATTGTTTATGTTCTTTCTCTATTACTTGAAGTGTGATGTGGCATAGGCGTGGCATTTATGGAGAAGTGCGACCGATATGGCGGGAAATAAGGAAACACGATCTCGAGGTCGATTTCCGGAGATTGGCGCCATCTATCTTTTAATTTAAGCATGTATGTCGCTTTATTTGGTTATCTTTATATAATGTTATTTAGTTTCCCGTTTTTTCTCTTATTTGTTTCCATTTTAGACACCTTTCCTTCCTCTCCTCCTTCTTGATCAACATTATACGTATTGGAGGCATAAGATGTATTTTTCCAGCTTTTTGTGTTTTTTGTAGTAAAAATAAAATCGACTTTTATATTCGCAAACCCTATTTTTCGCTCTTTTTTTTTAATCAACATACGATCTATTAGGCATTAGCCAAAAACGATAATCTCAAATACAAACAAGAGGAGTAATTAACGATCAGACAAATAATACCTTACTCTAGACAAGTTATGAACATAGATATTCGCGGATCTCATAAAATAAAATAAAATAAAAAACCTGAAAAAAGTGCTTTGATAATTTTAGACAGCCAGAAACTAATATGTGAAAATATCTATGAGGATACTTGATGTCTATAGTAGAGAGATTCTCTATCATGGTATAGTGGTATATGAACGAGCATACTTGATGTTTATTACGTCGAGGATGTTTTACATTTCATCGATTACCTAGCCTTGTGCGATGTTTATCAGGTAAGTGGATGACTATAAAATTAGTAGAAATCTCGTAAGGTTAGCTAAAGATGTTCACAATCAATCAAAGGAAGTTGCTGGTTGTTGTTCTTCTCGATATTCAGGAGAAAGAGGTGACTTAGCATTTCCCACTAGACGCGGACAGGTCTTGATCAGTTTATAGGGGTTAGAAGGTAAATCTTCAGACCCTTAGCGAAATAATTTAATGAATAAAAAATTTTAAAAACTGAACCAAAATATATTTGTACAGCAAATTTTAATTGAATCTCGATGAATGTTTTTTTTTTTTAATGGAAAGGCTCGATGTCAGAATGTTTGGAACTCCTAATATGATAAAAGGAACAGGCACAATGCGTATATGTTATCAGAGCCTACACTACCCAGCTCAAAAACACATCTAAAGAGGCTTAATACGCTAGAGGCCCATGAAGGTCATCTGGGTCCGCCCCGAAAAAATTCAACTCGGACCAGACTTATTAAATTCAATGGGACTAGGCTGAAAAGTCAGTTCAAACCAGACCCGGGATACTTGTTGGTTCCCAAATTACGGATCAGCAAAGAACACGAACACCACCAAAGAAATCGAACAGAAAATTGAAGAACACGAATCTGGGAGAAGAAATTCTCTGATTAATATTGAAGGCAAAATACAAGGAGATAAACTTAAAGAACTCTAATGGACTCGTCACTTTACAAAGTGCACAATGCTAGGTTTATATAGCCACTCTCAAAGTGAACCCCTAGCTAACAGAATCGCACAAAATCAAGAAACTAGCCTAAATAATCTCTGACTTTTTCCGCAAGTCTCGCGGTTTCCTTGCTGGGTAGTTGTTGCGTTTCCCTTTTCTACCCGGACAGCTTCTCTGTCCCGGAGCTGGGCTGCTCGTATACCCCGGGCTGAGCTTGCCTTCTATCTGGACATTCTGCTCGTGTTCAACCGAGCTGGGCTTAACTCCTCTCCGTCCTGGGTTCTAGTTGGTACCCGTGTTGGGAAATCGATGGTATCAAGTCGACTTCCTTACCACGATAATAGCTTCCGGGCCGTCCCGGTAACATTTAAAAATTCATTTTAAAGCGGAAATCCTGTTATCGGACCGACGACACGGATATCGGGTAACAATCAAAACGAGATCTGATAAATATTTCGAATTTAATATTTTTCATATTCATTATTAATAATCTAGTCGAAAATAGGAAATAAATAGAAAGCAGTAAATGGTCGCATTTATTTACCCAATGCATAAGGCCGTACCTCAGTTGACGATTCCGGCTGCGCGTTCTGAAATTGGGCAGGGCTCCGCCGGTGCTGAGGGAAACTCCCGTGATCTTCCGGGATAGACTCCTGGATTCCTCGGTACCGAAGCGTGGGCTTCGCTGGCAGGACTCCGTCGCAAAATTTAACTGAAGGTTCTTTTAAAGCTACCGGAGAAAAATATCTCCTAAGCCGAACCAAAAAAAGATATCAGAGGCAAAAACTCGCAGACCCTAGAGAGAGAGGGAGAGCTCGAGTTTTTACTCTGGGGAAAGGTGTGTTGAATGTGTAGAATGAGCTTCCCTTTTATAGGCTTAAGCTGTAACCGATTTGGAGATATTCCCTCCCTTTATTCGAATTCTTTTAATTAAATATAAATAATTATTTCAATCCAATGATCCAGATTCAATCTTATCTAGATCCAATGGATATAATTAATCAGGGATTTAATTAATTGAATAATATAAGATAAGATCATATCATATATTTTTCGAATTTTATTATATATATATATATATATATATATATATTCAAATTCGAATTTGTTATTGATTATCTAGATCCAATGGTTAAAATTAAATCTTTAACCAATCCAATGGATCAAATCAATTAGGGATAAAGTCAAATACCCTAGGGTTTTACAAAACCCTAATTCGAACTTTTATCCTTATATTTATTCGAATTTTAATATCATATATATAATGTTAATTAATTTCTAATCCGACGGTTTAAAGATAAGATCTCAAAACCGATCCAACGGACAGAATTAATTAAGCTAATTCGAAATACCTAAACTTGGTCACCAAGTTTCAATTTCGAATTACATTAGGGTTTGAATCAATTATCTCAATCCAACGGTTGATACTCAATCATGACCGATCCAATGGATTAAATTGATTTTAGGGTTTTTGCCATTATACCAGACTTCAGGTATTTATGCCGCAAAAATAAAATCTCTCAAGATTGGTTATTCGAATTTATCTAGGGTTTGTTATACTCAAACCCTAATTCGAATTACACATTAAATAATACATGAATATATATTATTTATTTATTAATATAAATCCTTTAATTATTAATTAATTATTAATAAGATATTAATAATTAAATCCAAATAATCAAATTATAATAATAAATCCTGATCTCTTTATCACACATTAAATGTCATGGTGCAACACCATCATTTAAATTCGTGACATGTGATTTAATTTCAAAGTTTATCGAACCGAGTCATAAACTTAGAAAATCCATAAATCACAAACCGTAAGTCAGAATGACTTGGTTCAAAAAGAAAAGTTGCTTAGAATTTAATTTAGAACAATATAGTGCTGTTCTATAATCTAAATTCTAACTTTCTTTTTATCAGTTACTTTCGTGTACCAACATATGATACTTTTGCCACGCTATCGATAAAACTATCTGACGTCTGTCACAGACTTGTCAGTTTTATAAGTCGAGCCAAATGATTAAACATTATCCAGAATGTATTTTAATCACGTACGTATCATCCGTTACGGAGCTATCCTAGGGACCATGGACCCGTATCACTTAAGCTCCAACGAACTGCTAGTTGTTCGTCAAACCTCGAAGTGATTCCACTATAGACCCGAGGCTGCACTCTTTAGTGATACGGTATATATTATTCCCTTATATACAGCAGGGTGTCCATTAGATTCAATCAAATACCGATTATTTTCCTTTCACTTGATGACTCACACATGAGCAGGCGGTTTGTACCGTAATGCCCCTCAATGCATTTTCATCCTTGACTCAGCCAGTAATATTATGAGCAACCCACTTATGGTTTCGATTCATAAGTTGCGCACGGGTACCTCTCACTTCTCACCACTGACAATCAAGGGAATCATCATGACTCTGAAGAGAGCTGTGTGATGCCCATATCTATGATCAAGCAATCCTTTACTACTGACTATCATGTTCCCAAAATAATAGTGTTGGGAACAGCGGTAATGTCTTGTGTTCTTTAACGGTTAAATCAAAGAACAATCAAGCCAGTAGCTTGGACTCATGACCACTCAGGACTTAGAACTAATATCCATTTGATCATCATTTTGCGACTCAACTACAAGTTGTCAGTGATGGTCTTATATGACAACTTTCTTGAGTTTAAGTCAGGTCCAGTCCAGTATGAAGACGCTTCATACTTAATGCACTTCTAGTGAGTGTAGACACACACAAAATCCAGAATAGGATTGTCACTTCAGTCACATTAATGACCTTACCGATTAATGGGCTCCCACCCAGTTAATCAGGTCACAGACATTTTAAGTTCATTTATTATGTTTATTAATTCTCCCTCACATGACTCCTTTGTGATAATAATAACATAATTGCATCCTTTATGAACTAAGGAATGAAACATTCTATTTTACTCTACAGAAACTATAATAAGATTAACATAATAAGTACCATCTTTATTCAACGACTTGTCATAATCTTTTACAAATGGTTAAATATCTTGTTTAAGGACACACATGTCCAACAACCCGGGCTAACTTCCTTTGTGTGCCGGACTAAGTCAAGCTTAAGCTCACAATACTAACGATAAATCTATTCCAAAAACATGCCTTTAAGCGACCCTACAACAAAATAAGCATGCTTTTATGGGCCGTTATGACCCCCTAATTAGGTGCCGCTACAACCCATAAAGATAAAAACATGAATTTACGACCCCTAATTCCTACTACATAAACTGGCATTTAGGGGTCACTACGACCCCTACACCGGAAAACGGGTCCTAAAGGGTCGCACAAGGCCTTAATTCCCAATACTTAATGTTGAGCGTCGGAGCATACGACAGATGCCCCCTCTATGTCCTCCTCTAGAGTTCAAGTTATATACTATCTTTTCAGGAGCAGAAATGAAGACGGATTATCGTTTGAGAAAATCGGACTCCGCTAATGATATTAAGTTATGGGTACTTGAGATTTAATATTTTTAGAATTAATTTCACTAAATATCAATATTAAGGAATAAAAGGGAAACTTGAGAAAATGGCTCAAAAAACACTATAATTGAACTTTTGAACACATTTTAAAAAAAATCAATGTTTCTAAACTTTGTCCAATTTTAGACGATTTTACCCCTGATAAATTAACTCCTAAACTGTCCTTAATTATCAAAAACTGTCCCCCAAATCTAAATTATTGTCCCCAAATTCTGAAGAAATTGTCCCAAGATGGGACAATTTCAAACACTGTCCCTAAATTACCAAAAACTGTCCCCTAAATGTACCAAAAATTGTCCCTAAATTATCAAAAATTGTCCCCTAAATTTAAATTACTGTCCCCAAGGATCATAAGAAATTGTCCCAAGAATGTTAATTGTACAACATCCCCAATGTTAATCAGGGGTAAAATCGTCTAAAATTGGGCAAAGTTCAAAAACATTGGTTTTTTTAAATGTGTTCAAAAGTTCAATTATGGTGTTTTTTTTGAGCCATTTTCTCGAGTTTCCCGAATAAAAATGGTAATATGAACACCCACGATTTAATCTTGTCCCAATTATAGTTGCAATATCAGTTATTTTGAAACATTTTTGAACCAAAACTCAGAAGCTATTAACGAGATTTAACCATGGTAATATGAATGAAAACTTAGAAGCTATCATCGTATTTGTAGAAGAAATAAATGTTAATAGGGAAATATGAATCGATACACACATTGGTAACAAACACATTGGTAACAAACAAGTTCGCTTAAGTAACTAAGCCAAACAACTCCTCTTGCCGTGCCCTGGTTTTCCACACTTCCCGCAACGTTTATGATACGGATGATGCAACTCAGCTTTTGAACAAATATTTTCATCTTGGGTCTTCCTACTTGACGCTTCTGAACTGGAGGATTGATTACTGTAGCATTAGTTGCAAGATCCCAAACACCGTCATGTGTGACCAGATTAGCATCATGTGAATACAACGCTACAAACGCGTCTTTTGTGAAATAATCAGGGATGAAATCGATCGGATTTAAATTCACCGTAGAGAGAGCTGCGGCGGCATGCAAACACGGGAAGTCATTAAGCTGCCAAGCACAACAATAACACGTCTTTGATGCAATATCAACAAACACTGTGAAACATGCCATCGATAACCTCAAATTGGTTGGTGTTGATAGCTTCAACCTGATAAAAAAAAATGTAAACATATATTAACAGACAATTCTCAACATTAAACATGTAATTAACAACCAATCTGAGCCATTATTAACAATTAAACTGAACAGTTATTAACAATTAACAACAAAACTAAAAAACAGTCACTGAGAGCATTTAGAATTATGTATCAATGTGAAATAATCAGTAACTAATATTTAAAACTATAAATAAATAAAGATTATGAAATAATAAATAAGCTACAATTTTATTAGTTTTCCATCGATAGTCCTCGAAAATTCATCGACAATCTTCGAAAACGACAACCGATTTATCGGTCAAAACGGCATTTTGAACCTTGGACTCACATGTAATACAATCTCAACTCAAAATTAGGGCCCATTTTATACTCTTGATATCCTTGGCTGGCTAAAAAAATCACAAGATCTTTCATGCTCAAAGCTTCATTAAATTGGGGCGTTTCATGTTTGCCATTAAATCACATGTAATAGGTCTATGTTAATCACATGTAATATGTCCAATATACAAAATTACAACCCATTCAATATATATAGTATATACAAATATAGAAATGATCCAAATAAAATATATGCGTGACTTAATAAACCAATACTTATAAGTTTGAAAAACATTGTACACCGTCCGGTCAAGAGGCAGATTGATCAGGCATATCCTTATTATATGAGATCGTGTTCTATCGAGAAATGGCCCTAGCCGTAATAGGATCAGAGGTCTCGTTGCACCCAACAATATATTCATCTTACTTCTATTAAATGTTATATATTATTGTTATTTAAATATAATAAAATAATAAAACTTATTAATATCACTGAGGTATAATAAGAGACACTCTAAGTGTCACACAAATTTTTATTTCAAAACGTTTTAATCTATAAGTAAACAAAGACACACTTAGATTTGCAGATTCACATCTTCAAACATCGTAATCTTAATATCAATAGTTACGCCTTTAGATCTCCAGTTTCGGTAAGAGAACCAAGTTACGGTATTGAGCAAGAGCATAAATAGGGAAGACATTCCTATGTGACGTGTAGTGTAGCATTAGGTTCCTCATCGTAGCGCCAGTAAATTCCTGCATATCATTTTTTTTAGTAAGTCATAGAATTATAATAACGACCAATTTTGTTTAGCATGAATCTTAAAATTATGTAATAATCTAAAATACAACATACATTTTAGTAAACAGCTTATGCCAGTTATAATAAATTATACTTTTCCAGCCAACGTCTATATATGTTTAAGCTGTATTTTGATATAGTGAAGTTCGAAACATGTAAAGTAGTACTAGTTTAGAGTTTAGACACCAAATTTAGAGTCGAAATTCAAAATATATGTAGTACTACGGCATGTCGCACTACTTAGCACATTAATAAGATATTTTTTTTAATTAATTTATTGGTATATTTCACATTCCCAATCCAGATCGTATGTTTTTTTCTGGATAATTTTGGGCCTCTAAGATCAGATTTTGGTCCCTCTTCGGCCTAAGGCTACTGGCTCATTGGCCTTACACTCACAAGCGGCTTCCCACAACTTAGCACGAGTACTACTAATTTTCTCGTATTTTTCCGTGATATGTGTCGAAAATTTGAACGTTCACATGAAATTTGTGATACGATCTTTATTATTTAGATTTGAATATTTTATGTAATTATTAATAAATTTGAACTTTGGTTTTGTATGTCAACAACATCAAACAGTACTTTAAAAAATTGAAATGCAGTAATTGGCACTAAAAATCATATAATAATAATAATAATAATAATAATAATAATAATAATTTGGCATTATTTGTATAAATACCTGTTGAGGAAAATCTCCGTCTTCCAATTGAGAATTAATCAATAATTTGGCAGCACGATGAATGGGAGTGGCGTCTCTCTCAGCCTAAATGGCATAATATAAAATGTTTGATTAATATTGACTATTTTCTAAAGGGTGAATAATGCAAATATTCATTTATGACTCAACGTTTCAAAGAAATACTTAATTCTAAATATGGTAATCATAATTACCAAAAAAATAATGTGTGGACTAAATTACATTTCGTTTTTTATTATTTAAGTTCTCGTATAAAAAAAATTCGTTTTTTTTTTATTTGAACTAAAAAAAAAAACATTCTTTAAAAGTAGTCAATTATACCATATCTCCCTATTAATTAGTAATATTATGGATAATCATTTACTGATCACGTTGAATATTCCTTACTTTGACCATTTAAATCTAAATCTTTGTTATTCCTATTAATCAATACATTTAGGATAATCTGATCACGTTTAATCAATTTTTAAAAATAAAAATCAAATCAAATTAATTCTCTACTTTTTTTTTCAGCCATTGCACAACGTAAATTTATTTACACAATTATGAAATGAATGGCCTTTTGTAGTTATGCAAATAAGTTTACGAAACATTTTGATCGTTCTTTTGTAAATACTTGGTTATGATTTGGTAAAAAAAATTACAAAACGATTTTTGTAAATCTACATACATCATTTGGTAAATATTTTTACAAAACTACATTTGTAAATCTGCATACATCATTTGGTAAATCGATGAAAGACAGAGAAATAAAAGAAAAATTAAAGGAAATTCAAAATACGAGGTCAAAGTATCAAATTAATTTAAAATATTATAAATATGGGAATAATTCGATCTTAATTTTAAGAAAATAAAATTTCGATATTAAACTAAATAATTAATAATTTATTAACTAAACTAAAAATATATAATTAAAATCAAGTTTATAATGGTCCAAAATTTATTAAAAATGGGTATAAATCAATTAATTGAAATTTGAAACTATGTGTATTTCTCTTAAACCTTGAGTGTATTTTGGGCATTTCATGAATTTTTTTTTTAAATCATATTTTTTTTTTCAAATTTATGTTGAGAATTAGTTAATGAAATGGTGACCTGTCCACCGGTGATCAAAGCCATCAATGCAAATGCAGTTTGCACAAGGTTTGACCTATTTCCATCCAACGGTGTATATGCCTGCGTTACGCCAAAATTCATAAGCAGTTGTTTATATTAAGGGTTATTAGCGGAAAATTAAATATATAACTTCGATACAAATATCATTTTATTATTTACGTTCAAATTTTGAAGACAAAAGTACCCTAATTCACAAAAATTAGCAAAGTAGAATTAGCACTTGTCGTTAAGCGCCACGTCACATGAGTCCATCAATTCATATATACTCACTTGCAAATTTAAGAGTAATTCAACTTCTAAGTATTTAAAATTAACAAAAGATAAGAAGATGCTTAACCTTGGTAGGGCATGAAACATAACTCTCGCCCCAACCGCCGTCTCGAGTTTGTATGTTGAGCAAGAAATCAAGCCCCCGGCTGAGAGACTCACAGTTGCGGTGGTCTCTTCCGGCAGAGACCAAGCCTTTTATCGCAAACCACGTGCCGTAGGTGAAGCAAATCCCCCAATTTCCATACCACGACCCGTCCGCCATTTGCACGTCTTCTATGAACTGCGCTCCTTTGCTGATGAACTTATCAATCTCATTTCTTCTGTGCTTCGGATATATCTCCCTGAATAAGCTTAATGCTTGCATACAAGATGCGGTGCATTCTACGTACCTGCATATATATATCTATATGATTATAATACAAATATGTAGAGACTGGCAAGACAAGGATTATCATGTACGAGAAATACATAGCAAAAGTACAACTTACTTATTTAGTTATTTATGGGTTATTAGCGACATAGCTAAACTTAAAAAATTATGAAAAGATATTCAAGTTCACTTTTTTAACAGATCTGATAGACCCCATTCACTTTTGTCACATTTTTTTTAAGTTGGCTTTATGTCGCTCCATTTCCTAACAAGGAGTTCTGCTACCATTTTATCCCAACCAAATAATTCTTTCTATCTTCTCTAATTTATTTTTAGAACAATATTAATGTAATGTTGTACTTACTCATGCTCTACTACAACGTCCTTCATGAACCCAATAGGATTGAGAAACTGAGCAAATAATATATAAAGTAATTAGTAGTTTCAAAATATGAAATGCATATAATATATATGTAAGATTAATTTGCTAACCTCCAACCATTTTGCGCCTCCCGCTGGCTCCCAAACTGAAACGCCGCCATTGGGGCTCTTTTCAGGACAATTTTGGTCACATCAGAGTCTATTAAAACAAACAGCCATACATATATAAATATGGAAATTTTTTGATTTCTCACCTGAAAAGTGAGTATAATATTTACGGAATCGTATAGGTGCTCAGCTTCCATTGGCTCTCCCACAAGATCCGGCGACAAAATCGATAGTGATAGACAAGCCTGCAAATTCAGATCAATATATTAAGACCATAATTGATATTAATAAGATGACATTATGTTCACGTTCAGTTCAGGCACTAAACAAGGATTTGAATCTTGGGGGAGGGGGTAAAAGAAAAAAAAATATACGAGTATGACAAGTTAAGGAGTAAAACACTTACTCGAAGAGCTTCAGCGGTGCAGTCAGATACTTGCCACCCGTGGTCCCGGTCGGATAAAGTCCATGATCCCTTAGAAATGTGGCGATAATGGCTCAAGCGATCTGGAGGATCCTCTCTCACCTGTGAATTCTTGAGGAATTCATGTGCTTTCTTCAAGACAGGGGAGATTTTGTCATTTACTGCAGCGGCAAGGAGAGCCTGAACAGAGAAACTAGAATCCCAGGTTTGACAACCGAAACTCTGCAAACCCAAACAAAAAACCCAACAATAGATTATGGGTGAAACGGATAAATTGAACAAAACTTATCGTCTTTTTTGGTATATCTCCAACTAAAACCGAATAAAGAGTTTTGTTAAAAAATTGCATTACCATATAATTAGTATTGAAAATTTCTTTAGTGGACAAATCAATTTTATTTTTTTTAAAACTAAAATATCGTTTTTAAGAACGTGAAGTTTTTTAATTTATTTTTTTATTTAAAAAATGCGTATAAAGATAACGCATGTGTGCAAATCAGTAATACAATATCAGTATCTGGATTAAATATAAGTCGCGTGATAATGAGAGACTAAGAAAATATAATAATAAATTAATAACCTAAGCATTTGATAGACTCAACATATATGATATGTGGTCAAGCGGCATTTTACTTGTGGGTTTTTTTTTTTTATTATTTTATATAAAAACAAATGATTCAACCCATGGGTACTGGTTATCTGTTTTCGGAAAACATTCATGTTCTCTTTTTTGTTAATTTCTAATGTATAATAAGAGCCAATAAAACAAAAATTGTGGTCATATACCGGCAAATGTCTTACTTGTATACTTATACCGTCTTCTGCGACCCAAAAGAACTCATTAAGTCTAGATACATGCTTTTTAAAAGCCTCGCCTTTTGGATCCTCAAGCCAACAGACAAGCATGTCCAGCGGCTTCTCGATGCAACCGATAGTGATGTATCGACTATGCTCGTCTTCATAGTGAATGTGCTCAATCACTCTCTCAATAGCATTCTTTCTCATCCTGCTAAATGGCCAAGTTGTGGCTAGGGGCTCTACGATATAGTACGCGCCGTCCCACACCAGCCTCTGTAGTATGCCGGGAGGGTAATAGTTGTCTGTGTCGGCACACACGTGGCGCAATTTGCTCCACTTCATCTGATTGTAGGGCTCATTATGGATCTCCTCCCTCAGTTGTTTGATCAACGGTGTGATAGGACCAACGAACTTCTTGCCGTAGAGATAAGACATTGGGAGGTAAGTCATCCGGCAATAGGATAACATCTTCACTGATAATAAACATCACAGTATAAGAAGCATATATGGAGAGGCAGGGAAACTTGTAAAAATATTCCTCAAACCACGAATCCAACATTTTTTATTTCCGTTTTTATTAAATCTGAATAATTATTTCCCAAATTATATTTTATCTTATTTTGGAAACCCTGTTCTCTAAATGAGTAGCGACATTTTAGACAATTTTTGGCACAAAGTTGAACATTTTTATGAGTAAAGTTTGACAGTTTCTAGTATTTAAAAAAAAAATTAAAGAGCAAAATAAAATAGTACGTAATAACTAAGCAATATTAAAAATATGTTGGGCAACATTGTATAAACTTTGATATTGTTTCGAGTATGGGTTGACAGTTTTGGCACAAAGTTTGACAGTTTAATGAGTAGAGTGACAGTTTCTCAACTTAGGTAGAGAAATATTATTATTTTTTTTTGTCCAAAATAAGATAAAATACAGTTTGGATTGGGTAATAATTTTTTCGATTTAGTAAAAACGTGAATAGAAAACTTTAAACTGTGGAATATTTCTTCAAGTTTCTTTATTTATATAAAAACGTGAATAGAAAACGTTAAACTGTGGAATATTGGGCTGAAGCCTTTTCTCTTAATCTGGTCAATGAGTAAGAGATGATCTAGAGAGATAATAACTTACAGGGAAGATAAGGAGGAATCTCAGAAGGCAAGAGCCAAAATTCTGGTGGCATAGGATTGCATCCATCCCATTCATACACCCCAAGTATCTACCATTAACGATCAAAATAATTAGTACATCCATTTTATATTTGCATCAATGTACTTTTATCACATATACTACTATAATACTAATCTAAGGCCTAAGCTTCGTACTTATATGATTCTATTATATGTCCTTATATATTGTATATATATAATGTATTATCGGCTCGACTAATTATAAAAATGATTAAATTATAAATAACTTATAAAAATCACAGTAGTCTTCTTACCAATTTATTTTTTACATTTTGCGCTATATAAAGCTTTACGTAGTATATTTATGTATAAAACTCTTGTTCTAGTATTATTCTTTTGCATTTGAAAATTAATTAAAATTATGGTTTCTAAGAATTAGTAAGCAAGGCCGGCCCAACTCTTAGACACATTGAGTTGCTGCCGAAAGTTCTGTGAAAAATAAGCTCCCTTATACTAGTATTTTTTTAAGATAAAATCCTATTTTATTTTTACTTTATTTTCATTTTCTGTTGTTGTCTAGTTTGTGTTAAAGAGTTTATAAAAAAAATGTAGAGTCTTCATATCTAGATTGACATTTATCCCTCAGTGGAAGTATATGTAATGTTTATATTATATGTTGAAGCCTAGCTTAGTATAATAAACCCATCATAATTTTTTTTCAGAAATATATATATATATATATATATATATATATATTATTTTAGATTGTCACGTGTAAATGGTATGTGCACCACTTCCCTTTTGGAGAACATGCAGTATTAGAAAACATGATTTTTAATAGAATTTGATGAAACAAGAAAAAAAAAATAGATTCATGATCTAGGAGAGAGATAAAAGAAAATATCGGATATACTTTTCATCACGTTTATATTAATATTTCATTAGATTCTATTAGTGGAGATTTTTTTTTTTTTTTTTTTTTTTTTTTTTTTTTTTTTTTGAAGAAGAAGAAGAAGAAGAAGATCGTTATATAATATTGAAATTGCTTGCACTTGACTATTATTAAATTTTACTAAATAAAATTAATTTTTTATGATATGAAAATTAGAAATAAATAAATATAAAACTTTAAAAAAGACTTCATATTAATCTTTGGCGCAAATCCTCTAAAATAATCGGGTCAGCCCCTACATGCATGTCTACACAAAATCCGTTTTATATTAATAATTATTATGTTTGGATTGAGTTCTAATCCCAAAACAATGTAAAATTTCTGTGATATAGAAGCAATATCAAATTTCTCGCCCATTGTAATACTATGAGACCACATTTATATCGTATATCGATTTTATTTCATATACCATTTTTTGAAACTATCCTTTATGGAATTTTCATTTGATATATTTATTAAAGCTGTCACTTCATAGATGCATTTTTAATCCAATTAATTTAATCAATCAGATAAAGCACTTACTTATTTTATTAAATGTAACCATACATATTATTTCATTTCATGTGTCGTTCTTTAATATTAATTAAAATAACACTAAATCATATAATATGATCGATTATTGCTGGTTTAGTAATTTATATTAAAAAGGTTATTTCCATCTCTCTACTCTAGCTATATCCATGTATTCTATTATTTTACTATTATGATTATAAAAAAAAAAATTATTTATACCTAATGTATAAATATATCATTACTTTATCATAATATAAAAGCTCAATTGAATAATCTAATATTAATTTAATTGAAGAGATGTCTATGTTTATAACAAATATAAGCTAACATTATAACTTCTTACTTATGAAGCAAGTTAAGTACACAACTAAGTCAACATATCATTTGGAAAATGGCCTTACCGACATCCAAGTCTTCCCCCAAGAGGCAGAGCTTGTGGCACTGCCATGACGGTGAATCCATTCACGAGCTCGGGCGCAGGCATCACCTAGGCCACCGTCCTGGGATTCTCCTAGGATACGCATAGCGAGATAGTTAAGGACAGTGCACATCATCATGCTCGGCCCCTCAACATTCAGTCCCCACCCTCCGTCGTCATTTTGATGGCAATACATGTGCCACAACATCTCCCTCTTGTGTTGCTCGCTCAACACTGTGTCTAATGTTCCCGTTATGTACAAACAGAACACCTATATAGAGTAGAACTTTATGCAATTAAAACTTAGTAAATTAATACATATGAATTAATATTTGTTCTCTGGTCCGACTTGGTCGATTATAAGGAAGCATCAAATGTGATTAGACATTATATTTTCAAAAATATATTATATAAATATAAGGTCACATTGATATTATAATTTAATAATAATTGAAAATTACAGTGATCGCCTATTTGAGACAATATTTTACAAAATTATTCTAGTAGTGTTGCATGTATTCTTAAAGTTAAATATAGTTGGGCTTCATCTCCTAAGCTCATGTAAGTCGTGTTCTCAAACTGCTCAAAAGTTTTTGAAGAGTTCTGGATGTATCATTACTGATTTCAAACTACAGTTCATCTTTACCATCTTCAACTTTATATAATGTTTTTTTAGATACAATTCATGTAAAGCAAACTTCTTAATTTGGAATTATAAAAACACATCAAATCCCTAGGTATAGTTAAAATTTCTTCAGTTCGTACCTAATTTGTACTACTTATTTTATCTCCTGCACTTAGCTAGGGTTTTCTTTGAAGACTAGTAAAAAAGTAGCACAGTACGTACCACTGGAGGGGCGTAGAACATGACTCCGGATAGGAGACCAGGCCAATGTCCGTGCGGCGACTGCAGGGCTGACCAAAAGTTTATGGACCTTTTCATGGCTGCGTCGGCCTTTGCGAATGAGATCTCCTCGCCATCCTCCACCTTCACCGGCGGAATAGCTTGCTTGAACTTTTTCTCTCTTAGCGTCTAAACACATAGATTTCGATTGAACGTACGGTCATGATATACAAGAGATAAAAGGTGGTATGTACATATATAGATGCATATAAAATTTACCTGGAGACGCCACATTAGGTCACTGCAGGGCTTGGTTTTGTGGCGGTTTGCGTAGAAATTCTGACGAACCTCTTCCACCTCCGATCGCTCCTCAGTGGTTCCGGCGTTCGGGTCGAATTCGAATACCTGTCTTCCTAAGAAGTTATTAGTGCTGTACAAGTAAGGATCTTCAGCTCCCTTGCCATACCTCAGTTTCCACATTTTTATTCGGTAAGGATCTGTAGATATTGAAACTTTTAATATGACTGTTCCTTTATATAACTATATATAAGATAAAAAAAAAAAAAAACTATATAGTAAGTAGTTAGTACTTATATAACTATATGAGATAATTAAACTATATCTTATTTTTGGATTTTTGAGAGCTTGAGCGAGTTTGACAGAATTGGAGATGAGAGCTAGCGTTTGAAAAAAAAATTGAAGATAAAGTTCGGTTTTTATAGAGGGTTTTTTTTTTTTTTTTTTTTTTTTTTCAATCATGTTTGGGGTGTTACCGTAAGAACACTTTTTAGTTCTTTGTTTTGTCACTATGTTTAGAAAGCAGGTTGTGTGAAGACTTATAAGAACAACAGAAGATTGGATAAGTTTGCTGAAGATCTGCGCATTTACAAAAGAGATATATATGTTGCTGAATTCAACGATCTACATCAAAGTTATTGCCACGATCTGCCAACTCATCATCATCAAGATCTGATTGGAGCTGGATATCCTTGAACCAATTCGATTGAAGGTATTCGTTGGTGCCTTTAATCCCTTTGATCGTGGAATTTCTTATTGCCTTATTTGGAAGCCAAGAAGACCGGGGTATATAACCTTCGCTAGATGTGGATGAACATTGAGCACTTTGAATGTAAACACACGCATGTTGCTTAATTCAGAGATGTAAAGTCTTGAGATCTCATTCCTGGAGTGACGACTGGCTGTTGGACAATTGGCTGTTGATTTTTTTTTTAAAGAAAATATCCGGATCCAGGTCCTTTATATCCCGGACCCGGACTTGTCTGGGTCCTTTACAGGATTATTTCCACAGAATATTAATATTGTAATTTCTCTCAAATGCCAACGTTTTAAATGGATACTAGTGCAGATATTATGGTGATTCAGTTACTATTTTTCAGGAGAGCATGGGATGATCATTATAAGACACTAAGCTTGATTTTATGCATTCAGAATTTAACTAGTTAGCAGCCATTTTCCAGACTATCTTACATTTTCTAAATTATTTGACGTTGCGTTTTTCTAAATCTTTGGGAGAATGTGTTGACGTTTGTGAAGTTCGTTTCAAAGTCCAGTTAGCAAAGAGATCTTGCAACGATGACACTGACCAATATATGAATTATGTGGTCATGAATACAATCATCCTCAATTGATTTTTTTCTTTTGAAGCGTTTTGAAAGGTGGTCTAACAGGTCCAATTTAAATGCACCTAGTTTACTTTTAACGCACATGTTGAAATTGGACTTAAATTCCACAATTAATATGAGGCAATATGTACAATATGAGGTGATAACGGGATAATAAGTGATAATTTTGGCACCCTTGTGCTTAATTTATTGTGAATTTAAGAGTATATGTCTTGTGTTTTATTATGTTTTGTCTTAGTTTCTTGTCTAGTTTTTATTGGTTGAAGAAATTAAGCTCTTGAATATTGTGTGTCTAAAATAGTGAGTTAGGGGCAAAATAGTAAGAAATGGTGATTAAACTTTGTTGTTTGGCTGATTATTTCATGGACCACATCTTGTGAGTCACTTTCCACATGTCATCACTAGATTGTTGGACCACATTCCTCCATTTTGGGAAGGCCATGTCACCTAGGGCAACATCCTTTTGGGGAGATGGGAGCCAAGAAAGGAAGAGGGAGCCACCACAAAAGAGGAGAGGGGAAAATACAGAGAAAGAAAAACGCAGAAAACAGAGGAGAAAACGGAGCTTTGGAGAAGAACGGAACTCATTGCCGGTGATCGTTTCAAGGAAGTCGTTTCGCCAGACTGCCGTAGCGATCGCCGTAGCAAAGTCTGGGAGCGAAAAATCAGATTTGGAAAGGAGCTTGGAGTGACGATTTGAGCCCCTTTTCTTCATCAACTCTTCATCAAAATCAATAGTCCATTTTCTCACCTTGTGAACATGTTTATGTTATTCATTATAATGTTGGATTGCATTTCATCTTGTGAGAACATGAGCTAATTTCTTAGCTAGGATTATTGATGGAACTTTAATTTCAAATGTCATCATAATTGTGATTAGTTATTGCTATGCTTATTTCAATCTTTTTATCCTTGTGCGATAAACATTACTCTCTATTCTAGGGAAGAACCATCTCTTGATTAGAGTGTTTAGGCTTAGATTAATGACCGAAAGGATTAATTTAGCTTGAATACCGCTTGGATTTTATGAGATTCTAGTATAGGAATATATGTGAATCTTATATAGCTTAGATCAAGTATTGTGGAAAATTGGATTTGCACGAATAGATGGTATAGGAATATATCTATTGATTCGAGTAAATCGTTAGTAGTAGGCGCTCGGAAGAGGTTTGCTCATAAGTCAAAAAGCTGAAAGTTGATATTCGTCATAGCAATAGCTGTAGCAGTCACATAATATTTCATTTAGACATTGGAATTGAAGGGAAATCGATAATCCTAGTTGCTCGATTAATTTAAAAATCAATCTCTGTTTTTCCTCGTAATCTCGTTGGTTGTTCACGCTTAGTTTACGTTATCTTGCATTGATACAAAACCAAAAACTCAATTTTATCAATTTTATAAAAACTGGATTTTTGAGAAATTAATTGTCACTAACTTAGTCCTCGTGGAGACGATACTCTATTTATCACTTTATTACTTGAAGCGACTCGTATACTTGCGAGATTTTATGAGGCATTATTAGGCAATTTATGTACAATTTAGGCACTATAAGGCAATATGTACAATATTAGGCGATATATGTACAAAATTAAGCTCAATTAGGCAATATGTACAATATTAGGCGATATATATACAAAATTAGGTATTATTAGGCAATATGTACTTGCACGTTCAATGCGACTTGTCGTATATTAGACACTAAAAGATGGCTATAATGGTTGTGCCCATTAAGGAATTCAGCGGTGAGCTTGATCTTTGCAAAGATCAGGCAACAATACTCATTTAAACCATTTATATCTAATGACAATATTATAGGTGAAGAAACAAGTTCTGCTGTTATTTCTTGTGTTGGCTATTTTGGTGACAACAGGTATATTACCAGCTACAGCCGTAACTACAACTACGATCATGCAGTCAAAATCGTCTCAGTTTGTTGCAAATTTCATGGATAGTTTACTCGTTTTTCTTCAGCACCTTTGAGCGAATTTCATAGGCTATATTCTCTCTGGATTGACTCTAATCAGTTAGTGATTTATTTCCAATATTATTGACTTATCATATTTATTATTCCTCAAATCTTGAGAATTAGTTGCTATTCTGAGGGAAAAATGGAGCTACAAATTGACCTATTAAATACGTATTATTGGCTTAAAAGTTAAAAAAAAAAAGAGGGTTTCTTGAAAAAAAAAACAGAAAGAGAGGAGAAACTGAAAACAAAATTAATTTTAGAAAATATAAATTAATTAAAAGAAAAAACTATTTTATAAAGATGAAAAATTAAAAATATCAAGAATATTATCATTCATTCATTAAGTAGAAGGAAGACTAAAATGAGTATATACACGTTTGTTAACTTTGGGTCTTTATTCCACAAAAATAAAGATTGGTAATATCGTGTCTAATGTCTATCTAGCTCTTAATTAAAAAAAGAAAAAGAAAAAAACATAACTCATGTTTGTAGCTTGGCATTAACACAAGCTATTAACGATCTTAAGTGGTGATCGAAGATTACTCCAAAGCTATTAACGATCTTATGTTGCGGAAGAAACATAACTCATGCTCATGTTTAACTTTTGAATCATTCTACGATTAATAGTGTTGTTGTTATAATTTTTTTTCTCAAGGAAATTCATTCCACGAGGTGTTAACGTTTTTACATATAAAAAGAAGTAATCAATGACGTATTTAAGTAAAACAGATAGGATTCATTTCTCTATTAAAGTCTCGGATTTTTGAATTCTCATACGAACCCCCGGAATTCCTTCTAGAGTATGTTGAATAATTTTTATGGATTCTGTCATTTTACCAAATTCACACTAGATAACGAGCTAATGAATCTTCTTCACTTCGATTTTAGATGCCAAAATACTAATCAAATTTTGAATAATCAAGTTTTCAATAATATTTTTCAGTAGATACCGTGATGAAACCGCTCTCTATTTGTTGAGACATACATTTGATCGAAAACTAGTCTTGATTTTAAAAACTAAAAAAAACTATTATATCTATAGCCATAAGCCCATAACCATAAGAAGGTTTTCTTGATTAACGAAACATAAATAAAAAATCCAAATTCATAGGTTAAAGATAATAATAATAATAATAATTGCTACCGCATAGTCCTTATAATTATGGCTTTTATAAATTAATATTTCTCCAAAGGCCTAAGGCGTAGCGCGCACGCCTTAATTGTTGTTGCCTCAAAACCGGCTCTGGTCAGTTTCCAATAGATGCCATAAAGCATAATTAAATGCCATGCAATGCACATAATGTTTCTATTGAACTTAAAAAGTGGTCAGTTTCCAATCTAATATCAATCTGATGGATTGAACGGGAAAAAATGAGGAGCTATTTTACAAATTAAATGCACACTAGCACACTATATGAATACAATACGGGCGAAATCGATTCCTATCGGTCTCAAATTCCCCAAATATTTTACCGACATATATTTTTACCTTTTGAGAAACAACTAATTTTCACAAAATATTAAGAAAGCGGATTCTATTTGGTCTTCAAATTCGATTTCTTAACATTAATAAAATACTATTGATCAAGCATACTAACTACACAAATTACTAGGCATAAACTAGTATATATTGATAATTTATTTTTTAAAAACAAAAACAACTAATAAAATAGAGTATTTATCATCAATAATGATTGATCACTAATAACTTAAAAATAAAACTAACATTTATAATTATTCGATTCTACACCGAAAATATTCAGTTTTTCACTTTTATTCAAAATTTAATTGAAACCACTCAGTTTCGGCTCATTAATTGGTGATTTTTTTTTTCGATTTTATTTTCATCCCAGCTAGGATACAATACAATATAGATTGGCTCAAAGCTGAGTACAATTTATTGAAAGTTAAACAAATGGAAATAGCGTATCACACAAACCATTAAGGAAGAGTGAGCCATTCACATACAGCTAGCCTACGATGAGTACTGAGTGAACTCTGGATCTTCGGCCAAAGCATCAAAAACTTCCGGCAAGAAGGTTGCTTCGATATCAACGCTTCCTTCTTCGGGTCCCGGAAACACATTCAGCAAGTTATTGTAGCTGCCGTCGCCGCTCCGCTGCACAACCGGCCTTCCCCACCCAAAATCGTTTCCGTATGCGTCGAACCACGGAGAACCGCCAATGGCAACCATGGGCATTGTGGACATTTTTGCCAAGTCTGACGGCGACACGAATCTCTGGGCGCATTTGCCGAAGAACTCTTTCGTCCCCATCCCGTCTTGCTCCACGATCAGCTCGTAGACCCGCCGTGCTGCCCAACCCGCCCCGTGCTCGAGGAGCTCGCCCGCCGGGCATACCAATGTTGCGCTCATGATTGCGTTGCCTGCATAAGACCTTGGCAGTGGCGGTCGAAGCCGAGACCTCATGTCCACCGGCATGATGAAATAAACTATTTCGTCGTGACGAAGGGCTCGGCTGCGCGTTATGCACACCCAGAGGTGCGCCGTAAGCGCTTGGAATGACGAGATCTCTCGGTCGGCGCTGGGATTCTCCATGTTTGCTTTCGCTTTCAGCTCGCCGATTTTGGCCTTCGAGAAGTGGAGCACCCTCTGCTGCATCGTTGCTGACGGGAGACCTTCAGGCGGGGGTTCAATGAAACGCAAAGGGATGCAAACAGGGAACTCGGCAGGGCTGTTGAAGCATTCCCGGCCAAAGATGAACCCCTCTTGATGCGAAACCGGGGAGTCACCGCGAGAAAGCTCAGACCAGATGTTGAAGAAGTCCCAGAAAGTCCTGCCATCCGCGACGCTGTGGTTCATGCTGAGTGCCACGAAGACGCCATCGGTGAACTCAGTTACTTGCACAGCAAGCAACGGGAGATCCAGCCCTGGGGCTTGGTAGTTTGAAACTCCGATCATAGGATACAGAGAGTCGACAAGCTTTGTCGGGACAACTTGAGGGTAGCGAATATCCGCCGCGTTGAAGCCATCGACAGCTTTGGCGTGAATGAACTTCGCGCCGGCGCCGTTACAGACGATGTGAAAGGAGACATGTTCAGCATCTCCGTCATGTTGGCCGGTGGCGAGGCGGCCAGCGAGAGGGTAGAGCCGGTCCAAAGCCTGAGAGAGTGAGTCTTTCAAGTGTTCCACCGGGCTTTCATTAGGTTTGTTGAAAAGAAAACCTCTGTGAATGTAGTCAATCGAAAGAAACTGAAGATCGATCGGAGTCAATTCAATTCTGCGATTGAGATCACGGTGGCCGTCACCGTTTGCGGGTCGGATAATGCTAGTCGACAGTATACGGGTCAACTCAGCCATGGTATTGATGAGTGGTATACAAAATGTGTACAGAAGCAATGTGTGTACATGAATACACACGCACATATATATATATATATATAGATATATATAAACATATAATAGGCTCATCATGTATACTGGGTCACAATGCTCTCAAGTTGACCCTATATTCTTTAATTGATATACAAATGTGCTTAAGCAACGTGACTGCCTCGTTTAAAATTGGATAAATATACTCGAAGTCCCTGTATTTTTATCCTTACGTTAATTAAATTACCACATCACATTTTTTACTTTGTATTTTACGCAGTCTTTAACTTAAATTTTATGTTCATATTTTTTATTTCGTATATAATATTTTTGTCAAGTTAGTAAAGTGCCCATAAAATATCAAATAAAGATACAAATACAAAATTGGGGACAAAATTATAACATTAACAAACTAAGATCTTACTAAAAGCAGTATGGGCTATATACGAATGAAAATATAAAAACATGAATAAAATTTTGGGTAAACTGCGGCTAATGTACTCAATGTTTGATCTTTTGCGAATTATGCACCTAATGTTTATTTTTGGTGGCTAATGTACCCAATGTTTAATCTGTTAGATATTTTCGTGTTTTCCGTTAGTTGACCGTTAGAGAGTTATCCTCCTCTACATGAACACTTTTCGTATTTTTGACATAACTCACTCATTGTTTGTCAAAATTTTATGCACGACCTATGGTTAGAAATATAAGAGATAGATCTACAACTTTGTTGTTTTAAGTTTTGTAAAATAAGTTTTAGAAAAATACGAAATTTCAAATACAACGTAAAATTAGACGTTAGTTTAATACAAAATATTTGTTTCAAGCAAATTTTAATATATTTAATGACTTTATATGGTAAAACGTAAAACTAAAAATTTGCAGATAAATGTTTATCTTTTTAACGGTGTTTATTTATAAATTTAGGATAAAAAACGAGTGAGTTATGCCAAAAATATGAAATATGTGATGTGAAATAATCTTTCAAAACAAATATTTTGCATTAAACTTACGTCCAATTTTACGTTTTATTTAAAATTTCGTATTTTTCTAAAATTTATTTTACAAAAATTAAAACATAAAACTTGTAGATATATCTCTTGTCTTTCTAACCATAGGTCATGCATAAAATTTGGACCAAAAATGAGCGAGTCATGTGAAAAATACAAAAAGTGTGTATATAGAGGAGGATAACTCTCTAACGGTCAGCTAACGGAAAACACAAAAATATCTAACAGATCAAACATTGGGTACATTAGCCACTAAAAATAGACATTGGGTACATAATTCGCAAAAGATTAAACATTGGGTACATTAGCTGCAGTTTACCCTAAAATTTTAGATAAATTGTATACTAAGATCTTATTATAAAAAAAATTATGTTAATTACAAATTTAACATTTCATATATGAGTTACGAAGCTAAAATATTAGCTAAAAATTCAAAATTTTGTTAAAAATATCGACACATAGAAAGAAAAAATACAAAAAGTGATCAGTCAAGCATAAGATTTAATCATAAAATAGTGAAGGCTATATTAAAAAAATATATACAAATGACCAATTAATGAGATCATGCAAATGATATCGCTCGCCCTTGTAACCATTTCTCCTTTTAAGTTTGAAATAATATTAGGAATTTAAGAAAAGTACTTTTAAGAATCTCAAAGTTAAGACATATTTCAAAATTTATTTTTAGAGGTAAAAGTATCAAAATGTTAAAATTTGTTTATGCCGTTAATACTAAACTGTTTACGTCCACATAATATAAATATTTTTTGCGGCATAACTTCTTAAGTTATTATTGACAGTATTAATCCTAAAGTTAATTACTATAATTTATTAGCGACATAAGTACTTAAGTGTTTATCTTATACATAAAATATATAAAATTAATGGATAAAATTACAAAAATATTATAACATCTTAAGTTATTATTGACGACATAAATACTTAATTATTATCATTTCTGATATTTTTGTAAATTTATCCACCAATTGTACATATTTTATGTATATAATAATAAAAATTTCTTATACTGCTAATACACGGTTATAACTTCAGTATTTATGTCGTTCATAATAACTTAAGAACTTATGCCACAATAAATGATATTATGTGAAAATTTAATTGTTTGGTACTAACGGCATAAATAATTTATAACAATTGATACGTTTACCTCTAAAAAATAAAATTTGGAATATGCCGGAACAATAAGGTGCTTCAAAGTATTTTTTGTATTTTTCCTTTAATTTTTAAACACAAATGTTAAGCTCATAGAAATAGTACTAGTACCGTTAAAAGCATCGTGATAAATATTTCATCCAATGTTTTGGGATAATTTTGGAGAGACTATCTCATTCTCGAGGAGGCATAAATTTAGGGATATCTTCGACCTATAAATCGAGATTAAATTTGTAAAATCAAGAATTATACAGTTCCAAAAATATTGCTAGACATGTAGTACTTTTGCCGCCTAGGGTTTTAGCCAATTGCACGTGATGCTCGCGGCCTCGTTTGCGTGGATACCCAATAAATAAAGCTGTGTAAATAATGTAAGTAAATTATACTATAAAGGTTATTAGCGGAAAAAGTATCTAATTCAATAGAAAAGTGAACAACATAGAGTTATTTTAAAATAACTATAGAAAAAGTCCTTAAGTTAACATTGTTTGGTAGATCAGTAGACCTCATCCACTTTTTCATTAGTTTTTTTTTTAAAGATATTTTTAGTGATAACATCAACGATGCAAATAGCGATACTATTAGCGAGGAAAATAAGAACTTGCACTATTGATGTTCCAGGAATCCGTGTTCACATCCAGGTTTATGATATTTAGTGGGTTTGATCGATTGAGTTTATTTGTTTTATTTGTTGTTGACATCATCACTAACCGAAATAGGAAAAAAAAACAAAAAAAGTTGACGAGTTCTACTGATCCACCAAAAAGAAAAGGTAAACTTGAATATTTTTGTCAAATTTTTTATTTTTAAGTTGGCTTTATATTGCAATATTTCTAAATAACTTAAATACTTTTGTCGCTAATAACCCATAAACTACTATCAAATACTAGACATTGCATTCATAATCCATTAAAAAGATTTTTTGACGTTTGGGCGGTTTATCTATTCATTGCAGTTGCGTGTTAAGCTACATTTATCATTCGTTTTGAGTTGTAAGTTGTAACAAGCAATGTACGGAAGATAGACAATCACGCAATATGAATAAATTAATAAAGATATAGAAAGTATAGTTTGCTTACATATAACTTACACATTATCATGACGAGCTAGTTGGCAACGAGGAAAATTATTGAAAAAACTATTTGATCACAATCTTGCCAAACAAAATGTGACTCGACCGAAAGAATATATACCTAACTCAGTTTTGTTTTTAGGCGAAACTTAATTAATATAGTTTTCTTGCGTCCTCTTTGGGACAACATATATCGTATGTCAACGAAATAGTTTAATTGTAGAAGTAATTAATTAAGAAGCCCCAAATATCTCTATTTAAGCTCTTAATAGGGTAGAATCTCGTTAAATTAATACTCGGTAAATTAATAAGTTAGATATAATGAAAAAAATTGTAAGGTACCGACCTACGGGTTACAATTTACCAAGACGGTGTTACTATATCCGAATTCGGAGATTGTAAACCCTCGAAGCCGGACATAGTAACAATGACATCGGCGGGATTATTAGCAACACCAAATTCGGTGACCCTGCATTGGAACCCTAAACACACTGGAAATCTTTAACCATCCTCTTCGAAAATAAAAAAACTTCGAATCAAGGAGTATTGAACCTTAAAATCAATATTGGAACTAGGGGTGAGCATGGGTTGGGTTGGGCCGCCCCGACGCTTTTTATGGACCCGACCCGATCACTTCGGGTTCCTAAAAAAAGCCCGATCCGACCCAAATTTTTTTAATGCCCGAACCAAACCGACCCAATAAAAATCGGGTTGGGTTGGTTTGGGTCGCCATGGCCCGATTAATTAAAATTTATCCTTATATAACAAAAAATAATATGAAAAAAATACATCAATGTAACTCAAAATTCAAAGTAAAAATACCCCAAACAAATTTAATCAAACAAACATACTCTAAACAATGTAAAACATGAAAATGAGAGATTGAACGGTCTTTGAATGTAAATAAAATTGAGAATGAGAACTTTTTAAAGACTAAAGATTGCACTACTTGAATAAAAATTAATATGAAAAATATATTAATTATATTGGTCGGGTCGGAGACCCCGACCCGACCCAAGGTTTTGGACCCGACCCCGACCCGAATAGTAGTCGGGTCCGGCCCGATCCGACCCAATTTTGAGCGGGTTAGATTGGGCGGGTTAGATTGGGGTCGGGTCTCCATCGGATTGGGTTGGGCCATCGGGTTGGGTCTAAAATGCTCACCTCTAATTGGAACCCTATAACCAAGATGATGAAGAAAAGCGAACCCTGCAATCAAACGCGATACTGACAGAATACCCCCAAATAGAAAACCTTTTATCATACTTTTAAGGGATAATAGCGGCATAAGTCCTCAACCTTTACTCAACTGGGGCGGCATAACCCCAACTCCATTTAATAACGGTATAAGTACCAAAAGATGATTTCCGTCCATATTTGACTAACGAAAGTAGTCAACGTTTGCGTGGTCAGCTTCTCATCAACATGGACGCCACGTAATCTGACATGTCACCATACACGTCATCCTCGCGTCATCAAATTTAATGCAATCGCCATTAATTTTGCATTAAATTTGATAACGCGAGGATGACATGTATAGTGACATGTCGGATTACGTGGCGTCCACGTTAACGAGAAGCTGACCACGCAAACGCTGACTATTTCCGTTAGTCAAATATGGACGGAAATCATCTCTTAGTACTTATACCGCTATTAAATGACATTGGGGCTATGCCGCCCCAGTTGAGTAAAAGTTGAGGACTTATGCCGCTATTATCCCTACTTTTAATGAGGGTTCACACGACCAATGATAGAGAATTATATTTTGGATTGCGTTGCGTGTATAATGGTGAGAATCATATTTCTAAGCTCTATTCCATTCTCGATGTACAATTATTTCGCTTTTTTATTTTTATTTTTTATTTTATTTCCAAGCCAAGCTCATTAATTAATATCATTTTCTTGCGTCCTCTTTCAGACAAAATATATCATATGTCAACGAAATGTTTAACTATACAAGTGATTACACTACTACAAATTGTTTATTAGACCACAGAGATTCAACCACGGATGTCAAAATTCATGGTTAAAATTCAATTTTAGACAACGGAAATCATAAAGCATGGTTGAAAAACCAGTCTGCCGTTGTCCCCCCGTGAGACACCACGGCGTACTCTCTATTTGACCACGGAGATCTTTTCCGTGGTTGACGATGTGTCGTTTACAGGTTAACACGCTGCGGCGGACGAAATCATGCCGCGGCGTTATCCTTTGCGACAATGGGTAAACACGTGTCGTTGGGTAGTGGCCGTGACTACTCAGTTTTGCCGCGGCATGATTTTTGATCAGCCGCGGCAAGGGTTGTACACAACGACACTTTCAAAACGGTTGTTCATGCCCACAGTAAAAAAAAAAACTTTGCCGCGGTGTGTCTATCAAATACGCCGTGGCACACTACTGGATACGATTTTTTAACACACCGCGGCGTGTGTCGTATTTACAGTCTTACCCGAGGTTTTTATTTTTCACTTCGTGCCGTCACAAAAAACCCTCTCTCTCTCTCTCTCTCTCTCTCTCTCTCTCTCTCTCTCTCTCTCTGTCTCTCTCTCTCTCTCTCTCTCGTACTCGCCTTGGGCCGCCATCGTATCGCCGCGACACGCTTCACGCCGTCATCCGCTGTCCACGTCCATACGCCGTCGACCTCCACGTGTAAGTGTCGATTTCAAGCTTTGTTTTTATGTTTTTTTTTTGTTAATTCGAAATAAGATTTGAATATTTTTTGTATTAAGTCATTGATATCAAGTTCTTGTATCTATTTTTAATTGAAATTTGGTTTTATGAATTAATTAATTGGGTTTTTAAATTAGGTTTAGGTATTGAACTTTGATTTTGGGTATTGAAATTAGGTTTTGAAGTTAATTGGGTATTGAAAGTAGGTTTTGAAATTAATTGGGTATTGAAATTGGATTTTAAAATTAGGTTTGGGTGTTGAAATTGAAATTGAAATTTGGGTGTTGAAATTGGGTGTTAACTTAATTGGGTATTGAAATTGCATTTATCGAATTACGTTTGAAAGAACCTGTTGTTGAGGCGCCTGCGAACGAGATACCTGAACAACCTGCAAACGAGGTAAGTGTATAGCTTCAATTACTTAATTGTTTATTATTTATTTAATATTAATCTAATCTTGCTTGAAATTCATGTTTTAGGCCGGTGATATACCAGCACAGCCTGTTGCCGACCCAGAAATGCCGGAGCTTAACTACGATGATCCGCAAATGAGAGCCTTCGTGGCTCACGGTGTTCGGAGATTTCTTGAGTACAATACCATGGCCAGCAGGATGTCCTGATCAGTATCAGCCGGCATTTGCTGAAGCAAGTGGGAACGGCGATGGTGACAACGAAGAAGGCGGGAATGGCGACGAGAATGAAGGAGGCGGGAACGGAGGCGAGAACGAAGGAGGCGGGAACGGGAATGACGCAAACCCCGAGAACCCCGAAGAAATCAACAGCGAAGGCGCGAACGACAGACTCGAAGACAACGATGACAACGATAACCAAGAAAACGATAACAATGACGACAACAACCTCGAGGATGATGATTAGTTATTTCTTATGTTTGAACAATTAGTTATTATGTTTATTTTGTTTAAACAATAAGTTATTATGTTTATTTTGTTTGAACAATTAGTTGATATTTTATGTTTACTTTGAACAATTAGTTAATATTTTATTTTATTTGAAAAAATTATCTAAATTTTCAAATGTTATTATACTTCGTTTTGTTAAAATATAAAAATAATTGTTTCAAAAAACAATTAAAATAATTTTAAAAGATCTATTTTTTACTGTTAAACAATTGAAAAATTAAATAATTAATAATTGAATTGTTTAAACTATTAATTAACTAATTGATTAATTTTTCATGCCGGGGCCTATACTTACAAACACCGCGGCGTGTATGTTTTATTTACCGTTATAACCTCTGAATTATGATCCGTGCCACAACGACAAAGAAGCTGCCACGAAGGAGTTCATAAGCCAGAGGTTTTAAAAGTAAATAGAAGCAACACGCCGCGGCATTAAGATTTTATAGCCACGGCATGCTCACATAAACCCTCGGCTTTGTAAATCCTGCCGCGGCGTACAAAGACCAAAAATTATACAGAGAGCATGCTTAACTTAAGTCAGATTAGGCCGCGGTGTGACCAATATTAGCCCGGCATTCTTAACAAGCGCCTCGGCGTGACCTTATTTAGCCGCGGCATTATAAGCTATGCCGAGGCGTTTTTTACATACAGCCGCTGCGTTTATAGAGGAAAATTTATACAGAGAGCATGTAGTTTCGATCCCGAGTTTGCCGTGGCTTACGGAAAAAAAGAAGAAGCCACGGTATCAATCTAGATGCCGCAGAAGGTTGTTCATGATGTCGAGGCGTACATTCGACTACGGTACATACTGTGGATGAATATATTAAGCCACGGCAGGTTTGTAAGTACGGCGCAGCTTCTGACAGCGAACAAAAAACGGCTATATTTTTGCAAGTACAATCATTGATTTCCAACGTTAAAAAATGGCTATATTCGCAAAAATAATTTAAAAAATATAAATTCATATATTTTGTCTATTTATACCATAGTAACTTATATTTTTACTCACACAAATCCATCCTCACACTCAAAATATTGAAAACTTGCAATGGATGATCATCAGTCTCCTTTCAGTAATATCCCGGTCATTATGGTGTCTTCCTCCTCCGATGATGACGAGGTAAATGTCATTCAAAATCTCTCAGATGATAATATAGTCCCAGCAACAATTTGCAAAGATATTATAGTCCCTCAAACAAATTCCGATGATGCTGCAAGGGTTTCGAATTGCGACGAAACCGTAGAGTCAGAAATGCCTCCGAATCTAGTACCATGTCAAATTCCCACTGCTTGCATTGTTGGCTCCCGTCGCACAAGGGGACGTGGTGGTGGAATGTTATTTTCGTCATTATTGGATACCAATTTCAATATCAAGCATGAGTGGAATAATTGTACTCAAAATCTAGATAAGATCGCAAATAGCAAATGGTGTGGACAACAGTTTCTTGCCAACAGTGAAAGAGCCACGGGTCAACTCCGTCAACATGCCACGTGTTGTTGTAGAAGTTTTTGACTTGATTAATTTATTTAGTATGATGTCTAGAGGTTTTTTTATTTTATCGTTGTTTAATTGTATTATGAAAAATATTCGCGAGATGTGAAAATGTTGTAGTTTTTAAAGTTTTATTTGTAATGTAGAATTGTTGTAAATGATAATGTATTTTTAATTTTATTAATATAATTTTTTTTTTCATAATCCTTAATATTTTTGCATTAGTTATTTATTGAATATACATATTTTATGTAATTGTTTTACGTTGCGACGGATAGCAAGATATCGTACATAATCTTTCGAAACATTTATAGTTTAAAAAACTTGAGGGCATAAAATGAATATCAGAATGTTAAAATGAGATTCGTAATATTCACAGTCCATTTAAAACAAAGAAAATTAAAAAATATTTGTTTTGGTGTATAAAAATAATATAGGAAGTATGAACACGCTGCGGCTTGTCATCAAAAGACCTCGGCGCGGTAACAAACCCAACCCTAAACCCTACATCTCGCCGCGGCATTATCAGAACAAGCCACAACATTGTTATAATTAGCCACGGCGTAATGGACTCAAGCTGCGGCTGAGTGGGTAACAAGACAAACAACAGAGAGCATGTAAATCGATAAACTACTACGCCGCGGCTTGGATAAATAAATGTCGTGGCATGTTTTTTTTTTGGACTGTTATACCCTTACTAACCGCAGCTTTGTTGTTCATGCCAAGGCGAAGTTTATTAGACAAAGGGTATATTGGTAAATACCTATAAAGCCGCCGTGGGTTTTTGAAAAAAAGCAGCGGCGGAGTGAGAAAAAGCCACATCATTACCTACACACGCCGCGGCTACTAAGTGTTACAAAATTATACAGAGAGCATGTATATTTCGAACTAGGAAAGGCCGCAGCGTGTTCAGGTTAAGCCGGGGTTTGTTGATAACTTGCCAGGACATGATTATAGAACGCCGCGGCTGCTAAGCGTTACAAAATTATACAGAGAGCATGTATATTTCGAAGGAGGAAAGGCCTCGGCTTGTGTAGGTAATGCCGCGGCGTCTCGAGTGTTAGAAAATTATGCAGTTAGCAAAATTTTCGACCCGTGTGATTATAGTGTTCCTGTCGCGGCTTAATATTATCTTACCGCGGCGTTTATCACAGATTTGCACTTATATGTACTTCTCATACCCATTTTACACCCTAAACTCTACAAACACTCTCTTTATAATCCTTAGGCGACTTTTCAATCGACCTCGAATTTGGTGTCGTTGATTCGTCCCGGAAGAGAGAGAATGTTTATTCAAATTCTTCATTTCAAATATGGGATCTAGGGAATGGATGACAGAATAGAATGAGCGATGTTTACCGACATAGTTTTCAAGAATTTATGGATTTTGTGTGCTTAAACTTTGAAGAAGGAGATTTGATTCGTTGTCCTTGTCTTTCATTGAGGAAATTTAGTTTCGAAACCTATGAAAATAGTCAAATCGCATTTGTTTGCATTTGGCATTATGAGTTCCTATGATCATTGGTACTTTTACGGAGAAAAAATACAGTGGTCGTGCCGCAGCACAGTTCATAACCCGCTGTTCCATACCGCCGCGAGTTTCATAGACCGGAATCATTGTATTATCGAACAACGACGCGCCGCGGCGTTGTATTATCCGCGCCGCAGCACAGTTCATAGACCGGAATCATTTCAAAATCCAACAAGGATACACTGCGGCGTAATAACATTTAAACCGCGGCATTTGTATACATGCCTCGGCGGTTTATTGTAACAGTTTTTTTGTATAATATAAATATTTACTACAAAATTTCCTTAATATTGTTTTTGTGTAATTATATATATATATATATATATATCCATTTCAATAGCCTATATTAACTAACAGAGTTAATCTCACAGGTATTTTGAGAAATAAATAATATAATCTACCAGCTTGAAGAAGTTCAGGGCCAACCATATCCAGTGTGGCTGTGTGGGCGAGAAGATGGAGATACTAGATGCGTCGCCGACTTTTCCGGCTCGAGCAAGGGATGTCGTACTAGAGAGGTGAGGCTTACAGTGGAAAGCGGCGGAGGGCGAGTGTATCCGGCCGCCTGATTTTTTGTCAAATTCTTTGGACTTCTTGATATAACGACTTATTGAGACTAAGTTTAATTTTATTTCCAGAAGACTTATCCTTTTATTAACCCTCTTAAGTTAACAAATTGTTAGAAAAGGCACATAAGTATGATGTCGTTAATTTTTTGAAAACAATAATTTTATTGATTAATTATTTTTATAAAAATCTGTGTGATTGATAGCGGTCACTAATAAAATATTGTTTATAGAAATTAATAATTTATTTGTAAGCAAAAAATTATTTTAAAACTAAAATTTTCAAAATATAAATTGTAAAGTGTCATGTGGTATTCGCATTATGTGGCAATGCCAATTCATCGTCAATTGTACGAGGCATTTGATCTAGTGAGGTGAATGGAAGTTTTTTGTTATAATTTGACAAATTTAAAAAGCAAAAAAAAAAAGAAAGAGAATTGATACTTATTGTTACAATTTGTTAGAGTGTTGGTACTTGTAATGTGTATTTTTTGGATTATTAAAACTAGGACACAAAGACAAAAGTCAAGGTCCTTCGACCGAAATAGACGCCCATCGAAGACTATCTCCAAGAAATCGGACTAGTCGACCCGTCAAGGTTACGACAACCTTAAGAGGGCCCCGACCATATGTATAATTACGTGGTAAGTGGTATGGGATTAGAAACACCGCACATTTTATATTTGCACCTTTTTAGTATTAATTTTTTAAATAATTGCAAGTTAAGCCCTCTCTTTTTCTGTTTTTCACTAATTAATAATTAAACTAGCCCCTTGAACTAGTCTATGATGATGACATCCTCGCCAAGGCAAAGTCTTCGGGCACGATGGCCTCTCTTTGACCTAGTCAATGGCTACGTCCTCATCAAGGCAAGCTCTTCGAGCCACGACGACATCTCCTTGACATAGTCAACGACGACGTCCTCGGCAAGGCAAGCTCTGTCATACGACGTGCAACACCTCACCTACAAACTTGACGAGCCAAAATCTCTCAACATCAGGTAACAGATACAAACCAAGCTCGGTGGGATGCTAAAGGGGCTTCAAAGACGCCATACATCTAGTGCTTTATAATTTGGGTTAATATTGTAGATTATTCACTTTTCCTTGCAATTCAAACATGACGGTGCAGACAATTCCGGATCCGACGCAAATGGAAATACATTTGATTTCACGACGAAGTTGCTTCATCTCGCGTGGCACCCCTCGGAGAACTCACTGGCCTGTGCCGCTTCCAATGCCTTTAGATGTACTACACGTAGACTTATGGAAAAGGCGGATTGACAAATGTTCCTCTTCTGAAGCTGCCAATTTTACCAGAAAATCCAATATCCTCTCAGAAGACTAACTATCTAGGTCTGGCCAGTATATATTTTCTCAGAAAAACACCAAAGCCTCCTCTATCTCATCCACTCGGGCACAATGGTTATCGTCAATACTCGGGTCTTCGACCGTGTACAATTTAATCAAACTTAGTATAAGGGTTGTTAAAGTTGTTTTGATTCTGTTGTTCATTTTCCGTCTAACCATTCTTTTCCACTCTTCAGAATGTGCTGATTTGTAATGATCATTCTTCCGCCATTGTTATTTGTTAGAAGGGCTTCGTGCCAATCATCCTTTCAGCGCGCAACTGTTTCTTTTCGGGATCCGGATTTTCTGCTTTCCATTAGCTTAAGTTTTTCATTCTATTTTATTTTATATAAGTTTCCTTCGTTGGAAGTGTTTCAAAGGTTTCCATTTCCTTAAATCTAAGAATGTGGAAGCCTGCTAATACTTTTTGTTGAATAAAATGGTTATAGTTCATTATTTATTATCTTGAAAGATTGAAATATTGTAAGGGTTTTTTTCTTCTTCTTTTCTCACATACAATTTTATTAGAATATTTTAATGTCGATTTAGGTAGGCATAGCAACTATGTCAACTTGAAGTGGGCTATAGATTCAATTCGTCGTCTTGATGATGAGTCGAGCTCAAAAAGATAATTAGAAAACGTAAATTATTAAAGTATGTGATTAATATAGCTACTGCTATACTATCTTTTACACGTCTACACTTAATACTTATCTGCTTGTCAAAAAATTATTCACCCTATGGAACGTCTATAGTACATTTATAATTTATCCATTTAATTTTCACACTAATATAACAAACGAAAAAATTAATTAGCGATCACTGATAAAAATACCGATAAGCATTTAAATAGTGATAATTTTTTTACCGATCAATTTTTTTTGGTAAACTTATGACCGGCCGAACAGATTTTTTGTAAGATGATTTTTATTAATTATATTTTTCTATTTTTTTGTGAAATGATTTTTGTTATATTTATATTGTTAACATGTGTTTGAATTATTTGATTTTACACCTTAATGATAAATTTGGAAAATGCGGCAGAGCTATGATTTATCATTCGTGGAAGCTGGTAAGATCCATCCATTTAGTAGCACATTAGGCCAGGGATGGCATAGCCTTAAAATTAAGGGCGATAATAAAACGAGGAAAGACTTACGGTGGATACGTAGGCACCTAGAAACGAGGAAGGAGTAATAAGCGACGAAATGCTTCGGGAGCTGAAAATGAGCTGAAATCCTAAGATTCTTGAATAAGTCAACCTTTCTATAGATAACTCTTCATAGAGTTCATTAATATCCTAACTAATTAGTTTACCCATCTATCTCAATTATTGGTCTCAATTCAAGAGAAGAACATGTAATAGACATAAAACCATCCATTATGGTTCTATATTTATTCGAGTAAAATGCTTAGTTAATTCCATATGTCTAACTAAAAAAATCTTTTCCTTGTTCCAACTTTTCGATCTTCCCATTCATTATTTGTCCGTGGGGCCTTCTAAAATGAATACAAAATTATAGTAACAGAAACGAGGTTGAATAAAAAACTAGAATCTCACCTCCTGTCGAGCCAAAAACACAAATAATAGTCAACCTTGAAAACAATAACGCAGCGAACCTCTCTCAGATTTTTCAACTGATCTACGCCATGGCTCTCGTGACCAGGACCTCGTCGCTTGTCCCTCTCCAGGTGGCGGCGCAGCGCGTGGGCCTCTCGCTCCTCCACACCGCCAAGAGCGGGAGCGCTCCAGCTCCGCGCGTGCCTCCCCCGCCGCCAGGGATGTCGAAGACAGCGGAATTCGTGGTTTCGAAGGTGGACGATTTTGTGAATTGGGCGCGGCGTGGCTCGATGTGGCCGATGACGTTTGGGCTTGCCTGCTGCGCCGTCGAGATGATGCACACCGGCGCCGCGCGCTACGACCTCGACCGCTTCGGAATCCTCTTCAGGCCCAGCCCTCGGCAGTCAGACTGCATGATCGTCGCCGGAACTCTCACCAACAAGATGGCTCCGGCTCTGCGCAGGTATGATCTCTCTGTTTCTCTCTCTCAAGAAATGTATGATTAATGAAACGATATGTTCGACTTGGTAAGGACGTTGACTTTGACTATCTATTCTTACCGTTATAGGATACCACAAAATTTACTAATTGCTTATTTCCAGACCGAGTTCTTGCCATTTACTAAAGAAAATTTGTGGATGTGGACTGTGTATTGTATTTTATGAATCATTGTGATCCTAGTGTATAAAGATATCAAGCTATTTGATAACAAACTAAAAACTTTCTGTTTTTTACTTTCAATTTTTTATAATTGCAGTGTAATAAATTACTGCAGTTGTTTTTAAATAACAATTTAGTACATATTTTTATTTTTTATTTAAAAAGTTGTAAATTTGTTTGGTATATTTTTTTTCTTTCAAAAGATTAATTTTTTAAGTATCAAAATATAATAACATATATATAAGACATAGTGTAAATCACATACAATATTAATAAGTGTACATAAAATGAAAGAGAGAAACAATAAAATGAGAAATATTTTAGAATACGCCATAAACCCACTTTTCTAATCTATTCATTTTACAAAACAATTTTTCAAATAAAAAAATAAAAAAAATCTCACCACAAGTGTTTACCAGGCACTAAATTCCTCTTCTTTGTTTCTTTTCTTTTTATTTGCATTCGAAAACACAAATAGGAATTTTTCAAGTTGATAACCAAATATAGGTTATTTTAAAAGGGTAAAATGCGGTTAAAGTACTTAATATTTATATTTTTTATGATTATGTATCTAATCTTTTTTGTGTGTGGCTAAAGTACCTAAACTTTATTCTGTTAAGAAAATTGGTTTCCTTCCGTCAAAATCTGTTAGTGGTGTTTTTGTTATTGGACAAATTGCGGCTAAAGTACCCAATGTTTAAAAGAAATTGAATTATGTACCTAATTTTTTTTTAAGTTGCTTCTGTTATAAAATTTGGTTTTTTCCATCAACTCACATGCATTTGACCGCCACGTGACATTTTTTTATTTTCTAAGCATTAAACAAATATAATCTAATAATAATTAAATTTAAATTTATAAAATAATTGAATGAGGTTATAAAACTTGTATTATGTTATGAAGCATTAAATATATTTAGTTATTCGGTATTATTAAAATAAAAATCTACACCATTAATAAAAATACCCTTAAGCAAATTTTTTTACACATGGATTAATATATTTAATAATTTTATGTTAGTCTTTAATGCGTTACTATAGTAATATATTAATTTAAAAATACCCTTAAACAATTTTTTTACACATGGATTAATATATTTAAGTTCGTCTTTAATGCGTAACAAGCTTGTCTTAAAAAAAAATTATTTTTTGACAAAATTGTATCTTATACTTTTAAATTAACATATTACTATAGTTACGCATTAAAGACGAACACAAATATATTAATCCATGCGTAAAAAAAATTGTTTAAGGGTATTTTTATCAATGGTGTAGATTTTTATTTTAATAATATTGAATAACTAAATAAATTTAATGCTTCATAACATAATACAAGTTTTATAACCTGATTAAATATTTTTATAAATTTAATTTTAATTATTATTAGATTATATTTTTTTAATGATTAAAAAATAAAAATTATGTGGCGGTCAAAGGCATGTGAGTTGACGGAAGAAACCAACTCTTATAACAAAAGCAACTTTAAAAAAGCTTAGGTACATAATTCAATTTTATTGAAACATTGGGTACTTTAGCCGCAATTTGTCCAATAACTAAAACACCACTAACAGAGTTTGACTGACGGAGGAAACCAAATTCCTTAACAGAATAAACTTTAGGTACATTAGCCACCAAAAAAAAATTAGGTACATAATCACAAAAAATGTAAACATTAGGTACTTTAGCCGCATTTTACCCATTTTTAAACCCAAGGTTGTTTCGGGTGTGACATAATCTCTTCATGGTTTTAAATGCCCCGACATATCTTAGGTTTGCCTCCGCCATGCCCGTGAACAATTATAACCAATCAATACGATATTTTATTTTAATTGTAACCCTATTTTTATATTTTTCTATGAGTTATAAGTATAATTCTTATTTCTATATAAATACAACTATACTCTATCAGTATGATGTCTTATTATGAGGGTAAACTGCGGCTAATGTACCCAATGTTTGATCTTTTACGAATTATGTACCCAATATTTATTTTTTGTGGCTAATGTACCCAGTGTTTGGTCTGTTAGATATTTTCGTGTTTTTCGTTAGTTGACCGTTAGAGAGTTATCTTCCTCTTCATGTACACTTTTCGTATTTTTTACATAACTCACTCATTTTTTGTCCATATTTTATACACGACCTATGGTTAGAAAGATAAGAGATATATGTACAACTTTGTTGTTTTAAGTTTTGTAAAATATGTTTTAGAAAAATACGAAATTTCAAATACAACGTAAAATTAGACGTTAGTTTAATACAAAATATTTGTTTCGAGCAAATTTTTATATATTTAATGAATTTATATGGTGAAACGAAAACTAAAAATTTGTAGATATATATTTTATATTTCTAACGGGTGTTTATTTATTAATTTTGGATAAAAAATGAGTGAGTTATGCCAAAAATATGAAATATATGATGTGAAATAATATTTCATATTTTTGGCATAACTTACTTATCTATTGTCCAAAATTTATAAATAAACATCCGTTGGAAAGATAAAATATTTATCTACAACTTTTTAGTTTTACATTTCATCATAAAAAGTCATTAAGTATAGTAAAATTTTCTCGAAACAAATATTTTGCATTAAACTTACGTCCAATTTTACGTTGTATTTGAAATTTCGTATTTTTCGAAAACTTATTTTACAAAACTTAAAACATAAAAGTTGTAGATCTATCTCTTTTCTTTCCAACTATAGGTCACTCATAAAATTTGGACAAAAAATGAGTGAGTTATGTCAAAAATACAAAAAATATGCATATAGAGGAGGATAACTCTCTAACGGTCAACTAACGGAAAACACGAAAATATCTAACAGATCAAACATTGGGTACATTAGCCACCAAAAATAAACATTAGGTACATAGTTCGCGAAAGATCAAACATTGGGTACATTAACCGTAGTTTACCCTTATTATTATGATTTTTTTAGTTATTCATATCTTATGATGATAAAAAAAAAGTAATTTTGAACCTATACAAAAAATCGTCGAAATACTTTGGATTATTTTTTGAATTCTCCGTCAATATTTCCATGGCTGTAAAATAGAGGGAGTGAAACGACGTCGACATCGGTATTTAGAACCTTGATTCTCTCTATATAGATCCAATTGTCTTGCTAATTAGCTGTGGAGAATCACCATTAGTAAATAACCAATTGGGTTCTCTTATGTTCGTTTCGGTTTCGTTTCTTTTTCGTTTTGGGAATGATGTGGATCTTGAAACTAAGAGTTTTCATTTACTTCAGTTTATCAAGATCTTTTATGTTGGTTCACAATATTGTACTTTTATTCCAAGCTTGTCTATCTATTTGTGCTTGTTATTTGTTATTTGAAGTTTGCACCTTTAAACCAATTGAAGTCTCTCTTCTCAACGGACGTAATTTCCATAGCCTGCAAGGTTCGATCTTAGAGAATAACTCTGCGGCTGCCGCTGTGACGGGATGGAACAAAAAGTGTCGTTGAGTACCTCGCTCATTTAATAAAGTCGCTAATTGTTTAGCGAAGAGACGTCTTAACTCTTTACCGATTGATTTTTGGTCGTTTGTATGCCCGGAATGGCTTCTATCTGTAGCTCAGAGGGATGTTTGTTCCCTCAGCTGATTTTGTTTTAATGAATCTGGTACTCTCTAAAAAAAAAAACTAGGGAGAGGTTTTCTTTGTCGTTGGGAGATTTTTCTTGACGAGTTTTCGAAGGTTGTAGAAACTTATCAAATATATGTGTAGTTGCATTCTGAATCTGTTACGTGAGATACCTCTAGGTTCCAATCATGTGGAGATTTTTTGCCTAACTCTCAGAGGAAAGACATTCGAGAATCATCGTTTTGTTAGTTTCATGTTTGGTTCTGTTCTGTTCCAATCAAGAATGCTGGACTGTAATTACCAAAATGCCCTTTTCACCATCCTCCTTATTTTGCAGGGTTTACGACCAGATGCCTGAACCAAGGTGGGTGATATCAATGGGAAGCTGCGCAAATGGCGGCGGATATTACCACTACTCATACGCTGTGGTCAGGGGTTGTGACCGGATCGTCCCCGTCGACATATACGTCCCCGGATGCCCTCCCACCGCCGAGGCCCTGCTCTACGGCCTGCTTCAGTTGAAGAAGAAGATCAGCAGGCGCAAGGATTTCCACCACTGGTGGACCAAGTAAGGGTGTATCCGTCATTCCGTGGCCAAGGTTTGGCTAAACTTTATGGTACACTAAATAAGTCTGGTGAGTGTGAAGCAATGTTACACTAAATATTTCCTTCTGTTTTCATGTAAAAAATACCATGCTCAGGATTTTCCCAATGTTATGTTCTCCTGGGGAACTATCACAATACCTGCCGATTGTATGAAACTCGTCTTTTTTTTTTTTCTTTTTTTTTTCATTTCCGTGTTCCTTTATTGGTGTGAACTTCTTTTGAATGACAAGTAACACAAAAAAGACTCAATTATATTGCGCTTCAATACTTATTTTCATTTTTTACAGTGAAAATACCTATCTACAATAAATGTAGTACTTTAGTATCTATTTATTTTTTGACAATAAATAATTAAATTTAAATATTCAATTTTAGTTATAATTATTTTCTTTTAAATAAAGTGGGTAGAACGAAATAAAAATCACCGTTCATGGTTCACTTGAACTCCATTTTCGATCTGATTCACGCGTCGAATAATTTTTTAATATGTTTAAAAATAATAACCAATAAAAACATAATTTTGTTTAAAATGTCACGACAAAATTAAATACACACCACTTATTCAAAAATAAAAAGGTAGTCATATTTATATTTAACGAAAAAGTATCTTTATTGTTTGCATGATTTCTTTTTTGTGTTTGCATTTTGTAATCATAAATTTTCAATTTTTTTATATATATTATTGTTTTTTTTAATTGCCATTAAATAATCATATGATTATTATTGCTTATTATTGTTAAACATATTAGCGATTTTGTTTCACCCGTTAACCGGATCAGAGCCGGAGCTTGAATGAACCCTGAACGGTGATTTTTTTCTTTATTTATTTCGTTTGACTCACTTTTCTACAATGAATAATTATATTTAATAATAATAACCAGTAATGAATATTTAAATTTAAATATTCATTATTGGTTATTTTAAATATTCATTATTGGCTATTAAATATTCATCATGAGTTATTATTAAAAATTATTTAATTTAAAAAAAATAAAATAAAAATATTTTTTTAAATTATTTAAAAAATAATAATTATGTGACATGCTACGTGGCAGTACTTTTGCCGCCATTTACGGAGGTTGTATACACAACAGAGCATTTGACCAAAGGTTGGGTCATTTTGCCGCAATTAACCCTTATTATACACGAGCTAACGTAATGTAAGTGATGGCAACTTATAATATTCACATTTCATGATAAAATGGGTACTTTTACCTTAACAAAGTAAAATGTAACATTTGTCGTAGATAAGTACTTTTCCTGTCAAAAATGAAAATATGTATTAAAGTGCAACATTCGTTGTATTTAAGTAATTTTGTCATAATAAAAAATAAAAACATGTATTAAAATACAACATTCGTCGTGTATTAAGTAGTATTGCCATTAATACCCTAAAAAACAAAAATCAACACAAAATTAGAAACAAGAACGAGGCGAGAGGCACAATAAAATATTAGAATCGAGAAAAAACGACAAAAATAGCTAAGCCTCTTATGAAAAACTACAAAAGAAAAACGACAACAAAAGTCATGAAAAATAAATAAATAAAAATTTAACAACAAAACCGACCTCCTATTAGGGCTATAAGCGGAGCGGATATCCGGTATCCGGATTTTTAATAGTAACCAAAGTGAAGAATAAGAGGAGGAGGAGGAGGAGGAGGTTTCTGGCTCGTGAATGGTGGAAATCCTCAGCATCGCCGGTTTGATGCGCTTTCTTGGAAACTGTAGAGCAAGTGCTACTCTGGCTTTCGGATCCTGCAAGGAGGGCTGGTACTTATGCTTCCTCGGCATCGACCCTTGATGTTGAAGAATTGAATCGAATCGAGCGAAAGAGGCTTCTGATACCATCGACAGAAAGAGAGCTGCAAACGCCACTCGAACAAAATTAATATAAATATCACTTTGTTTAAAATAAAATATCAAATTATAACATAAAGAATTTGGAGCACTTATGTTATTTTTCAAGCGATAGTGTTTTATAAGCAACATCCTTTTTGTAAGCATAGAATTATTATCTGTGAATTTTTTTTAAACATAAAATTGTTATTGTTGAGACGTTGAAATATATTGAAAATATATTCGATACCGGCATTACTTGTTGCGGATGTTTGATTTTTTTTTCTTCATTTTTATTTTATTAGGCACCACCTAAATCGAAATCCTGACTCCGCCACTGCTAAAATATAATAGAACTTACAACAACATGAAGTAGTTATGCCAATTTTGACGTTTTATTGCTAATACTTTGAATGTAATTTAATAAGGGATAAAAACTAATAACGTTGGGAACTTTCACCTTAGATAAAGATTATTTAGTGCTTTTGCTGCTATTTTTTTGCCACCAAAAATAAGATTAGAAACTTTTATCGCTATTAAATGATACCATTAACAATTTTTGGAAAAAAAAAAAAGAACTTCAGCCACGATTTCATAAAACACTCCGTATTTTCACGGCTATTGACCCTATAATTTGTTATATGCAGAAGCTCTATTTTTTTCTCTCTGCAGACACGTGCATATTTTATAATTATGATATCTTAATGATAATAAACTCGTATTTGATTAACTAGCGTATAAAAGAGGTTCTTTATGGTAATAGCCAAACTTAAAAGTGTGTTTAGCAAAATAGCCAAACTTTGATTAATTTTGTAAACTAGCTAATTAACCACTTAAACAAAACTCCAATTACATTGTTAATTTTGGCTAGTTTAAGTGATTAATTGGCTAGTTTACAAAATTAACTAAAGTTTGACTATTTTACAAATCTTATGTTTCAGTTCGACTATTTAGAGCAATTTCTCTAAAAAAAATATAGCAAACTATATATGTACAATATATATACGTCACGATTAACTAATTTATATTTTCATAACCCCATCGTTAATAATTAATCAACATTTTTACTGTCCATATATATACATATATATTTATAATAGATATAGAAGTCAAACATAACGACAAGAAGAGAACCAGGCGATCAACAGATCACTTAGAAAACGTACTAACCGACATCCAAGTCTTCCCCCAGGAGGCAGAGCTTCTGGCACCGCCGTGACAGTAGATCCATTCACGAGCTCAGGGACAGGCGTTGGCTAGGCCACCATCAGGGCCTTCCCCGAGAAGGCGCATAGCGAGGTAGCTGAGGACAGTGCACATCATCATGCTCGGCCCCTCAACGTACAGTCCCCACCCTCTGTCGTCGTTTTGATGGCAGTACATGTGCCACAACATCTCTCACTTGTGTTGCTCGCTCAATACCGTGTCCAATGTCCCCGTTATGTACATGATAAATATATTCATGTAAAGTTAAAATCCATTTTTAAGAGCACGATAAGCGATAATTAATCACCTGATGGTTCAGTTTTACGGGTATACATAGCCCATAGGTACTTGTAGACTTGTAGTGTATTAAAAAACTATAATACCGATTTGTATCGAGAAAAGTTTAAATGTATATATTGATAATGGGCGACAGATCTTATGTAAAATAATAATATTTAGAAATATAAATTATAGATGTTAATTATTGTATAGGGAATAGTCAGTTCATCCATTATTTGTATTAGTGATTTTATATAGTGCACGCAGCTAGTGTAGACTAGTACTATAGAAGCTGCACAGTACGTACTATTTGTGGGGCGTAGAACATGACACCGGAGACAAGACCCGGCCAATGCCCATGTGGCGACGGCTGGGCCAACCAGAAATTTATGGACCTTTTCATGGGTGCGTCGGCCTTTGCGTATGTGATTTCCTCGTCGTCCTCCACCTTTACCGGTGGAACCGCTTGCTTGAACTTTTTCTCTCTTAGCGTCTAAACACATAGATTTCGATTGAACGTACGTTCATGATATACAAGAGATAAAAGGTTGTATGTACATATATAGATGCATATAAATTTACCTGGAGACGCCACATTAGGTCACTGCAGGGCTTGGTTTTGTGGCGGTTTGCATAGAAATTCCGACGAACCTCTTCCACCTCCGATCGCTCTTCCGGCGTTCGGGTCGAATTCGAATACCTGTCTTCCTAAGAAGTTATTAGTGCTGTAAAAGTAAGGATCTTCAGTTATTCGGTAAGGATCTTTAGATATTGAAACTTTTGATATGATTATCCCTTTATATAACTATGTATAAGATAACAAAAACTATAAAGTAGTTAGTATTTATATAACTGTATGAGATAATTAAACTATAGCTTATTCTTGGATTTTTGAGAGCTTGAGCGAGTTCGACAGAACTGGAAATGAGAGGCGCTAGCGTTTGAAAAAAAAAATGAAGATGAAGTTCGATTTTTCTAATTTTTTTTTCCAATGAATTTAGGGGTGTTATCGTAAGAATACTGTTTAGTTCTTTGTTTTGTCATTATGTTTAGAAAACAGGTTGTGTGAAGACTTATAAGAGCAACTGAAGATTGGATAATTTTGCTGAAGATCTGCGCATTTACGGAAGAGATATATATGTTGCTGAAGTCAACGATCTACATCAAAGTTATTGCCACAATCTGCCAACTCATTCATCATCAAGATCTGATTGGAGCTGGATATCCTTGAACTGATTCAATTGAAGATATTCGTTGGTGCCTTTAATCCCTTTGATCGTGGAGTCTCTTATTGCCTTATTTGGAAGCCAAGAAGACCGGGGTATATTGTAACGACCCACTTTCTTGGGTCCGTTACTTCTTCGATAAAACCGTCAAAGATCCACTTTATATAAAAAAAATATTTAAAAAAAACTATATATAATAATTAAAATCCTTAAATGTTTGTAAATATATATTTTTCATTAAATATACAAATTTTGAAATATATAACAAGTAATTGGAACAACACTTAGTTTCAACACAAACCAAAATTTAGCGGAGCTCCATAGTTTTCAAAAACAAAATACAAATAATTTAGAACACGCATTTTAAAGATCGTACCTATCACCATTTACACTGTATATGCTACTGTGTCGATCCCGCCACATCCGCTCCTATTCTTGAATTGGTCATTTACCTGAAGCTACAACACAACTATAATGAGCTATAGCCCAGTACGTACAAGCAAATATAACTCACTAATATAAGCGTTTTAAGATAAAAAAAAAATATCATCACCTAAATTATACACATTTCTTCATCCATAATATGTTACATGAATTGCAAATGAATGCAATTTTACTTTATATCTCGAAAATAATTCATTTTATAATGTAGAAAATATCTTATCATAAATTGGGCCCTGCGTACGTACCCTGTACGCACACCTACGGGGGACTGGGGGCGCGACCCAAACCGAATCAACCCGAGGCATCATAACTTTCATCATCTCATTACGAGACTTCATAATATACCATATGAGAACCTTGCGTCTCGGTATAAACTTTCATCATCTCATTACGAGACTTCTTGGTACGATGCCGTAAAAACTTTTCTTTAAAATTTATATACATATATAGTTCATCATGGTCATGCATGCATCATGAACATATACTTTAGCCATAACATAAACACTCTTCTTCGCACTTATATTAACGCTCGCGAACATTATCAGTCACGTGGATAATCATTTTACCATAGACATGTATCTTAAAATATTTTCATCTATCATCAACATATATATTATTATTTCATATAATCCTAAACATAATCATGCATCTCATCTTCACATAGTTCAATCATACACAAACATTCAAACATACACTTATCACCAAACGTAATCACACATGTTATATTAGTGTTGTATTGTAGGTAACTACTTGTACGTACCTTATCCCTTATGAGTCTTTACTACACGAAACGGTTCTTCGTTCGAGCTTTAACTACCTGATATTTAAACATGTTTTAAATATCAATTACTTAGATATATACTGGCATTTATATTGATCATACATCAATACCCTTGCTTACTAGATAGACCTTCAAACTGCTATCAATATAAATTTTCAAACTTACTAAAATAGATAACCGTTCAAAATACCTCTACTTAATTAAGTATCATGCAAATATAATAAACATCTCAATAATATCTCTTACTTTAGTGGGGTGTAAAACTTATGTGAGCACGTGTAGGGAATATATAGTATATACACTAGATTATAAGAACCAAAATTCTTACAATCCGCTAAGCCAGAATTCTTAAATATATATATATATATATATATATATATATATATATATGTGAACTCTTAACATGTATTTACCTATGCAAGACTCCATAGGTAGACAAATTAAGTACACATGTCTAACATTTACATATGCATATTGGAAAATATTAAATATATAGAAACCAATCACCATATAACCTTTATTTATATATATATATATATACACACGATTCAAAGCTGCATGCATATAATTCAAAGCTATATGCATCTCCACTAGATTTTATTTAAATATCATATTATTAAACTTGTTTAGTTTAATGTTCAATATCATAATTAGATATAAATTTAATCATAATAGCTAAATAAAAACTATATTAAAGCATTTTCTGTATCAAATCTATAACATCTCCTAATACTAAAATTACAAATATCAAAACTTGACAAGCTAGCCACAAGCTAATCTGTTAGATTCTATATCAATAGATATATTAAATAGTAACATCCAAATTGGTTATAAAACAAACAAGAACACTCTAAAATTTGTTGGGTTTTTGATGATTCTTTCTCAATCCCGAGGCAAAAATCACGGGATATCATCGAACAATATAGATCTAAAATAATTACGAGAATTAAGATATTGAATTAGAGATCGTTATCAAACTTCGGTACTTTTGTCAACTGTACCGAAAACACAGACTTTTGACGATTCTGAGCTTGGCCAAATTCTCTAGATGTCCCGGGGATGAGAACTTCAATTGTAGTGCCTATATGTTGTCCACCACGTCACTCGGAAACGTCTTGATGACCGGGAAACACCTAGGATGATAGGTTAGATCCTATTCGGTGTTTAGATGACGAACCGATGATGAACCGAGAGCAAGCCAAAAACTCGATTTCCTTCATGGGAGGGGAGGTCGAATTTCTCTCTATGGCTAGGTCCAGGATTCGTGTTTTATGAGCCATGATTAAGTATTTATTATTCTTAATCTCATGAGACTTAATGGATTTTAATTAAGGCCTAATAAGCTTTAATTAATTAATTTATAATTAATTAAGTGTGCTCATTATTATTGCTCGGGCTCAATTAGGTCCGTTATGTCGTTTATAGATTCGGGTCGATATCCGATAACCCGAAAGATACAATATCGAATTCGGGCATAACTTACAAAAATTTCATTGCACGTCACTCAAATTGCTTTTCTTACATAAATTAGCCTTAGTCTAGAAAAATTGATTTATTTATTTACCTCAATGCTTGACATCTTCAAATCAAGAAAACACATAGAAGTTTTCTTATTGATAATGAGAGAGAGAGAGAAAAAGCAAGAGAGGAATGATGAAAGAGAAAATTTGCTTCCGAACAATGATCAGAGAGTAGAAAAAAATAAGCTGAGAGGGAAGAGTGAGTATCAAGCTGCCACATCATGAATGACTCATTAGCTAAACTAATAGACACGTCAAAGAAAACGTTTTGGGTATTTGACAAATAGTCACTTATTATAGAAAAAGACTCATTAATCTTTTATCTATTAAATGGATATTAGTGCAGATTTTATGGTGATTCAGTTACTATTTTTCAGGAAAGCATGGGATGATCATTATAAGACACTAAGCTTGATTTTATGCATTCAGAATTTAACTAGTTAGTAGCTATTTTCCAGACTATCTTACATTTTCTAAATTATTTGACGTTGCGCTTTTCTAAATCTTTGGGAGAACGTGTTGACGTTTGTGAAGTTCGTTTCAAAGTCCAGTTAGCAAAGAGATCTTGCAACGATGACACTGACCAATATATGAATTATGTGGTCATGAATACAATCATCCTCAATTGATTTTTTCTTTTGAAGCGTTTTGAAAGGTGGTCTAACAGGTCCAATTTAAATGCACCTAATTAACTTTTAACGCACATGTTGAAATTGGACTTAAATTCCACAATTAATATGAGGCAATATGTACAATATGAGGCATTATTAGGCATTTATGTACAATTTAGGCACTATTAGGCAATATGTACGATATTAGGCGATATATGTACAAAATTAAGCTCCATTAGGCAATATGTACAATATTAGGCGATATATTTACAAATTAGGCACTATTAGGCAATATGTACTTGCACGTTCAATGCGACTTGTCGTATATTAGACACTAAAAGATGGCTATAATGGTTGTGCCCATTAAGGAATTCAGCGGTGAGCTTGATCATTGCAAAGATAAGGCAATAATACGTAAATAAATAGTATGAGTAACACGTGCTTCTAAAAATGAAATAATATGCGAGGTTTTCTTTTATTAATTTATGGTTGATTTCAATCATTTACTCCGTTTACTAAATTCATATATCTTAATATATTTATTATCAAAATGAAACTCAAACCCGCTCTATTAAACAACCGAGTTAATCGTATTTATTCATTTAAATCCTACAATTTATACGACGATATACTCGTAAATTATAAGACAATGAAACATTTTATAGGTAACAACATTAACATTTTAAATCTTGATTAATAAGAATAGTGATAATTAAAGAGAAAGTGATAAAATTCAATAACAGAATACAGAAAGATTCTTGTATGATTATCGGTCACTCGCTTATACTCAGAAGACACAATTTTAACTTCTAATTATCGGTCACACTAACAAATAATAAATAACTAAAAATAAAAAATAAAAAGCATTGTCTTCCCAACGTTCCGTTCAAAAATTCCGCGTAGTCACGGTGGCGTAGTTACCGGAGCTCACAGGAGCTCGATCGACGGCGAAACTTCGGCGGCCAGAGCCCGAGCCCGAGCCCGATGTAACCACAAAATTTGAGTACATTTGCCGCTTTTACCTCATTATATATGTTAATACATATAATTAAGGAGCTGGAAGTATTTAAAAAAAATACAAACGATAAGTTATAGAATGCGTTGGTGCAAAGTTAATTGCACGGAAAGATATTATAACGACGATGCAAATATGCAATTATATATGGAAAATAAAGCAGCTCTAAGACTAACTGTAAATACTTTTGTCTTAGGGGATATAACCATAAGAGATCACGATTTACATGTTCTTTTCAGTTGTTAGGAAATTGCCCAAAAACTACATCAGGTTTAAGGAAATTATCTATACTTTCAAACAATTCATTTATACTCATTTTAATAATATTTTGGACCATATAAATCTTGATTTTAATTATATTTTTGTATTTTTGTTTATTAATTAATTATTAAATATTTTAATTTTGAATTCTTAAAATTTTGGTTAAATTTTTCTCTTATTTATCAATTTTTTATTTAATTTGTTACTTTGACCTAAATTTCAAAACTTTCTGTTTTTCCTTCTGTTTATCTCCTCCTTCACACACACTCTCTCTCTCTTCTCTGTATCTTCGATCTTCCGCAAATGTAAGAGCGTGAAGCAGCTCAGAGAAGCCCACTCTCGGCTCATTGAGGCCTCGACCACCCTCCATCTTCTCTCAGATCCGCGATCTCTCAGTCGCCAATGGTTTCGAGTGGCGGCGACAACGCCGATGGTTCCGAGTGATGGTGATTTGGTTGCCGATCAGGTCTTCAATATTCGTAATTACATTTACAGATTTTTTGGTAATTTAATTTACAAATTGAAATTGGTTTACGTATATACAAGATTCGTAATTTTTTTTTGCTTTTTCATAAATATTTTTATAATTTTTCAAGGTTGTTCATATATTTATAGTTTTACCTACAACTTTCTTATACTTTCTTAAATATGTTTACAGTTTAATTTCGTAAATATTTCTACAGTTTAATGCACGTAATAGTGTAAAAAATGGCGGAAAAATATACTCATTATAATAGAACTGATTTATAATTTAAAATTGGTATACATATACATGATTCGTATATTAATTAACCAACGGTTCCCGTACAAAATATTCGTATATAGATATATATACAAGATTCATAATTTAATTTGCAGTTTCAAATTGCTATATTTAAATATAATTTATGCGTGTTGATTTTATATTAATTTGTGCTCATTATTTCCTACGATTTTAGGAAATGAATAATCCAACAAGAATAGAATAGAATTTATTTTTAAAATCTTGTTTTTAAAATTAAAATAGGTTACAATATTGATTAATAGGGAGAAAAATTTGAACTTAAAAAAGGAAGGATAAAGATAATTAGTTATTTACTTTTCTACATTTAAGGAAAATATTATTTGTTTATTATAAAAATTTAAATTATTCCTTAGTTAATTTTAAACGTTATTTATTTTCCTCTATCAATTTTACACATAAAAATTCATATGTAGTTACGTAAAAATATATAATCGTAAATATAGTTACATAAAAATACAGAATCGTAAATACCGTTACGTAATAATACAAAATCGTAAATATAGTTACGTAAATAAATCATAAATATAGTTCCGTAAATATAATAACAGATTCGTAAATATAGTTACATACAAAAAAAGGCTAAACTATTAGGATTGATTTTTAATTGATTTTTGAAAATTTGATTAATAAATAAAATATTGTTAGAATCCTTATAAATAGGGGAAAGAATAATTCTAACCCTTTCCAAGAGATAATACAATCAGTTATTTATTTAATTATTTTTAAGGAAAATTAAAGAGTTATTATTTACATTTAAACGTAATTTTTGAATTAATTTTTGAATTTAAACATAATTTTTGAATTAATTATTTTTCATAAAATAATCAAAAATTAAAGAACGAAAAATATTAAAAATAAAGAGTAATCAGTTATTAATATTGCTACATTTATGGAAAAATTTATTTTTAATTTTATTCAAAAAAATTCAAATAATTATTTATATTTAAACGTATTTTTCGAATTAATTTCACACCTTAATTTCACACATTAAAAATTAGAAGGGCATATTTGTCAATATTTCTATACGTTGGTGATTTTGATTACCATAAATAGAAATGAGCATTTTTTCTTAACCTAGAGTCACAAATGGGCATTTGGCTCATTTACCCTATAGTATATATTCCGGTGACCTCAGGGTTTCTTTTCTGCGATTGCACCTTCAATTCTACCGAGCACAGTCTCCTCTTCTGCCCTTTGGTTGAGGAAGCGTGGAGAGGTTCGCCCTTTGAACATATCCTCGACTCTAACCCACACAAACAGTTTCGCGATATCTTCATGGACGTGGCTCTTTCTAATTCGAAGATGGACCTTTCTCTTTTTTCTATCATGACTTGGGAGGTATGGAATCAAAGGAATAGACAGATACACGATCATCACAGTAATTTCAAACAAGTTTACCTCCGGGCAAGAACAATCCATTATGATTTTGAGCGACTCGATAACCCTATTGGGCCATCTGTGCAATGTGTAGCCACGTCGACATGGTCCCCTCCGTCAACCCGCAAATGGAAGGTGAATGTTGATGCGGCTTTCCCGCTGAATAGTAGAAACATGGGGTTAGGTGGCTGTGTCAGAGACAAACAAGGAATTTTTATTGCTGCTTTTAGTTTGGCCAAACCGAAGGCTGCATCGATTTTGGGTGCGGAGCTGGAGGCTATTCCCGAAGTATGTTCTCGGGGTTTCTCGCCTTGCGAGATTGAATCTGATTCCCAGTTGGCAGTCACTACTTGTGCATGCCCCGAAATTGTGGCGGATGAAGATGGTTTTACCATCGACGACATAAGACGGTTGGCTTCTCACTCCAACTCTAGTTTTCATCTTATTCGCAGAAGCAGTAACAAGGTTGCCCACTGTCTTGCTCAATTTAGTCTTGTGTCTTCTATTTCTAATGTCTGGTTGGATTATCCTCCTCATTGTATTGTCGACTTTATCGTGACAGATTCCGCCGGAGCCAGTCGTGGATGTTAATGAAATTCCAGTTTTCCCTAAAAAAAAAAAAAGAAACTTGATTACTCTAATAGCTCATTATTACGATAATGGGTATTAAATGCATTATAATGCTTCAAATAAACCTCTCTATTCTCTATATAAATAGCTACACAAAGCATATCATATGTATCACAACAAAAATCCACAAGTATTCGCTTCCAAATCCATATCTCTGAAAACACCATGGAAGATTTTTATTCCAATGTTTACCTCAAGCTCTTTCTTACCTTTCTCGTATTTGTTTTAGTGCCTCTGAATATAGCAGCTGCGAAGAAGTCCAAAAGAAATAAGCCAAATCTACCTCCTGGGCCGTGGAAACTGCCGGTGATCGGAAACGTTCATCAGTTAGCTCATCCATTACCCCACCATCGTTTGCGGGATATGGCCGCAAAGTATGGCGATATGATGCATTTGCAGCTTGGCGAACTGTCCTACATCGTAGTTTCTTCAGCCGAAGTTGCAAGCGAGATGTTGAGAACCCACGATGCCAAATTCTCGCAGAGGCCGTCTCTCATTTCTGCAGGATTTTACAATGCAAAAACCCTCTTTTTCGCCCACTACGGGGATTACTGGAGACATCTCAGGAAGATATGCGTGCAGGAGATGTTGAATCCTGCGCGTGTTCGGTCCTTCCAATCACTCAGAACAGAAGAGGTTTCCTCTCTGGTCAAGCATTTACATTCAGCCTCGGGGACGCCGATCAATCTCAGCGAGAAACTATTCAAGATGACGTATGGCATCACGGCAAGGGCGGCTTTTGGCAAGAAGTGCAAAGCGCAAGACACCTTCGTCGAGCTAATCAGTACTGGTGTGAAGATTGCGGGATTTCTCAATGTTGCTGAATTATTCCCTTCCCAAAAGTGGGTTCCATGGATCACCGGATCCGGGCCCAAGCTCGAGAAAACTTTAATGATGATTGATCGAGTACTTCAAGACATCGTCGAAAATTGTCTAGCTGGCCGGGTTGAAGAATCAACGAAAGGAAATAGCTTGTTGGATATTCTTCTAGACATTAACGAGAAAAATGACTTTTCATTTCCAATTGAAGCTCAAAACATCAGAGCCGTTATGCTGGTAAGTAAAAACTTTATTATTGATGATCTTTCTCTTTACCTTGATAAAGTCCATAAACCATTAGACCGAATATTACTACCTCGTGACTAGACCCAAAACTCAGAAAAAGTGAACTGAACATAATAATTATCAACTGAAAAATCTAAATAACATATATAGTTATATCTCTAATATAATGTTACACTAATCTTGATTTCTTTCTTATTGCTGGACCCTGTCTGATTAACTCTCTCTTAAACAATTCAGGTTTGAGTATTTAATTTGTACAGGATCAATCTTGTTGCCAACTATATATTTAATAATGAATTCATTCAGTATTGTCTCAGTTCAACATTTATAAAAAAAGATGCAAAAAACAAACTGATGGCAACGAAATATTTGATATTGACAAAGCCCTTCAATTTGTTTCATAGGACATGTTCGCCGCAGGGAGTGACACGTCGGCGACGACCATGGAATGGACAATGTTTGAGCTATTGAGAAACCCAATAGTGATGAAAAAGGTTCAAGCTGAGGTGAGACGGGTGTTTAGCGGAGAGAGAGAGATTCACGAAGCCCACCTACATGAACTGACCTACTTGGACTGTGTCGTCAAGGAGACGCTCAGGCTGCACACTCCGGGGCCCCTTCTCCCGCGAGAAACCTTAGAAAGCTGCGTGATTAACGGATACGACATACCCGTTAAGACTACAATATTAGTCAATACTTGGGCGATCGCGAGAGACTCTAGATATTGGACCGATCCAGAGAAGTATTATCCCGACAGATTCATCGACAGTGAAGTTGACTTTAAAGGAACTGACTTTGAGTTGCTCCCCTTTGGTGCTGGAAGAAGGATTTGTCCTGGAATTCCTTTCGCCATGCCTAACATTAAGCTTCCTCTCGCCCATTTGTTGTTCCACTTCGACTGGAAATTTGGCAATGGGGATCGTGCCCACAATGATGCATCTGACATTGAGAGTTTTGGCATGACGGTTCGTCTAAAAGACGAACTTTACGTTATTCCTATTCCTCGCAGCACTGCATCAATGAGCGTTGGCTGACCTAAATGGTCTTTCCTCTTGTACTATTTGATTGTTCGTGTTTTCCTTTTTCGTTTTTGTCTTGTACTTGTAATTGTTTATGTTCTTTCTCTATTACTTGAAGTGTGATGTGGCACTAGGCGTGGCATTTATGGAGAAGTGCGACCGATATGGCGGGAAATAAGGAAACACGATCTCGAGGTCGATTTCCGGAGATTGGCGCCATCTATCTTTTAATTTAAGCATGTATGTCGCTTTATTTGGTTATCTTTATATAATGTTATTTAGTTTCCCGTTTTTTCTCTTATTTGTTTCCATTTTAGACACCTTTCCTTCCTCTCCTCCTTCTTGATCAACATTATACGTATTGGAGGCATAAGATGTATTTTTCCAGCTTTTTGTGTTTTTTGTAGTAAAAATAAAATCGACTTTTATATTCGCAAACCCTATTTTTCGCTCTTTTTTTTTTTAATCAACATACGATCTATTAGGCATTAGCCAAAAACGATAATCTCAAATACAAACAAGAGGAGTAATTAACGATCAGACAAATAATACCTTACTCTAGACAAGTTATGAACATAGATATTCGCGGATCTCATAAAATAAAATAAAATAAAAAACCTGAAAAAAGTGCTTTGATAATTTTAGACAGCCAGAAACTAAAATGTGAAAATATCTATGAGGATACTTGATGTCTATAGTAGAGAGATTCTCTATCATGGTATAGTGGTATATGTACGAGCATACTTGATGTTTATTACGTCGAGGATGTTTTACATTTCATCTTACCTAGCCTTGTGCGATGTTTATCAGGTAAGTGGATGACTATAAAATTAGTAGAAATCTCGTAAGGTTAGCTAAAGATGTTCAGAATCAATCAAAGGAAGTTGCTGGTTGTTGTTCTTCTCGATATTCAGGAGAAAGAGGTGACTTAGCATTTCCCACTAGACGCGGACAGGTCTTGATCAGTTTATAGGGGTTAGAAGGTAAATCTTCAGACCCTTAGCGAAATAATTTAATGAATAAAAAATTTTAAAAACTGAACCAAAATATATTTGTACAGCAAATTTTAATTGAATCTCGATGAATGTTTTTTTTTTTTTTAATGGAAAGGCTCGATGTCAGAATGTTTGGAACTCCTAATATGATAAAAGGAACAGGCACAATGCGTATATGTTATCAGAGCCTACACTACCCAGCTCAAAAACACATCTAAAGAGGCTTAATACGCTAGAGGGCTAGAGGCCCATGAAGGTCATCTGGGTCCGCCCCGAAAAAATTCAACTCGGACCAGACTTATTAAATTCAATGGGACTAGGCCGAAAACTCAGTTCAAACCAGACCCGGAATACTTGTTGGTTCCCAAATTACGGATCAGCAAAGAACACGAACACCACCAAAGAAATCGAACAGAAAATTGAAGAACACGAATCTGGGAGAAGAAATTCTCTGATTAATATTGAAGGCAAAATACAAGGAGATAAACTTAAAGAACTCTAATGGACTCGTCACTTTACAAAGTGCACAATGCTAGGTTTATATAGCCACTCTCAAAGTGAAACCCTAGCTAACAGAATCGCACAAAATCAAGAAACTAGCCTAAATAATCTCTGACTTTTTCCGCAAGTCTCGCGGTTTCCTTGCTGAGTAGTTGTTGCGTTTCCCTTTTCTACCCGGACAGCTTCTCTGTCCCGGAGCTGGCCTGCTAGTATACCCCGGGCTGAGCTTGCCTTCTATCTGGACATTCTGCTCGTGTTCACCCGAGCTGGGCTTAACTCCTCTCCGTCCTGGGTTCTGGTTGGTACCCGGGCTAACTTCCTTTGTGTGCCGGACTAAGTCAAGCTTAAGCTCACAATACTAACGATAAATCTATTCCAAAAACATGCCTTTAAGCGACCCTACAACAAAATAAGCATGCTTTTATGGGCCGTTATGACCCCCTAATTAGGTGCCGCTACAACCCATATAGAAAAAAACATTAATTTTACGACCCCTAATTCCTACTACATAAACTGGCATTTAGGGGTCACTACGACCCCTACACCGGAAAACGGGTCCTAAAGGGTCGCACAAGGCCTTAATTCCCAATACTTAATGTTGAGCGTCGGAGCATACGACAGATGCTCCCTCTATGTCCTCCTCTAGAGTTCAAGTTATATACTATCTTTTCAGGAGCAGAAATGAAGACGGATTATCGTTTGAGAAAATCGGACTCCGCTAATGATATTAAGTTATGGGTACTTGAGATTTAATATTTTTAGAATTAATTTCACTAAATATCAATATTAAGGAATAAAAGGGAAACTTGAGAAAATGGCTTAAAAAACACTATAATTGAACTTTTGAACACATTTTTAAAAAAATCAATGTTTCTAAACTTTGTCCAATTTCAGACGATTTTACCCCTGATAAATTAACTCCTAAACTGTCCTTAATTATCAAAAACTGTCCCCCAAATCTAAATTATTGTCCCCAAATTCTGAAGAAATTGTCCCAAGATGGGACAATTTCAAACACTGTCCCTAAATTACCAAAAACTGTCCCCTAAATTTACCAAAAATTGTCCCTAAATTATCAAAAATTGTCCCCTAATTTTAAATTACTGTCCCCAAGGATCATAAGAAACTGTCCCAAGAATGTTAATTGTACAACATCCCCAATGTTAATCAGGGGTAGAATCGTCTTAAATTGGGCAAAGTTCAGAAACATTGGTTTTTTTAAATGTGTTCAAAAGTTCAATTATGGTGTTTTTTTGAGCCATTTTCTCGAGTTTCCCGAATAAAAATGGCAATATGAACACCCACGATTTAATCTTGTCCCAATTATAGTTGCAATATCAGTTATTTTGAAACATTTTTGAACCAAAACTCAGAAGCTATTAACGAGATTTAACCATGGTAATATGAATGAAAACTTAGAAGCTATCATCGTATTTGTAGAAGAAATAAATGTTAATAGGGAAATATGAATCGATACACACATTGGTAACAAACACATTGGTAACAAACAAGTTCGCTTAAGTAACTAAGCCAAACAACTCCTCTTGCCGTGCCCTGGTTTTCCACACTTCCCGCAACGTTTATGATACGGATGATGCAACTCAGCTTTTGAACAAATATTTTCATCTTGGGTCTTCCTACTTGACGCTTCTGAACTGGAGGATTGATTACTGTAGCATTAGTTGCAAGATCCCAAACACCGTCATGTGTGACCAGATTAGCATCATGTGAATACAACGCTACAAACGCGTCTTTTGTGAAATAATCAGGGATGAAATCGATCGGATTTAAATTCACCCTAGAGAGAGCTGCGGCGGCATGCAAACACGGGAAGTCATTAAGCTGCCAAGCACAACAATAACACGTCTTTGATGCAATATCAACAAACACTGTGAAACATGCCATCGATAACCTCAAATTGGTTGGTGTTGATAGCTTCAACCTGATAAAAAAAAATGTAAACATATATTAACAGACAATTCTCAACATTAAACATGTAATTAACAACCAATCTGAGCCATTATTAACAATTAAACTGAACAGTTATTAACAATTAACAACAAAACTAAAAAACAGTCACTGAGAGCATTTAGAATTATGTATCAATGTGAAATAATCAGTAACTAATATTTAAAACTATAAATAAATAAAGATTATGAAATAATAAATAAGCTACAATTTTATTAGTTTTCCATCGATAGTCCTCGAAAATTCATCGACAATCCTCGAAAACGACAACCGATTTATCGGTCAAAACGGCATTTTGAACCTTGGACTCACATGTAATACAATCTCAACTCAAAATTAGGGCCCATTTTATACTCTTGATATCCTTGGCTGGCTAAAAAAATCACAAGATCTTTCATGCTCAAAGCTTCATTAAATTGGGGCGTTTCATGTTTGCCATTAAATCACATGTAATAGGTCTATGTTAATCACATGTAATATGTCCAATATACAAAATTACAACCCATTCAATATATATAGTATATACAAATATAGAAATGATCCAAATAAAATATATGCGTGACTTAATAAACCAATACTTATAAGTTTGAAAAACATTGTACACCGTCCGGTCAAGAGGCAGATTGATCAGGCATATCCTTATTATATGAGATCGTGTTCTATCGAGAAATGGCCCTAGCCGTAATAGGATCAGAGGTCTCGTTGCACCCAACAATATATTCATCTTACTTCTATTAAATGTTATATATTATTGTTATTTAAATATAATAAAATAATAAAACTTATTAATATCACTGAGGTATAATAAGAGACACTCTAAGTGTCACACAAATTTTTATTTCAAAACGTTTTAATCTATAAGTAAACAAAGACACACTTAGATTTGCAGATTCACATCTTCAAACATCGTAATCTTAATATCAATAGTTACGCCTTTAGATCTCCAGTTTCGGTAAGAGAACCAAGTTACGGTATTGAGCAAGAGCATAAATAGGGAAGACATTCCTATGTGACGTGTAGTGTAGCATTAGGTTCCTCATCGTAGCGCCAGTAAATTCCTGCATATCATTTTTTTTAGTAAGTCATAGAATTATAATAACGACCAATTTTGTTTAGCATGAATCTTAAAATTATGTAATAATCTAAAATACAACATACATTTTAGTAAACAGCTTATGCCAGTTATAATAAATTATACTTTTCCAGCCAACGTCTATATATGTTTAAGCTGTATTTTGATATAGTGAAGTTCGAAACATGTAAAGTAGTACTAGTTTAGAGTTTAGACACCAAATTTAGAGTCGAAATTCAAAATATATGTAGTACTACGGCATGTCGCACTACTTAGCACATTAATAAGATATTTTTTTTAATTAATTTATTGGTATATTTCACATTCCCAATCCAGATCGTATGTTTTTTTCTGGATAATTTTGGGCCTCTAAGATCAGATTTTGGTCCCTCTTCGGCCTAAGGCTACTGGCTCATTGGCCTTACACTCACAAGCGGCTTCCCACAACTTAGCACGAGTACTACTAATTTTCTCGTATTTTTCCGTGATATGTGTCGAAAATTTGAACGTTCACATGAAATTTGTGATACGATCTTTATTATTTAGATTTGAATATTTTATGTAATTATTAATAAATTTGAACTTTGGTTTTGTATGTCAACAACATCAAACAGTACTTTAAAAAATTGAAATGCAGTAATTGGCACTAAAAATCATATAATAATAATAATAATAATAATAATAATAATAATAATAATAATAATAATTTGGCATTATTTGTATAAATACCTGTTGAGGAAAATCTCCGTCTTCCAATTGAGAATTAATCAATAATTTGGCAGCACGATGAATGGGAGTGGCGTCTCTCTCAGCCTAAATGGCATAATATAAAATGTTTGATTAATATTGACTATTTTCTAAAGGGTGAATAATGCAAATATTCATTTATGACTCAACGTTTCAAAGAAATACTTAATTCTAAATATGGTAATCATAATTACCAAAAAAATAATGTGTGGACTAAATTACATTTCGTTTTTTATTATTTAAGTTCTCGTATAAAAAAAATTCGTTTTTTTTTTAATTGAACTAAAAAAAAAAACATTCTTTAAAAGTAGTCAATTATACCATATCTCCCTATTAATTAGTAATATTATGGATAATCATTTACTGATCACGTTGAATATTCCTTACTTTGACCATTTAAATCTAAATCTTTGTTATTCCTATTAATCAATACATTTAGGATAATCTGATCACGTTTAATCAATTTTTAAAAATAAAAATCAAATCAAATTAATTCTCTACTTTTTTTTTCAGCCATTGCACAACGTAAATTTATTTACACAATTATGAAATGAATGGCCTTTTGTAGTTATGCAAATAAGTTTACGAAACATTTTGATCGTTCTTTTGTAAATACTTGGTTATGATTTGGTAAAAAAAATTACAAAACGATTTTTGTAAATCTACATACATCATTTGGTAAATATTTTTACAAAACTACATTTGTAAATCTGCATACATCATTTGGTAAATCGATGAAAGACAGAGAAATAAAAGAAAAATTAAAGGAAATTCAAAATACGAGGTCAAAGTATCAAATTAATTTAAAATATTATAAATATGGGAATAATTCGATCTTAATTTTAAGAAAATAAAATTTCGATATTAAACTAAATAATTAATAATTTATTAACTAAACTAAAAATATATAATTAAAATCAAGTTTATAATGGTCCAAAATTTATTAAAAATGGGTATAAATCAATTAATTGAAATTTGAAACTATGTGTATTTCTCTTAAACCTTGAGTGTATTTTGGGCATTTCATGGATTTTTTTTTTTAAATCATATTTTTTTTTTTCAAATTTATGTTGAGAATTAGTTAATGAAATGGTGACCTGTCCACCGGTGATCAAAGCCATCAATGCAAATGCAGTTTGCACAAGGTTTGACCTATTTCCATCCAACGGTGTATATGCCTGCGTTACGCCAAAATTCATAAGCAGTTGTTTATATTAAGGGTTATTAGCGGAAAATTAAATATATAACTTCGATACAAATATCATTTTATTATTTACGTTCAAATTTTGAAGACAAAAGTACCCTAATTCACAAAAATTAGCAAAGTAGAATTAGCACTTGTCGTTAAGCGCCACGTCACATGAGTCCATCAATTCATATATACTCACTTGCAAATTTAAGAGTAATTCAACTTCTAAGTATTTAAAATTAACAAAAGATAAGAAGATGCTTAACCTTGGTAGGGCATGAAACATAACTCTCGCCCCAACCGCCGTCTCGAGTTTGTATGTTGAGCAAGAAATCAAGCCCCCGGCTGAGAGACTCACAGTTGCGGTGGTCTCTTCCGGCAGAGACCAAGCCTTTTATCGCAAACCACGTGCCGTAGGTGAAGCAAATCCCCCAATTTCCATACCACGACCCGTCCGCCATTTGCACGTCTTCTATGAACTGCGCTCCTTTGCTGATGAACTTATCAATCTCATTTCTTCTGTGCTTCGGATATATCTCCCTGAATAAGCTTAATGCTTGCATACAAGATGCGGTGCATTCTACGTACCTGCATATATATATCTATATGATTATAATACAAATATGTAGAGACTGGCAAGACAAGGATTATCATGTACGAGAAATACATAGCAAAAGTACAACTTACTTATTTAGTTATTTATGGGTTATTAGCGACATAGCTAAACTTAAAAAATTATGAAAAGATATTCAAGTTCACTTTTTTAACAGATCTGATAGACCCCATTCACTTTTGTCACATTTTTTTTAAGTTGGCTTTATGTCGCTCCATTTCCTAACAAGGAGTTCTGCTACCATTTTATCCCAACCAAATAATTCTTTCTATCTTCTCTAATTTATTTTTAGAACAATATTAATGTAATGTTGTACTTACTCATGCTCTACTACAACGTCCTTCATGAACCCAATAGGATTGAGAAACTGAGCAAATAATATATAAAGTAATTAGTAGTTTCAAAATATGAAATGCATATAATATATATGTAAGATTAATTTGCTAACCTCCAACCATTTTGCGCCTCCCGCTGGCTCCCAAACTGAAACGCCGCCATTGGGGCTCTTTTCAGGACAATTTTGGTCACATCAGAGTCTATTAAAACAAACAGCCATACATATATAAATATGGAAATTTTTTGATTTCTCACCTGAAAAGTGAGTATAATATTTACGGAATCGTATAGGTGCTCAGCTTCCATTGGCTCTCCCACAAGATCCGGCGACAAAATCGATAGTGATAGACAAGCCTGCAAATTCAGATCAATATATTAAGACCATAATTGATATTAATAAGATGACATTATGTTCACGTTCAGTTCAGGCACTAAACAAGGATTTGAATCTTGGGGGAGGGGGTAAAAGAAAAAAAAAATATACGAGTATGACAAGTTAAGGAGTAAAACACTTACTCGAAGAGCTTCAGCGGTGCAGTCAGATACTTGCCACCCGTGGTCCCGGTCGGATAAAGTCCATGATCCCTTAGAAATGTGGCGATAATGGCTCAAGCGATCTGGAGGATCCTCTCTCACCTGTGAATTCTTGAGGAATTCATGTGCTTTCTTCAAGACAGGGGAGATTTTGTCATTTACTGCAGCGGCAAGGAGAGCCTGAACAGAGAAACTAGAATCCCAGGTTTGACAACCGAAACTCTGCAAACCCAAACAAAAAACCCAACAATAGATTATGGGTGAAACGGATAAATTGAACAAAACTTATCGTCTTTTTTGGTATATCTCCAACTAAAACCGAATAAAGAGTTTTGTTAAAAAATTGCATTACCATATAATTAGTATTGAAAATTTCTTTAGTGGACAAATCAATTTTATTTTTTTTAAAACTAAAATATCGTTTTTAAGAATGTGAAGTTTTTTAATTTATTTTTTTATTTAAAAAATGCGTATAAAGATAACGCATGTGTGCAAATCAGTAATACAATATCAGTATCTGGATTAAATATAAGTCGCGTGATAATGAGAGACTAAGAAAATATAATAATAAATTAATAACCTAAGCATTTGATAGACTCAACATATATGATATGTGGTCAAGCGGCATTTTACTTGTGGGTTTTTTTTTTTTATTATTTTATATAAAAACAAATGATTCAACCCATGGGTACTGGTTATCTGTTTTCGGAAAACATTCATGTTCTCTTTTTTGTTAATTTCTAATGTATAATAAGAGCCAATAAAACAAAAATTGTGGTCATATACCGGCAAATGTCTTACTTGTATACTTATACCGTCTTCTGCGACCCAAAAGAACTCATTAAGTCTAGATACATGCTTTTTAAAAGCCTCGCCTTTTGGATCCTCAAGCCAACAGACAAGCATGTCCAGCGGCTTCTCGATGCAACCGATAGTGATGTATCGACTATGCTCGTCTTCATAGTGAATGTGCTCAATCACTCTCTCAATAGCATTCTTTCTCATCCTGCTAAATGGCCAAGTTGTGGCTAGGGGCTCTACGATATAGTACGCGCCGTCCCACACCAGCCTCTGTAGTATGCCGGGAGGGTAATAGTTGTCTGTGTCGGCACACACGTGGCGCAATTTGCTCCACTTCATCTGATTGTAGGGCTCATTATGGATCTCCTCCCTCAGTTGTTTGATCAACGGTGTGATAGGACCAACGAACTTCTTGCCGTAGAGATAAGACATTGGGAGGTAAGTCATCCGGCAATAGGATAACATCTTCACTGATAATAAACATCACAGTATAAGAAGCATATATGGAGAGGCAGGGAAACTTGTAAAAATATTCCTCAAACCACGAATCCAACATTTTTTATTTCCGTTTTTATTAAATCTGAATAATTATTTCCCAAATTATATTTTATCTTATTTTGGAAACCCTGTTCTCTAAATGAGTAGCGACATTTTAGACAATTTTTGGCACAAAGTTGAACATTTTTATGAGTAAAGTTTGACAGTTTCTAGTATTTAAAAAAAAAATTAAAGAGCAAAATAAAATAGTACGTAATAACTAAGCAATATTAAAAATATGTTGGGCAACATTGTATAAACTTTGATATTGTTTCGAGTATGGGTTGACAGTTTTGGCACAAAGTTTGACAGTTTAATGAGTAGAGTGACAGTTTCTCAACTTAGGTAGAGAAATATTATTATTTTTTTTTGTCCAAAATAAGATAAAATACAGTTTGGATTGGGTAATAATTTTTTCGATTTAGTAAAAACGTGAATAGAAAACTTTAAACTGTGGAATATTTCTTCAAGTTTCTTTATTTATATAAAAACGTGAATAGAAAACGTTAAACTGTGGAATATTGGGCTGAAGCCTTTTCTCTTAATCTTGTCAATGAGTAAAAGATGATCTAGAGAGACAATAACTTACAGGGAAGATAAGGAGGAATCTCAGAAGGCAAGAGCCAAAATTCTGGTGGCATAGGATTGCATCCATCCCATTCATACACCCCAAGTATCTACCATTAACGATCAAAATAATTAGATCATCCATTTTATATTTGCATCAATGTAATGTTATCACATATACTACTACAATACTAATCTAAGGCCTAAGCTACGTACTTATATGATTCTATTATATGTCCTTATATATTGTATATATATAATGTATTATCGGCTCGACTAATTATAAAAATGATTAAATTATAAATAACTTATAAAAATCACAGTAGTCTTCTTACCAATTTATTTTTTACATTTTGCGCTATAGAAAGCTTTAAGTAGTATATTTATGTATAAAACTCTTGTTCTAGTATTATTCTTTTGCATTTGAAAATTAATTAAAATTATGGTTTCTAAGAATTAGTAAGCAAGGCCGGCCCAACTCTTAGACACATTGAGTTGCTGCCGAAAGTTCCGTGAAAAATAAGCTCCCTTATACTAGTATTTTTTTAAGATAGAATCCTATTTTATTTTTACTTTATTTTTATTTTCTGTTGTTGTCTAGTTTGTGTTAAAGAGTTTATAAAAAAAATGTAGAGTCTTCATATCTAGATTGACATTTATCCCTCAGTGGAAGTATATGTAATGTTTATATTATATGTTGAAGCCTAGCTTAGTATAATAAACCCATCATAATTTTTTTCAGAAATATATATATATATATATATATATATATATATATATTATTTTAGATTGTCACGTGTAAATGGTATGTGCACCACTTCACTTTTGGAGAAAATGCAGTATTAGAAAACATGATTTTTAATAGAATTTGATGAAACAAGAAAAAAAAAAAATAGATTCATGATCTAGGAGAGAGATAAAAGAAAATATCGGATATACTTTTCATCAAGTTTATATTAATATTTCATTAGATTAGATTCTATTAGTGGAGATTTTTTGAAGAAGAAGAAGAAGAAGAAGAAGAAGAAGAAGAAGAAGAAGAAGAAGAAGAAGAAGAAGAAGAAGAAGAAGAAGAAGAAGATTGAAATTGCTTGCACTTGACTATTATTAAATTTTACTAAATAAAATTAATTTTTTATAATATGAAAATTAGAAATAAATAAATATAAAACTTTAAAAAAGACTTCATATTAATCTTTGGCGCAAATCCTCTAAAATAGTCGGGTCAGCCCCTACATGCATGTCTACACAAAATCCGTTTTATATTAATAATTATTATGTTTGGATTGAGTTCTAATCCCAAAAAAATGTAAAATTTCTGTGATATATAAGCAATATCAAATTTGTCGCCCATTGTAATACTATGAGACCACATTTATATCGTATATCGATTTTATTTCATATACCATTTTTTGAAACTATCCTTTATGGAATTTTCATTTGATATATTTATTAAAGTTGTCACTTCATAGATGCATTTTTAATCCAATTAATTTAATCAATCAGATAAAGCACTTACTTACTTTATTAAATGTAACCATACATATTATTTCATTTCATGTGTCGTTCTTTAATATTAATTAAAATAACACTAAATCATATAATATGATCGATTATTGCTGGTTTAGTAATTTATATTAAAAAGGTTATTTCCATCTCTCTACTCTAGCTATATCCATGTATTCTATTATTTTACTATTATGATTATAAAAAAAATAAATTATTTATACCTAATGTATAAATATATCATTACTTTATCATAATATAAAAGCTCAATTGAATAATATAATATTAATTTAATTGAAGAGATGTCTATGTTTATAACAAATATAAGCTAACATTATAACTTCTTACTTGTGAAGCAAGTTAAGTACACAACTAAGTCAACATATCATTTGGAAAATGGCCTTACCGACATCCAAGTCTTCCCCCAAGAGGCAGAGCTTGTGGCACTGCCATGACGGTGAATCCATTCACGAGCTCGGGCGCAGGCATCGCCTAGGCCACCGTCCTGGGATTCTCCTAGGATACGCATAGCGAGATAGTTAAGGACAGTGCACATCATCATGCTCGGCCCCTCAACATTCAGTCCCCACCCTCCGTCGTCATTTTGATGGCAATACATGTGCCACAACATCTCCCTCTTGTGTTGCTCGCTCAACACTGTGTCTAATGTTCCCGTTATGTACAAACAGAACACCTATATAGAGTAGAACTTTATGCAATTAAAACTTAGTAAATTAATACATATGAATTAATATTTGTTCTCTGGTCCGACTTGGTCGATTATAAGGAAGCATCAAATGTGATTAGACATTATATTTTCAAAAATATATTATATAAATATAAGGTCACATTGATATTATAATTTAATAATAATTGAAAATTACAGTGATCGCCTATTTGAGACAATATTTTACAAAATTATTCTAGTAGTGTTGCATGTATTCTTAAAGTTAAATATAGTTGGGCTTCATCTCCTAAGCTCATGTAAGTCGTGTTCTCAAACTGCTCAAAAGTTTTTGAAGAGTTCTGGATGTATCATTACTGATTTCAAACTACAGTTCATCTTTACCATCTTCAACTTTATATAATGTTTTTTTAGATACAATTCATGTAAAGCAAACTTCTTAATTTGGAATTATAAAAACACATCAAATCCCTAGGTATAGTTAAAATTTCTTCAGTTCGTACCTAATTTGTACTACTTATTTTATCTCCTGCACTTAGCTAGGGTTTTCTTTGAAGACTAGTAAAAAAGTAGCACAGTACGTACCACTGGAGGGGCGTAGAACATGACTCCGGATAGGAGACCAGGCCAATGTCCGTGCGGCGACTGCAGGGCTGACCAAAAGTTTATGGACCTTTTCATGGCTGCGTCGGCCTTTGCGAATGAGATCTCCTCGCCATCCTCCACCTTCACCGGCGGAATAGCTTGCTTGAACTTTTTCTCTCTTAGCGTCTAAACACATAGATTTCGATTGAACGTACGGTCATGATATACAAGAGATAAAAGGTGGTATGTACATATATAGATGCATATAAAATTTACCTGGAGACGCCACATTAGGTCACTGCAGGGCTTGGTTTTGTGGCGGTTTGCGTAGAAATTCTGACGAACCTCTTCCACCTCCGATCGCTCCTCAGTGGTTCCGGCGTTCGGGTCGAATTCGAATACCTGTCTTCCTAAGAAGTTATTAGTGCTGTACAAGTAAGGATCTTCAGCTCCCTTGCCATACCTCAGTTTCCACATTTTTATTCGGTAAGGATCTGTAGATATTGAAACTTTTAATATGACTGTTCCTTTATATAACTATATATAAGATAAAAAAAAAAAAACTATATAGTAAGTAGTTAGTACTTATATAACTATATGAGATAATTAAACTATAGCTTATTTTTGGATTTTTGAGAGCTTGAGCGAGTTTGACAGAATTGGAGATGAGAGCTAGCGTTTGAAAAAAAATTTGAAGATAAAGTTCGGTTTTTATAGAGGGTTTTTTTTTTTTTTTTTCAATCATGTTTGGGGTGTTACCATAAGAACACTTTTTAGTTCTTTGTTTTGTCACTATGTTTAGAAAGCAGGTTGTGTGAAGACTTATAAGAACAACAGAAGATTGGATAAGTTTGCTGAAGATCTGCGCATTTACGAAAGAGATATATATGTTGCTGAATTCAACGATCTACATCAAAGTTATTGCCACGATATGCCAACTCATCATCATCAAGATCTGATTGGAGCTGGATATCCTTGAACCAATTCGATTGAAGGTATTCGTTGGTGCCTTTAATCCCTTTGATCGTGGAATCTCTTATTGCCTTATTTGGAAGCCAAGAAGACCGGGGTATATAACCTTCGCTAGATGTGGATGAACATTGAGCACTTTGAATGTAAACACACGCATGTTGCTTAATTCAGAGATGTAAAGTCTTGAGATCTCATTCCTGGAGTGACGACTGGCTGTTGGACAATTGGCTGTTGATTTTTTTTTTAAAGAAAATATCCGGATCCAGGTCCTTTATATCCCGGACCCGGACTTGTCTGGGTCCTTTACAGGATTATTTCCACAGAATATTAATATTGTAATTTCTCTCAAATGCCAACGTTTTAAATGGATACTAGTGCAGATATTATGGTGATTCAGTTACTATTTTTCAGGAGAGCATGGGATGATCATTATAAGACACTAAGCTTGATTTTATGCATTCAGAATTTAACTAGTTAGCAGCCATTTTCCAGACTATCTTACATTTTCTAAATTATTTGACGTTGCGCTTTTCTAAATCTTTGGGAGAATGTGTTGACGTTTGTGAAGTTCGTTTCAAAGTCCACTTAGCAAAGAGATCTTGCAACGATGACACTGACCAATATATGAATTATGTGGTCATGAATACAATCATCCTCAATTGATTTTTTTCTTTTGAAGCGTTTTGAAAGGTGGTCTAACAGGTCCAATTTAAATGCACCTAATTTACTTTTAACGCACATGTTGAAATTGGACTTAAATTCCACAATTAATATGAGGCAATATGTACAATATGAGGCATTATTAGGCAATTTATGTACAATTTAGGCACTATAAGGCAATATGTACAATATTAGGCGATATATGTACAAAATTAAGCTCAATTAGGCAATATGTACAATATTAGGCGATATATATACAAAATTAGGTACTATTAGGCAATATGTACTTGCACGTGTAATGCGACTTGTCGTATATTAGACACTAAAAGATGGCTATAATGGTTGTGCCCATTAAGGAATTCAGCGGTGAGCTTGATCTTTGCAAAGATCAGGCAACAATACTCATTTAAACCATTTATATCTAATGACAATATTATAGGTGAAGAAACAAGTTCTGCTGTTATTTCTTGTGTTGGCTATTTTGGTGACAACAGGTATATTACCAGCTACAGCCGTAACTACAACTACGATCATGCAGTCAAAATCGTCTCAGTTTGTTGCAAATTTCATGGATAGTTTACTCGTTTTTCTTCAGCACCTTTGAGCGAATTTCATAGGCTATATTCTCTCTGGATTGACTCTAATCAGTTAGTGATTTATTTCCAATATTATTGACTTATCATATTTATTATTCCTCAAATCTTGAGAATTAGTTGCTATTCTGAGGGAAAAATGGAGCTACAAATTGACCTATTAAATACGTATTATTGGCTTAAAAGTTAAAAAAAAAAAGAGGGTTTCTTGAAAAAAAAAAAACAGAAAGAGAGGAGAAACTGAAAACAAAATTAATTTTAGAAAATATAAATTAATTAAAAGAAAAAACTATTTTATAAAGATGAAAAATTAAAAATATCAAGAATATTATCATTTATTCATTAAGTAGAAGGAAGACTAAAATGAGTATATACACGTTTGTTAACTTTGGGTCTTTATTCCACAAAAATAAAGATTGGTAATATCGTGTCTAATGTCTATCTAGCTCTTAATTAAAAAAAGAAAAAGAAAAAAACATAACTCATGTTTGTAGCTTGGCATTAACACAAGCTATTAACGATCTTAAGTGGTGATCGAAGATTACTCCAAAGCTATTAACGATCTTATGTTGCGGAAGAAACATAACTCATGCTCATGTTTAACTTTTGAATCATTCTACGATTAATAGTGTTGTTGTTATAATTTTTATTCTCAAGGAAATTCATTCCACGAGGTGTTAACGTTTTTACATATAAAAAGAAGTAATCAATGACGTATTTAAGTAAAACAGATAGGATTCATTTCTCTATTAAAGTCTCGGATTTTTGAATTCTCATACGAACCCCCGGAATTCCTTCTAGAGTATGTTGAATAATTTTTATGGATTCTGTCATTTTACCAAATTCACACTAGATAACGAGCTAATGAATCTTCTTCACTTCGATTTTAGATGCCAAAATACTAATCAAATTTTGAATAATCAAGTTTTCAATAATATTTTTCAGTAGATACCGTGATGAAACCGCTCTCTATTTGTTGAGACATACATTTGATCGAAAACTAGTCTTGATTTTAAAAACTAAAAAAAACTATTATATCTATAGCCATAAGCCCATAACCATAAGAAGGTTTTCTTGATTAACGAAACATAAATAAAAAATCCAAATTCATAGGTTAAAGATAATAATAATAATAATAATTGCTACCGCATAGTCCTTATAATTATGGCTTTTATAAATTAATATTTCTCCAAAGGCCTAAGGCGTAGCGCGCACGCCTTAATTGTTGTTGCCTCAAAACCGGCTCTGGTCAGTTTCCAATAGATGCCATAAAGCATAATTAAATGCCATGCAATGCACATAATGTTTCTATTGAACTTAAAAAGTGGTCAGTTTCCAATCTAATATCAATCTGATGGATTGAACGGGAAAAAATGAGGAGCTATTTTACAAATTAAATGCACACTAGCACACTATATGAATACAATACGGGCGAAATCGATTCCTATCGGTCTCAAATTCCCCAAATATTTTACCGACATATATTTTTACCTTTTGAGAAACAACTAATTTTCACAAAATATTAAGAAAGCGGATTCTATTTGGTCTTCAAATTCGATTTCTTAACATTAATAAAATACTATTGATCAAGCATACTAACTATACAAATTACTAGGCATAAACTAGTATATATTGATAATTTATTTTTTAAAAACAAAAACAACTAATAAAATAGAGTATTTATCATCAATAATGATTGATCACTAATAACTTAAAAATAAAACTAACATTTATAATTATTCGATTCTACACCGAAAATATTCAGTTTTTCACTTTTATTCAAAATTTAATTGAAACCACTCAGTTTCGGCTCATTAATTGGTGTTTTTTTTTTTCGATTTTATTTTCATCCCAGCTAGGATACAATACAATATAGATTGGCTCAAAGCTGAGTACAATTTATTGAAAGTTAAACAAATGGAAATAGCGTATCACACAAACCATTAAGGAAGAGTGAGCCATTCACATACAGCTAGCCTACGATGAGTACTGAGTGAACTCTGGATCTTCGGCCAAAGCATCAAAAACTTCCGGCAAGAAGGTTGCTTCGATATCAACGCTTCCTTCTTCGGGTCCCGGAAACACATTCAGCAAGTTATTGTAGCTGCCGTCGCCGCTCCGCTGCACAACCGGCCTTCCCCACCCAAAATCGTTTCCGTATGCGTCGAACCACGGAGAACCGCCAATGGCAACCATGGGCATTGTGGACATTTTTGCCAAGTCTGACGGCGACACGAATCTCTGGGCGCATTTGCCGAAGAACTCTTTCGTCCCCATCCCGTCTTGCTCCACGATCAGCTCGTAGACCCGCCGTGCTGCCCAACCCGCCCCGTGCTCGAGGAGCTCGCCCGCCGGGCATACCAATGTTGCGCTCATGATTGCGTTGCCTGCATAAGACCTTGGCAGTGGCGGTCGAAGCCGAGACCTCATGTCCACCGGCATGATGAAATAAACTATTTCGTCGTGACGAAGGGCTCGGCTGCGCGTTATGCACACCCAGAGGTGCGCCGTAAGCGCTTGGAATGACGAGATCTCTCGGTCGGCGCTGGGATTCTCCATGTTTGCTTTCGCTTTCAGCTCGCCGATTTTGGCCTTCGAGAAGTGGAGCACCCTCTGCTGCATCGTTGCTGACGGGAGACCTTCAGGCGGGGGTTCAATGAAACGCAAAGGGATGCAAACAGGGAACTCGGCAGGGCTGTTGAAGCATTCCCGGCCAAAGATGAACCCCTCTTGATGCGAAACCGGGGAGTCACCGCGAGAAAGCTCAGACCAGATGTTGAAGAAGTCCCAGAAAGTCCTGCCATCCGCGACGCTGTGGTTCATGCTGAGTGCCACGAAGACGCCATCGGTGAACTCAGTTACTTGCACAGCAAGCAACGGGAGATCCAGCCCTGGGGCTTGGTAGTTTGAAACTCCGATCATAGGATACAGAGAGTCGACAAGCTTTGTCGGGACAACTTGAGGGTAGCGAATATCCGCCGCGTTGAAGCCATCGACAGCCTTGGCGTGAATGAACTTCGCGCCGGCGCCGTTACAGACGATGTGAAAGGAGACATGTTCAGCATCTCCGTCATGTTGGCCGGTGGCGAGGCGGCCAGCGAGAGGGTAGAGCCGGTCCAAAGCCTGAGAGAGTGAGTCTTTCAAGTGTTCCACCGGGCTTTCATTAGGTTTGTTGAAAAGAAAACCTCTGTGAATGTAGTTAATCGAAAGAAACTGAAGATCGATCGGAGTCAATTCAATTCTGCGATTGAGATCACGGTGGCCGTCACCGTTTGCGGGTCGGATAATGCTAGTCGACAGTATACGGGTCAACTCAGCCATGGTATTGATGAGTGGTATACAAGTGTACAGAAGCAATGTGTGTACATGAATACACACGCACATATATATATATATATATAGATATATATAAACATATAATAGGCTCATCATGTATACTGGGTCACAATGCTCTCAAGTTGACCCTATATTCTTTAATTGATATACAAATGTGCTTAAGCAACGTGACTGCCTCGTTTAAAATTGGATAAATATACTCGAAGTCCCTGTATTTTTATCCTTACGTTAATTAAATTACCACATCACATTTTTTACTTTGTATTTTACGCAGTCTTTAACTTAAATTTTATGTTCATATTTTTTATTTCGTATATAATATTTTTGTCAAGTTAGTAAAGTGCCCATAAAATATCAAATAAAGATACAAATACAAAATTGGGGACAAAATTATAACATTAACAAACTAAGATCTTACTAAAAGCAGTATGGGCTATATACGAATGAAAATATAAAAACATGAATAAAATTTTGGGTAAACTGCGGCTAATGTACTCAATGTTTGATCTTTTGCGAATTATGCACCTAATGTTTATTTTTGGTGGCTAATGTACCCAATGTTTAATCTGTTAGATATTTTCGTGTTTTCCGTTAGTTGACCGTTAGAGAGTTATCCTCCTCTACATGAACACTTTTCGTATTTTTGACATAACTCACTCATTGTTTGTCAAAATTTTATGCACGACCTATGGTTAGAAATATAAGAGATAGATCTACAACTTTGTTGTTTTAAGTTTTGTAAAATAAGTTTTAGAAAAATACGAAATTTCAAATACAACGTAAAATTAGACGTTAGTTTAATACAAAATATTTGTTTCAAGCAAATTTTAATATATTTAATGACTTTATATGGTAAAACGTAAAACTAAAAATTTGTAGATAAATGTTTATCTTTTTAACGGTGTTTATTTATAAATTTAGGATAAAAAACGAGTGAGTTATGCCAAAAATATGAAATATGTGATGTGAAATAATCTTTCAAAACAAATATTTTGCATTAAACTTACGTCCAATTTTACGTTTTATTTAAAATTTCGTATTTTTCTAAAACTTATTTTACAAAAATTAAAACATAAAACTTGTAGATATATCTCTTGTCTTTCCAACCATAGGTCATGCATAAAATTTGGACCAAAAATGAGCGAGTCATGTGAAAAATACAAAAAGTGTGTATATAGAGGAGGATAACTCTCTAACGGTCAGCTAACGGAAAACACAAAAATATCTAACAAATCAAACATTGGGTACATTAGCCACTAAAAATAGACATTGGGTACATAATTCGCAAAAGATTAAACATTGGGTACATTAGCTGCAGTTTACCCTAAAATTTTAGATAAATTGTATACTAAGATCTTATTATAAAAAAAATTATGTTAATTACAAATTTAACATTTCATATATGAGTTACGAAGCTAAAATATTAGCTAAAAATTCAAAATTTTGTTAAAAATATCGACACATAGAAAGAAAAAATACAAAAAGTGATCAGTCAAGCATAAGATTTAATCATAAAATAGTGAAGGCTATATTAAAAAAATATATACAAATGACCAATTAATGAGATCATGCAAATGATATCGCTCGCCCTTGTAACCATTTCTCCTTTTAAGTTTGAAATAATATTAGGAATTTAAGAAAAGTACTTTTAAGAATCTCAAAGTTAAGACATATTTCAAAATTTATTTTTAGAGGTAAAAGTATCAAAATGTTAAAATTTGTTTATGCCGTTAATACTAAACTGTTTACGTCCACATAATATAAATATTTTTTGCGGCATAACTTCTTAAGTTATTATTGACAGTATTAATCCTAAAGTTAATTACTATAATTTATTAGCGACATAAGTACTTAAGTGTTTATCTTATACATAAAATATATAAAATTAATGGATAAAATTACAAAAATATTATAACATCTTAAGTTATTATTGACGACATAAATACTTAATTATTATCATTTCTGATATTTTTGTAAATTTATCCACCAATTGTACATATTTTATGTATATAATAATAAAAATTTCTTATACTGCTAATACACGGTTATAACTTAAGTATTTATGTCGTTCATAATAACTTAAGAACTTATGCCACAATAAATGATATTATGTGAAAATTTAATTGTTTGGTACTAACGGCATAAATAATTTATAACAATTGATACGTTTACCTCTAAAAAATAAAATTTGGAATATGCCGGAACAATAAGGTGCTTCAAAGTATTTTTTGTATTTTTCCTTTAATTTTTAAACACAAATGTTAAGCTCATAGAAATAGTACTAGTACCGTTAAAAGCATCGTGATAAATATTTCATCCAATGTTTTGGGATAATTTTGGAGAGACTATCTCATTCTCGAGGAGGCATAAATTTAGGGATATCTTCGACCTATAAATCGAGATTAAATTTGTAAAATCAAGAATTATACAGTTCCAAAAATATTGCTAGACATGTAGTACTTTTGCCGCCTAGGGTTTTAGCCGATTGCACGTGATGCTCGCGGCCTCGTTTGCGTGGATACCCAATAAATAAAGCTGTGTAAATAATGTAAGTAAATTATACTATAAAGGTTATTAGCGGAAAAAGTATCTAATTCAATAGAAAAGTGAACAACATAGAGTTATTTTAAAATAACTATGGAAAAAGTCCTTAAGTTAACATTGTTTGGTAGATCAGTAGACCTCATCCACTTTTTCATTAGTTTTTTTTTTAAAGATATTTTTAGTGATAACATCAACGATGCAAATCGCGATACTATTAGCGAGGAAAATAAGAACTTGCACTATTGATGTTCCAGGAATCCGTGTTCACATCCAGGTTTATGATATTTAGTGGGTTTGATCGATTGAGTTTATTTGTTTTATTTGTTGTTGACATCATCACTAACCGAAATAGGAAAAAAAAACAAAAAAAGTTGACGAGTTCTACTGATCCACCAAAAAGAAAAGGTAAACTTGAATATTTTTGTCAAATTTTTTATTTTTAAGTTGGCTTTATATTGCAATATTTCTAAATAACTTAAATACTTTTGTCGCTAATAACCCATAAACTACTATCAAATACTAGACATTGCATTCATAATCCATTAAAAAGATTTTTTGACGTTTGGGCGGTTTATCTATTCATTGCAGTTGCGTGTTAAGCTACATTTATCATTCGTTTTGAGTTGTAAGTTGTAACAAGCAATGTACGGAAGATAGACAATCACGCAATATGAATAAATTAATAAAGATATAGAAAGTATAGTTTGCTTACATATAACTTACACATTATCATGACGAGCTAGTTGGCAACGAGGAAAATTATTGAAAAAACTATTTGATCACAATCTTGCCAAACAAAATGTGACTCGACCGAAAGAATATATACCTAACTCAGTTTTGTTTTTAGGCGAAACTTAATTAATATAGTTTTCTTGCGTCCTCTTTGGGACAACATATATCGTATGTCAACGAAATAGTTTAATTGTAGAAGTAATTAATTAAGAAGCCCCAAATATCTCTATTTAAGCTCTTAATAGGGTAGAATCTCGTTAAATTAATACTCGGTAAATTAATAAGTTAGATATAATGAAAAAAATTGTAAGGTACCGACCTACGGGTTACAATTTACCAAGACGGTGTTACTATATCCGAATTCGGAGATTGTAAACCCTCGAAGCCGGACATAGTAACAATGACATCGGCGGGATTATTAGCAACACCAAATTCGGTGACCCTGCATTGGAACCCTAAACACATTGGAAATCTTTAACCATCCTCTTCGAAAATAAAAAAACTTCGAATCAAGGAGTATTGAACCTTAAAATCAATATTGGAACTAGGGGTGAGCATGGGTTGGGTTGGGCCGCCCCGACGCTTTTTATGGACCCGACCCGATCACTTCGGGTTCCTAAAAAAAAGCCCGATCCGACCCAAATTTTTTTAATGCCCGAACCAAACCGACCCAATAAAAATCGGGTTGGGTTGGTTTGGGTCGCCATGGCCCGATTAATTAAAATTTATCCTTATATAACAAAAAATAATATGAAAAAAATACATCAATGTAACTCAAAATTCAAAGTAAAAATACCCCAAACAAATTTAATCAAACAAACATACTCTAAACAATGTAAAACATGAAAATGAGAGATTGAACGGTCTTTGAATGTAAATAAAATTGAGAATGAGAACTTTTTAAAGACTAAAGATTGCACTACTTGAATAAAAATTAATATGAAAAATATATTAATTATATTGGTCGGGTCGGAGACCCCGACCCGACCCAAGGTTTTGGACCCGACCCCGACCCGAATAGTAGTCGGGTCCGGCCCGATCCGACCCAATTTTGAGCGGGTTAGATTGGGCGGGTTAGATTGGGATCGGGTCTCCATCGGATTGGGTTGGGCCATCGGGTTGGGTCTAAAATGCTCACCCCTAATTGGAACCCTATAACCAAGATGATGAAGAAAAGCGAACCCTGCAATCAAACGCGATACTGACAGAATACCCCCAAATAGAAAACCTTTTATCATACTTTTAAGGGATAATAGCGGCATAAGTCCTCAACCTTTACTCAACTGGGGCGGCATAACCCCAACTCCATTTAATAACGGTATAAGTACCAAAAGATGATTTCCGTCCATATTTGACTAACGAAAGTAGTCAACGTTTGCGTGGTCAGCTTCTCATCAACATGGACGCCACGTAATCTGACATGTCACCATACACGTCATCCTCGCGTCATCAAATTTAATGCAATCGCCATTAATTTTGCATTAAATTTGATAACGCGAGGATGACATGTATAGTGACATGTCGGATTACGTGGCGTCCACGTTGACGAGAAGCTGACCACGCAAACGCTGACTATTTCCGTTAGTCAAATATGGACGGAAATCATCTCTTAGTACTTATACCGCTATTAAATGACGTTGGGGCTATGCCGCCCCAGTTGAGTAAAGGTTGAGGACTTATGCCGCTATTATCCCTACTTTTAATGAGGGTTCACACGACCAATGATAGAGAATTATATTTTGGATTGCGTTGCGTGTATATCGATGAGAATCATATTTCTAAGCTCTATTCCATTCTCGATGTACAATTATTTCGCTTTTTTATTTTTATTTTTTATTTTATTTCCAAGCCAAGCTCATTAATTAATATCATTTTCTTGCGTCCTCTTTCAGACAAAATATATCATATGTCAACGAAATGTTTAACTATACAAGTGATTACACTACTACAAATTGTTTATTAGACCACAGAGATTCAACCACGGATGTCAAAATTCATGGTTAAAATTCAATTTTAGACGACAGAAATCATAAAGCATGGTTGAAAAACCAGTCTGCCGTTGTCCCCCCGTGAGACACCACGGCGTACTCTCTATTTGACCACGGAGATCTTTTCTGTGGTTGACGATGTGTCGTTTACAGGTTAACACGCCGCGGCGGACGAAATCATGCCGCGGCGTTATCCTTTGCGACAATGGGTAAACACGTGTCGTTGGGTAGTGGCCGTGACTACTCAGTTTTGCCGCGGCATGATTTTTGATCAGCCGCGGCAAGGGTTGTACACAACGACACTTTCAAAACGGTTGTTCATGCCCACAGTAAAAAAAAAATACTTTGCCGCGGTGTGTCTATCAAATACGCCGTGGCACACTACTGGATACGATTTTTTAACACACCGCGGCGTGTGTCGTATTTACAGTCTTACCCGAGGTTTTTATTTTTCACTTCGTGCCGTCACAAAAAACCCTCTCTCTCTCTCTCTCTCTCTCTCTCTCTCTCTCTCTCTCTCTCTCTCGTACTCGCCTTGGGCCGCCATCGTATCGCCGCGACACGCTTCACGCCGTCATCCGCTGTCCACGTCCATACGCCGTCGACCTCCACGTGTAAGTGTCGATTTCAAGCTTTGTTTTTATGTTTTTTTTTTTTGTTAATTCGAAATAAGATTTGAATATTTTTTGTATTAAGTCATTGATATCAAGTTCTTGTATCTATTTTTAATTGAAATTTGGTTTTATGAATTAATTAATTGGGTTTTTAAATTAAGTTTAGGTATTGAACTTTGATTTTGGGTATTTAAATTAGGTTTTGAAGTTAATTGGGTATTGAAAGTAGGTTTTGAAATTAATTGGGTATTGAAATTGGATTTTAAAATTAGGTTTGGGTGTTGAAATTGAAATTGAAATTTGGGTGTTGAAATTGGGTGTTAACTTAATTGGGTATTGAAATTGCATTTATCGAATTACGTTTGAAAGAACCTGTTGTTGAGGCGCCTGCGAACGAGATACCTGAACAACCTGCAAACGAGGTAAGTGTATAGCTTCAATTACTTAATTGTTTATTATTTATTTAATATTAATCTAATCTTGCTTGAAATTCATGTTTTAGGCCGGTGATATACCAGCACAGCCTGTTGCCGACCCAGAAATGCCGGAGCTTAACTACGATGATCCGCAAATGAGAGCCTTCGTGGCTCACGGTGTTCGGAGATTTCTTGAGTACAATACCATGGCCAGCAGGATGTCCTGATCAGTATCAGCCGGCATTTGCTGAAGCAAGTGGGAACGGCGATGGTGACAACGAAGAAGGCGGGAATGGCGACGAGAATGAAGGAGGCGGGAACGGAGGCGAGAACGAAGGAGGCGGGAACGGGAATGACGCAAACCCCGAGAACCCCGAAGAAATCAACAGCGAAGGCGCGAACGACAGACTCGAAGACAACGATGACAACGATAACCAAGAAAACGATAACAATGACGACAACAACCTCGAGGATGATGATTAGTTATTTCTTATGTTTGAACAATTAGTTATTATGTTTATTTTGTTTAAACAATAAGTTATTATGTTTATTTTGTTTGAACAATTAGTTAATATTTTATGTTTACTTTGAACAATTAGTTAATATTTTGTTTTATTTGAAAAAATTATCTAAATTTTCAAATGTTATTATACTTCGTTTTGTTAAAATATAAAAATAATTGTTTCAAAAAACAATTAAAATAATTTTAAAAGATATATTTTTTACTGTTAAACAATTGAAAAATTAAATAATTAATAATTGAATTGTTTAAACTATTAATTAACTAATTGATTAATTTTTCATGCCGGGGCCTATACTTACAAACACCGCGGCGTGTACGTTTTATTTACCGATATAACCTCTGAATTATGATCCGTGCCACAACGACAAAGAAGCTGCCACGGCGGAGTTCATAAGCCAGAGGTTTTAAAAGTAAATAGAAGCAACACGCCGCGGCATTAAGATTTTATAGCCACGGCATGCTCACATAAACCCTCGGCTTTGTAAATCCTGCCGCGGCGTACAAAGACCAAAAATTATACAGAGAGCATGCTTAACTTAAGTCAGATTAGGCCGCGGTGTGACCAATATTAGCCCGGCATTCTTAACAAGCGCCTCGGCGTGACCTTATTTAGCCGCGGCATTATAAGCTATGCCGAGGCGTTTTTTACATACAGCCGCTGCGCTTATAGAGGAAAATTTATACAGAGAGCATGTAGTTTCGATCCCGAGTTTGCCGTGGCTTACGGAAAAAAAGAAGAAGCCACGGTATCAATCTAGATGCCGCAGAAGGTTGTTCATGATGTCGAGGCGT